>CM038674.1:164795416-165395416 GCA_021605145.1 Aegilops bicornis
CGTTGTCAAAAATGCTGTTTGTTCCTCTGAGCCATGTCTCGTCTGTCTTCAGGAAACCAAACTTGCGAATGTTGCTCCCAGTAAGCTGATCTCCTTCCTCCCCTCCAGGCTCTCCGCCTTTGTTGACAAGGGCGCGGACGGGTCGCGCGGTGGGATTTTAACTGCTTGGGACCCCTCTTCTTTCTCCCTTGTCTCGTCGTTCGTCTCCCGCTTCTCCCTCACGACCGTTCTGCGATGCGCGTCGTCTGGGGTCCGTCTGTCCGTCACGAACGTGTACGGGCCGTCTGATCACTCGCTCATCGATGAGTTCGTCGAGGATATGCTCGGCGTTCCTCATGCCGCGGCCGGCGCTTGGCTGGTCGTGGGCGATTTTAACCTGATTCGGTCTCCCTGTGAGAAGAGTAGTGGGAACTTTGACGCTAGCCGCGCCGCTCGCTTCAACGCTCTCATCAATGCTCTTGCTCTTCATGAGCTGCATCTCTCCGATCGCGCGTTCACCTGGACGAATCGCCAGACCCCCCCCCCCCCCCGATTCTCGCTCGGCTCGATCGAGCGTTCTTTGATAATGCTTGGAATTCGGATTTCCCGGACACGTCTCTTACCTCTCTCCCCCGGGTCACGTCCGATCATGTGCCTCTCCTCGTCTCGGCGTCTACAAAAATTCCGATCCCTTCCCGTTTTTTCTTTGAGAACGCCTGGCTCCTTGACCCTGCTTTCCTCCCCACAACCCTCCCTTCCTGGTCTGGTACGGTCCGTGGCACGGGTGCGGCTGGGGTCCTTGCCGCTCGAAAGAAGGCTTTCAGGTTTGCCTCCAAGGTTTGGAAAAAGCAGCACCGGTTCATTCCACACTTTGATAATGACTGTAGGTTCTTGGTGGACCTATTTGATTTCTGGGAAGAATCCCGTGCTTTGTCCACAGATGAAGCGGCTCTTCGTCGGGACGCGCGTCTCGCGCTCGCTGCCTCCATCCTGAGGCAGTGTGAGCATTGGAGGCAACGCGGGAAGCGGCGGGCGGTGTGTGAGGGTGATGACAACACTCATTTTTTCCATGCCTCCGCCTCGCACCGTCGCCGTCGCAACACCATTGCCTCGTTGGAAGTCGAAGGGGTGCATGTGGTGGACCATGCAGGGAAGGCCGCCGCCTTGCTGGCCTACTACGCCGCGCTGTTGGGCCGCTCTCGTCAGCCCGTCTGGGGTTTTGACCTGGCGGCCCTCTATGCCGACTGCCCCGCGGTCGATGGGGCGCCGCTGGTGGCCCGTTTCGACCGGGCCGAGATCAAGGGAGCGGTGGACGCTCTGGACCGCACCAGCGCCCCCGGTCCCGATGGACTGGGCCCTGCCTTCTACCAGGCCGCGTGGGGGACGGTGGGCGACGATCTCCAACACCTCTTCGACGACCTCCACGACGGGGTGGCGCGGCTCGACGGGATCAACCGGGCTTACGTCGCCTTGCTTCCCAAGGGAGTGAGTGTGCCGTCCCCGGGCTCGTTCCGCCTCGTCTCCCTCCAAAACTGCGACGTCAAGATCCTGTGCAGAGGGCTCACCTCTCGGTTGCAACGCCAGATTCCTCTCTTGATCGATGAAGACCAGTCCGGGTTTGTGCGGGGTGTAAGTGCATCTAGTGCCCCTTAGTGATTTTGGTGTATTGAAGACTTATAGGTTAAGTAACTAATGCTTTTGTTAGTGTACACAGGTCTATAAGTCTATGAGGAGTTTGATATTTACAGAGAAAGTCGACCCCTAAAAATGAATTTCTTCAATCAAGAATTTGATATTACGAAGACTTTCTCAAGACTTTGAAAGTGAAGAAATTGGTGTGATCCTCAAGACTTGGTATTCGCTTGAGGAACATGAAGCGTGAAGACTTTTGTTTTCGTAGTTTCATTTTCTCTTTCTTGAGTCATAGGAAACACCGCATCTGTTAAAGGGGTCGAGGAAATACTAAGGAAAATTTCCATTTGATGCTCAACTCAAAATCCTACACCTACCAAACCCTTCGAGTGAAGCTTTTGAAATCTCATACGATTCAGTCAATTTCTTCAAAGGATGAGACGAAGCTCTTCCGGTCGCCGAGGAATTTGTTCTGATCGAGGAGTTAGGAATTCGCCATGAATTGCCTACACAAAGGAGGAACATGATAGCCCCGAGGAATTTGAAAGTCAAATTTCCGACCGTTCTGTCTGTCTTGGCGCCACCTGTCCCAAAATATCTTATCCACCTAACGGTCATATCATTGAAGGGCATTTATGTCTTATCATGTAGGGCTGCTCCCTAGGCTATAAATAGCCGCCCCTACAACCACTAGTTGGTTGGCTGCTCCGAGAGAACTTGACACTTGTCATTTGAGAGCAACCCATCCTCCGAGGACTTTGAGCGAAAATCATCAAGTGAGGAAAAACCCAAAAGTGAGGAAAAACCCAAAACCAAACCCCAACAAACCCAAAGTGATTGAGCATCATCAAGAAATTGATCCTGCGTGGATCCGACGCTTTTACCTTTGAAGACTGTGCTTCTTCCAGACGGTTAGGCGCCAAGGTCTAGAGCATCCAAGAGGAATTGTGGATTGCCGGTGACCAAGTATGTGAAGGTTTGGAAGTCGCTCAAGACTTACCACGAGTGATTGGACGAGGTCTGCGTGACCTTAGTTCAAGGAGAATACGGTGAGGACTTGGTGTCCCGAGCTGCGTGCTTTCAAGGATCGGGTGTCCGGACTGTGTGTCCTCGAGTTTAAATACTCAGCCGCTCCAACTGACGCATACAATCGAGACAGCAGTTGGAACTGGTCTACCAAATCATTGTCTTCACCAACCTAATCGGTTCTATTTCCTCAACCCTTTCATTTCCTCATAACTGTGTTGACTGTTTGTCATATCTCGTGTTTGAAGACTTTGATCAAGACTTTCTCAATTTCCTCAGTTCAATTTCTTCAGTGTGTTTGTCTTCATCTTGTGTTATCCTGTGATTTCGACTCTTTGTACTGTGTGATTGTCTTCATTTCATCATGATTACTTTGCCAGTTATCTGCTATGCTTACTTCTGAGTACTTATTCCGCTGCATGTATTTCTTCGCTAAGGAATTTCCTCACCGCAAATTCCTCGGTGAAGAATTTGTAAAATTCATAAAAATCGCCTATTCACCCCCTCTAGTCGATATAACGACTTTCAATTGGTATCGAGCAAGGTACTCCCTTGTTACGTGTGATTTTGTTTAACCACCGGAGTTTTAGTTATGTCGACCGCAGGTATGATCAAGGTCTCAGCAGGGTGTCCTACCTTCGATGGGACGGACTACCTCTTGGAAGAACAAAATGCGAATGCATCTTGAAGCAATTGACAACGATCTACGGTATGTTGTGACAAAAGGTGTTTCCTCACCACACTTTCTCCGAATGATGCTGATGTGAAGAGATTCAAGCAACTCGATTCTCAAGCGAAGAATATCATATGTGGCCATCCGAGCAAAGGTCAATATGGAAGAGTGAGTGCTTTGGAATCTGCTAAACTCATCCGGGACAGGCTGTCCAAAGTAAATGAAGGTGTTTCAACTCAGCGTGACTCTCGAGTTGATGTTCTTCGAATCTCTTCAACCGCTTCAAAAGACTCGATCACGAAAATGTTCAACAAACCTTCGATCGCCTCACCGACATCTCAAATGAGCTTCAAGCCTTTGGGTGCCACTTGACATCACCGACCATGAGGTGGTGAAGAAATTGCTAAGATCGCTTGATTCCTCATTTGACACTCGCACCGATGATACAAGAACGAGCTGACTACAAGTCTCTTGATCCTGCCGATATCCTCGAAAGGCTAAATACTCACGAAGTTCCACTTCTTTGAAAAGAGAGATCTCTATGGTTACGCTATGGAAAACACGTGCCTCAAGGCCAAGGCTGAATCTGAATCGAGAGTGAAGACTACGTAGTAGCCTTGGAGATCCTCAAGAATTTGGCCAGAGCTAGCACCGCCGTGAAGAAATTCCAGAAATTCTCAAGACGTGGTCGCTTTGGAAAATCCTCAAGAAGCGGTGATTCCTCATCTAGTGACTATAAGCGAAGACTTTGCCACAAATGCAAGAAACCTGGTCACTATATCCAAGATTGTCCTCGATGGGAAAAGGAATTAAGAAAGAAGAAACACAAGGATTACAGCTACGATGACGTGAAGAAGAAGAAGAAATCATCAAAATCTTCATCATCAAAATCCTCAAAACCTTCTTCTCACAAGAAGAGCAGCTCCAAAAGGGCTCGGGCATTCATTGGCAAGGAAATGGACTCAAGCTGAATCTGAGGAAAATGAGGAAGAGGAGGAGTCTCAAGAATCAATCTGGTGTAGCTAGTCCGGCTCTTGCTATCTGCATATGTTAGCAAGTCCATCTTCAACATCAAGAAACTGACTCCACCGACAAACCCGATGAGGAAAACGATGACTTCGCTCCCACCTATTGCTTCATGGCAAAAGGTGCCAAGGTACTCAATTTCACCTCCTCCGAATCCAAAGTGAAAATGAATCGATGAGGATCTCAAGCCCAGCTACTCTAAACTTGCTAAGATTGCTATAAAACAACAAAGGGCTTTTGAAAAGGTTCAAAACATGCTAGATAAGAGTGATGATATGTTAGGTGAAGAAATGGATCGCACTTCAGCCCTCGATCGAAAATCTTCAAAGACTTCAGCCTAAGCTTGATAACCTTCAAGGTCATCATAACACTCTCTTATCTCGATCATGAGAAACTTTCTTATGAATTTCTTCAAAGAAAGCAAGATCTTGAGAAGCTAAGAGCGAAGTTATGAAGATCTTCGTGAGGAGCGCGATTCATTACTTGCTCAACAAATCAGCGCTTCTCAAGAAGAATTTGTTCCTCCATGCTTAAAGTGCATTGAACGTGAATCGCTTAATTCTTCACCCGAATGTTCAAATGCTTCAACTGTTACAAATTCTTCACCTGCCTCGCTATCACTAATTCCTCACCGAGGACATTGCTAGTATCACCGACGATGCAGATCGAAGGAATTGTACATGACAGGCATGTACAAAAGCCTCAAAGGGCATCGACTCTTTGTGATGTGCTTAAAAGCGAGATCCTCAATGTAAACCCTAGGAAAGAGGGTATCGCATTTGAGAGGAAATTAAATGCCGATGGAACATACTGGAAGCCTGAGCAGTACCCCAAAACTTCATGGGTTGCTGCAAAGGGACCTCTAGTTGATCCATCTACCTTATCTGGCTTTACATGTGAATTTCCTCATTCTGATGATGAGTCATTTGACTCAAACTATAAACTGTTCAAAAATCAGAATGGTGAAGTATTTGCTAGATATGTTGGCACTAATCTGCAGAACGGTCCCCTATGAAGAAAATCTGGGTTCCCAAGAAATGTCTTGAAAGTCTTGGTGAATGTCCTCATGACACCACCTGTGAAGAAAAGGAACCCCAGATCAAATTCTTCATATGGACAAAATTCTTCATATGGATCCAAGTCCTCATACGGACCAAATTCCTCACGTGGATCAAATTCCTCAAAAGGATCAAAGTCCTCATATGATTATCATCGTGCTAATAACTCGCTTTCGCAGGTAGAGCTAAGGGCTATGAATATGTGCATTATTCTTCAAACCAATATGTTCATAAGTCCTCGAAGAATTTCTCCGCTTATTCATATGCTTACCCTAACCCCTCTTATGTGAAACGAAATGGTTTGGCCTCTATGCCACCATTCTCATATGGTGCTCGCAGAATGATGAACTCTTTGCCACCCCTTCAGATGTGGGTGGTAAAGAAAAAGAACTAATATTTTCTGCAGGGTCAGGTCTCCAGACGTGCCTTAACGTCTGAAGAATTTCTTTGGGGCACGACAAATTGCTCGAAAGGACGCAGCTAATCATGATGAAATGAACTTTCATTTCACACGTCCTCATCTTGCTTATCTGAATTCGATCGATGAAATTCATCCGATGAAATTGATATCATATTCTTCACCGATGAAGCATATGAGATCGTAAGTTGTACTAATTCATCCGCAGGATGATCAACCCAAAGCCACCGAGTGGGTTCTCGATAGTGGATGTACAAATCACATGACCGGTGACAAGAATCTATTGATGGATGCTACCTTATCACCGTCACATCTGAAGCATATCATCTTTCTTGACAAAGGCAAAAGTCAGGTATTGGGACTTGGTAAGGTTGCTATCTCTAAGGACATGCACATGGACAAAGTCATGCTTGTTGAGTCTTTAGGATATAACCTCATGTCAGTCTCAATGCTTTGTGATCTTGATATGGTTGTTATCTTTGGCAAGTATCGGTGTGTTGTGATTATGGAAGCTGACAATTCCAAAGTCTTCGAAGGCTTTAGGAGAGGAAACTTGTATATTGTTGATTTTTCCACAGGACCACAACCAGCCGTGTGTCTACTTGCAAAAGCTTCAGAAGGCTGGCTATGGCATCGACGACTTGGTCACGCAGGCATGAGGAATTTGCACACGCTTGGGAAGAAGAAGCATGTCATTGGCATTGAAAATGTCAAATTCCTCAAGGATCACTGTATGGAACTGTGAAGCTGGAAAAATGACCAAGGCCAAGCATCCAGTGAAGACTATCATGACCACTACTCGCCCCTTGAATTGCTTCACATGGACCTCTTTGGTCCCAATCATTATTCAAATGTCGTTAATGAAGCATCACTATATGGCTTTGTTATTGTTGATGATTACTCTCGTTACACTTGGGTACACATTGTTACTTACAAAAATCAAGTGCAGGAAATCTTCAAACGATTTTCCTCGAGGGCTTCAACCAACTTTGGTGTGAAGATCAAGCACATCGGGAGTGACAATGGAACTGAGTTCAAGAATTCGGACTTGAGGATTATCTTGATGAACTTGGTATTACTCATGAGTTATCTGCTCCCTATACTCCTCGGCAAAATGGCATCGTGGAGCGCAAGAATGTAACTCTTGTTGAGATGGCTCGCACTATGCTTGATGAATACAAAACGCCTAGTCGCTTCGGATTGAAGTAATTGACACTGCGTGCCACATCATCAACAGTATATCTTCACAAATTCTTCAAAAAGACTGCCTATGAACTCCTCACTGATAAGAAACCCAATGTAAGTTATTTCAAAGTCTTCGGTGCTAAATGCTGGATTAGAGATCCTCACTACACCTCTAAATTTGCACCAAAAGCACATGAAGGTTTTATGCTTGGTTACGGAAAGGACTCGCACACCTACAGAGTCTTCAACATCACTCTTCACAAGATTGTTGACACTGTAGATGTGCGGTTCGATGAAACTAATGGCTCGCAAAGAGAGCACCTACCTTCTATGTTAGACGAACCAGCACCGAGGATTCTATCAGGTTCAAGGCAACCGAGGATGTCATCCCTCTTGAAGAAACTGCTGAAGAATTCATTCTCAGTCTGTGAAGAACGCCGAGCTGATGCACTGAAGATAATGCTGAAGAAAATGGTGCTGAGGAAAATGATCAAATTCCTCGAAGACAACCAGCTCATCCTCGCGTTGCAAAGAAGTGCAAGTTGACAAGATCATCGATGACATTGAAGCGCCAGTCCTCTCACTCGCTCAAAAGCTTCACATTTATCTAACTTTTGTGGGCACTGTGCTTTTGTCTCTATCACAGAGCCCACTAAGGTAGATGAAGCATTCGGAGCCGGAGTGGATTCAGGCCATGCAAGAGGAATTACATCGATTCGAGCTCAACAACGTCTGGGAACTGGTCAAACGTCCAGATCCTCGCAAGCATAATATCATTGGCACAAAGTGGATCTATCGCAACAAGCAAGATGAAAATGGTCTTGTGGTGAGGAATAAGGCACGCGTCTAGTAGCTCAAGGCTACACGCAGTTGAAGGAATTGATTTCGATGAAACTTTTGCACTGTTGCTAGACTTGAGTCTATTCGCATATTACTCGCCTATGCTAATCATCACAATATCACTCTATATCAAATGGATGTGAAAAGTGCATTCCTCAATGGTAAGCTTGAGGAAGAAGTATATGTTGCTCAACCCCCAGGTTTTGAAGATCCAAAGAATCCTGACAAAGTCTTCAGACTCAATAAGGCCCTCTATGGCCTCAAGCAAGCCCCTCGAGCGTGGTATGGTACATTGAAGGAATTCTTCGTGAAGAATGGCTTCACACCAGTTCACTCGATCCTACTCTCTTTACTAAATCTTATGATGGTGAACTTTTGTGTGCCAAATATATGTTGATGATATTATCTTTGGCTGTACTGACCAACGTTATAGTGATGAATTTGCCTATATGATGAGTGAAGAATATCAAATGTCTATGATGGGAGAGTTGAAATTCTTCTTAGGTCTTCAAATTCGTCAACAACAAAATGGCATATTCATATCTCAGGAGAAATACCTCAAGGATGTCTGAAGAAATTCGGCATGCAAGATTGCAAAGGTGTCAAAATTCCTATGCCCACAAATGGCCATCTATGCAATCGATGAAAATGGTATTGACTTGATCACAAGGTATACCGCTCCATGATTGGTTCTTTATTGTACTTATGTGCATCTAGGCCAGATATAATGCTTAGTGTTTGCATGTGTGCCCGATTTCAAGCTACACCAAGGAATCACACCATAAGGCTGTGAAGCATATTCTTCGATATCTAGCTCACACACCAACACTAGGATTATGGTACCCCAAGGGCTCTACTTTTGATCTCATCGGATATTCTGACTCGACTATCTTTGGTGATCGTGTGGACCGCAAGTCAACATCTGGTACTTGTCATTTCCTCGGACGATCTTTTGGTCCATTGGTCCTCGAAGAAACAGAACTGCGTATCAATCCCGCTGCGGAAGCTGAATACATTGCTGCTGGCTCGTGTTGTGCTCAATTACTATGGATGAAGCAAACCCTCAAGGACTACGGCATCAACGTGAAGAATGTGCCTCTCTACTGTGACAATGAGAGTGCCATCAAAATTGCTCACAACCCAGTTCAGCACTCGAAGACAAAGCACATTCAAATTCGTCATCATTTTCTTCGGGATCATGTGTTGAAGGGCGACATCTCCATCGAGCACGTGAAGACTGAAGAACAGCTAGCTGATATCTTCACTAAGCCCTTGGATGAGAAGAGATTTAGCAAGTTGCGGTGTGAGCTAAATATCTTAGAATCTTCGAATGTTCTTTGAAAAGGACACACATCCTAACACTTATGCAAATTTGATGACTTAGATGTGCAACACATGAAGAAACGTTTTCTTCAATCAATGAAGAATAACACTCTAAGTGTGAAGAAATTAATGAAGAATTTGATTCTCAGAACCCTACGACAATTGTACGCGGTGTCTGAAATCATCATTCTTATACGGTGGGTCACGCCACCACCAAAGTTGAAAATCTTCAAATTTGAGTTTTTCCTCAGTTTTTGAAATTCTCCAGTTTTTGAAATTCTTCAGTTTTTCAAATTCTTCAGTTTTTCAAATTCTTCAACTTTGTAAATTCTTCACTATTTCCGTCGTCTTTCTTCATTGGCTATATGGATTTATGTCCTCTACAGCATTCACTTATGGCTATTTCCTCAAATCGCGTTTTCTGCTAAGTGAATGTGATCGGACCCTTCCCTCTATGCTATACTCAACCCAATCCATTCACAAATTCTTCATGTGCGTTCTACTTTGAAACTCGCTCAAAATCTTCACTGTGTCCTTGATAGCTGAAGAAATTGCGAACGGAACTTTAAATCGAATCTTTTTCAAACCTTCGCTTTTACCGCTCAAACCGTTCCGCATCCCACGATGCATTATTATATTCACCCACGATCGTACACGATCTCCACTACACAGTACGTGGGTGACACATGTCATGAGAAGGGAAGTGGTCAGGGGCATGTTCGTCCTAAATCTTCGGACGATCCGTTTTTCACTTTGCCTATAAATACCCCTCTCTCCCTTCCTCACTCTTTTTACTCCGCTCGACCTCTCTCTCCCGCTCGAGTTCCTCAAACCCTAGCGCCGCCGCTATTCCATCGTCGCCGGTGAGGAAAAGCTTCACTGCCTTGACCTCTTCGCCGACGTACTCGCGCCGACCATGGAATTTCTTCACTCCGCCGTCGCCGTAGCTGATTTCCTCTGCCAAGTTAGGGCGGAGAAGATCTGAACGGACGAACTTCTAAACTGTTCATCTCAGTTCGTCGTGTTCTTCACTTCGGGTAAATTAAAAGTTACTTTTATTTACTCGCTTTGATTCTCAAATTTTCTTCAAATTCTTCAAAGGTGTTTATTTCAAATTCTTCACACATATGAACACCTCAAATCTCTTGACTCATTTCTCTAAGCAATGATTTTCTTCAAGATTCCTCAATTGTGTGGATCTTCGATCTATACAACTCTGGAACCTAAGATAAAGAACGCTTATTGAAATTCTTCAAGGCTCATCTGGTCAAAATCCTCAAACTTGTTCTTTTGAAAAACCTTACGAGAACGCATATGACCTCTCCAAATTCCTCGCACCTATACTCTGTTCACAGTACAAATGTCATTCTGAATCCCTAGGTTCTCATCAACTTAACTCATTTGCAGCGTTCCTCGAAGAAAAACTGCACACTTCTTGAGAAAACTCATTTGTTCAATTTCCTCAAGCTGAAGAAAATGGCGAGATGGTAAGAAGCCGCATGAAGGGAGGAAAGAAACCAGAGGTTATGACAGCGTTTGAAATCCACGAGGATATATATTGACTCATGCACTCCAGATGAAGAAAGTAAAAATCAACGCAAGGTGCGATTCGGAAGATTGAACGGAGATGGGCACGGGAATGGAGGGAATATAGATATGTAACTCCTAAGTACATGAAGAAATTCGCTCTTAACCCTCCATGCCCAAGAGCTCCTTTGGCACCTGGCCAAATAGCTGATCCCACTAGCGCCAAACGCGGTGAGGACTTTCTAAGGAATGGGCTAAACGCCAAGCAAAATTGGCTAAGCAAGCAAAGGAAGCAGTGAAGAAATTCAATGAGGATTACGCCACTCTTGCCCACGAAGGTCTCGGTCAAACCGAGGAAATCAATGCAAAAGAAGCCTGCTTATAAGCCAAGTGCTTCATCATCTGTGCCCTCACGGCCAAGTTCCTCAGCAGCACCTTCCAAGCAAATTCCTCAAACTGCTGCTGCCCCACCAAAGTCCTCAACAGCTCCGTCAAAACCTTCAGTTCCTGTGCACCTAGCTACATGTCAACGGACTGCTGGATTTTCAATTGCCTCAGGCATCTCTGCAAGTTCCTCAGCAGCTCCCATTTCTTCAACTGGTCCGACTCAGCTGAAGACCAAAGCAACAGCTGGTCGAGGTCCTCGGCCTAGCCCGACGAAGAAAATGGTTGCATTCCATGTGCCATCGGAGGATGAGGCATCCGATGAAGAACTCGCAGAAATCATCGAGACCGACAAGCAAGGGCCGCTAGAGCCAAAGGTACATCTGTGCCATCGCTATTGGACCCAAGATAGTCCTCGACTTTATTGATCTCAGCACGATGATCCCAATACCCCTCTGCTGATCTTCACTTGACACCTGGTCAAAGTCATATGTTGACTCACTTCATAGGTGAAGAAAAATGGAAGTATGAAAAGGCGAGGGAAATCAAAAGGCTCAATACAGGAAGGAGAAGTTCACGAAGAAAAACATTGTCAAGATGACACACGAGGAGCTTCTCCAAGTCGGTGAAATCCAAAACCTCAAAGAAAACTTGATTCATTCAATGCTGATTGGCAAGGAGCCAAGGACAGATTCGGCTAACTGACGAAGAATCTCACAAGTGTTGCTACACCTGCAACTTGAAATTCCTCAGTGAAGCCTCGGTTCAGCCTCAACAAGAAAATGTTGATTCGGTGGCTGATGATCCCATCCCGGCTGAAGAAATTGTCAGGCACCCACTAGTGGTGCGCTGAAGAAATTGCTCTAGACAGGGGAACTGCATCGGTTGCTCTGAAGAAAATGAACCAAATTCCTCGGCTCCTCCTGCACCAACTCCAACTCCAATTCTTCCATCCGCTTTTGATGTGAAGAAAACCAAGGCTCTGAGCGAGCTGCTGTGAAGAAAAGGAAAGCATCAATGCGTGATTCTTGGTTTGTGAAGAAAATGAAGCCAATGACCAGCTCATTCGAAAAACCAATTGATGCTGTTCCAATTTCCTCCATACCATCAAAGGAAGTTGTTCCTTTTGGAGAAGAATACGAGATCCCAGTCGGATCTGATGAAGAACATCCGTCCGCTGCTTCGTCAGAGCAGTTTGATGAAGAAATTGAAGTGGATGCCATCCCTTCAACCCCAGTTATTCCCTCATCAGACTATGAAATTCCTCGGGCTGGTGCTGAGGAAATTGAAGATGAAGATGTGGATATTGGATGCACCACACCAGTGTTCAATGATGATTTTTGGGAAAATCAGCATCCCAATACTCCTCTCTTCACTCCGCTCCAACAAGTTCCTCACTCCCTGCACAAACTGTCCAAATAGACTCGGAGAAAATCAACCAACTGGTTCTGCATGAAGAAATTCCAGCCACTAGTCTTTGAAGAAACTGCTTCTTCTGCTGCTATTCCTCGACCGCACAAGTTGAGGAGCAAGTAATTCCTCGGCTGAAGAAACTGAACTTGTGATTCCCGAGGTGGTGATGCAAATCACAGACACCCTCTCGCCCCAAGCGTAAGAATCCGTTCTCAACCAAGCAAAAGTTCAAGGCTGAAGATTTCTTTGCCGAGCACGTGTTCTTCATCGAATATAATCCTTATGATTCTGCTCGAATTAGGAAGAGGCGCTTACGGACTGCCGGTCCAAGCCAACTTCTATTCCTCGGTGCTTTTCAACAAGGATAAAATCTTGATCATGCTCATATTCCTCATGTGGATATGGAGACTTTGCCGAGCTTTGAGCCAGTCCTCCGTGTTCTTCACGACGCAGGACTTCTAAGCTTCAGACCGATATTTGTGGATCGAACGAAGAGCTAATTCTTCATTCTATGCAACCCTGCATATCACCGGAGATGTCAAGATATCAATTCATGGGTCTTAGATTGGATGACCGAAAACACTCACTACAAGGCTCCCGCAATTGAATTGCTTCGTGCCCTTCCTCTCGGTCCTCCGATTGATGGAGCTCGTCGCATCTATGAAGAAAAGGAACTTTCAAATCACTATATGCAAGTGCTGATGAAGCCATTGAAGCCAAGGCAGGCACCAAGAACCAAATTCCTCGTCAAGGAATTATTATATGTGCCTCCGACCGTCTATCGAATCTTGACGAAGACTATGAGTCCTATCAAAGGCCACGACTCGAACGATGAAGAAGTCGTTGGCATCATGAAGAATATGCTTTTCAACATCATCCATGGCGTTCCGTCCAATTTCCATGATTTCTTCATGAGGACTCGCTAACATTGCCATGTCACCATTTGAGCTGAAACCTTATGCGCCTTGGATTATGAGATTCATCGTCAAGATCTTCACTAAATTACAAAGTCGATACTTTGAACCACCGCAGCTACCTGCCCCGATTGAAGTCCTCAAACGGCCAATTGCCTCGGTGATGAAAAGGGCAAGGCTCTGCTGTGATAGATGAAGGTATTCGTCCATTGGATGGACAGTTTCGCAAAGCAGCATCTTACTCCACCAATGATGACTCGCCACACATGACTCAAAGATCAAATACCTCAAAGAAAGCAAAATCCTCAAGGAATCGCACCTGTGGTGATGATCGATCGTGAATTACTCCTCGCCTTCATCGGAAGGTTGATCGCAATCATAAGTGGGTCAAACGTCGGTTTGGTACTCTTCTTTACAATATGACGCCTACTCACAATGCAAAGTGAAGAAAACCACTACTACCTTCATGAAACCTTCAAGCGCACTGGCTGTTCTTTCACATGTCTATAATGAAGAAGAACTGACATCAATGGGTCTCAAGGAAGAATTTGACTGGTCTGCACCTCCTCCAAGAAATTCAAGAAGGTCAAAGTTCCTTCCTTGGTGGCCAGCTCCTATTCTTCATCTCGCGACAATCGATGAAAATGAAGATTTGGAAGACACTGCTGCTGGTCCTACCTCGACGAACAACCCCGACAACGCTGGCGCTCCGTCTTCAACTTGATATTCCTCAAGAGCGTTAGTCCTCAGTTTCGATCCTTTTGGTCATTCGATGACAAAGGGGGAGAAATTTGAGTTTAGTTTTTGTCTATATACAGTATTTTATTAAGTTACAACTCTCGTTCTTCTGAAACCTTTTATTGGATCGAGTTGTAATCTTAAACCCTATGGTGCTTTGATACTTTTGATGCATTATGATTTTGCACTATGCTTCATAGCAAATCTACTTGTGCTCGATACTTTATGTGCTATGATTCCTCATGCTGAATTTCACCAAGCACCATATTTCATCATGCATTTCAAATTCTTCATATTATATGTCAAATGCGTGTATGAATTACAAGATATAGGGGGAGATCTCCATGATTCAATTCTTCAAATGTGCATTGCCTCAAAAGCAAATTCCTCACTATGCACATCTTCGGGGAGTTCTTCTATATCTTGCAATCAAAATCCTCATTAACAATATTTACACTTCATATATTTATCCTCGTTGAAAACTTAACTTTGTATTGTCATCAATCACCAAAAGGGGAGATTGTAAGTGCATCTAGTGCCCTTAGTGATTTTGGTGTATTGAAGACTTATAGGTTAAGTAACTAATGCTTTTGTTAGTGTACACAGGTCTATAAGTCTATGAGGAGTTTGATATTTACAGAGAAAGTCGACCCTAAAAATGAATTTCTTCAATCAAGAATTTGATATTCTCAAGACTTTCAAGACTTTGAAAGTGAAGAAATTGGTGTGATCCTGAAGACTTGGTATTCGCTTGAGGAACATGAAGCGTGAAGACTTTTGTTTTCGTAGTTTCATTTTCTCTTTCTTGAGTTATAGGAAACACCGTACTGTTAAAGGGGGTCGAGGAAATACTAAGGAAAATTTCCATTTGATGCTCAACTCAAAATCCTACACCTACCAAACCCTTCGAGTGAAGCTTTTGGAAATCTCATACAGTTCAGTCAATTTCTTGATGTAGACGAAGCTCTTCCGGTCGCTGAGGAATTTGTTCTGATCGAGGAGTTAGGAATTCGCCATGCGAATTGCCTACACAAAGGAGGAACATGATAGCCCCGAGGAATTTGAAAGTCAAATTTCCGACCGTTCTGTCTTCTTGCGCCACCTGTCCCAAAATATCTTATCCACCTAACGGTCATATCATTGAAGGGCATTTATGTCTTATCATGTAGGGCTGCTCCCTAGGCTATAAATAGCCGCCCCTACAACCACTAGTTGGTTGGCTGCTCCGAGAGAACTTGACACTTGTCATTTGAGAGCAACCCATCCTCACGAGGACTTTGAGCGAAAATCATCAAGTGAGGAAAACCCAAAAGTGAGGAAAAACCCAAAACCAAACCCCAACAAACCCAAAGTGATTGAGCATCATCAAGAAATTGATCCTGCGTGGATCCGACGCTTTTACCTTTGAAGACTGTGCTTCTTCCAGACGGTTAGGCGTCAAGGTCTAGAGCATCCAAGAGGAATTGTGGATTGCGGGTGACCAAGTATGTGAAGGTTTGGAAGTCGCTCAAGACTTACCACGAGTGATTGGACGAGGTCTGCGTGACCTTAGTTCAAGGAGAATACGGTGAGGACTTGGTGTCCCGAGCTGCGTGCTTTCGATGTTGGGTGTCCGGACTGTGTGTCCTCGAGTTTAAATACTCAGCCGCTCCAACCAGACGTTACAACCGAGACAGCAGTTGGAACTGGTCTACCAAATCATTGTCTTCACCAACCTAATCGGTTCTATTTCCTCAACCCTTTCATTTCCTCATAAGCTGTGTTGACTTGTTTGTCATATCTGTGTTTGAAGACTTTGACTGAAGACTTTCTCAATTTCCTCAGTTCAATTTCTTCAGTCTGTTTGTCTTCATCTTGTGTTATCCTGTGATTACGCCTCTTTGTACTCTGTGATTGTCTTCATTTCATCATGATGACTATGCGATGAATCTGCTATGCTTACTTCGAGTACTTATTCCGCTGCATGTATTTCTTCGCTAAGGAATTTCCTCACCGGCAAATTCCTCAGTGAAGAATTTGTAAAATTCATAAAAATCGCCTATTCACCCCCCTCTAGTCGATATAACGCACTTTCACGGGGAAGGAGCATTGCGGAGAACTTTATCTACGCCACGGAGCTGGTTCAGTGCTGCCATAAAGGGGGGGCCCCTGCTGTGGTGCTCAAGCTAGACTTCGCCAAGGCCTTCGACTCGATCAACTGGCCGAGCTTGAGGGCCATCATGGAGGTGCGTGGGTTCCCCACTCTCTGGTGTGACTGGATGGACCTCCTGTTCAAATCTTCGCGGTCGGCTATCCTCCTCAACGGCGTGCCGGGCAAGTGGTTCCCCATCCGGTGCGGGCTGCGGCAGGGGGATCCGGTCTCCCCCTACCTGTTCCTACTCATCGCCGACGTGCTCCAGCGCCTCATTCGTCAAGATGGCGTCCTGCGTCATCCTCTCCTCCCCAGGGCTCCCGCCAGGTGCTCAAAGACGCAGACGACACGCTCATCGCTGGCGTCATGCGCGCGTCTGCCAGGCTGCTCGTCTGCGCCTTCTCCCGGATCAATTCGCAGAGGCCACGGGATTGGTGATCAACTTCACCAGCACCTGCGTTCGCACGTGCGTCGACGCTGATGTCGAAAGGGACGTCGTGGCTGCGCTTGGCTGCTCCTCTGGTGTGTTCCCGCAGACCTACCTGGGTCTCCCCCTGTCGTGGGAGAAGCTGCGCTTCGCGGATTTTCTGCCCATGATCGCGAAGGTGGACAAGTACCTCGCGGGGTGGGCGGCGTGCCTGCTCTCGGCTGCTGGTCGGCTCGTCCTCATCAACGCCGTCCTGGACGCCCTCCCCGTCTACGCCATGGGCGCGCTGATCCTGCCGCCTAAGGTGGTCCAGGCCCTCGACGGGCTGCGGCGCTCTTTTCTCTGGTGCGTGGCGGAGCGTGCTTCGGGCGCGCAATGCTTGGTCGCCTGGGAGCGGGTGTGCCGGGCCAAGTCTGAAGGTGGGCTGGGGTTCGTGACCTTGCTTCTCGTAACGCCATGATCTGGCTGAAGATGCTCCACCGCCGCATGCCTCCCGGCGTCATGGCCGGGCATCTTGGGTTTGGGGTGGTGCGGACGGGCTATCGCTCTTGGCTCGTCGCGAGCTGATGCTGGGTGAGCATCGGTGCTCTCTGGCTAAGCTTCTTCCTCTCTACCGTCAGCTCACCACGGTGGAGGTGGGGGATGGGCGGACCTGCTCATTCTGGTGGGATCGTTGGCTCCCTGCCAAGGGCGCCGCGTGACGTTCCCCGCCTCTTCTCTCACGCTACCACGCCGGAGGTCACGGTTCTCCGGTGCGCGACGAGGCATCGCGTTTTCTGGTCCCCGGCTCACCGGGAGGCGTATGTGAGCTCGCGGCCGCTTCGCCCTCTGGTCGCATCCCCGTGGGCGGCCTGACCACCGGTGCTGGCTCGCCTCGTCGTGGGGCCCCGAAGCGATGTCGTCGAGCTCCTCGTACAAGCTCCTCCGCTTCGGTGGCGTGGAGGCTCGCTTTGCTTCCGTGGCGTGGGGGTCGCGTGCCCCACCGCGCGTACGGTTCTTCTGTTGGCTCTTGGTTCAGCGCCGTATCCATACACGGGATGTTCTGCTGCGCAAAGGCATCGTCGCTACGGAGGATGCCGGCTGCCCCGTCTGCTCCGCTCAGCTGGAAACCGCTGACCATTTGCTCTTCTCCCGCCTTCGCCCTTGAATTACGGAGGACGGTGGGGATCTCTGTCGAAGGCGTATCCGTGAACAACCTTGCTGCGTTGGCCGCTGCTGCTGCCGTCGTGGTCGAGTCGGAGGGGGAGTTCTCCCTCCTGTGCTGTTGGCAGCTCTGGAAGCGCAGGAACTCTGTGGTGTTTCAACAGCGGCATGCGTCCGTGGCGTGTGTGCTCGCTTGCTGTCGAGAAGACGCGGCGCTGTGGCGAGGGCGACTCAAAGAAATCTGTCGGCCGCATGTGGCCTCGTGGCTCCGATCACTCTATCCTACGTAGTTTGGGGTGTGTTTATGTTGGTCGTCCCCACGATGTAAATCCTCTGTAACAAACAACTGGGGTCCTGCGACCCTGTTCCGGTTCAATATATTCAGGTGGGGGAAGCTCTCCCCCCCCGCGATGAAAATTCAAAAAAAAAACATTTATTCTCAAAATTTTCTTCTAATATAAAACAACACATATTTAGGTGTGCATTGAAGAAAAAACTATCCTTATCTCCTTCGTCCCCCTCATGCCTAAATCCTGACTCCGCCCCCTGGTTGCACTAGACGGGCAACCGCATGAACCACCGGTGCTTTTGGGGGGGCGTGTGCATGCACCGCCGAGGCACACACACGGGCTGACGCAGGGACAGCAGGAGCCAGGGAACGGCACAAGGAGCTCTGCCAGCCATTTTCGCCAACCCGGCCAAGACCAAAGTACTGGGCGACACCCTCTGGACTCTGAAAAGGCTGCGGTACTCCGCACCTGTCTGTTTTTCCTCGTCCAAACGATCATCTTTTCTCCGTATTGCTTTATGTGTCTATATTACGAGGACGCCATAGCCATTGTCATAGTCAATTTGTGATGGAGTGTGGATTCTGTGCTCTCGGCAGCACATACTCCCTGACTCAACCAAAGTTTCAAAATAATAATCAAAATAATGAAATGATCCCGAGCACATTTGGTGGTTTTCGTTGGGGTTGGCGAATATTTCAACAAAACTTACAACACAATGCCCACGAGCAAATAAACACAATATATTGTTCATAATCAAACAAAAATAGAAAATTAAAATTATCTTTCACATTAGTGGTGTGTGTGTTAAAATTGTATTAGTAGGTAGCAAAGCTTATCTAACTTGTCTTTCATTATAATTGAAATATATTTAGACACAGAGAAACATACGCTAACAAATCGTATGAACATCATACTGTTTTATTTTCATCTAGCCCGAAATTGGCCTTACTTGGGCATAATTCTCATCTTTAATCATGGCTTAATTCTTATGTTTAACCGCAAATTTTTTTTTTCTTATGTTTAATTCTTTGGTACAGTTACTAAAAAAAATCTCTGGTACAAATCTAAAACCATTTTTGTGTGCACAAATGACCCGGATCTATTTTAAATATTAAGCAGAAATGCAAAGCATCCCACACATAATGAAGTTAAATTGAGGACTCTCTACCCGATCAATATTGTCCTCAGAATGAATCGCCGACGAGTCATTGTTATTGCTCCCCTAAGTCTGCCTAGAGCCTTGTAACACGACAATAAAGCTCCAACCAGGCCTAGTATACGAAGATGGAATTAGGCATCTATATTGCATTGACTTGGGTCTAATTTGCTAGCATTTTCAAATTAAATTGTTATGCTTGAGCATCTGTTTTTACGTTGCTTGAAATATTCGTGTGCCTTAGTCATGTCTAAACCATTGGATGAACATCCAACAAGTCACAACCCAACCAACTTCATATTTGAACTTACATATAAGTTTCATTATTTTTGAAGCGCAAATTTAGGTTGCCTTACGTGCAAATTTAGGCATCTCATATTTATATAAAAATCATGCAGCGAAAAAAATACTCACTCCGATCCAAAACCTTAGTTCAAAACAGCGACACTTATTTTGGTTCGGATGGAGGGGCAAATTGTGAGAATAAACATCATAATCAATCCTCGTTTCCTAGAGCTGGTAATAGCAAAACACACTCCAGTCATATTCATGCGTAACAAGCATAGCTTTGACTGAACTTTGTCTTGCATATACAGGACCTGGACCAATCTACATATTCATGTTTTCCTGTAACCAGAACAATCATAGGATGATTTTGGTAGTCAGCCACTCAAACCCAGACAAAATTGGCCCCGGTTCGTCAAAAATTCCCACGACTGTTAATTCACGACGTCGGTGAAGTCCATGTCCTTGATGAACTCGTCCACCAACTGCCGCTCCGCCGGCGGCAGGTCGGCCTGGAGATCCGCGAGCAGCGGGCCTGGGATCAGGCTGTCCGAGAAGTCGAGCGCCGGCAGCTCCGTCAAGTCGTCGAGGAGGTCAAAGTCCTTGGAGTCCCATGTCTGCGCACTGCACTCGCCGCCCAGTTGCCCGTGCACGCCTTGGAGCTCGGTCCTCGCGTCCGGCTCCTCCACCTTGACCTTCACGCCCCCCGCCGCTTTGCCGGACGGCTCTGAGACGCCGCCGCCCGCCTTGAAGTTGGTAACCGCCCTCGCGCCGTGCAGCTCGACGGCCGCGGCGTCGTACGCTCTGGCGGCGTCCTCGGCAGTGTCGAAGGTGCCGAGCTGCAGCAGAATCTTGCGGTTTTTTATCTCCGCCCGGTACCTGCCCCCTAGTGTCTGGAACACGCCGCGGAACTGCCTGTCACTCTTCCTCTTCTTCTTCTTCTTCTTCTTCTTCTTCTTCTTCTTCTTCTTCTTCTTCTTCTTCTTCTTCTTCTTCACCGGCGAGAACGGCTCGGCTGCGGCGCGGGAGAGGTGCGGTGCGACGTCGTCCTCAGCGGCGGTGGCCACGGGCGGCTGCTTGAAGTTGGGCTTGGCCGCCGAGCCGTTTCAGCTTGACGGCCGCGGCGTCGTAGGCTCTGGCGGCCTCCTCGGCGTCGGCGGTGCAGAAGGTGCCGAGCCACTTCTGAGCTTTCGCCTTGGGGTCCGTGATCTGCGCCCGGTACGTGCCCTTGCCTGTCCGGGTCACGCCGCGGAACTCGGTTCGGGCATCCGACCTCTTGCTCCACGGCGATCGCCTCCTCGGCCGCGCGCAGACCACTCTCCGCCGTCACCACCATCACGCTCGCGCTGGACCGGGCGGCGCCGCCGGCTGCAGGTAGAAGCAGAGATGCGCCAAGTTTTGGTCCTCACTTCTGGTTCTGCCACCGGGCGACGGGTGCGTAGAGCTTGCTAGTAACCCAGAGACAGCGGTCCTCACTTCTCCTTGGTGCGGAGCTTCTCTCTCGCCGTCCACCGGCATCATGATGGTGTGCGTAAGCCTCGCAACGTGGGAGAGGTCGTGTTGCAGTTGCAGTAACTGGCCAGTATAGCTTTGTTTTTTCAGGTTACTTTTCTGATTCGGTTCATTGTGCCAACAATTCAGTTGCAATAAAATCCATTTCCTTGGATGAAAATGTGGGCAGTGTGGCCCCTTTAATTATAAAAAAATGATTGAGTTGCAGTTGAGTGGTTTTTGACAAAATTGACTTTTAAAAAATATCGACTAGCTAGTAAACAAACCTCTGTTTTTTTACTAAACCTAACCATTTCGAAAACCTCTTCGACACTGAGATTTGGCTATGCTGTGAAAATAATTTGCATTAGTATCACATTACTAGAAGGGCGACAAGTTAATATAACTCGATAAGCCCAATCGTTTTTCCTTCTTGCGGCACAATAAATACCTGGTCCAAGCAAAATACCTCACCCAAGTGGTTAGAGCCATAAGGCGAAGTCGACAGTGATACGCGCGAGACAATGACAAGTTGGCAATAAATCGAGTGAGGAGAGCCATCTGTAGTAGAAGATTATGGTTAACATTGTTCACTAGAGCCGCCTCTAGGCATCTTGATGTTTGTTCGACAGTGATGCCATCGGAGATGAGCTTGAATGGGGATACTGCGGTGAGGAGGACGGTAGGAGGAAGAAGAAGGACAATGATAAACCAATGAATTCAGATCTAACTATCGTGGTTAGAAACTGCCTAGCTGTGAGCCTGGACAAAATTATATATTTAGGTTACCAAAAACTACTGATGACTTATATTTAGACAAAGTGATGCGACCTAAGGGGTTAGTCTACCAAGCATGTTGGGGCAATGGCCCCAAATGTTTGACGCAACGTGCATGGTCTACAAGCTGTCATCTCGTGTAGTAAGGTCTATAAGGCGTGTGGTTCCTGCGTCGTTGTGGCTCGGGTGCAAGTGAAAGTAGTCGGAGTGGCGGCTCCAGATCCGGGGGTATCTGTTGGTGTAGTTGTAGCCTTCTGTCGTATGGACAACAATTATTGTGCTGTTTGTGCGGGTTTTAGTTTAGTTTTCTTATAAACTAGACTGTTATGTTTGATTTTCGATACGGATTTCCTTATAAACTAAATAAATTTCTTTTGAACATAATTAGGTGGAGAGTTATTTCCCAGGACCATTAAAAAAAACTGCTAACGAGTAATGTTAAAAAAACACTATAAATGTATTTACTATATTGTGTACTAGCATAGTAGTCGACCAGTCTAGATCAAGATGGGCAATTGAGGGAACTTCCGACGCTTGGTCATCTTCTGCTTTTCCGCCTCTAGGACAATATCGTTATGCTTGCTCGACAGTGATGCCATGAGTGATGAGCTTGGATGGGGCATACAATGGCGACGATAATAGGAGGAGGAAGAAGAACAAGCGTAGACAATAGGAAGATAAGTTGTGAACCTGGACAAAAGTTAGGGCTTCTTTGATTCAAAGGATTTCCGTAGGAATGTTGGAGGATTAGAATCCTTAGAAGTTTTTCATAATTCGGTTGTTACTGAATCATATAGGAATTTTTTCTAATGTTTTCTTTGCACTACATTTGATATAAATTTTAGCATCTACTCAGACCTTTTTGAAATAATTCTTTGTTTTACCCTGCGACGTCCCGTAGGATCGAGATAGACCATGACATTCCAATTCCACGTTCTTTTTTATTTCCGTGTATTTTTACAATCCCGTGAATCAAGGAGGCCCTTATGTATTTAGGCCTCCAAACTACTCCTTCCATCCCAAAACGATTAAAGTTCTAGGATTATCGCAAGTCAAACATTTTGAAATTCGACCAAGTATATAGAAAATTCTATAAAGATATGCAATATCAAATATATCTAATATGAAATTATATTTCATAATAATGAATGTAATGAGATCAGTAAGTTTGGTGTTGTACTAGTTGCTAACGTATTTTATATAAACACGGTCAACCATAATGTTGTTTGACTTCAGAAGGCAAGAAATTCAATTATTTTGAGACCAAGGAAGTAGTAACGATTTAGGTTCAGAAAAATGAATTTACCACACCGTGTAGGAGTAGTAGCATAGCAGCCCAGTGGAGATCAAAGACTGGCAATTGCGGGAGCTTCCGATGCTCGGTCACCTTGTGCGTGCGCATGCAGTCAAGGCACGAGCGCATGCGGGCAACGGCGGACGGGCGGGCAGGAGGAGCACCGGCCGATTGTTGCACGAGACGGGCAATTGCATCAACCCGTGCGCCTGAGGCTTGGCACACGCACAGGCACCGGCAGGCCTGGGGACACCAGGAGCTCCCTGTCCCTGCCTGCCATTTTCACCAACCCAGCCGGCCGAAGCACTGGACCCGTACTACCACAACAGCCTTTGCTTGCCTCCCCGAGACCCTCTGGACCCTGCAAAGGCTGCAATGGATCATCAGCAGTGCTCCGGCATCTGCGCCCATTTCTTGTTCTCAAAGGGACCATCTTTCCTCCGTGCAAAACAAGATCTCTGCCCTTTTTCTTTCGTTCAGGTGTATACCACCATTGCTTTACATCTGGTTATTGCGAGAATGCCATTTGCCATTGTCGATATTGTGTAGTGTAGGTCTCGTCTGCGCACCAGTGTTTTTTTTTGTGTGTGTGCCGGTATCACCAGTGAAATTCGACAAGCGTGTTTCCAAATCCAAATTAAAAGAAAGAGGTAATATCACTGGCAGTCACGTAACTTACATTGGATGTTCAGTTTGGTGCTACATCTTTCAAAATACGTTTTTTGGTCAGTTAACTTGTCAATTGGTGCAGATACGATCAGTCCAGCTGATTGCGCGCGTATTTGATGCTCGCATGGCATGCCACGCATGCACGGGGCCATTGTTAGTGACGGAAACCGTTTCGGAGCGACCCACGCATGGTTGTTTTGTGCAGAACCCCCTCGGAAAATGTTGGTTCGCGTGAAAGAATCCCTGTTGACAGTGGCCCCAACATAATTTTGTAGGTCTCCTCTGTTTGCATATCCTCCCGATTCCCAAATCTAGGCGGGCGACGGCGGCTGCTGCTGTCTTGGGGGAGGAGGTTGTTGAGGCCGCCGCCGGCGAGCTCAGGAAAAGATCACCCGCGGCGGGATTTGATTCTTTCTCCTCTTGGTTTGGCGAGATGGGTTGCTCCGGCGTTGGCAATCGCGATGGAGGGGAGGAATGGAAGGCCACGGCTGTGTGAATCTCCTTGTCCATGAGCCCGTCCATGGATTATACGCACTTTTACCTTTCCGCCTTTGCTAGCCTCTTCGGTATCGTGCATTGCTCTTTCTCACCTTGTGAGTTGGTGCAAACTTCGCCGGTGCATCCAAACTGCGTGATACGATACGCTCTATCACACATAAACCTCCCTATGTCTTCCTCAAAACAGTCATCATACCTACCTATTATGGCATTTCCATAGCCATTCCGAGATATATTGCCATGCAACTTTCCACCGTTCTGTTCATCATCATCATGACATACTTTACTTTTGTCATATTGCCATTGCATGATCATGTAGTTGACATCGTATTTGTGGCAAAGCCACCATGCATTATTTTTCATACATGTCACTCTTGATTCAATGCACCATCCCGGTACACCGCCGGAGGCATTCATATAGAGTCATATCTTGTTCTAATTTCGAGTTGTAATCCTTATGTTGTAATCAATAGAAGTGTGATGATCATCATTATTAGAGCATTGCCCAATCAAAAAAAAAGAGAAAGGCCCAAAAAAAGGCCCAAAAAAGGGCAATGTTACTATCTCTTTTTCCACACTTGTGCTTCAAAGTAGCACCTTGTTCTTCATGTAGTGAGTCTCATATATTGTGCTTCAAAGTAGCACCATGTTTTTTATATAGTGAGTCTCATAAGTTGTCTTTTTCATACTAGTGGGAATTTTTTTCATTATAGAACTTAGCTTGTCACTAGTGCAAAACCGGCCTTTAGTGCCGGTTCGTGACGGCCTTTAGTGCCGGTTCGCCAACCGGCACTAAAGAGTGGGGACTAAAGGTCCCCCCCTTTAGTACCGGTTAAATCACGAACCGGGCGCTAAAGTGCAAACACGTGTACGAGCCAGGCCCATGTCTTGGCGTAGAGTCTTTAGTACCGGTTGGTAATACCAACCGGTACTAAATGTTTAGGTGTTTTTTTATTTTTGCTTTAATTTTGTGTTTTCAATTTGGCTTTATTTTCCATTTAATTCTTTTTTGATTGCTGGTATTTCACGATACTACAAATTGTACACGTTATGCATATATATAAATAGATTTTCTCGTACGTAGAACCGTATATATATATATATATATATATATATATATATATATATATATGTATATATATATATATCATCGAATGTCTCACAGCCAACACCATTAACTATTCACACATACACATGTATATACATATACAATTTCTCCTACATGTTGCCTTGGTGCCTTCGGAGCATGCACGATGACAAGTGGTTCATGGGGGCAGTAGCGGGTAATAGTATTGTCCTTTGGGATCTATGACCTGGTCGAGCAAAAATCCGTCTATTTCCTCTTGAAGTGCTAGTATGCGCTCCTCGGGTAGGAGTTTATCCCGCACCTCTCTAAACTGTTAAGAAGGAGATCAATATGCACGTGTATTAATTGTGTTACAAGATATCGATAATGGTGTGAATAGAGTACTGACAACGTACCCATTCCTGTCTTTGAGATCTGCTCCTTTCGGACGCCATCATACGAATGTTCTCGCAAACGTAGAATGCACAAAGATCATTCCCCGGCGCCTGCTTCAGGGCCTTTACGAGAATGGAATTGAATCAGATAATGATTAATCAAGCATGATAATTAATTAATGGTATTGAAACAAGAATTAAAGAGATGGCTAGCTAGCTAGTACTACTTAATTACTTACCCTTGATCGATGCCAAAACAATTTTTTTGACCAATTTCCTGGAGTCACCTTGATGAACTTTGCCCAAGCCCTGCCCGCCGGCAAATAAAATCAATAAAGGGGTTATTAAATAGTTCATATCAAGAAATGACGAACTAATAATAGGCCGAGATATAGTTAATAATGATTGAAATTACCTGTTTACTATCCCCTTCATGATGGTGTAGTCTTTATCTTCTTTAAGTAGCGAGTCGAGTACTTCGACTGTTGCTTTGTCAACTTTAATGACTAACAAGATCCAGTGGAAACTGCATGCACACACGTTTGCATGTCTTAATTAAGTAGGCATGTGCATAAAATTAATCAACTATATATCGTGAACCGTATATACTTAGTTATCAACATCTAGCTAGCTAGTAAGCAAAAACAGAATTTGTATTAACTCACGTGAAGTTGTAAGGAAGTAGTATATCTTCATTGGTATTGAGGCACTTCAAGAACTCTAGCATGCTTTCCTCTACACTTGCTTCAGAAGTTCCAAGATTCCATGTGTACTCATTAATGGTATTTGGGTCAATGAACCCAATGCCATAGCGTCCAGATTTTTTTATTTCATACATCTTCATCCTGCATATAATACCACAGAAAAGAATATATAGTGAGGATAATTACATGTAATGATTGATCAAAAATTACAGAAAGAAATCACTTACAAACAATAGCAACTGACGAGAGATTTGTCGAGTGCGTCTTGATTGTATAACTGATATAGTTCTGAATACTCAACGCACAGAGCTTTCTCATGATAGTAATGCTCCTTCTTGACATTCACCATGAGGGACTCTCAATTGGAGATCTTGGTAATGTTAATGTACCATTGATGCAATTCATACATTCTCGTTGGGAGGTTCTTGACCTTGTCTGGGTGGACCAAGGGTTTTCCCCGGGCATATTTCCATTTTATTTCCTCCTCTCTAAGCGGAGACATGGGCTCAATTTCGAGGAGTTGTCCAACAGAGATCTTGAGCATTTCAGCCTGCATTATATGCTCCTCCCTTATTACTGCATCGCCTAGCTGGGGAACTTTAACGGTTTGCCCACAATAATATTTGGTGTGCTGCCTCCTCTCATGTGTTGTTGTTGGCACAACAAGCGGGGAGATCGATTGCGCCGCCTGTTCTCCCAGCTGGGGAACGGTTTTCCCGCATTTTTTGCCCGCTGCTTGTTGGCTCGAGCTCGCTTCCTTCTTTAGCCGTTCTCGATGTAGTTTCCTGATTTGGCGCTCATAGTCCGAGTCAACAGGCTTGGGAGCTGGTTCTCTAGCCATTTTAATGAAGTGGTCAATTACTTTCTCAGGCACTTTCTCCTTTGGCGGCGATGCCGGTTTCGGTCCAAAATGGGCGTCCACTTGGGCCTGCACTATGGCTGCGTTTTGCTCCTTAGTCATGTCGTAAGGCCTCACGAGGAAGAGGCGAGGCTTGGACCATATTTACATCGCTTGTCTCCGCTTGTACTTCCTGAACTACCTCGACTCGTACCGCTACGCACCATAGCTACGGCATGTCTCTTCTGCGATTGCTGAGACGGCGGAGACAGCTGACGTGGATGAGTTGGACCAGGAGAAGTGGCCTGACGATGTGCCGGACTTGAAGCAGGAGGTGTGGCCTGACACGGTGCCGGACTTGAAACCGGAGAAGTGGCATGACGCCAGCCGGACTTGAAACCGGAGGAGTCAGCTCACGCGTTCGGGGACTTGGAGGAGGTGGCGGACTTCGAGGAGGAGTCGGCTCACGCGTTCGTGGACTTGGAGGAGTGGGAGTCTGCTGACTCGGTGGCGGAGTCGGCAGACAACGCGGTGTCGGTGGACTTCGAAAGATGTGCAATCCTTTCTCCATAGGATGATACGATATATGGCCTCTCCCAGTGTGCGCTCGTCTTCACCTCCAGGAAAGTCAAGTTGTAGCCCCGAATATGGGTCCACCACTTCATCAACCATGACACGAGCATAGCCCTCTTGAATCGGGATGCAATGGAAGGTTGCTTCAGGGGTAACTGGAAAAGCAACGCCGTCCGCCACCTTCATGGATATGTTCTTCATTTTGGAGTGTAGCTCACAGTTAGTGTTCTCTATGATCTCATCCACAGGGTATGTATCCAGCATTGTGTCGCCCGGGGCAGAACCAACGCTGCTTCTCGGCATGGATGGGACAGTTCTATCCAATGCTGGACGATCATCCGCTTAGCTGCCGCCGAGACCCCCTTTCTGGCTAAGTGAGTCGATCTGCTGCTGCCGCTAATGGAATTTGAGTGCAGTGTCCGCGTGCCTTGCTTCTAGGCCTTGAAGGCGTTCTGCGTCCTGCTTCCTCTGCTCCTCCTCTAGCTTCCTTTTTTTCTCCTCCTCCATCTTCCTTCTTGCATGGGTCCTGTAGTCCTCGTTCCATTCTGAAAAGCCCTCATACCAGGGAATAACGCCCTTGCCTCGTGTTCTTCCCGGGTGTTCAGGATTTTCGGTATGCCAATAAGCTCGTCGTTTTCTCTCTCATGGCGTGAACACCCCTTTCGAGCTTCTTCTATTGCGTCAATTATTTTTGTTCGGCTCCTTTTAGACTTGCCTTCCATGAAACTTACTTTGTCTTGGTTCAACGCACCCCCATGTGCATAGAACCAAGTTACGCACTGGGGGCCAGTTCTAGTAACCGTGTGACCCTGCATCCTCCATCTCTTGCTCAGACTTATCCCACTTAGGCAATCCCACCGCGTAGCCACCTTGACCCAGCCTATGGAACTGCGTCTTTTTTGCGGCATTTGCCTTGTTTTTCATCGACCGTTCCTTAGCTAATTCTGAATCCTTGAAGGTCACGAAATCGTCCCAGTGCTCTCTGAGCTTCTCCGGTGTTCCCGTGAATTCTGAAGTCTTCCTTTCATTAGCGAGGTAGTTGGCCCATACAGTTTTCTTGTGGGTGTTGAATGCAATTGCCATCTTCTTAAGAGCAGCGCCCTTGACTTTCTCCACATCTGCTTCAGTGAAATGATGCGGTAGGGTGAAATGTTCCATCGAGATTTCCAAAGGACCTTTTGGCTCGTAAATGTCGACCCAAGTAACACCTGGACGTTTAGTCTTTGGCTCTTTCCATTCTTGAATGGAGATCGAGTTTGTCCTTCACAAGAACTCCAGACCGACGAGTCCACTTATTCGCAATGTTCTTAGGCGTGAGGGGTTCACCACTAGGTTTGATGGATTCGATGTTGTACTTTACACCATCCTTCAACAATCTGCCTGGGCCTCGCTTTGTCCTTGTCTGCAGAGAAGCAGATTTGCTCGATCCAGAGGGCTGAAAGAAGAATGATCGATTCGTTAATATATCTTCAATAAAAAACATGTGATGATCACCATGATGCCTGCTTATATAAATATACCTCGCCGGTAGTCTTTGTTATTTGAAGATCAGCATTATGCGTGTCATCATAATCATAATCATAGTTCATGACTTCATCGGCTCGATTAAATCGAGATCGAATATCTTTTCATCACCCTTGTTCAGATATTGGGAGCCTTCATCTGCTTCATTCATATCATCTAGCCTGTGAGGGCTGCGTATGATGTCGAACAATTCCTCTTCTCTCTCTCTCTGCCGGTATTGTCCGCCATAGCTTTTACTTAACTAATACAGAAGAAATATAAAAAAATTTAATTAGTATTCAAATTACAATGCATGGATGCAATCAATAAGGAAAAACTGAATCTCGAATACATCGTCTTAATATATATAATCTCGAATACATCATCGTCTTAATATATATAATCTCGAATACATCGTCTCGAATATTATATATCGAATACATCATTGGCTAGGTACCTAATAAAGATCGAGTACTACAGAAGAATCTAGGGCGCCACTCGTGGTTCCTGGGGCGCGGGCGGTGCACACCCAAAGAGAAGGAACCATCACAGGATCATATCTCCGGTCATCTGCCCAAAGAACCCGCCAAGTAGTGGAGAACCTGACGTCGTCCATAGCAGCCATGTAGCGATGGACGTGCTCATCTTCCTCCCTGACACGGCAACGCACCACCTCCGGCGGGGCCGGCTGCCTCTGCACCGAATGTGGTCCACACGAACGCCACCAAAGAAGATCAGGGTCGACGATGGGACCCGAGGTCGGGTTCCTCACCAAGCGGCGCCCCTCCAGGTAGCACCTCCCAGTGCCCGGCCAGTGAGCCAGGTCGAACATGGGTCCTCTGAAGCGGGGCGTCGTCATGAGCGGGTCGACGGCGAGGATGCGGGCAGGCATATAAATCGAGAACAAATACTATATGCCCATAAAAAGTAACATTTTTTAATGATTTGATTGTGATAACTAAAATTCTATATATATGCAAATTCTAACAATTTGACATTAATCTAATTCATCTAACTAATACTAATTATAAAATTTAACAAATACTATAGGCCCATAAAAACTATTTATATAACTAAAAACAAAAAATTGCTAACATTTCTTTAAATATTTCTATAACTAAAAAACAGAAAACATTTATGACATTTCTGTATAACTAACAATTCTAATATTTATATAACTAAAAAACAGAAAAATTGCTAACATTTCTATAAATATTTGTATAACTAAAAACAGAAAACATTTATAACATTTCTATATAACTAAAAATTCTAATATTTATATTACTAAAAACAGAAAAATTGCTAACATTTCTATAAATATTTCTATAACTAAAAAACAGAAAACATTTATAACATTTCTATATAACTAACAATTCTAATATTTATATTACTAAAAAGCAGAAAAATTGCTAACATTTCTATAAAAAATGGCATGTGTGTGTGTGTAGTGTGTGTGTGTGTGTGTGTGTGTAGTGTGTGTGTGTGTGTGGAGTGTGTGTGTGTGTGTAGTGTGTGTGTGTATTGTGTGTGTGTGTGAACAACTAGACATGGCGGCCGGGCGAAGCTCACTGCAAGGCGACGACGGGCGGCGATAATGACGGGCGGGCGGCAATGACGGGCGATGTGACGGGCGGCGATGAGCGGGCGGCGACGACGGGCGGTCGGGCGGCGACGGGACGACGGGGACGACGGGACGGGACGAGGGGCGGCGACGCCGACGGGGCGGCGACGAGGGCACGCCGGGTCGGCGACGAGGGCGGCGGCGACGCCGACGGGACGGCAAGGCGTCGATCGGTGCAGGGCGGCGCGAAGGAGGGAGGAAATAGAGGGAAACTGAAATTTTTTCAAGTGTTCTATAAATAGGATGGACCTTTAGTACCGGTTGGAGCCACCAACCGGTACTAAAGGTCTGTTTTGGCCAGCCCAAGCGGCGGGAAGCACCCACCCTTTAGTATCGGTCGTGGCACCAACCGGTACTAAAGACCCTGCTTTAGTACCGGTTGGTGCCACAACCCGGTACTAAAGGGGTCTTAGGCATTGATCTTGGTGCAACAAGTTTAGTCCCACCTCGCTAGCCGAGGGGCTACCGTGACCGGGTTTATAAGCCCAGTGTGGTAGCTCTCTCGAGCTCCTCTCCTAAGCAGCCCTCTGGGCCTACCTGTTCTCTTACGCCTAGTGGGCCTCTTGGGCCTTTGGCCTGCATCTTGTCCCAACAATAGTTTGGGTTCCTAGTCGTATGCAGGCCGCTTTGGCCCAGTAGGCCGGCTTTTTTATTTTCTTAAATTTTTTCGCTTTATTTTTTTTTGTTTTATTTATTTTTGAGTTGTTTTTTGCTGTATTTAGAGTTTATTTGTGAATATTTTTGCTTTAGGTACAAAAAAGTACAAACTTTCTCGTTAGTGCCGGTAGTTTTCAAATTTGAATAGTTTAAATTTTGAATTATTTGAAATTTGTGTGAATCACTAGTTTGTGAATAACTTAACTTTGAAAAAAGATTTTTCAGTGACTCTTTTTTCTTATGTTTAATATTAGTGTGTTTTATCATTATGTTCAATTTGGTAATGCTTAGGTTATTTAAAAATGAAATGCCTTTGTAACAGTTGAGTTTTAAATGAAAACCCTGATACTTCGAAAGAGATTGTCCATTTTGTACACGAAGTGCATCCAGTTTTTGCCGTAAACCTCTCTACTTTTGTTTGCACATAAAATTTCTTCGCGTTTCAAATGCCAAAACACATAACTACCCTAACTATTACAGAGATTCCCTCACGGTGTGAAACACAGAAGAAAGTGATGATACTGAAGCCGATCACATCCCAGATCTTTGGGTGTGAAACTTTTTCTTCGCGCGTGTCCCTTTGTGCCGTAGCCATGGAAAATTTTCATCATTTAACTGGATGCTCGGGTCAATATTCACTATGAATGGAGGAATTTCATCAAACTTTTCATAATTTTCTGACATGTCTGTCTTGTCATCCACTCCCACGATGTTTCTTTTTCCCGAAAGAACTATGTGGCGCTTTGGCTCTTTGTATGATCCATTCGCTTCCTTATCTTTTCTTTTTCTCGGCCTGGTAGACATGTCTTTCACATAAAAACCTGCGCCACATCATTGGCTAAGACGAATGGTTCGTCTGCATACGCAAGATTGTTGAGATCCACTGTTGTCATTCCGTACTGCGGGTCTTTCGTTACCCCGCCTCGTGTTATATTGACCCATTTGCACCGAAACAAAGGGACCTTCAAATCACCTCCATAGTTAAGTCCCCATATGTCCACTATGTAACCATAATATGTTTCCTTTCCCGTGTTGGTTGTTGCATCAAAGAGGACACCACTGTTTTGGTTGGTGCTCTTCTTATCTTTGGCGATCGTGTAAAATGTATTCCCATTTATCTGGTACCCTTTGAAAGTCATTATATTCGAAGATGGTAACTGGGACAGCGAGTACATGTCATTTTGAATATCGCCATCATTCAGGGCACGTTTCTGCAACCAACCGGCGAAAGTCCTCGTTTTTCGCCTGTAATCCAGTCGCCAGACTTCTCCGGGTGTTTGGAGTGTAGAAAATTCTTGTGTTCCTCCATATACGGAGCCACCAAGGTGGAATTCTGTAGAACTGTGTAGTGTGCTTCAGTGAGAGAATGCCCGTCCATACATATTATTTGATGCCTTCCTAGTGTGCCTTTTCCTTCCAGTCTGCCCTTATGCTGCGATTCAGGAACACCAATCGGCTTAAGGTCAGGAATAAAGTCAATTCAAAACTCAATGACCTCCTCATTTTCATGGCCCTTCGAGATGCTTCCTTACGGCCTAGCACGGTTATGAACATATTTCTTCAAGACTCCATGAACCTCTCAAAGGGGAACATATTGTGTAGAAATACAGGACCCAAAATGTTAATCTCTTCAAGAAGGTGAACTAGGGCGATGCGTCATGATGTTGAAAAAGGATGGTGGGAACACCAACTCGAAACTAACAAGACATTGCACCAAATCATTCTGTAACCTTGGTATGATTTCTGGATCGATTACCTTCTGAGAGATTGCATTGAGGAATGCACATAGCTTCACAATGGCTAATCGAACGTTTTCCTGTAGAAGCCCCCTCAATGCAACCGGAAGGAGTTGCGTCATAATCACGTGGCAGTCATGAGACTTTAGGTTCTGCACTTTTTCTCTGCCATATTTATCATTCCCTTTATATTCGACGAGAAGCCAGACGGTACCTTCATCTTTGGCAGGCATTCGAAGAAGATTTCCTTCTCTTCTTTGGTAAGAGCGTAGCTGGCCTGACCCTGATGTATGCCGTCTTTTCCGTGCATACGTGTTGGTCCTCCCGTGCCTCTGGTGTATCTTTTGTCTTCCCATACATGCCCAAAAAGCCAAGCAGGGTCACGCAAAGATTCTTCATCACGTGCATCACGTCGATTGCGGAGCGGACCTCTAGGTCTTTCCAGTATGGCAGGTCCCAAAATATAGATTTCTTCTTCCACATGGGTGCGCGTGAAGGAAATATGCCCTAGAGGCAATAATAAAGTTATTATTTATTTCCTTATATCATGATAAATGTTTATTATTCATGCTAGAATTGTATTAACAGGAAACATAATACATGTGTGAATACATAGACAAACAGAGTGTCACTAGTATGCCTCTACTTGACTAGCCCGTTAATCGAAGATGGTTATGTTTCCTAACCATAGACATGAGTTGTCATTTGATTAACGGGATCACATCATTAGGAGAAATGATGTGATTGACTTGACCCATTTCGTTAGCTTAGCACTTGATCGTTTAGTATGTTGCTATTGCTTTCTTCATGACTTATACAAAGTTCCTACAACTATGAGATTATGCAACTCCCGTTTACCGGAGGAACACTTTGTGTGGTACCAAACGTCACAACGTAACTGGGTGATTATAAAGGTACTCTACAAGTGTCTCCCAAAGTATATGTTGAGTTGGCATAATTCAAGATTAGGTTTTGTCACTCCGATTGTCGGAGAGGTATCTCTGGGCCTTCTCGGTAATACTCATCACCTAAGCCTTGCAAGCATTGTAACTAATGAGTTAGTTATGAAATGATGTATTACGGAACGAGTAAAGAGACTTGCCGGTAACGAGATTGAACTAGCTATTGGATACCGACGATCGAATCTCGGGCAAGTAACATACCGATGACAAAGGGAACAACGTATGTTGTTATGCGGTTTGACCGATAAAGATCTTCGTAGAAAATGTAGGAACCAATATGAACATCCAGGTTCCACTATTGGTTATTGACCGAGAATAGTTCTAGGTCATGTCTACATAGTTCTCGAACCCGGAGGGTCCGCATGCTTAACGTTACGATGACAATTTTATGAGTATTGATGTACGAAGTTTGTTCGAGTCCGGATGTGATCACGGACATGACGAGGAGTCTCGAAATGGTCGAGACATAAAGATTGATATATTGGAAGCCTATGTTTGGACTTGAATAGTTCCGGGTGAAATCGATTTTACTGAAACACCGGGGTTACGGAACCCTCCCGGTGGTTAATGGGCCTTAGTGGGCCATGAGGGAGAAGAGGAGGGCCGGCCAGGCAGGCCGCGCCTCTTCCCCCTAGTCCGAATAGGACAAGGAAGGGGGGGCGGTGCCCCCCCTTTCTCTTTCCCTCCCCCCAAGTCCTAATCCAACTAGGAAAAGGGGGGGAGTCCTACTCCCGGTGGGAGTAGGACTCCTCTGGCGCGCCTCCTCCTAGGGCCGGCCGCACCCCCCCTTGCTCCGTTATATCTGAGGCAGGGGCACCCTAGGACACACAAGTTGATCTACGGATCGTTCCTTAGCCGTGTGCGGTGCCCCTCCACCATATTCCACCTCGGTCATATCGTCGTGGAGTTTAGGCGAAGCCTGCGCCGTAGAGAGCATCATCATCGCCACCACGCCGTCGTCCGACGGAACTCATCCCGACACCCTGCTGGATCGGAGTCCGGGATCGTCATCGAGCTGAACGTGTGCTGAACACGGAGGTGCCGTACGTTCGGTACTTGGATCGGTCGGATCGTGAAGACGTACGACTACATCAACCGCGTTGTCATAACGCTTCCGCTTTCGGTCTACGAGTGCGTGGACACACTCTCCCCTCACGTTGCTATACATCACCATGATCTCGGCGTGTGCGTAGGGAAATTTTTGAAATTACTCGTTCCCCAACATGGCATCCGAGCCTGGTTTTATGCGTTGATATTATATGCACGAGTAGAACACAAGTGAGTTGTGGGCGATACAAGTCATATTGCTTACCAGCATGTCATACTTTGGTTCAGCGGTATTGTGAGATGAAGCGGCCCGGACCGACATTACGCGTGACGCTTACGCGAGACTGGTTTCACCGCTGCGAGCACTCGTTGCTTAAAGGTGGTGGCGGGTGTCATCTCTCTCACTTTAGTTGAACCGAGTGTGGCTACGCCCGGTCCTTGTGAAGGTTAAAACAGCACCAACTTGACAAACTATCATTATGGTTTTGATGCGTAGGTAAGAACGGTTCTTGCTCAGCCCGTAGCAGCCACGTAAAACTTGCAACAACAAAGTAGAGGACGTCTAACTTGTTTTTGCAGGGCATGTTGTGATGTGATATGGTCAAGACGTGATGCTATATTTTATTGTATGAGATGATCATGTTTTGTAACCGAGTTATCGGCAATGGCAGGAGCCATATGGTTGTCGCTTTATTGTATGAAATGCAAGCGCCATGTAATTGCTTTACTTTATCACTAAGCGGTAGCGATAGTCGTAGAAGCAATAGTTGGCGAGACGACAACGATGCTACGATGGAGATCAAGGTGTCGCGCCCGGTGACGATGGTGATAATGATGGTGCTTCGAGATGGAGATCACAAGCACAAGATGATGATGGCCATATCATATCACTTATATTGATTGCATGTGATGTTTATCCTTTATGCATCTTATCTTGCTTTGATTGACGGTAGCATTTTAAGATGATCTCTCACTAAAATTATCAAGAAGTGTTCTCCCGAGTATGCACCGTTGCTAAAAGTTCGTAGTGCCCAGACACCACGTGATGATCGGGTGTGATAAGCTCTACGTCCATCTACAACGGGTGCAAGCCAGTTTTGCACACGCGGAATACTCAGGTTAAACTTGACGAGCCTAGCATATGCAGATATGGCCTCGGGACACGGAGACCGAAAGGTCGAGCGTGAATCATATAGTAGATATGATCAACATAGTGATGTTCACCATTGAAAACTACTCCATCTCACGTGATGTTCGGTTATGGTTTAGTTGATTTGGATCACGTGATCACTTAGATGACTAGAGAGATGTCTATCTAAGTGGGAGTTCTTAAATAATATGATTAATTGAACTTAGAATTATCATGAACTTAGCACCTGATAGTATTTTGCTTATCTATGTTTGTTGTAGATAGATGGCCCGTTTTGTTGTTCCGTTGAATTTTAATGTGTTCCTTGAGAAAGCAAAGTTGAAAGATGATGGTAGCAATTACACGGACTGGGTCCGTAACTTGAGGATTATCCTCATTGCTGCACAGAAGAATTACCTCTGGAAAGCACCGCTAGGTGCAAGACCCTCTGCAGGAGCAACGCCGGACGTTGTGAACGCCTGGCAGAGCAAAACTGATGACTACTCGATAGTTCAGTGTGCCATGCTTTATGGCTTAGAACCGGGTCTTCAACGACGTTTTGAACGTCATGGGGCATATGAGATGTTCCAAGAGTTGAAGTTAATATTTCAAGCAAATGCCCGGATTGAGAGATATGAAGTCTCCAATAAGTTCTATAGCTGCAAGATGGAGGAGAATAGTTACATCGGTGAGCACATACTCAAAATGTCAGGGTATAATAATCACTTGATTCAACTGGGAGTTAATCTTCCGGATGATAGTGTCATTGATGTAATTCTCCAATCATCGCCACCAAGCTACAAGAGCTTCGTGATGAACTATAATATGCAAGGGACGAACAAGACAATTCCCGAGCTCTTCGCAATGCTAAAAGCTGCGAAGGTAGAAATCAAGAAGGAGCATCAAGTGTTGATGGTCAACAAGACCCCTAGTTTCAAGAAACAGGGCACAGGAAAGAAGATGGGGAACGTTGAGAAGAACAGCAAGCAAGTTGCTGCTCAAGAAAAGAGACCCAAGTCTGGACCTAAGCACTGGCCTCGAGTGCTTCTCTTGCAAGCAAGCTGGTCACTGGAAGCGGAATTGCCCCAAGTATTTGGCGGATAAGAAGGATGGCAAGGTGAACAAAGGTATATGTGATATACATGTTATTGATGTGTACCTTACTAGAGCTCGTAGTAGCACTTGGGTATTTGATACTTGGTTACATTGCTAATATTTGCAACTCAAAGCAGGGACTACGGAATAAGCAAGCACCGGCAAAGGACGAGGTGACGATGCGGCGTGGGAAAGCGGTTCCAAAGTCAATGTGATCGTGGTCGGCACGCTACCTCTACATCTACCTTCGGGATTAGTTTTAGACCTAAATAATTGTTATTTGGTGCCGCGTTGAGCATGAACATTATATCTGGATCTTGTTTAATGCGAGACGGTTATTCATTTAAATCAGAGAATAATGGTTGTTCTATTTATATGAGTAATATCTTTTATGGTCATGCACCCTTGAAGAGTGGTCTTCTTATTGAATCTCGACAGTAGTGATACACATATTCATAATGTCGAAGCCAAAGATGCAGAGTTGATAATGATAGTGCAACTTATTTGTGGCACTGCCGTTTAGGTCATATCGGTGTAAAACGCATGAAGAAACTCCATACAGATGGACTTTTGGAATCACTTGATTATGAATCACTTGGTACTTGTAACCGTGCCTCATGGGCAAGATGACTAAAACACCGTTCTTCGGTTGTATGGAGAGAGCAACAGATCTGTTGGAAATCATACATACAGATGTATGTGGTCCGATGAATGTTGAAGCTCGTGGCGGATATCGTTATTTTCTCACCTTCACAGATGATTTAAGCAGATACGGGTATATCTACTTAATGAAGCATAAATCTGAAACATTTGAAAAGTTCAAAGAATTTCAGAGTGAAGTTGAAAATCATCGTAACAAGAAAATAAAGTTTCTACGATCTGATCATGTAGGAGAATATTTGAGTTACGAGTTTGGTCTACATTTGAAGCAATGTGGAATAGTTTCGCAACTCACGCCACCTGGAACACCACAGCATAATGGTGTGTCCGAACGTCGTAATCGTACTTTACTAGATATGGTGCGATCTATGATGTCTCTTACCGATTTACCGCTATCATTTTGGGGTTATGCTTTAGAGACGACCGCATTCACGTTAAATAGGGCACCATCAAAATCCGTTGAGACGACACCTTATGAGCTATGGTTTGGTAAGAAACCAAAGTTGTCGTTTCTAAAAGTTTGGGGTTGCGATGCTTATGTGAAAAAGCTTCAACCTGATAAGCTTGAACCCAAATCGGAAAAATGTGTCTTCATAGGATACCCAAAGGAGACAATTGGGTATACCTTCTATCACAGATCCGAAGGCAAGACATTCGTTGCCAAGAATGGATCCTTTCTAGAGAAGGAGTTTCTCTCGAAAGAAGTGAGTGGGAGGAAAGTAGAACTTGATGAGGTAACAGTACCAGCTCCCTTATTGGAAAGTAGTTCATCACGTAAATCGGTTCTGTGACACCTACACCGATTAGTGAGGAAGTTAATGATAATGATCATGAAACTTCAGATTAAGTTGTTCTTGAATCCGTAGATCAACCAGAATAAAATCCGCACCAGAGTGGTACGGTAATCCTATTCGAAGTCATGCTACTAGATCATGGTGAACCTACGAACTATGAAGAAGCGATGGTGAGCCCAGATTCCGCAAAATGGCTTGAAGCCATGAAATCTGAGATGGGATCCATGTATGAGAACAAAGTGTGGACTTTGGTTGACTTGCCCGATGGTCGGCAAGCAATAGAGAATAAATGGATTTTCAAGAAGAAGACTGACGCTAACGGTAATGTTACCGTTTACAAAGCTCGACTTGTTGCAAAAGGTTTTCGACAAGTTCAAGGAGTTGACTACGATGAGACCTTCTCACCCGTAGCGATGCTTAAGTCTGTCCGAATCATTTTAGCAATCGCCGCATTTTATGATTATGAAATATGGTAGATGGATGTCAAAACTGCATTTCTGAATGGATTTCTGGAAGAAGAGTTGTATATGATGCAACCAGAAGGTTTTGTCGATCCTGAGGGAGCTAACAAAGTGTGCAAGCTCCAACAATCAATCTATGGTCTGGTGCGAGCCTCTCGGAGTTGGAATAAACGCTTTGATAGTGTGATCAAAGCATATGGTTTTGTACAGACTTTTGGAGAAGCCTGTATTTACAAGAAAGTGAGTGGGAGCTCTGTAGCATTTCTAATATTATATGTGGACGACATATTGTTGATTGGAAATGATATAGAATTTCTGGATAGCATAAAAGGATACTTGAATAAAAGTTTTTTAATGAAGGACCTCAGTGAAGCTGCTTATATATTGGGCATCAAGATCTATAGAGATTGATCAAGACGCTTGATTGGACTTTCACAATGCACATACCTTGATAAAGTCTTGAAAAAGTTCAATATGGATCAGGCAAAGAAAGGGTTCTTGCCTGTATTACAAGGTGTAAGATTGAGTCAGACTCAATGCCCGACCAGAAGAAGATAGAGGAAAAATGAAAGGAGTTCCTATGCTTCAGCCATAGGCTCTATCATATATGCAATGCTGTGTACGGACACGATGTGTGCCTTGCTATTAGCTTAGCAGGGAGGTACCAAAGTAATCCAGGAGTGGATCCTTTGGACAGCGGTCAAGAATATCCTGAAATACTGAAAAGGACTAAGGATATGTTTCGTTTATGGAGGTGACAAAGAGCTAGTCGTAAAGGGTTACGCCGATGCAAGCTTTGACAACGATCCGGACGATTCTAAATCGCAAACCGGATACGTATTTTTATTAAACGGTGGAGCTGTAAGTTGGTGCAGTTCTAAACAAAGCGTCGTGGCGGGATCTACATGTGAAGCGGAGTACATATCTGCTTCGGAAGCAGCAAATGGAGTCTGGATGAAGGAGTTCATTTCCGATCTAGGTGTTATACCTAGTGCATCGGGACCAATGAAGATTTTCTGTGACAATACTGGTGCAATTGCCTTGGCAAAGGAATCCAGATTTCACAAGAGGACCAAGCACATCAAGAGACGCTTCAATTCCATCCGGGACCAAGTCCAAGTGGGAGACATAGAAATTTGCAAGATACATACGGATTTTAATGTTGCAAACCCGCTGACTAAGCCTCTCTCACGAGCAAAACATGATCAACACCAAGACTCCATGGGTGTTAGAATCATTACTATGTAATCTAGATTATTGACTCTAGTGCAAGTGGGAGACTGAAGGAAATATGCCCTAGAGACAATAATAAAGTTATTATTTATTTCCTTATACCATGATAAATGTTTATTATTCATGCTAGAATTGTATTAACAGGAAACATAATACATGTGTGAATACATAGACAAACAGAGTGTCACTAGTATGCCTCTACTTGACTAGCCCGTTAATCGAAGATGGTTATATTTCCTAACCATAGACATGAGTTGTCCTTTGATTAATGGGATCACATCATTAGGAGAAATGATGTGATTGACTTGACCCATTTCGTTAGCTTAGCACTTGATCGTTTAGTATGTTGCTATTGCTTTCTTCATGACTTATACAAAGTTCCTACAACTATGAGATTATGCAACTCCCGTTTACCGGAGGAACACTTTGTGTGCTACCAAACGTCACAACGTAACTGGGTGATTATAAAGGTACTCTACAGGTGTCTCCCAAAGTATATGTTGAGTTGGCATAATTCAAGATTAGGTTTTGTCACTCCGATTGTCGGAGAGGTATCTCTGGGCCTTCTCGGTAATACTCATCACCTAAGCCTTGCAAGCATTGTAACTAATGAGTTAGTTATGAAATGATGTATTACGGAACGAGTAAAGAGACTTGTCGGTAACGAGATTGAACTAGGTATTGGATACCGACGATCGAATCTCGGGCAAGTAACATACCGATGACAAAGGGAACAACGTATGTTGTTATGTGGTTTGACCGATAAACATCTTCGTAGAAAATGTAGGAACCAATATGAATATCCAGGTTCCACTATTGGTTATTGACCGAGAATAGTTCTAGGTCATGTCTACATAGTTCTCGAACCCGTAGGGTCCGCACGCTTAACGTTACGATGACAATTTTATGAGTATTGATGTACGGAAGTTTGTTCGGAGTCCCGGATGTGATCACGGACATGACGAGGAGTCTCGAAATGGTCGAGACATAAAGATTGATATATTGGAAGCCTATGTTTGGACTTCGGAATAGTTCCGGGTGAAATCGGGATTTTACCGAAACACCGGGGGGTTACCGGAACCCTCCCGGGGGTTAAAGGGCCTTAGTGGGCCATGCGGGAGAAGAGGAGGGCCGGCCAGGGCAGGCCGCGCGCCCCCTTCCCCCCTAGTCCGAATAGGACAAGGAAGAGGCGGCGCCCTTTCTCTTTCCTCCCCCAAGTCCTAATCCAACTAGGAAGGGGGAGTCCTACTCCGGTGGGAGTAGGACTCCTCTGGCGCCTCCTCCTAGGGCCGGCCGCACCCCCTTGCTCCTTTATATCTGAGGGGCAGGGGCACCCTAGGACACACAAGTTGATCTACGGATTGTTCCTTAGCCGTGTGCGGTGCCCCCCTCCACCATATTCCACCTCGGTTATATCGTCGCGGAGTTTAGGCGAAGCCCTGCGCCGGTAGAACATCATCATCGTCACCACGCCGTCGTCTTGTGGAACTCATCCCCGACACCTGCTGGATCGGAGTCCGCGGATCGTCATCGAGCTGAACGTGTGCTGAACTCGGAGGTGCCGTACGTTCGGTACTTGGATCGGTCGGATCGTGAAGACGTACGACTACATCAACCGCGTTGTCATAACGCTTCCCCTTTCGGTCTACGAGGGTACGTGGACACACTCTCCCCTCTCGTTGCTATACATCACCATGATCTCGCGTGTGCGTAGGATTTTTTTGAAATTACTACGTTCCCCTACAGCGCGTCCGTCAGCGTCCTTCGGAACAGGTTGTCCGCCAGGACCCTTTCCAAAGATTACCTTCAAATCCTTGACCATATCATGTACATCAGCACCAGTACGGTGGCGAGGCTTCGTCCGGTGATCTGCCTCACCTTTGAAATGATTGCCTTTCTTTCTTGCGGGATGCCTTGTCGGAAGAAATCGACGATGTCCCTGGTACACATTCTTGCTACAACTATCCAAATATATACTGTCGGTATCATCCAAATAGTGCGTGCATCCACGGTATCCCTTGTTTGTCTGTCCTGAAAGGTTACTGAGAGCAGGCCAATCATTGATGGTCACGAACAGCAACGCCTTTAGGTCAAATTCTTCATGTCTGTGCTCATCCCACGACGCATACACTGTTCCATTCCACAGCTGTAATAGTTCTTCAACTAATGGCCCGAGGTACACATCAATGTCGTTGCGGGTTGCTTAGGGCCTTGGATGAGCACCGCATCATAATGAACTTCCGCTTCATGCACAACCAAGGAGGAAGGTTATACAAACATAGAGTCACAGGCCACGTGCTATGGTTGCTGCTCTGCTCCCCAAAAGGATTAATGCCATCTGCGCTTAGACCAAACCATACGTTCCTTGGGTCACTGCAAACTCCTCCTAGTACTTTCTCTTGATTTTTCTCCTTTGTGAACCGTCGGTGGTACTCTCAACTTTCCGTCTTTCTTACGGTCTTCTGCGTGCGACCGCATCGCCTTCGCATGCTCTTTGTTTTGGAACAAACTTTTCAACCGTGGTATTATAGGAGCATACCACATCACCTTGGCAGGAATCTTCTTCCTGGGCGCCGCCCTCGACATCACTAGGGTCATCGTGGTGATCTTATAACGCAATGCACCGCATACCGGCAAGCGTTCAAATCCTCGTACTCGCCAGCGGTAGAGGATGCAGTCATTAGGGCATGCATGTATCTTACTGCACCTCTAACCCTAGAGGGCAGACAACCTTCTTTGCTTCATACGTACTCTCGGGCAATTCGTTGTCCTTTGGAAGCATATTCTTTATCATTACCAGCAACTTTCCAAATCCCTTGTCAGATACACCATTCAACGCCTTCTATTGCAGCAATTCAAGTGTGGTGCCCAACTTTTTTTGTCAACTTCGCAATTCGGGTACAACAATTTCTTGTGATCCTCTAACATGCGCTGCAACTTCGTCCTCTCCAGATCACTTGCGCAGTTTCTCTTTGCATCGGCAATGGCCCGACCTAGATCATCAGCGGGCTCATCTGATGCCTCTTCTTCAGCTTCTTCCTGCATTGCCAGCTCAGCTTCTTCCCCCATTGTTGTATCATCGTATTTAGGGAACCCATGGCCAGGATAGCCGTCATCGTCCTCTTCTTCTTCATTGTCTTCCATCATAACCCCTCTTTCTCCGTGCTTGGTCCAAACATTATAGTGGGGCATGAAACCGGACTCAAATAGGTGGACATGAATGGTTCTTGACGTAGAGTAATTGTGACCATTCTTATAGCCAGCACATGGACAAGGCATAAAACCATCCGCCCGCTTGTTTGCCTCGGTGACAAGCGAAAAAAGTATGCACGCCATTAATGAACTCGGGAGAGCATCGGTCATCATACATCTATTATCGGCTCATCTTCATTACACAACACCGAATAGATCAAATTAATACAAGTTCATACATAAAGTTCATACATAAAGTTCATACATAAAGTTCATACATAAAGTTCATACATAAAGTTCATATACATCACTTAATTAAATGCAACATACAAATAACTCTCTAGCTAAATAATTTAAATGCAACAACAAATGCGATCAAGATCGCAACTAAGGTAACAATTGATCCAACAACATAATGATACCAAGCCACACTATCAATGGCATATTTTCTAATATTTCTAATCTTCAACCTCATTTTCTCCATCTTGATCTTGTGATCATCGACGACAACGGCAACATGCAACTCCAATTCCATCTTCTCCCCCTCAATTCTTATCAATTTTTCTTTCAAATACTCGTTTTCTCTTTCAACTAAATTTAACCTCTCGACAATAGGGTCGGTTGGAATTTCCGGTTCACATACCTCCTAGATAAAAATATCTATGTCAACTTGATGGGCATAATTTGTCATAAACACGAAATGCAACAACTAGTTTTAAAAGAGAATATACCACATCCGAATCATAACAAGGACGAGGGCTGACGGGGACGGATATCAAAACCATGGCACTATGTATAAGAAACAACGTACGAGTAAGATAATTATACGAGTAACTATATATCCAAATCACGCAAACATCAATTTGGTAATGTAAAACATTCATGAACAAGAGCCTCACCACACGGTGGTGCCGGCGACGGACGATCTTGAGCGATTGACGGTGGTTACGACGGAGATTTAGAAGGCACTAAGTAAACCACACCTACATATGCAAACTAAGTGTTATTTTTGACCTCAAATTGCATATAGATCAAATACTAGCACATATAATTCCTTCCAAATTACTAAACTCACAAATTAATCACTATACAAAGCATTCCAAGAGCTAATCTAGCAATGAGAGATGAAAGGACAAAGTTGCTAACCTTTGTGATCATTTGAATGGATGGGGGCCTTCAAATCTTGACAAATTTTGGGCAAAATGTGGGATGAGCTCGAGGAAGAGAGGGGAAGAACAGAGGAGGAGAGGGGAAAGGGGAAGAACAGAGCGAGCTCGGGTGGACGAAGGGTTTATGTACGTCGACCTTTATTACCGGTTCGTGGCACGAACCGGTACTAAAGGAGTTGGACGGGCCCTAGACTGACAACATCCTGCCACCACTCTCTTTAGTACCGGTTCGTGGCACGAACCGGTGCCAAAGGTTCACCACGAACGTGTACTAATAAGAGCGACCGGCTAGCCGTTGGAACCGGCACTAATGGACACATTAGTGCCGGCTCGAAATCAAACCGGCACTAATGTGTCTCAGATTTGCCCCTTTTTCTACTAGTGTGTATATTCCTACGATGGGCTTCCTCAAATGCCCTAGGTCTTCGTGAGCAAGCAAGTTAGATGCACACCCACTAGTTTTCTTTTGTTGAGCATTTATAGCTCTAGTGCATCCGTTGCATGGTAATCCCTACTCCTCATGTTGACATCAATTGATGGGCATCTCCATAGCCCGTTGATTATCCTCGTCAATATGAGACTTTCTCTTCCTTTTTTGTCTTCTCCACACAATCTCCATCATCGTATTCTATTCCACCCATAGTGCTATATCCATGGCTCACGCTCATGTATTGCGTGAAGGTTGAAAAAGTTTGAGATTATTGAAGTATGAAACAATTGCTTGGCTTGTCATTGGGGGTATAGAAGTTGGGAACATCTTTGTGTGACGAAAATGATGCATAGTCTAACTATATGATTATGCAGGGATGAACTTTCTTTTGCCATGCTATTTTAAGAAGACATGATTACTTTGATTAGTACGCTTGAAGTGTTACTATTTATTTTATCAATATGAACTTTTATTTTGAATCATTTGGATCTGAAGATTCATGCCACAATAAAGAAAATTACTTTGAGAATCATGCTAGGTAGCATTCCACATTAAAAATTCTTTTTTATCATTTACCTACTCGAGGACGAGCAGTAATTAAGCTTGGGGATGCTTGATACGTCTCCAACGTATCTATAATTTTTGATTGTTCCATGCTATTATATTACCTGTTTTGAATGATTATGGGATTTATTATACACTTTTATATTACTTTTGGGACTAACCTATTAACCGGAGGCCTAGCCCAGATTTGCTGTTTTGTGCCTATTTCAGTATTTCGAAGAAAAGGAATATCAAACGGAGTCAAAACGGAACGAAATCAACTGGAGAAGTTATTTTTGGAAGGAAAGCCACCAGATAGACTTGGACTCTACGTCAGAAGATACGGGAGCTGGCCACGAGGGTGGGGGGCGCGCCCACCCCCCTAGGGCGCGCCCCCCTGCCTCGTGGGGCCCCCGAAGCTCCACCGACGTACCCCTTGCACCCATATATACCTATGTATCGTAAAACTTCCAAAACAGAAGATAGATCGGGTGTTCTGCCGCCGCAAGCCTCTGTAGCCACCAAAAACCTCTCAGGAGCCCGTTCCGGCACCCTGCCGGAGGGGGAATCCATCACCGATGGCCATCTTCATCATCCCGACGCTCTCCATGATGAGGAGGGAGTAGTTCACCCTCGGGGCTGAGGGTATGTACCTCGAGCTTTGTGTGTTATCTCTCTCTCTCTCTCTCTCTCTCGTGTTCCCTCTATGGCACGGTCTTGATGTATCCCGAGCTTTGCTATTGTAGTTGGATCTTATGATGTTTCTCCCCCTCTACTCTCTTGTGATGAATTGAGTTTCCCCTTTCAAGTTATCTTATCGGATTGAGTCTTTTATGAGAACACTTGATGTATGTCTTGCCGTGCTTATCTGTGGTGACAATGGGATATCATGTGCCACTTGATGTATGTTTTGGTGACCAACTTGCGGGTTCCGCCCATGAACCTATGCATAGGGGTTGGCACACGTTCTTGACTCTTCGGTAGAAACTTTGGGGAACTCTTTGAAGTACTTTATGTTGGTTAGATGAATCTGAGATTGTGTGATGCATATCGTATAATCATGCCCATGGATACTTGAGGTGACAATGGAGTATCTAGGTGACATTAGGGTTTTGATTGATTTGTGTCTTAAGGTGTTATTCTAGTACGAACTCTTTATTAGATCGATCCGAAAGAATAACTTTGAGGTGGTTTCGTACCCTACCATAATCTCTACGTTTGTTCTCCGCTTTTAGTGGCTTTGGAGTGACTCTTTGTTGCATGTTGAGGGATTGTTATATGATCTATCTATGTTATTATTGTTGAGATAACTTGCACTAGTGAAAGTATGAACCCTAGGCCTTGTTTCCTATCATTGCAATACTGTTTACGCTTACTTTTACCTTTAGTTACCTTGCTGTTTTTATTATTTCAGATTACAAATACCTTTTTCTACCATCCATATTGCACTTGTATCACCATCTCTTCGCCGAACTAGTGCACCTATACAATTTACCATTGTATTGGGTGTGTTGGGGACACAAGAGACTCTTTGTTATTTGGTTGCAGGGTTGTTTGAGAGAGACCATCTTCATCCTACGCCTCCTACGGATTGATAAACCTTAGGTCATCCACTTGAGGGAAATTTGCTACTGTACTACAAACCTGTGCACTTGCAGGCCCAACAACGTCTACAAGAAGAAGGTTGTGTAGTAGACATCATTGCTCATCGTCTTTGCTTCGGCGGTGACGATGACAACGCTGAATAAAGATTCTTCGGATCCTTCCCTGACGAGGCCATCGGTCCTATGGTTGGGGATGGATTTGGAAACCAGTCTGTTCAAGCAAGGATGGTGTGGCGGCGGCGGCATTTTCATGGTGGACTTGTGTCCTCGGGCTCCGCCGTTGCGACGATGTTTGCTCCAGCGTCGGCGCGGACCTTGGGAGGTAGCCCAGGAGCGGATGTAGATTCTGGTCTGCATCGACGACATCTGGAAGACGGAGCATGTTCTTTTGAGGTAATATCACTGGCAGTCACATAACTTACATTGGATGTTCAGTTTGGTGCTACATCTTTCAAAATACGTTTTTTTGGTCAGTTAACTTGTCAATTGGTGCAGATACGATCAGTCCAGCTGATTGCGCGCGTATCTGATTCTCACGTGGCATGCCACGCATGCACGGGGCCACTGTTAGTGACGGAAACCGTTTCGGAGCAACCCACGCATGGTTGTTTTGTGCAGAACCCCCTCGGAAAATGTTGGTTCGCGTAAAAGAGTCCCTGTTGACAGTGGCCCCAACATAATTCTGTAGGTCTCCTCTGTTTGCAGATCCTCCCGATTCCCAAATCCAGGCGGGCGACGGCGGCTGCTGTTGGCTTGGGGGATGAGGTTGTTGAGGCCGCCGGCGGCGAGCTCAGGAAAAGATCACCCGCGGCGGGATTTGATTCTTTCTCCTCTTGGTTTGGCGAGATGGGTTGCTCCGACGTTGGCAATCGCGATGGAGGGGAGGAATGGAAGGCCACGGCTGTGTGAATATCCTTGTCCTGTGTGAATCTTGCAAAAAACTCGGAGGTAATGCTCCTTGTCCTTGTCCTGTGTGAACCTTGCAAAAAAGATTCATTCGTTATTGACCAGGACTTGCTTTTAGGTAAATGAGGTGAGCTCCCGCAGGTTGATTTTGGACTACGACAACACAAGCTTGTATGTTTTTTATGTTGTATGAGATGTTGTTTTTCAGTGAATTTATGTGGTTGTTACATGTATAGGACTGCTCACATGTGCAGTGGCTTGATCCAGAATGGAGTTTAATGGAAAGGTCTGTCATTTGTGATTTGGCTAAGGAAGAACAAGGTGCTTGAGAATCAAGTTTAGGGGAAGGAAGCAGAGAAGCAGTCCATGAGGGAGAAGCACAAGATGGAGAAGATGCTGCTTGCAAGGATACATAGGGAACAATTGTTGTGTAGAGATAGGATGCTAGTGTTCACAAATAGCCTTTGTTTTGGCTTGTGTGCCATTCTTGTTTGCAGTAGCAAGCAAGAATTAGTAGGGGAAATGTTGTGGCATTTTGTTGACCGTAGGAGCAAGAAGGAATGTGATTTCTCTGTTACTTTGGAATGTGTCACTTGTTGGAAATGATAGAATATAAAATTTGCATCAAAACAGAGTACTCACCTTCATTCTCGGCAAATTTTTCTACTAAATATTAGCAATATTTTGTACAAAATTTTGACAAAGTTCTCTACAGATTTTTGACAAAAGTTCTCTACAGAATTTTGACAAAGTACTGTACCAAACAGAACATGTACTGAATGTTGCAAAGTTTTGTACAGAAATATGTTAATGCTATGGACTGAATCATGGCAAAGCTATTAAAAGAATTTCGGCAGAGCTTTGTACAAAATTAAGCATGAAGATTTTACACATACTGACCATCATCATTAACAGGCAGAGAGATTAGTCCAGAAATAGATATAACTTCAAACAGAACATCATCCATAATTAACATGATTAGGTATTGCTCCAAACTACAAGTTCATTTGTCTTCCTAACATAAAAAGAGCATCAAAAGAAGCAGTTCTTAACCCCATCAAAAGGAATAGTTCAATGATGAGCTATGCGTAACAAAAGTTCATTCATGAACTAGTTTACATGGTCATGTAAACTACATAGACAAGAAATCATGCAGGTCACCAGGCCAGCCTTCATGAAACAGAGCAGCTTGTGGTGCATTTTGGCTCACAATTACCTCCTCTTCACTGCACGAAAAGAGGTGGTTCTTGATTCACAGCTCCATCAGGTCCAAAAAGCAAGTTATAAAACCACGAGGCGCCAACCCTTGCTCCTCTAGGAGGATTGCTTCGATTTCAACATTGCCTCCTGTTGCAGCTGTTGAAACATTTCCTCCTCTTGTAGCTCTTGAAACATTGCCTCCTCTTGCACCATTGCTACCACTTGTGCCTCCCCTTTGAGAACTTCCTCCTCTTGTTACATCGCCTCTTGCACCATTGCTTTGTAACACCTGGATGATTAGGGAACAGTAATCACCCCGGTTATGGTGACTAACCTCCCGTTTCTTCGAACCCGGTCTACAAATAATTTCAAAACAAGAGCAAACGATAAAAAGTTTCAAAACCAAAACTAAAAATGTTCGGGGGTTGTCTAAAATAGCAAACCTAATTATGGTGGGGTGCACTAATTTTTGTAAAATGCTTTGGCATTTTAAATAAACTAAAAACAGAAAAGAAGAAAATAAAAGAGAAGCGAAATGTGAGGGAGGGAAACCCCCTGGCCCAACTGGGCCAGCCCCCCCCCCCCTAGCCGGCCGGCCCATTGGCCCAACCGCCCCCACCCTCACTCCCTTTTCCCCCTCGGTCCACCCCGACCCCCCACCGACAGCCTCACTCCCCCCCACCCCGAAATATCTCCCTCCTCCCCCGATCTGGATCGGGAGGAGACCCCCGGCCGAGTCGCCCCCTCGCCCACCTCGTCTCCGGCGGCCCCCGCCGCCCCAACCGCCGCCCGGACCTCCTCCTCCTCCTCTACACCGCCGCCCGGGGCCCCTCCTCCCCTCCTCGCCCTGCTGGGTTCGCTGTGGATCGGCCCCGCCCTCCCGACGCCGCGTGAACGCTCCCCCGCCTCCCTCGCCGGTCATTGACCTCCACTGCGCCCGCTTCCCTAGACCCGCGCACCCCATGTGAGCTCGCCTCCTCCCCCGTGGTTCCCTCCTCCCGAATTGCCGTCGCCGAGCCCCTCGCCGGCTCCGGCCGTCAGAGGCCACGCCCGACCCCGTTCTCTCTCCTTCCCCTCGCTGGCCAGCTCTTGACGCCGTGGCCTTCCCCCTCTCCTTCCCGGCAGCGCCTTCCCCCTCCCGACCTCCCGTCGTTCCCCCCTCCCCCGTGGCGACGCCTCCACGCCTTGGTCACCGCTTCTACTCCGGCCTCTTCTCCCCTCATGGGCTCGGCCCTCCGGCCTTGTGATGCTGCACCCCTCTGTGGCGCCGGATCCATTCTTAAGCATTGGCGTGCGCCGTCTGCAACCGCCGCCCACAGGGCATCTCGCCGAGGTCATGGCCTTGCCCGTCGGCTGCGCCTTGCTGCCCGTGCCCTCGCACGGCGTAGCTCAACCGCAGGGCAGCCGCAAAGACCAAGAACCGCTATGGCCTTAGGGCCAATGACATGTGGGGCCCCGCCCCAGAACGCTTCAAAAAAAAGGGAAGAAAAGAAACTAAAAGGAAATCTATATATAAAATAAATAGTTAATAATAAAATTAATTAATTAATTAACTTAATTAACTCTGATTTAATTAATTAATTAATTAATTAATCTAATTAATTCTGATTAATTAACCCTAATCACTAATTAACCTAATTAACTAATGTTAATTAACTTTGATTAGGTTAATTAGATAACAGAGAATGACATGCGGGACCCACCGTCAGGTTGGTTGACTCAGCCAACCTGTTGATCTTGATGTCGCATGACATCATCTTGATGTCATAAATGCATTTTCGAAATTAATTAAATAATTAATTAAATTCCAGAAATTAATAAAATCTTTTAAAAATCATATCTTTTAATCCGTAATCCGGATTAAAATATTTTCAACATGAAAGTTGCTCAGAACGTCGAGACGAATCCGGATACGCAGTCCGTTCATCCGCCACACACCCCTAACCTATCGAACCTGCAACTTTTCCCCTCCGGCTCCTCTGCCCGAAAACCCAAAACACCGGGATTACTTTCCCGGATGTTTCCCCCCCTTAACCAGTACACCTCATACCACGTTAGGGCATGCCTAGCATCGCTTCTTGGCATGTCATGCATCGATATGCATCTGTTTACTTGGTATTCATTGTTTCTTCCCCCTCTTCTCTCCGGTAGACTACGAGACCGACGTTGCGGTGGCGATTCGACTACGGTGTTGGGACCCCTCTCTCTTGCAGAGCAACCAGGCAAGCCCCCTTGATCACCAGATATCGCCTACTCTTATCTACATCGCTTGCATTAGAGTAGCATAGCATGTTACTTTTCAGATACTCCTATACCGCTGCATAGCTTTGTCCTTGTAACTTCACATTGTTACCTTACCTGCAATCCTATATGCTTAGTATAGGATGCTAGAACTTTCATCTGTGGCCCTACTTTCTTGTCCGTCTGCCGTGCTATTCTATCGGGCCGTGATCACTCGGGAGTTGATCACGGGTATATACTATATACTTATACATGATACATGTGAGACTAAAGTCGGGTCGGCTGATGTAGCACCCGCGAGTGGATCTTTGAGGCGGAGCAGGCGGCAGGTTGAGACCGCCTAGGAGAGAGGTGGGCCTGGCCTTCGGGCGCTCGCGGTTACTTAACACGCTTAACGAGGTCTTGGTATTTGATCCGGGTTGGCTACGAGCTTATACGCACTAACCATCTACGGGGAGTAGTTATGGGTATCCCGGCGTCGTGGTATCGGCGAAATGCCAGACGTCGGCCGACGCGAGCGTAGCGCCGGATTGGACTGGAACGCCTGATGGGCTAGGTCTGCTTCGGCCACAGACGTTAACGCGTGCAGTGTGTGTGCTCGTAAGGCGATGGGCCCGGACCCTGGCAGCGCTTAGGTTTAGACCGGCGTGTTGCCCTCTCTGTTGTGCCTAGGTGGGGCTGCGGCGTGTTGATCTTACGCTGCCGGGCATGACCGGAAAGTGTGTCCGCCAAATGGGATCAAGCGTCTTTGGGTAAGATGGTGCACAGCAGGAAGTTAATCTATTCGGATAGCCGTGATCTTCGGTAACAAGACGACTTGGAGTTGTACCTTGAGCTTATGACAACTAGAAACCGGATACTTGATAAAACACACCCTTCCAAGTGCCAGATACAACCGGTGGTCGCTCTCGCTCAGGGTTATGAGCAGGGGATTGCCGGGTAGGATTATTGCTATATGAAGTTACTTGGAGGACTTCAGATTGTCCCTCCTACTGTTGCAAGACAGAGTCCGTGGTTTAGTCTTCGTTAAGACTAGCTATCCCCCTCTTATTCTAGCATTCTGCAGCTCATTAATCGATATGGCCCTTTACACATATATCCATGCATATGTAGTGTAGCTCCTTGCTTGCAGTACTTTGGATGAGTACTCACGGTTGCCTTGTTCCCCTTTTCCCCTACCTCTACTCGATTGCTGCAACTGCACGATGGAGCCTGTGAGCCGGACGCCACCGCCTATGACGACTACTACTCTGGAGGTGCCTACTACTACGCAGCAGCCGACGGCGACCAGGAGTGACCTAGGAGGATCCCGGGAAGGAGGCCTGCTCCTCTTCGATCTATATCCCAGCTTTGTGCTAGCCATCTTATGGCACCTTGTTTAACTTATGTACGTACTCAGATATTGTTGCTTCCGCTGACTCGTCTATGATCGGAAAGCACTTGTATTCGAGCCCTCGAGGCCCTGGCTTGTATTATGATGCTTGTATGACTTATTTTATTTGTAGAGTTGTGTTGTGATATCTTCCCGTGAGTCCCTGATCTTGATCGTACACATTTGCGTGCATGATTAGTGTACGATTGAATCGGGGGCGTCACATGCTTCTTCTTGTACCTCTTCCTCTTTGTGTTGAGCCTCCTCTTATTACATTGCCTCCGCGTTGAGCTGAGCCACCTCTTGTTACATTGCTTCCTACTGTAGCAGCACTTCTCACCCTGCCCCTTGTCATTGTTGTTGTCACCCTCCCTACAGGGATTGTGTATCTAGCATTTGCAATGAAGCTAGACTCCGGCTAGCGACCAAAGTCCATAGGAGCAGGGTATGTGAATTTTTCCTGTTCAAGGAATTAATACAGTAAACATAACATGTCAGAAAGTGAAAATAGAGTTACCAACATAAGACTAAAAGAGGGAGTTGTTAATATTGTACATTTTCCTGCATCTTGTAAACCATGGAATCTGGAGTTTGTGTTGGATCAAGTTGTGGGTACACTCTGTGTGGCATAATGTTCTGCAGCAGTATGCCAGTGAGAAGCATGCATGATAAAAACAGTAGATAGCAAAAGATGTGAGAGAATATTACAACAATTATGCTAGGATCATCATGTTCTTCTTCTTCTGATTCCCTAGGTGCTTCATCTACTTTTGCTTGATTAACATGTTTCTCATGGCCCTTCTTGTTATGGTCAGCTACTCCACAAACTGAGCAATGCATTGTCACACCATGCTTGGTCAACTTCGTCACTCCTTTCTTATCCTTCTTCTCCTCCGGATCTTTTTTCCTGCTCTTCTTTGGCCTGCCCATTACTTTGGTGTATATGGGAGGATAAACAGGAATGCCATGCATCTTTTGCCATTGCTTTGGGTCCCTCATTGGCATCATATTGAAGCCATAGCACTTCTTGTATTCCTCAATAGTATAGCATGAAATGCACCATGCTCTCTGGCTCAATTCTCTCATGCCTAAAACAAGCGATTGCATGATGGCAAGGTATGCCAGACAACACCCACCTTTTGCAGTCACAGCTCATCTTGTTTCTTGGACTCTTTCCTTTGTCTGGCCAGCTAACATTTTATTTTCCATGCCTTGGTTTAGTGGGAGTAATAACCTTTGGCAACTCTGTCACTCCAGTAACCAGAACGTCATCAGACAATAGTGGCTGCAGAGTTTCACCATGGTCTACTACAAGCACTAGGTTCTTGTGCTGTACTGTAGCAGTTATCATGAGCACCATGTCCGCATAACAAGTCAGTATCTTTAGGCCATCAGCAACTTACTTCCCTGGTTGGCACCAGTACACATCTGTTTTGGAGGCCTCCTTGGCACATCCCAATTGTCCAAGAAAATCAGATATCCATAACATTGACCAAGTGTCACTTTATTACGATGAGTCAAACCAGTCCACCTCATAGTCCATGTAGGCCTTGTTATCGCTTAACGCCACAGAAGAAACCCTTATGGCGGATCTCAACACTAAACAGGCCATCGAAATCACCTACATTGTGAAAATATGACAAATTCAGTTCACAAAGTGTAAGCAGTGGTACCGCAAATTCAAGATGAGAAAAATTAAGTTTTTAATTATTCAGTTCACAAGTAGAAAACATTAAGATAATTCATATGACATGTTCGATTAGCTATCAAATTCAGTAAATTAAGATAGTTCTGTTAACATGTTCATTTCACAAACATGTTGAATGCACAAATTCAGTTAACATGTACGTGTCAAAATTCAGTTAACACTACAACACAAAACAACTTCAATCAAGTATGTTGTTAAATCACATAAGAACAGATAATTAACACTTGTTAATACAGCACATAATGTGCACATAAAATTTCAGTAAATAATTTGAGTCGCATAATGTACAACACATTAGTTAACTGAACTTGCAAGCATGTTCAGTGTACATAGTGTCACAAAAATTCAGTCAACATATGACCAACTGAACTATACCTTCTATCGATCCAGGATCCGCAAATTACTAAACAAAATGATCAGCTACCAGTGACACATTCATTTAATCTTACTTTTCTACACATAAAGTGGCCACCTTCTTAACCCCCACAAAAACCCTAGCACAAATTGGAAAACAGGGGAACCCTGCGTATGCATCTAATGGTTAGCCTACAGATTGTAATGCAGACAACAAAGACCGGTTGTAGCAGTTCCTTACATAGGCGACTGAATCAATGGTTGGCCTACCACATGAACCCTGATGTCTACTACGCAACCTTCTTCTTGTAGACGTTGTTGGGCCTGCAAGTGCATAGGTTTGTAGGACAGTAGCAAATTTCCCTCAAGTGGATGACCTAAGGTTTATCAATCCGCGAGAGGCGTAGGATGAAGATGGTCTCTCTCAAACAACCACGCAACCAAATAACAAAGAGTCTCTTGTGTCCCCAACACACCCAATCTGACGGTAAATTGTATAGGTGCACTAGTTCATGAAGAGATGGTGATACAAGTGCAAAATGGATGGTAGATATAGGTTTTTGTAAACTGAAAATATAAAAACAGCAAGGTAACAAGTGATAAACGTGAGCGTAAATGGTATTGCAATGATAGTAAACAAGGCCTAGGGTTCATACTTTCACTAGTGCAAGTTCTCTCAATAATAATAACATAGATAGATCATATAACAATCCCTCAACATGCAACAGAGAGTCACTCCGAAGCCACTAATAGCGGAGAACAAACGTAGAGATTATGGTCGGCATGCGAAACCACCACAAAGTTATTCTTTCGGATCGATCTATAAAAGAGTTCGTACTAGAATAACACCTAAAGATACAAATCAACCAAAACCCTAATGTCACCTAGATACTCCATTGTCACCTCAAGTATCCGTGGGCATGATTATATGATATGATCACACAATCTCAGATTCATCCAACCAACATAAAAGTACTTCAAGAGTGCCCCAAAGTTTCTACCGGAGAGTCAAGAACGTGTGCCAACCCCTATGCATAGGTTCCCAATGTCACGAAACCCGCAAGTTGATCACCAAGACATACATCAAGTGTTCTCATAAAAGACTCAATCCGATAAGATAACTCCAAAGGGGAAACTCAATTCATCACAAGAGAGTAGAAGGGGAGAAACATTATAAGATCCAACTACAATAACAAAGCTCGGGATACATCAAGATCGTGCCATAGATGGAACACAAGAGAGAACACGAGAGAGAGAGAGAGAGAGAGAGAGAGAGAGAGAGAGAGAGAGATCAAACACATAGCTACTGGTACATACCCTCAGCCCCGAGGGTGAACTACTCCCTCCTCGTCATGGATAGCACTGGGATGATGAAGATGGCCACCGGTGATGGATCACCCCTCCGGAAGGGTACCGGAAAGGGGTCCCGATTGGTTTTTGGTGGTTCTGGAGGCTTGCGGCGGCGGAACTCTCGATCTATCTTCTGTTCTGGAAGTTTTAGGGTACGACGGTATATTTGGGTGAAAGGAGAACGTCGGTGGAGCTACGGGGGCCCCACGAGGCAGGGGGGCGCGCCGAGGGGGGATGGCGCGCCCCCCACCCTCGTGAGCACCTCCCGTATCTTCTGACGTGGGGTCCAAATCCATCAGGTGGGTTTCCTTCCAAAAATAACTTCTCCAGTTGATTTTGTTCCGTTTTGACTCCGTCTGATATTCCTTTTCCTCGAAACACTTTGAAATAGGCATAAAACATCAAATGCAGGCTTTGGGCCTCCGGTTAATAGGTTAGTCCCAAAAATAATATAAAAGTGGATAATAAAGCCCAATATTGCCTAAAACAGTAGATAAAGTAGCATGGAGCAATCAAAAATTATAGATACGTTGGAGACGTATCAAGCATCCCCAAGCTTAATTCCTGCTCGTCCTCGAGTAGGTAAATGATAAAAATAGATTTTTTGATGCGGAGTGATACTTTGGCATAATTTCAATGTAAATCTTCTTAATTGTGATATGAATATTCAGATCCGAAAGATTCAAGACAAAAGTTCATATTGACATAAAAATAATAATACTTCAAGCATACTAATCAAAGTAATCATGTCTTCTCAAAATAGCATGGCAAAAGAAAGTTCATCCCTACAAAATCATATAATTAGGCTATGCTTCTTTTTCGTCACACAAAGATGTTCCCAACTTCTATACCCCCGATGACAAGCCAAGCAATTGTTTCATACTTAAATAATCTCAAACTTTTTCAACCTTCATGCAATACATGAGCGTGAGCCATGGATATAGCACTATGGGTGGAATAGAATATGATGATGGGGATTGTGTGGAGAAGACAAAAAGGAGAAAGTCTCACATCAACAAGGCTAATCAATGAGCTATGGAGATGCCCATCGATTGATGTTAATGCAAGGAGTAGGGATTGCCATGCAACGGATGCACTAGAGCTATGAATGCTCAACAAAAGAAAACTAGTGGGTGTGCATCCAACTTGCTTGCTCATGAAGACCTAGGGCATTTGAGGAAGCCCATCGTAGGAATATACAAGCCAAGTTCTATAATGAAAGATTCCCACTAGTATGTGAAAGTGACAACATATGAAACTCTCTATGCAAAAAAAACATGGTGCTACTTTGAAGCACAATATATGAGACTCACTACATGAAGAACAAGGTGCTACTTTGAAGCACAATATATGAGACTCACTACATGAAGAACAAGGTGCTACTTTGAAGCACAAGTGTGGAAAAAGAGGATAGTAACATTGCCCTTTTTATTTATTTTTTTTATTTTTTTTATTTGTTTGGGCCTTTTTTTCTTTTTGGCCTTTCTCTTTTTTTTGGGCCTTTCTTTTTTTGGCCTTTCTCTTTTTTGGGCAATGCTCTAATAATGATGATCATCACACTTCTATTGATTACAACATAAGGATTACAACTCGAAACTAGAACAAGATATGACTCTATATGAATGCCTCCGGTGTACCGGATGGTGCAATGAATCAAGAGTGACATGTATGAAAAATAATGCATGGTGGCTTTGCCACAAATACGATGTCAACTACATGATCATGCAATGGCAATATGACAAAAGTAATGTATGCCATGATGATGATGAACGGAACGGTGGAAAGTTGCTTGGCAATATATCTTGGAATGGCTATGGAAATGCCATAATAGGTAGGTATGGTGGATGTTTTGAGGAAGATATAAGGAGGTTTATGTGTGAAAGAGTGTATCATATCACGGGGTTTGGATGCACCGGCGAAGTTTGCACCAACTCTCAAGGTGAGAAAGGGCATTTCACTGCATCAAGAGGCTAGCAAACGGAAAGGTAAAAGTGCGTATAATCCATGGACTCAACATTAGTCAAAAGAAATCATATACTTATTGCAAAAATTTAGAAGTCATCAAAAACCAAGTACTACGCGCATGCTCCTAGGGGGATAGATTGGTAGGAAAAGACCATCACTCGTCCCCGACCGCCACTCATAAGGATGCACAAGCCAGGTACATTTCATGTTTCAAATTTGTTACACAACTTTGACCATATGTGCATGCTACGGGATTTGCTAACTTCAACACAAGCATTTCTCAAATTCACAACTACTCAACTAGCATGACTTTGATATTATCACCTCCATATCTCAAAACAATTATCAAGCATCAAACTTATCTTAGTATTCAACACACTCATAAGAAAGTTTCACATATCTTGTATGCTTAGCATATTAGGACTATTCTAGAAAATTACCATGCTATTTAAGACTCTCAAAATAATATAAGTGAAGCATGAGAGTTCATATATTTCTTCAAAATATAACCACCATTGTGCTCTAAAAGATATAAGTGAAGTACTAGTGCAAAAATTATCACGCTCAAAAGATATAAGTGAAGCACATTGAGTATTCTAACAAATTCTAATTTTTGTATGGCTCTATCTCATTAAAGGATTTCAGATCTTGATACTTCATTCAAACAGCAAACAAAGCTAAAGGAAACTACATTGCAAGGATAGCACAACTCAAGTGATGAAGCAAAAACTTAGGCTCAACCGATACTAACCGATAGTTGTTGAAGAAGAAAGGTGGGATGCCTACCGGGGCATCCCCAAGCTTAGATGCTTGAGACTTTTTGAAATAATATCTTGGGGTGCCTTGGGCATCCCCAAGCTTGAACTTTTGTGTCTCCTTAATTCCTCTCATATCATGGTTTCTCTTTTTATCAAAAGCTTCATTCACAACAAACTCAACAAGAACTCGTGAGATAGGTTAGTATAAACGAATGCAAAACCTTATCATTTTCTACTGTAACAAATCACTAACATTATTATTCAACATTGAACACTAAATTCCTCTGCATATTTAATACTCCTATCATCAAATAGAATAATTAAACAAGCAAACATATGCAAACAATGCAAACATAACAGCAATCTGGCAAAACAGTACAGTCTATAAAGAATGCAAGATTCATCATACTTCCCTAACTCCAAAAATTATTAACTAAAATTCCCACTGTAATAAATTTATCAGATCTTTATATGCAAAAAGTTTCAACATTATATCATGCTCTGACTTTTCTGAGGAATTTTTGCAACAGCGGTAAACTTTCTGTTTTCAAACAGCAACATGTATACTTGCAAAATAAGCATGGCAAAGGCTATCCTTGACCATTTTTATTGAAACTAAAGATGCAAAACACTAATCTAACTAACAGAAAGCAAAACAAAACAAAATGACATGACGCTCCAAGCAAAACACATATCATGTGGTGAATAAAAATATAGCTCCAAGTAAAGTTACCGATAAACGAAGACGAAAGAGGGGATGCCTTCCCGGGCACCCCCAAGCTTAGGCTCTTGGTTGTCCTTGAATATTACCTTGGGGTGCCTTGGGCATCCCCAAGCTTAGGCTCTTGCCACTCCTTATTCCATAGTCCATCGAATCTTTACCCAAAACTTGAAAACTTCACAACACAAAACTTAACAGAAAACTCGTAAGCTCCGTTAGCGTAAGAAAACAAAACACCACTTCAAGGTACTGTAATGAAATCATTATTTATTTATATTGGTGTTAAACCTACTGTATTCCAACTTCTCTATGGTTTATAAACTATTTTACTAGCCATAGATTTATCAAAATAAGCAAACAACACACGATAAACAGAATCTGTCAAAAACAGAACAGTCTGTAGTAATCTGTAACTAACGAAAACTTCTGGAACTCGAAAAATTCTACCAAAATTAGAAGACCTGGAAATTTTGTTTATCGATCAGAATCAATTGGAATCACTATTTTATCTCGTTCTGGTGATTTTTAACAATTCGGGCACTGAGCGCAAAGATTCTGGAAATTACAGCAAGATCAAATAACTATCTCCCAAGAAGATCTAATAGGTTTAACTTGGCACAAACACTAACTAAAAGATAAAACCACATCTAAACAAAGGCTATATGGATTATTTATTACTAAACATAACCAAAAAGTAAGAAACTAAAATAAAATTGGGTTGCCTCCCAACAAGCGCTATCGTTTAACGCCCCTAGCTAGGCATTATGATTTCAATGATGCTCACATAAAAGATAAGAATTGAAACATAAAGAAAGCATCATGAAGAATATGACTAGCACATTTAAGTATAACCCACTTCCTATGCATAGGGATTTTGTGAGCAAACAACTTATGGGAACAAGAATCAACTTGCATAGGAAGGTAAAACAAGCATAATTTCAAAACTTTAAGCACATAGAGAGGAAACTTGATATTATTGCAATTCCTACAAGCATATGTTCCTCCCTCATAATAATTTTCAGTAGCATCATGAATGAATTCAACAATATAACCAGCATCTAAAGCATTCTTTTCATGATCTACTAGCATAGAAATTTTACTACTCTTCACATAAGCAAAATTCTTCTCATGAATAGTAGTGGGAGCAAATTCAACAAAATATCTGTCATATGATTGAGAATTAAGATCATGATGACAAGTTTCATGGTTATCATTATTCTTTAAAGCATACGTGTCATCACAATAATCATCATAGATAGGAGGCATGCTTTCATCATAATAAATTTGCTCATCAAAACTTGGGGGGCTAAAAATATCATATTCATCAAGCATAGCTTCCCCAAGCTTGTGGCTTTGCGTATCATTAGCATCATGGATATTCAAGGAATTCATACTAACAACATTGTAATCATGCTCATCATTCACATATTTTATGCCAAGCATTCTATGTAATTCTTCTTCTAGCACTTTGGCACAATTTTCTTTTCCATCATACTCACGAAAGATATTAAAAAGATGAAGCGTATGAGACAAACTCAATTCCATTTTTTTGTAGTTTTCTTTTATAAACTAGACTAGTGCTAAAACAAGAAACTGAAAGATTCGATTGCAAGATCTAAAGATATACCTTCACTTACCTAGCCTCCCCGGCAACGACGCCAGAAACGAGCTTGATGTCTACTACGCAACCTTCTTCTTGTAGACGTTGTTGGGCCTGCAAGTGCACAGGTTTGTAGGACAGTAGCAAATTTCCCTCAAGTGGATGACCTAAGGTTTATCAATCCATGAGAGGCGTAGGATGAAGATGGTCTCTCTCAAACAACCCTGCAACCAAATAACAAAGAGTCTCTTGTGTCCCCAACACACCCAATACAATGGTAAATTGTATAGGTGCACTAGTTCGGCGAAGAGATGGTGATACAAGTGCAAAATGGATGGTAGATATAGGTTTTTGTAAACTGAAAATATAAAAACAGCAAGGTAACAAGTGATAAACGTGAGCGTAAACTATATTGCAATGATAGTAAACAAGGCCTAGGGTTCATACTTTCACTAATGCAAGTTCTCTCAACAATACTAACATAGATAGATCATATAACAATCCCTCAACATGCAACAAAGAGTCACTCCGAAGCCACTAATAGCGGAGAACAAACGTAGAGATTATGGTCGAGTACGAAACCACCACAAAGTTATTCTTTCGGATCGATCTATAAAAGAGTTCGTACTAGAATAACACCTTAAGACACAAATCAATCAAAACCCTAATGTCACCTAGATACTCCATTGTCACCTCAAGTATCCATGGGCATGATTATACGATATGCATCACACAATCTCAGATTCATCCAACCAACATAAAAGTACTTCAAGAGTGCCCCAAAGTTTCTACCGGAGAGTCAAGAACGTGTGCCAACCCCTATGCATAGGTTCCCAATGTCACGAAACCCGCAAGTTGATCACCAAGACATACATCAAGTGTTCTCATAAAAGACTCAATCCGATAAGATAACTCCAAAGAGGAAACTCAATTCATCACAAGAGAGTAGAGGGGGAGAAACATCATAAGACCCAACTACAATAGCAAAGCTCGGGATACATCAAGATCGTGCCATAGATGGAACACGAGAGAGAACACGAGAGAGAGAGAGAGAGAGAGAGAGAGAGAGAGAGATCAAACACATAGCTACTGGTACATACCCTCAGCCCCGAGGGTGAACTACTCCCTCGTCGTCATGGATAGCGCCGGATGATGAAGATGGCCACCGGTGATGGATCCCCCTCCGGCAGTGGTACGGAAAGGGGTCCCGATTGGTTTTGGTGGTTACGGAGGCTTGCGGCGGAACTCTCGATCTATCTTCTGCTCTGGAAGTTTTAAGTGCACGACGGTATATATGGGTGAAAGGAGAACGTCGGTGGAGCTACGGGGGCCCCACGAGGCAGGGGGCGCGCCTAGGGGGGAGGGCGCGCCCCCCACCCTCGTGAGCACCTCACGTATCTTCTGACGTGGGGTCCAAGTCCATCAGGTGGGTTTCCTTCAAAAAATAACTTCTCCAGTTGATTTCGATCCGTTTTGACTCCGTCTGAAATTCCTTTTCCTCGAAACAATGAAATAGGCATAAAACATCAAATCTGGGATGGGCCTCCGGTTAATAGGTTAGTCCCAAAATAATATAAAAGTGGATAATAAAGCCCAATATTGCCTAAAACAGTAGATAAAGTAGCATGGAGCAATCAAAAATTATAGATACGTTGGAGACGTATCAAACCCTACCTATGCAAAACATGCCAAAGAGAACTTGGTGGTGAGTAGAGAAGAGAAACAGAGAGGATGGACTAGCAAATGCAGCGGTTGCCGCCGGGCGTCGGCAGCGTGGTCATCCATCTCCTCCTCCGATGGTCGCCGTCACGCCCGACCTCCTCTGCCCCCGCCTCGAACTGATCACGAGACGAAGCGGTGAGGGGTCGTTCCACAAATATAGACGGACCGCCTCTTCCCGCCGTTCTAGGGACATTTTTACGCGAACAAATATTTTCCAAGGGGGTTCTGTGCAAAACAACCACATGCGGGTCGCTCCGAAACGGTTTCCATCACTGACAATGGCGCCGTGCATGCGTGGCATGCCACGCGAGCGTCGGATACGCCTGCAATCAGCTGGACTGACCGTATCTACACTAATTGACAAGTTAACTGACCAAAAAAACGTATTTTGAAAGATGTAGCACCAAACTGTTTTTGGTCAGTTAACTTGTCAATTGGTGCAGATACGGTCAGTCCAGCTGATTGCAGGCGTATCCGACGCTCGCGTGGCATGCCACGCATGCACGGCGCCATTGTCAGTGATGGAAACCGTTTCGGAGCGACCCGCGTGTGGTTGTTTTGCACAGAACCCCCTTGGAAAATGTTTGTTCGCGTAAAAATGTCCCTGGAACGGCGGGAAGAGGCTGCCCGTCTATATTTGCGGAACGACCCCTCATCGCTTCGTCTCGTGATCAGTTCAAGGCGGGGGCGGAGGAGGTCGGGCGTGACGGCGACCATCGGAGGAGGAGATGGATGACCCGCGGCGTCGACGCCCGGGCGAAGCAGCGCCATCGTACGGTTAGTCCATCCTCTCTGTTTCTCTTCTCTACTCACCATCAAGTTCTCTTTGGCATGTTTTGCATAGGTAGGGTTCATGTCGTAGGCCAACCATTGATTAAGTCGCCTAGGTAAGGAACTGCTACAACCGATCTTTGTTGTCTGCATTACAATCTGTAGGCTAACCATTAGATGCATACGCAGGGTTCCCCTATTTTCCAATTTGTGCTAGGGTTTTTGCGGGGGTTAAGAAGATGGACTCTTTATGTGCAAAAAAGTAAGATAAAATGAATGTGTCATTGGTAGCTGATCATTTTGTTCAGTAATTTGCGAATCCTGGATTGATAGAAGGTATAGTTCAGTTGGTCATATGTTGACTGATTTTTTGTGACACTATGTACACTGAACATGCTTGCAAGTTCAGTTAACTAATGTGCTGTACATTATGTGACTCAAATTATTTTCTGCAATTTTATGTGCACATTATGTGTTGTATTAACAAGTGTTAATTATTTGTTCTTATGTGATTTAACAGCTTACTTGATTGAAGTTGTTTTGTGTTGTAGTGTGTCGGATTCCGGGTTCCGGCAGACCCTCTAGGTTCGAACTCTGGGGTGCATGCAGAGATCTCACCCCCTACCTACCTGCACCTCGTCGCCTCACAAGGATCTAAACTACCAAAAGAGCAACACAAGAGACACAAGGTTTATATTGGTTCGGGCCACCATTGTGGTGTAACACCCTACTCCAGTGTGTGGTGTGGTTAATTGCCTCTTGGGCTGATGATGAACAATACAAGGAAGAACAGCCTCGCGAGGGTGAGGCGTTCTTGTGGCTAGGCTCTCGATCGGATTGGATCAAGCTAAGATGAGATGCCTCTACTGTGGTGGCTAGCTCTACTTATAGGCAGAGGCCCTGAGCCTCTTCCCAAATATTGAGCGGGAAGGGTGCCAACAATTGGCCATTTTGAAGGGGAACATCTAGTACACTTATCCTGACTAAAGTTGGTCCTCGCCTGCCAAAGGCTCTGGTGGTGGCCCGGCTTGGGCTCCACGATGACCTCTTTCCTGCCGTTGTGATGGTCTTGGTCTTGTTGCACCAAACGGCTGCCTTTGCTTGATGCTCTCGCTGCGCTTGCCCCTTTGCACCAAAGAGGAAATGAGGACACTGCTGGCTGGCGCCTCACCGGGCGCCCTTGGTCGTCATGGCTTGCGTCATGGGAACTTCGTGCCCGCCTCGATCTCTCCGCCTCCTCATGAGCCAGCCCGACGAGGCCGTGCACGAGGAAGCTTTACGTAAATCCGCCCAGCAATCTTGGCCCCTCGCGAGGGTCTTGAGCTTGTCTTGATGAAGATGGGCCGTCTTGGGCCACCCCTTGAGCCACGCCCGCAGGCAGCAGCGAGCAAGTCTGGTACCCCGTTCCCGGAAGCGCCGACAAACCCCCGGGGCCCAAGGCGCGCCTGGACTTGGGTTAGCAGAGAAGCGAAGGGGCAAGTGCAAAGCGCCGCGGGCCCTAACAGCCTGCGGCCTCGGGGGCTGCGTGGCGGTTGATTGGACGTGGGCGTCCCTGTTCCCCCACGCCTCCTTATTTTGCGCCCTGCTAGGCGGACCCATGGTTGCACACAATCATCCCTCTTTTCACCGCTCGACCGTCTCCTGCTCTTCCTCCTCTCGAGCTCCAGTCTCCGCTTCCAACCCAATCTCGAATCCCCCCCTTTTTGTCGCCATGGCTCCGACGAAGAAGGGGAAAGGGAAGAAGCATGTGCCTCCGCCCCGCTCGCCGTCGCCGACGGCTCCTGCTGTCGATTGGTCGATCATACTCAACCGAGAAGGCTTGGACAAGGTCAGCTCTACCCTCGCCACCATCTTCAACGAGGGCGGGAGGACGACGGTTTGGCCCGCGTCTCACTTCTCCATTGACAGAATAGTCGCCGAGTGCAGTACCGCATGGCGCATACGTAAGCGGCGACTGGTTCCCCCCTTTTCCAATTTCTTCAACGCTGTGCTTTCCCATTACCAGATCCATATGATGCATTTGGGTCCTGAATCCATTACTCTGCTTGCCGTTTTCGCCTTTGTGTGTGAGGCGATGATGGGCATCCCTCCTTGATTGCCTTGCTGCGCCACTTCTTCTCTTTGCGCCTCATCGACCCCACCCAATGCTCGGGGTGCGTGAGCTTCATTGCCGCACCAGAAACAGCGGCTTCAGGGATTGATTTCAACCTTCCTCCGTCCGCGTCTGGGTTCCGCGAGCGGTGGCTGTACGTGGACGTTGGGGTGCCCAGCCCCCTTCTTTCGGAGCCAACATTGCCCGCTGTCCCCAATTCGGGCTGGGGCCAGGAGACATTCACGAGCCCCCGGCTCGTCTTCGTCTGGCATCGCTTCGCGTACTTGAGGGCGCTCGGCGTGACGGCGCCCAAGGTGGTGAATGAGTTCCTCCTATGCCGCATTGCCCTCTCCAGCGCCACTCCCGCCAGATGTGGGCCTTCGGCGGGCGTGAGGACCGCATGAGGCTCCAGGAGGAGGACCGGACACCTGAAGTGCTGAGGAAGGTTCTCACGATCTTGACTGGGGACCCTTCCCCCGTCAGCATCCGGCAAGGGGTGCTTTGTTGTACCTTTGCTCGAACAGGGGCGACTTTGTGAAGCAGATGCCCAGCTTCGACGAATGGGGGCTGCGCCCCGCAGGCCTTATGGGGCCTCGCGAGAACCCAGTTGTGGTGACTTCCCTTCCAGTCGTCCACGACGGTCCTTCCTCGAGTGGCGGAGTAGGGAGGCAAGGGCCACCGGAGGCTGAGGGGGCCTCCGCCGGGACAACGACGCTAGGCGGCACTCCTGAGGTGGCAGCTCCTGAGGCCCGCACTGCTGCGGCTGAAGGCGTTGAGCCGCGGCCCGCGGTTCCCGTGGTCGAGGCCTCTGAGGCCCCTGCTACCCTTCTTGGTGAGGCGACTAGCGGCGTGCGCCAGGACGACGCCCCTGACGCTGGTCACCTTGGTGTTTCTTCCTCATCGCAGGCTGACCCCTGCGCTGAACTCCTGGGCCGCTTCCGCATGGACTTCGAGACTCTCCGGAAGAGATGGGAGGCCTTGGGTGATGATTACCCTTGCCGCCTGCTGAAGCGCAGGAAGTACTTCACCATTGATGAGTAAGCCTTCCCCTTTCCTAGTTCCTTATTTTCCCGTTGCTTCGGCTGATCCTCGCTCTGCAGGGCCCTTCCTGCCGAACTCACGGAGATGGCTGAGGAGCCATCCCCCCAGGCCTCACCCTCTCCACTGTCTTCGAACGCTCCGAGCTCAAGCATTGCCCTTGTGGTGAGGCCGGTCGGAGGGGTGAGCCATCCTGTGGCGCATCATGGTTCTGCGCACCTCGCGACCCTCCTTCATGAGCCTTCCCGGGGCATAGCCAGCCTGCCTTGGGCTCGTCGACTAGTCGTGGACGACGATTGGCTGAGGTCAGCCCTTCGTTCTTTGTTCGTGGACGAGCCGGCTCTGGGCCGGGCTTCTGGCGAGGCGTGCCCGGCCATCACGAGGGCGCCAGCCCCCAGCCCCCTGCCAAGAGGGGGAGTGCTAATTCGTGGCCCTTCACGCACACCTGGGGAGGACGACGACGCAGAAGACGTGCTCGAGCGCCCCCGGGAGCGCCGTGCCCTTCGCCAAGGGTTTCTCCAGAGGGCGGCTGAAGCAGTGAGCCAGCTTGGTGTAGAGCTCGCTGACGAAGACGCACGCCTTGAAGCTGAGGGCCTGCGCCTAGCTGAAGAGGGGCGCAAGCTGAAGGTGGCCGTTGCCCTTGCGCGCCACCAGCGTGACCTCGAAAACGAGAAAGCCGAGGTGTCGCTGGTGGCCTCACGGGAGGCCCGTTCCCGGGCCGTCGAGGAGGCCCGGGAGGCTTACCGGCGGCGTGAGGCGGCGAAGGAGCGGGCGCGGGAGCTCCAGGCCTGGAGCAATTCCCCGGAGCAGCAGGTGGAGCTGCGTGAGACGGCCCTTGTGTCGATGGAGGGGGCTTCAGTCGACCAAGCGGAGCTCCGGAGACACGAGGAGGCACTGACGCTGGAAGCCGCCGAGCGCGCCCGCGATCTTGAGCGGCTGGAGACGAGGGAGCGCTTGGTGACGCAGGCGGAGGATGATGTCTCTGCGCGGGAGGCCCGAGTCCTGAAAGAGGTTGATCGCCGGGTGGCGACAGCCCACTTGAACCTGGAGCGCGAGTTCGAGGAGAGGCTAGGGTTGATCAGGGCCGAAGCTGAAGGCAGGACCACCGCCCTGAGGGCCAAGCTGGATGAAGAGACGCAGCGGGCCGACGCTTCCCGGGCCGCCCTTGGCGTGGCGCAGGAGGAGTTGACTTCCTCCCGCGCCGAGGCGCTTCTTCTGCGTCAGCGGGTGGATGCGGCTGAGGCCGTTGCGCGGCGGAACGAGGACGAGAGGCGCCAACGGCAGATCCTGGAGCACGAGCATGGCCCTATGCTCCGCACGCTCCGGGAAAGAGCTAACACGGCCTTGGGCAACATCTGCGAGGCGGCCGTTGGCGAGCCTCACGCGATTAAGTATCTTGGCAACCTTGATTCTTCACCGATGTGGTGACACAGGCTGGAGGTGCGGTCGGGCGAGCCAACAGGTTGGTGGAGGAGAGGAGTCGCGCCTGCCGGGCGCCGCTTTTCTCGTGTCTTCAGCCATCTTCGGACATGGACCCCAACTTCGATTTTGATGCCGCCATCGCCCCAGTACCCCAGGCCGTCCGGGACGACCTGGCGCATTGGGTGGAAGACAACGTGGATGCCCTCGTCAGGGCCTTCGCTACTGATGACGACGGCGTGGTCGTGGCCGCTGATGAAGGCGGCGTGGTGAACGGCCCTGACGCTGCTAACGGCGACGCGGAGGGCGACAGCGAGGCCAGCGACGCCAGCGACGATTCAGAAGGTGACCTTGAGGATGCATTGGGGGATTTATCCGATTAACCGTGTGCCGCTCCTGCTTTCTTATCCTGTGTAGATAGAGTTCGGGCTTGGCCCTGAAGCTTGTAAGAGCATTTTTGGGAGGGGGAGCCCCTCGTGTAAAAACTTGCAGTTAGTGTATTAGTAGATGCGATATCATTCGTGCGCCTGCACCTAGTGGCTGGCGTGGCGACGAGCTGGCTGGCTTGTTTACCTTTGACCCACGTGGGCCCCGAGATGGCCTGCGGAGGGCTGTGGCGCTCCGTGTGCTCCCTGAACGAGCCCATTTAACCTGTGATGAAAACCTCCTGAGAGGGTGCGGTGATGGCGGTCCGGTCTGTACGCATGCTAGGCCTGGCCCGGCCCGCGAGGGGCTCACGAGGGGAGGCAGCTGAGGCAGAGTGGTAACCAGAATGCGAGAGATTGCTCGAACGAGACTAAACACCCCTTCCCAGAACACACGCAAATCGCAAGCTCAAATCCAAAAAGGGGAAAAAGCGACAGCCAAGGGGAAAAGCAAGAAAAGCAGAAAAAGCCGCGTCCGGCACCTAGTCTAGTCTTGGACGTCTTCTCACGAGTGCGGAGCTAAGTGCTGCCACTGGGCGTGGGAGGGAGCCCTAGGGCCTGAGGCCGGCGCTCCTGAGACTCCGGGGCGTGTACAGCCCCACTCATTATTACATGAGAGTGTCACGGGGCGGCGAGCTTCACAGACACTGGGCCTTCTTCACAGGTACCAGCCTTGCTTCATATCGCCAGACGAGGGCCCCGCCTTGCGCCACACTCTAGTGCCACCGACGACGGCCGGAAACTGAGGACGCCACCGATGGGGTAGAGTGGTCGCCAGCGGTTCCCCCGACGACCACGGGTCCTTTGCCGGGGGTAGGCCCTGAGGCGCCTCCCCGGCAGAAGGCCTACCTCCTGAGGACGCCTTGCTCTGAACGCCGCATTGGTGATGCCGGATCTCGGCCCCTCTCCTGCAGCCCCCGGCCCCCTCCTCCTGAGGGGTAGGAAACTGCGGGATTGGGGCAGTCGTCTGCTGCGACGACCTGTACCTCGTGCGATCCATGGTTAGCGTATGCCTGCTCCTGAGGAACTAGCGGTACCCGATAATCGTTGCTTCCAGCGCGGTCGACGGGGCTTTCCCGGGGCTCCTGGAAGAGCTCAACTTCGGGCGCCTCGGCCCGCCAGCTTGGGCCGGGGAGCGAGCCGTGTTCGTCCTCCTGCGCGTGCCCTTGATCCATCATGTGGGGCACATACTCTTCTGGGGCCGCCATCCCGAATGCTGCATCGTAGTGCCCCGTGTGCCACACAGCCCTGCTTGAGGCGCCCACACAGGGGTGAAGCGGTGTGCCCAGGGGCCGTGGGCCGTGGCGAGTCCTTCCTCGCTGGCGGCGGAGGCAGCGCGGCTGCTGGCCAGTCTTGGCGGCTTTGGCTGGCGTTGGGGTGGCCTTGGAGTCCGCTTGGAGCTGCGCGGGCGTGCGTGGGACCTCCGCGTGGGCCGCTCTGGACCTAAGGTGGCAGTTGGGTGCAGAAGGGGAGAGCCCCCGATGCGGTGAAGCCCAGGAGCTCTGCCACCCGCTCCAGCAGCACGTCGCGGCCGCCCTCTAGCAGCCTGCATTGCAGTAGCTCTCGGGCCACCGTGAGCGCGGCCCTTGAGTTCGCCTGCTCTCGTCGGGTGTCTGGCGTCGTGGCATGGCGTGGTTGGAGGCCCTTACGCCCGACCGCGCTGCCGCGACGTGAGCTGTCGTTGCCTGACCGCGTCGCCTGCGGCCCGCAGCGCCCTACGGACCGCGAGCTGCCTGGGGCACGGGGTCGCCCATGGCGAGCGGCTCTGCGTGGGCGGGCCAGGCTGCCCAGGGATCAGGGTTTCCCGCCTGGTCGCCGGACATGATGATGACGATGCGACGGGGCGCGAAGCTGCAGAAGGCGGATTCCAGCGCATCCCTACCTGGCGCGCCAAATGTCGGATTTCGGGTTCCGGCAGACCCTCTAGGTTCGAACTCTGAGGTGCACGGGGAGATCTCACCCCCTACTTACCTGCACCTCGTCGCCTCGCAAGGATCTAAACTACCAAAAGAGCAACACAAGAGACACAAGGTTTATACTGGTTCGGGCCACCATTGTGGTGTAACACCCTACTCCAGTGTGTGGTGCGGTGGATTGCCTCTTCGGCTGATGATGAACAATACAAGGAAGAACAGCCTCGCGAGGCTGAGGTGTTCTTGTGGCTAGGCTCTCGATTGGATTGGATCAAGCTAAGATGAGATGCCTCTACTGTGGTGGCTAGCTCTACTTATAGGCAGAGGCCCTGGGCCTCTTCCCAAATATTGAGAGGGAAGGGCGCCAACAATTGGCCATTTTGAAGGGGAACATCTAGTACACTTATCCTGACTAAAGTTGGTCCTCGCCTGCCAAAGGCTCTGGTGGTGACGCCGGCTTGGGATCCACGATGACCTCCTGCCGTTGTGATGGTCTTGGTCTTGTTGCACCGAAATGGCTGCCTTTGCTTGATGCTCTCGCCTGCGCTTGCCCCCTTTGCACCAAAGAGGAAATGAGGACACTGCGCGGGCTGGCGCCCGCCTGGCGCCCTTGGTCGTCATGGCTTGCGTCATGGGAACTTCGTGCCCCGCCTCGATCTCTCCGCCTCCTCGCGAGCCAGCCTGACGAGGCCGTGCCTGAGGAAGCTTTCTGTCGTCCGCCCCGCGAGGCTTGGCCCCTCGCGAGGGTCTTGAGCTTGTGCTGATGAAGATGGGTCGTACTGGGCCACCCCTTGAGCCACGCCGCAGGCCGCAGGCAGGCAAGTCTGGGTACCCCTGTTCCCAGAATGCCGCCATAGTGTTAACTGAATTTTGACACGTACATGTTAACTGAATTTGTGTATTCAACATGTTTGTGAAGTGAACATGTTAATAGAACTATCTTAGTTTACTGAATTTGATAGCTAATCGAACATGTCATATGAATTATCTTAATGTTTTCTACTTGTGAACTGAATAATTAAAAACTGAATTTCTGTACTGAATTTGCAGTACCCTGTTTACACTTTGTGAACTGAATTTGTCATATTTTCACAATGTAGGTGATTTCGATGGCCTGTTTAGTGTTGAGATCCGCCATAAGGGTTTCTTCTGTGGCAGTGGCAGTAACAAGGCCTACATGGACTATGAGGTGGAATGGTTTGACTACTATAACAGTGACACTTGGTCAATGTTATGGATATTTTATTTTCTTGGACAATTGGGATGCGCCAAGGAGGCCTCCAAAACAGATGTGTACTGGTGCCAACCAGGGAAGTCAGTTGCTGATGGCCTAAAGATACTGACTTGTGATGCGGACATGGTGCTCATGATAACTGCTACAGTAGAGCACAAGAACCTAGTGCTTGTAGTAGACCATGGTGATACTCTGAAGTCACTATTGTCTGATGACGTTCTGGTTACTGGAGTGACAGAGTTGCCAAAGGTTATTACTCCCACTAAACCAAGGCATGGAAAAGAAAATGTTAGCTGGCTAGACAAAGGAAATAGTCCAAGAAACAAGATATCAAGAAAATCAAAGAGGAGGTTGTCATATGGTGAAGGATCTAGCTCAGGATTTGTTGCTAATGGGGAGGATCAGGAAACTGAGGAGGATGGTGACAATAGTGCAGAAGATGAAAATGATGAGGATGCAGCTGAGGAAACAGATGAGGATTTTTATGAGAGTGACTTTGATGTCGCAGAGGGCGATGATGACCTGTTTCAGGCAAATGTAGACAAGGATGTAGATGATCACAGAGAGAAGAATGAATTGCCTGACTATGAAGCAGAACTTCCAGAAGATGCTTTGGAGGATAGCCATTTGAGTATGTCAAAAGAAGAGAAAGAGAAGCTAAAGCATAAATTTAGTGTTTTCAACCCTAGCACAGACCTGAATGCACCAGTATTTAAGTTAGGGATGGTATTTGCAGACATGATAGAGTTGAGGCATGCCCTCACTGCACATAGTGTCAGAAATAGAGTGAAGGCGAGGAAGCTCATGAACACTAACATGTCATTAGAGGTTGTATGCAAGGATGATTGTACTTGGTACTTGAAGGCAGGTAAAGACAACATATCAAGCAGCATTCAGATCAAGAAGTACACTGACATACACACTTGCACTAAAGCTTGGGATCTGAAAGTTCTTACTGCACCATTTCTTACTAAAATTAGAAAATGCCTTTGATAAAATTTTCAGAGAAGGTCGAGAAAGAATTTAACTTAGTTGCCCACAGGATTAAGTTGGGAGGGCAAGAAGAGCAGCTGTGAAGCAAATTAGGGGAGAAGATGATGACCAGTACAACACTTTGTGGGACTATGGGCAGGAGCTGAGGAGGAGCAATCCAGGGAGCCAATTCTTCTTGTGCACAAAGGAGGTGCTTGATGACCAAACAAACATGACAAAGGACCACTTCTAAACCTTGTACTGGTCTTATGATGCATGTAAGAGGGGTTATTTGAAGGGCTGCAAACCAATAATTTTCCTTGATGGTTGTCACATCAAAACAAGATATAAGGGAAATATCCTCACAACAGTTGGAATTGACCCAAATGATTGTATCTTCCCTATAGTGTTTGGCATTTGTGAAGTGGAGTCAACACACAGCTGGGAGTGGTTCCTAGCTTCTTTAAGGGATGACCTAAACATAACCAACACATCACCATTCACCATTATGAGTGACAAGCAGAAGGTGACATATAGTTTGTTTGATTTCTTCATCGTACAATCTTTTGCTGCAACGTTGTGCATTTAACCATGTAACTATGTTAAGGTTGTATTTTTTTTGCAGGGGTTGATAAATGCAGTACAAAAAGTTTTCCCTCATTCAAAACATAGGAACTGTGTTAGGCACATTTACCAAAACTTCCACAAAGTACACAAAGGTGAACAGCTAAAAAATGACCTCTGGTCCATAGCAAGATCTACCAATGAAGCTGCTTACACTAGGAGCATGGATCAGATGAAAGATCGCAGCTTTGCAGCATACACTTGGGTTGAGAAATTGTCTCCAAAAACCTGGATCAAAGCTTTCTTTAACCCTTTCTGCAAGTGTGATATATTGCTAAACAACATGTCTGAAGTGTTTAACAGGTTAGCTTCATCCATTGTACTCTAAATTTTCATTACATTTGTTGTCATTGATTGTGTTGAAACATTCTGTGCAGCTACATTTTGGGTGGAAGAGAATTGCCAATTAAATCAATGTTGGACTTCATCTTCTGGAAGTTAACACAATGGATTGTTGGCAAGCAAAGGGAGGCAAAAAAATGGACAGGGAGGCTTTGCCCCAAGATACAGAAGAAGTTGGACAAGTATGTTGAATGGGCAAAAAACTGCAAAGTGCATGAGTACGGAAGAGGTGTTTTCCAGGTTGTCTCACTAAACAACACTTACATTGTTGACTTGAACATGATGAGCTGTGACTGCAAAAGGTGGGTGTTGAGCCAGAGAGCATGGTGCATTCATGTTATACTATTGAGTAATACAAGAAGTGGTATGGCTTCAATATGATGCCAATGAGGGACCCAAAGCAATGGCAAAAGATGCATGGCATTCCTGTTTATCCTCCCATATACACCAAAGTAATGGGCAGGCCAAAGAAGAGCAGGAAAAAAGATCCGGAGGAGAAGAAGGATAAGAAAGGAGTGACGAAGTTGACCAATCATGGTGTGACAATGCATTGCTCAGTTTGTGGAGCAGCTGACCATAACAAGAAGGGCCATGAGAAACATGTTAATCAAGCAAAAGTAGATGAAGCACCTAGGGAATCGGAAGAAGAAGAACATGATGATCCTAGCATAATTGTTGTAAGATTCTCTCACATCTTTTGCTATCTACTGCTTTTATCATGCATGCTTCTCACTGGCATACTGCTGCAGAACATTATGCCACACAGAGTGTACCCACAACTTGATCCAACACAAACTCCAGATTCCATGGTTTACAAGATGCAGGAAAATTTACAATATTAACAACTCCCTATTTTAGTCTTATGTTGGTAACTCTATTTTCACTTTGTGACATGATATGTTTACTGTATTAATTCCTTGAACAGGAAAAATTCACATACCCTGCTCCTATGGACTTTGGTCCCTTGCTAGAGTCTAGCTTCATTGCAAATGCTAGAGACACGATCCCTGTAGGGAGGGTGACAACAACAATGACAAGGGGCAGGGTGAGAAGTGCAGCTACAATAGGGAGCAATGTAACAAGAGGTGGCTCAGCTCAACGCAGAGGCAATGTAACAAGAGGAGGCTCAACACAAAGAGGAAGAGGTACAAGAAGAAGCAATGGTGCAAGAGGCGATGTAACAAGAGGAGGAAGTTCTCAAAGGGGAGGCACAAGTGGTAGCAATGGTGCAAGAGGAGGCAATGTTTCAAGAGCTACAAGAGGAGGAAATGTTTCAACAGCTGTAACAGGAGGCAATGTTGAAACTGGAAGCAATCCTCCTAGAGGACCAAGGGCTGACGCTCCAGGGTTTTATAACTTGCTTTTTGGACCTGATGGAGCTGTGAATCAAGAACCACCTCTTTTCGTGCAGGCTGAAGAGGAGGTAATTGTGAGCCAAAATGCACCACAAGCTGCTCTGTTTCATGAAGGCTGGCCTGGTGACCTGCATGATTTCTTGTCTATGTAGTTTACATGACCATGTAAACTAGTTCATGAATGAACTTTTGTTACGTATAGCTCATTAGTGAACTATTCCTTTTGATGGGGTTAATAACTGCTTCTTTTGATGCTCTTTTTATGTTAGGAAGACAAATGAACTTTTAGTTTGGAGCAATACCTAATCCTATTAATTATGGATGATGTTGTGTTTGAAGTTATATCTATTTCTGGACTAATCTCTCTGCCTGTTAATGATGATGGTCAGTATGTGTAAAATCTTCATGCTTAATTTTGTACAAAGCTCTGCCGAAATTCTTTTAGTAGCTTTGCCATGATTCAGTCCATAGCATTGACATATTTCTGTACAAAACTTTGCAACATTCAGTACATGTTCTATTTGGTACAGTACTTTGTCAATATTCTATAGAGAACTTTTGTCAAAAATCTGTAGAGAACTTTGTCAAAATTTTGTACAAAATATTGCTAATATTTAGTAGAAAACTTTGTCGAGAATGAAGGTGAGTACTCTGTTTTGATGCAAATTTTATATTCTATCATTTCCAACAAGTGACACATTCCAAAGTAACAGAGAAATCACATTCCTTCTTGCTCCTACGGTCAACAAAATGCCACAGTTTTCCCCCTACTAATTCTTGCTTGCTACTGCAAACAGAATGGCACACAAGCCAAAACAAAGGCTATTTGTGAACACTAGCGTCCTATCTCTACACAACAACTGTTCCCTATGAATCCTTGCAAGCAGCTTCTTCTCCACCTTGTGCTTCTCCCTCATGGACTGCTTCTCTGCTTCCTTCCCCTCAACTTGATTCTCAAGCACCTTGTTCTTCCTTAGCCAGATCACAAATGACAGACCATTCCATTAAACTCCATTCTGGATCAAGACGCTGCACATGTGAGCAGTCCTATGCATGTAACAACCACATAAATTCACTGAAAAACAACATCTCATACAACATAGAAAACATACAAGCTTGTGTTGCCGCAGTCCAAAATCAACCTACGGGAGCTCACCTCATCTACCTAAAAGCAAGTCTTGGTCAATAACAAATGAATCTTTTTTGCAAGGTTCACACAGGACAAGGACAAGGAGCATTACCTCCGAGTTTTTTGCAAGATTCACACATGACAAGGAGATTCACACAGCCGTGGCCTTCCATTCCTCCCCTCCATCGCGATTGCCAACGCCGGAGCAACCCATCTCGCCAAACCAAGAGGAGAAAGAATCAAATCCCGCAGTGGGTGATATTTTCCTGAGCTCGCCGCCGGCGGCCTCAACAACCTCCTCCCCCAAGCCAGCAGTAGCCGCCGTCGCCCGCCTGGATTTGGGAATCGGGAGGATCTGCAAACAGAGGAGACCTACCGAATTATGTTGGGGCCACTGTCAACAGGGATTCTTTTACGCGAACCAACATTTTCCGAGGGGGTTCTGCACAAAACAACCATGCGTGGGTCGCTCCGAAACGGTTTCCATCACTAACAGTGGCCCCGTGCATGCGTGGCATGCCACGCGAGCATCAGATACACGTGCAATCAGCTGGACTGATCGTATCTGCACCAATTGACAAGTTAACTGACCAAAAAAACGTATTTTGAAAGATGTAGCACCAAACTGAACATCCAATGCAAGTTATGTGACTGCCAGTGATATTACCTCAAAAGAACATGCTCCGTCTTCCAGATGTCGTTGATGCAGACCACAATCTGCATCCGCTCCTGGACTACCTCCCAAGCTCCGCACCGACGCTGGAGCAAACGTCGTCGCAACGGCGGAGCCCGAGGACACAAGTCCACCATCACTACAAAAAAAAGACACATCCGTGACATTTTGGGCCGAACGAATTTTTTTTCTATCATACATATGACACTTCTATGACGATAATTGTGACAAAACCCGGTATCATCATAGATATGGTGGGCTCCTACTTCTATGACAAAAAATCATGACAGAAAATGGGCTTTTCGTCCTGGGCGGGCCGGAGACGCAACTTCATGACATTCTTTGGGCCGTCCATGACGGAAAAATCCGTGGTAGAAGCGAGGTGGAGGAAAATTTCGGGGAGTTGCCGGTTACGGTGGGAGGTCGGGGGCGTAGCGATGCGTGTTTCTCTCGTACGTACGCGCGTGTGTGTGAGGCGTTGGCTCTAACTGAAGCCGAGCGAGTCGTTGGGCTCTAATCGAACCCGGCGATTACCGCAGCTACGCGATATCAACCCGGAAGCGATCGATCGATCGCTGTTAATCTGAACCCGATGGAGCGATTCGCCGCTAATGCTGCTAGTGAGCGTTGCGGGGGTGGGCCGAGCGATGGCGGTGGCGTTGCCTCCGGATGAACAGGAACCCGTGGTGTGGAGGGCTGGATGAGCGATGAAGCGGTGGAGGGTGGCCGTGGAGGGTGGTTGAACAGGACCCGTGGTGTGGAGGGCTGGATGAGCGATGAGACGGTGGAGGGGTGCCCGTGGAGGGGTGGTTGAGCGATGGCGGTGCGATGGCGCGGTGGAGGCTGGATGAACAGGAGCCCGTGGAGGCTGGAGGAGGTCGACGGTAGCCCGTGGAGGCTGGAGGAGGTCGACGGTGGAGATGAACAGTATCCCGTGGAGTCCCGTTTTGCGGCACGCTACACGCCTCCCCCCCCCCCCTGTTTCAACCGTAGCGCTCCAACACAAGTCCCTTTCGTCTGTTTTGCAGTACGCCACACCACTCCCGATCAACGGGACCCCTGTTTCGACCGTAGGAGGTCCGCCGTCCGTTTTGATGCGCCACACCCCTCCCGATCAACAGAACCCCCGTTTCGACCGTAGGAGGTCCGTTTCGTCCATTTTGCGGTACGCCACACCCCTCCCGATCAACAGAACCCCCGTTTTGATCGTAGGAGGTCCGTTTCCTCCGTTTTGCGGTACGCCACACCCCTCCCGATCAACAGGACCCCCGTTTCGACCGTAGGAGGTCCGTTTCCTCCGTTTTGCGGTATGCGCGACTAGGCGTTCGAGACCCCACCCGTATGTACACATACGTGACCGTATTTTCTTTCTTGCACCCTGCCGCTATACGTACGTGTACATGCTACGTGCGCGCCTCTACTACGACACGTGCGCGCCTCTACTACGATACGTGCGCGCCTGTACATCAACCAGTATGTACGTACACGTTCGTGACCAGGATGACAACGCTACGTACGCTTCGACCGTGTGGGTCCCGGTATCGAGCACTTCCTTGCTGCGAAGATGTAGCTGGTGGGTCCCAGCGGTCGGGGGCAAACCGTCGTTTTTTGCCGGACGCACTTCCTTGTGTGCGAAGGTTTAGCTGCGGGTCCCGGCCGGTCGAGAAGCGAATCGTTTTTGCGGACGCACTTCCTTGCGTGCGAGGTGTAGCTGCTAGGTCGATGAGTCGAGGCGAATCGTTTTTTTTGCCCGGACGCACTTCCTTGCGTGCGAAGGTGTAGCTGGTGGGTCCCAGCAGTCGGGGGGCGAATCATTTTTTTTTGGACGCACTTCCTTGCGTGCGAAGATGTAGCTGGTGGGTCCCAATAGTCAAGGGGGCGAATCGTTTTTTTTCCCGGACGCACTTCCTTGCGTGCGAAGATGTAGCTCGTGGTTCCCAGCAGTTAGGGGGCGAATCATTTTTTTCGTGAAATACGGTGGCCCGTCCGGTGGGTCCCCGCTGTCAGGTGGAGGAATAATTATTTTGCGCGTAATAAGGAGGCACTTCCTTGCGGCTGCCGTGGACCCAGCTGTCAGCCTCTCCACGTAAAGTCCACGTCCGATGGAAGTCGTTCCTTGACCATGTTGACCACGCCGCGCCAAGAGCACCACGGCGGTGGACGACGGCGAGGCCTAGGAAGTCGACGACACGGAGCCGGGGAAGACGCAGCAGTGGATGCACACGCGGAGAGGAGTACGAGGGTTCACTGGTTCGGCTGCGCTGCTGTCACCGCAGAATAACAGGGGGTGTGGGTCGATGGGTGAGTGGAGGGATGGCACGGCCAGCGGTGGGAGTAGTAGGGGCGTGAGGCCTCCGCGGCTAGCACAACCGGTCACGGAGGCGGGAGCAGGCGACACGACCGGCGCTGCTTTTGGGCGGCCGGAGCAAGAAGACCAGAGGTTGAAGAAGCACGACGGCCGTTGGATGGACATCGTCTGATCACCGCAGCTAGAATCGTTTATATTGACTAAGTTGACAAAGCCCTTGGTACGTCAACTTAGTAGGCCCAGTCATCTTCGAAATGGTGCGCCCGGATGTCGGGGGATGAATCATTTTTTGGGCGGGTGAAGCTAGAATATCCGAGATTGAAGAAGAAGCACGACATCCGTTGGATGGACATCCAACGGCCACTGCTGCTAGAAGCATGTGTTGACTATAAGTTGACAAAGCCTTGCATACCCGTCAACTCTGTTTTTTAGGGGACGCGTCAACTTAGTAAGGCCAGAAGTGTGTGGCAGAGAACTTATAGCCCATTTGAGATTTGTAAGAATGTGTAGCCCATTTTTGAATTCTAATGGATCACCCATTTACAGTTTGTTAAAAGTACAGCCCATTTCAACCAACCATTCAAAACAGAATTCAATAAAATTTCCCATATTTTGATGGGATCCGAATATTTTTATCCCGAAATTTTAGTCAGATTAAATACAATTTCAATATAAATTTACATTTCCTAAAGATCCAACGAAACATTCCGCTCGCAACAATTAATGAAATTAAAATTTTCAATATTCTAAAAATAATATTTTATAAAGTAATCATTGTTTGGTGCATTTTTTTATAGTTACTACCCAGTTTTTATAATTACATCCCATTTATTATTTCTTAAAGCCCACTTTCTTGTTAAGCCTAATGCATCCCTCCTAGGAAAGAATTGCAGCCCAGCAGGGCGGAGAATAACAACTTGACCTTGCCTGGGTATTCCAAAAAAAAGTATAGCTGGGCTAGCCATTTTCAGCTTGAAAAAAATTAATATCTGGGTTGGATATCTGGCCTGGGTTAGACGGGCCACAGCCCGCCCAGTTAATACCTCCAACGATGTTTTCGTTGTTGTCCAGAGGAGAAAAATTAATATCTGGGGTAAATATCGAAAAACTCTGCAGTGCTCACACCTCAAAAACACAAATACTGCTCGAGCTGCTTGGTCCCAGCTGTCGGCCGCTTCTTGTGCAATTCTCTCATTTATTGACTACTCCCTCCTTTCCGGTTTATAATGCTCAATTCAAAAAATCTCACCAATCAAGGTAGATGGCGAGTGGTGGAATACTTTTTCTAGTTTTGCAAAAGCACCTAATCAATGCTCTTGTTATCCTCAAAAAATTATGTTTATCAATGCATTAATTGCAATGCATGCATGCATAAAGTACATGCATTTCAATTTTCTCTTAATACTTGCATGCAATGATTTAATGCACCTTGGAATCTGAACATGTGATGGAAAACAACCAAATTGAGCCTTATAAAATGGAAAAACTAAAATTTTGAGATAAGCCCTATAAACCGGAAAGGAGGGAGTACATAGGTAGACAATGGTGTGGGACCGTGATGTCGAGAAACCGGAGGAAGCAAAATAAGTTATATATATATATATATATATATATATATATATATATATATATATATATATATATATATATATATAAGGAGGCACTTATGACGTGAGGCTATGGACTGGTGGGTCCCCATTGTCATCCTATCCAAGTAAAGTGATCTCCTCGCTTCCGCCCAAGCTTGATCGGCGCGGCCGCCCGCTTCCCGGTTCAGGCGATTGCTCCGCCTTCAAACGACACAAGTGTCGTCCGTCCGTCCATCTGCCGCACACATTAATTATACGCGGTTACCGAGGCGGCTACTCTGGCGTCACACGTCCGTCCCTCCGCCTGCCCACCATTGCTATATAAACTGCTGCGCCTGCCATAGCCACAGTCATCCGCATCCGTTGCCTTTCTCCTGTCCACACCACTACTGCCCACCATGGCTTCCTCGCGCTCCAGCGCTCTTCGGGAGGGTGGACGACGGACCACAAGGAGATTGCAGCCATTGCTGCCGACCGGCTGGCCGGCAGGCAGTCGGAGGACGATGACGTACCAATGGAGAACATGGTAGTCGATGATCCGGCGCCAACCCCTTCCTCCGCGCCATCCTCGCCGGTGCATTGCACCATGACCATCGGCGAGGCCCGTGCCCAATATATGGACAGGGTGAGGCAGATGCGTGAGGAGCAGTTCCGGGAGGCGCAGGTCGACGCCGCCTACAACCACCATCTCATCCAGGAGCACCTGCAGGCGGAGGAGCAGATCGCCGCGGTGCGGGAGGAGCAGGAGGCTCTACTCGACTCGTACCGCTCCGCCCGCAAGGGCCGCCTCGAGCGCTGGCGGTACCGCATGCGGGTGGCGGAGGCTGCAGCCGCCTACAAAGAGGCTAGCAAAGAGGGTAATGAAGCGGGTGAGGCAATGTTTGGCGAGACCGAGGACGAGGCAGAGGACAATGCCGGCTCCGGCAAGTCCCCGCTCCACCGGCGTCGACGACGCCCTGCTCCGTCGATGCCCCGCGGCGCCAACAACGAGGCAGAGGACACCGCGGCCTCCGCCGAGGCCCCGCCCCGCCAACAACGAGGCAGAGGACATCGCCGGCTCAGCCGAGGCCCCAGCGTGCCGGCAACGTGGGGGAGGATTTCCACCGCTCCGCTGAGGTGCCGCCTGCCGGCAACAAGACAGAGGCATCGCCGGCTCCGCCGAGGCCCCGCCCCACTGCCAACGAGGCCGCGCCACACAGAAAACGAGGAAGAGTAGAACACGGTAGGACGCCGCTGCTCGGGTCCAAGTAAGGCCACCGCTGCTACCCTCCGGTTGAAGCCAAGCTAGGCGGGTTGACCATTGACGGCCGGTTATCTTCTTGGCGGCAACGTGAAGTCGGAGAGCTGCGCTGGAGAAGAACGCTGCTTCTACTTAACTGCTGGTGCAGCTATCGATCGACGCGTGGGCCCAACAGGCCACATGTCGATTACTGCAATCGCACCTGCAGCTTAAGTCAGCTTATGTTCGGCTCAGGACACAGTGGGTAACCCGGTTAATTAATTATACCTCAAGCACCCCTTTTAGTTTTTTTTCTAGAAAAGGAGGATGACCCCCGGCCTCTGCATCTGGGAGATGCATGCGGCCACAAACACCCCTTTTTAGTTGAAGAATGTATGAAATGTAATGAAATCCGACATGTTTATATGAAATCCGACCATGTATGAATGAATTTATTTCGATTAGTTCGAATTCATGTATCACTGGCATTGGATGAACATGCAAAACAATACGTACTAGCATTATTCCCAGGGTGATCACCACATTTGCAGCAGTTTTACATGTACTCCCTCCGGTCCTTTGTAGTCTGCATACAAGTTTTGTCTGCAGTCAAAGTATCTCTACTTTTACCAATCTTATACAAAAAAGTATGCACTTTCACAATGTGCGAAGTAAAAAGGAACATAAGGAGTACAAAGAGTTTGAGCAACTTTTTAGCGTTTCTGTACATTGCAATCAAACACACAGGCCTGGCAATTCATAGAGAACATTCAAAACAATCGATGATTATGCATCTCAGCGACTCACATGTCAGAGGCAATATTTACTTCACAACTCAAGAATAAAGGAAAAATTGATCGCCGCTCTTTGACAGCAAAGGCGTCCCATTCAAAATATCAAACGCATATCTTGCTAAAATCAATGAGCAAAATTTGACAAGGTTGTCCCATTCCAAAATATCAATTGCCTACGATTGTGGAATGGGCAGGGTTTGCCATCAGTTCGGACATTGACATGGCAACTCGTGCTAAATAAACCAGTTGTTCTTTTTGTGCAGTTCCACCAAATCAACCAAATTCGCGCGTAGCTTGTATGATTTCGCCCTTATATGTTGCAACACCTTGAACTTATGGGCACCTCCTTTCTTGTGGTGGAAATGAATGATTCGATGTATTCATGAACATTTTGTGCAGTTCCTGTTGAAATCAAGCTGAGCACCCTTGTTTGCACAAATACAAAAAAGTGATTAGTATAAAGCAAACTGTACTATGAATTGACAGTTTCAACAGGCACATACATGGTCCATGTAGAGCACACTTTTAGAAAAATGGAACTCACCAGAAAGAATCCTAGAACAACATTGTACTCGCGCATCACAGCAAAAAAAATGGAGATTTGTCAGTCCTTCTGAAATTTGAAGTTAGTTTGGTCTTGTGGGGAGTAATGTAACCATCCTTCAATTGCTCCTTCTGATGATAAGATATACAGTGCTTCTTCATCTTGTCATAATCAGAACTAGTAACTTCACGTACTCCATATTCTTCTTGAGGAGGAAGATGATCCTGTTGTGCAAAGACAAGAGGACTACTAAATGCTACCATCCATGTTTGCTTTCGAAAAAAGGAAAGGAAATATTTAAAACAAAGACAGATGAATCACTTCCCAAGGACAATACCACTTTTTCATGACAGTATCTAAACAGTAGCACAACACCAATAGAGATGACAAAGCTCAATCATATGGATGAAATCGGTGGGTAGTACCAACCTTTGTCGGTTGGCTGATTGTGTAGAGCATCTGAGATGAAGCACTTCTCGGGAACCATCTGTTGCTATCTATGGGGGTGGCCATGCTTACTATATACTCCTCGATTTGTTTAATGTTTCCAACATCTTCTTGTGCAGTTCCACTAAAATATATCGTATCTTCAAAGAAGATCCCTGTTTGCACAAGTAGAGATAATTACGTATGGCATCAAATCAGTGGCAAAATAATTGCTCGTTCCAGCCATAGCAATAAATTAAGATGCAAAACTATATCATTACTTGTGTCATCATAGTTCCAGTGCTTCATTACAGCACTGGGAGTTGATTTCTGTTTTTCTTCCGCTTGTTCTTCCCCGTCATCACTTGGTTCAATAACAGTCAAGCTTCGCCTTCAATGGAAGATTTGGCATGTCAATTAGGGAGCACAAGTATAGTACTAAACTTAATTTTCTGATGAAAGTGGAAAAATACAGGCCAGCAGTTGTGAAATATCCTTATCTTACCTCAATGGGATATTACGGTGTACATATAGAATGGAAGTCTTGTCTCCATTTGTGCAGTTCACTAAAATCAAGCAACAATATCGTACAAGTAGCACAACATATGAAAGCACACTGCAGAATCATGTGAAAGAAGGCTAGTACTGACCTCTCATGATGCGGAATTCAAACAACTCACAAGAAGAAGATCTGAACCAAATTCGCCTTAATGGATAGGAAGTAAGATCTCCTCTTGTGCAGTTCCACTAAGATCAAGCAATCAAGCAACGTTGTCGGTGTGACATTTTGGTTGAACTGCACAAAACACTCTTAAAACAAAAGTGTTTTGTGCGGTGCAACAAAAAGGTCACAATGGCAACGAGGTGAAGTAGATAACCCTATTTACACAGAGGTGCAAAGGAAACAATTAGTGGTCAATAACGGTGGATGACACGAAGCCAACAAAAGAAGCATCTACCCTATCTAAATGGGAAAGAAAGCAAGACAGTAGCAATTCTCAAACGGTGGCATTGATTAAAATTAACATGAGATTATATTAACAATAAAATTTGTTAAACATGTAAGTAGCTTTTAAGCGTGGCATTACATCAATTTTCCAAATGCATTATTAGAGGGTGTTTGTTTACAGGGACATTTTGGTGTAGGGACTAAAAAAACTCCGTGTCGGTCACATCTAAACCAAAAAGGAGGGACTTTTCGGGACTAAAAGTGGGCATTTGGGACTAAAGAAAGAAGACCCCGAGGGAGTCTTTTTGGGACTTTTTCCAACAGTTGCCCCAGCCACGCATCGCACCTTGTTTCTATTAGTTCATTACTAGGGGTAACATGGTCTTTTATCATGTCATTTAATAACCTCTAGTCCATGATTAGTCCCTGTAACCAAGAAGGTAGGGACTAGGAGTTTATAACCAAACAAGGTCTTAGATTAACAACCGCTAATGAGTAGCACGGGACCGTGGACGCACCAGCACCATGTGCATCTCCCGATGTCTTGTGGTCATGCATGATCTGTTGCAACAAAGAACAAACAACCAAGGAGCATATTTGTGTTGGTCCCAGTTTTGTTATCTTTAGACACCTTTCCCTATGTGAGCGCAGCAAATCTAGTCGTGCTCAAACTCTACAGCCTTGTCCCTTCCTTTCCTTTTTGAACTAGTACTTTCGCCCCTTCCTTTCCTCTTTGAACCACGTCCGAGATTTATGCGATACAACTTTCCCCACTACTTTCCCCCATTCCTTTCCTCTTTGAACCACGTCCTAGATTCATGCTATACAACTTTCCCCTTCATTTCCTCTATGAACCACGTCCTAGATTCATGCTATATACAACTTTTCCCACTACTTTCCCCACTCCTTTCCTCTTTGAACCACGTCCTAGATTCATGGTATACATGCAGCTAGAGCAATGCATGTGGAGTAAGTAAAATATACCTTAAGGTTCTTGGGGCGTGGTTCGGTGGGCAACAGGACGGCGGCGAAGAAGAAGAAGGGTCGGAGGCCCTCCAGCGCCGCCACTTGGGTGGAAAGTGAATAGCAGCTTGATGGTGGATTTCCCCCTCGCCGATGGCGACAACGTTAAGCCTCCTTCCCTTCCCGTGGACGGATCCTGCCGGCTCTTTGAGCAGCGGTGAGGGAGAGAGAGGCCATGAAGTCTTGTTTAGATCCGGAGAGGGTGAGAGAGTGTGAAGAGAGCAACTACAAGCGCCGAGGATCCAGCTCCGGTGAGAGAGGCGAGAGAGTGTGAAGAGATCTAGTACAAGCGCTGAGGCTCCAGTGTGTATATATACTGGAGAGAGAGTGTGAAGCGTGCAAACCCTAGAAATCATTTTGACCAGTCAAAGAATCCTCCTGGCAAAAATTATGCTCAAGTGTAATTATCGAACCCGAGACCTCAAGTTTGATGAGCGAACAGGCTAACCAGCTACACAACCCTCCCATTATGTTCAACGAGAGGAAAATAACCTTTTATACGTTCCTGCATTCGTGTAACAGGCATGCCGTGTTTTGTGTGTGTGTGTGTGTGGGAGTCATTAGGATTTCAATCATAATCGTGTCATGTGGCTTTGGTGGTAAGACTATCCACAATAGTGCAGAAATAATGCAGCCTTAGTCACCTTACCTCTCTCCACGTAGTAATGCGTTGGGTCCCACCGGTCGGAGGGTGAAACAAACAAATTAATAAGAAAAATTAAAAGCGCCAATGATGTATCTTACTACCTCACACATCTCGCTACTGCTCGGGAACACTGTCCAATTGATCCCTCTGTTTGCTCACGTACTATTTTAAGTGAATCCTTATTATAACATGCACACAAATTTTGGGCACTTATATTCGACTTAAGTCAGTGTGCCACCGTATCTCGTATACTTACTACTCCCTCCGTCTAGGTGTAATAAGTCACGTTAGAAGGTGCAACGGGACCAAGGTGCGTGCGTGTGCGTGTGTGTGTTTAACATCATGTGTGTGTTAGAGAGTGCGACAAATCGACCTACTCCTACAGAGATATGGTGTGTAGTGTACGATTTTAGCCGCGAGAGTCGGTGCATCCTCTCGTTTCCGGGCGTGTCCGGTAGGGACATGCGGACAGCTGCCACGCCCGCTCCTGACCAGCCTGGCCCACCCAAAGCCCCTCCACCGCCAAGGCTTCCCTTGAAATGGTCAGCGCCGCTCCAAAGAATCGGTGTCGCATTCGTGCCCGGGCAGAGCGGACGCGACCTCTCACTGGCGCAAGAGAGATGCTTGCTTCGTCCGTCCAACTTACTGCTGGGTCTATGTGATTTGACGGCTCATTGGTCTTTATTACTGAGGTGGTAGGACTGCTGGATGTCCCACGCTTTCGGCAAAAGGAGGTAGTAGATTACAATTTTCTACAATTTTCTCCATTCTTACAGCGGAGGAGTGCAAGAGCAGTGAAAACACTTACATGCACGCTACCGGTGCATGCTTGCATGCATACATGTTGATGTGATTTAAAACCCACGACCATGCATGTGCCACGGTATTTCTGCATGCTTGCATGTGGCTTATTGCTGAGCCTCTCAACGTCTAGATCAGGGCGGCTATTATGACTGATTTACTTCATCTAACGGCTACGTCAATTTTGATGATGTGGCTCAAGGAGAGGATAGATAATTCCTAGTAGTGGGGGCTAGATATTACTAGTAGATAAGTCTTTGTAGAGATTCCACTAGGTGAACTACATACGGAACAAAATGAATGAATCTACACTTAAAATGCATCTATATACATCCGCATGTGGTTAATGGTGAAATCTCTACAAAGACTTATATTTAGGAAATGAGGAAGTACTAGTATAGTACTAGTACATCTTGTAATTTATCAGTGAGATAAATTTGTACAATTGTATGAAGCTTCCAGATCCTGTTACTTGTATCTTGCGTCCTAGGTTGCCCGTTGCTACATTTCATCAAATACAAAGGAGACTAACATGCATGCTATTGCATCTCAATGATTGACTGATCATAGCAAATATGTACTCCCTCCGTTCCAAAATAAGTGTCTCAACTTTGTGCAAACTTTAGTACAAAGTTGTACTACTACTAAAGTTGACACTTATTTTGGAACAGAGGCAACTAAAGAAAAAAAAGATCCATGCAGTCCCTAGCCCTTGAACCGTGAACCCTTACCAGGCTTAAATTTGCTGGCAACGTTCGAGCTTCCTAATAAATGAAGTTTGCAACCTTTTGACCATCGGATCATTTGTGCAGTTTCACCAAAATCGAGATGAGCATCCCTGTGTTAAAGAAATTGAAGAAGCGTGATTAGAATAAGATTACTAGGACTAGTTGATGAGACATAAACTCATCACAAATACAGTACGTAGAAGCGATGAAATTATCGGTATGTGCGGGGCAAAGAAGTAGAGAAATATCCACGAGGGAGTGATGTGGGCAGCTGGAAGCGATGGTGCAAGCCGGCTGTAAAGGGAGTTGTACACGAGGGACGTAGCTTCGACCTTGAAGAGGGCGGCGGAGGCGGCAGCCCCTTACGTCGCGACGAAAGGAGCAAGGGACGAAAAGCAACCTCACCGGCTTTGTGAGAGAACGGTGGGGACCCCGATCGGGGCGTGCCGGCAATTGGGTTTCCGCCCGTCGGCGACGGACAACGCATCTACACTAAGCATCCACCCCTTCCCCAAGCGGACGTGATCCACCGGGATGTTAGAGATGTGGCCACAGTCGTTTTGTGCAAGAGAGTGTGAAGAGAGCAACCCCAGCAAGCAACCATGTAGGCTGGCCCGTCCTGACTATGTATATAGTGGAACGGTTTCCTTTTCTCTCCATATGAACCTATCATATTGTCTATGTGCCACTGAAGAAAACAAAATTATTTATAAATGACGCGGCACCTACTACTCGTTCTCCTATAACCTTGCGCTTGGCATCTCCAAAATATTAACCTTGCGATTGGCTCTTCACCTCTTCGGGAAGTCGAGCAATAATGGTAGTGCAGTATATATCATTCTGGCTATATGAGACCGAATGAATTGCTGCACGTCCTGCGATGGGCGAGGTCGAGGCGAGGGAGAGTGCTACTACATACGGAGCAAAATGAGTGAATGTACACTCTAAAATACGTCTATATACATCAGTGTTTGGAGTATGTACTAGTAGTTCATATTGAAATCTACTAAGGACATATATATTTCAAACAATATGATATAATCTCTATAACCAAGGTAGTAGGGACGAGGAGTAAACGGAGGGAGTAGTAAATTTTTCTCCTCGTCCTGCGAGCCACCGCGCGCATGGGCGAGGGAGGAGCAAGCTTCACCTCATCCTGCGAGCCACCGCGCCCGTGGGCGGGGGAGACGGCGTACTAAGCAAGCTTCTCCTCGTTCTGCGAGTTGACGGGACACATCAAAAGTACTCCAATGTATAGAGCCTTGCCTCTAAGGTAGGCCCCACATAGTTTGCCTCTTTTTTTAATTTGACATAACGCGTCAAGTCGCAATTTGTTTGTTCACCCGTGGTAGACGATCCTCCCTCCACCAAGTGTACAACCAGTACACGTGCCAAATTACCACGCGGGCTACCTTTTTCGTACAGAAACGAGCTCCACCATGTACCCGCGCGGGTGTGGTTGGGAAAGAGACGGGAGTACATGCGTCGTGCATGCACCTCTTCTCTTCGTGCACGTCCCCCACCTACGTGGGTGTGTGTGAGAGATACAAACCGCGTTCGTGAGTGTTTTTTGTTTTGTGGTGGGGGGTGGGGGTGGGGGGTTGATTTCATGAATTATTTGTGGGAATATGTGTCGATGACATCTCAAACAAAATTTTGCATGCAATGTGTGTGAAATGGAGGCCTATCCATATCATACATAGAGGGTCGGGCAATCCACAAGAAGAGAGGGAGGGGTCGTAGCTATCGATAGAGTCGAAGAGAGGATCAAGTACGGGTGGGTGCGATATCGATGAAGAGAGCCATCGAAATTGCGTGTGTGTGTGTGTGTGCAAGTCAAAGATATAGGGAGACTGGCCTACCGGAACGTTAGAGGGCACATGTCAAGTTTGTGTGTGGCAGGGAGACATGACTAGAGCGCTTGATGTATCGGTGTGTGTGGGGGGGGGGGAGGGGGTGGGGGGAGGGGTAGGCAGAGGCCTAACTATAGAGGTAGAACGACTCGTATATGTGTTGAGAAGGAGAGACCCAGCTATGTCATGAGGGAGATCGGTCGACATCCATACATAAGCTGAAGGACGGGAAATATGATGGGACAGAGAGAGAGAGAGAGAGAGAGAGGGAGGGAGGGAGGAGAGGGGTAGAGTGCTGGATGGGTGATGGAGTTGCTTCTCGGAGATGTTGGGAGAGGCCTACTAGACAAGCGAGGGTGGAACTGCAATGTTATCAATAAGAGTAGGGATGTGTTTACGTGTTTGCACATGCGTGATAGATCTGTCGGGACGCATCCATGGATGATGAAGGGGAACCATGTGTTTGGTAAGCAAACCTAACTAGATCGGTAGATCAATTGTTGTTTGTCGGAGGAAGGGAGAGACACAACTAATGAGGTAGATCTATCGATGTGTGGGTAAAAAGGAGTTATAAGGACCTAGCTGGCTATATGTATAGCGAGAGATCGGTCGGTGTATGTCCATTTGTTAGAGGCAAATAAGGCCCAGCGAGACGGATAGACAGAGAGAATGGAGCTAGGAGGTGGTGCGAGAGGCCCAACTACTAGCTGGATAGGGGGGGGAGTGTGCGGTTGTGAGATCGATTAAAAGAGGGGTGAGAGTTTACATGTGTGTCTGGCCATATGAGAGACACGAGGCAAGGACACATAAAGGAGGAGATTGAAGCTATGTGTGTATGCTGTAGGCAGGCATCGCTGGAGAGGTTTATCGATCGGTGTGTGTCTGAAAGGATTTGTGGAGACTCTGGGAGAACGACCTAAAGGAAAAAATGAATGTGCCCGGTGGATAGAATGCCGAGGGAGGGGGAGGGCGAGGAGGGCGTGTGCATGCACGAGAGAAAGTTAGTGGTAGCTACGAAAGTTAGAGGACTGTGTGGGTGTAAGAGACTAACAAAGATCATAATTTGATATGAAAGCAGATTCATATATTTGAATAGGAGATCATAGTGTTTTAAACATTACATGCATGAATATAGCGGTGATACACGTGCTGTGCACATGTTATACCATAATGTGATAATGCATGGCATTTGCAACTCACAGCTAAATGCCGAACAATCTAAACCATACTATACATCAAACAATCTCACATTTTATTTGAATTTGAGATAATGTGCGGCGTTTGCAGCTTACAACTAAATATCGAGCAATCTAAACAACACTATATATCGAACATTCTCACATTTTATTTGAATTTTTGGTAATGTGTGGTGTTTGCAACTCACATCTAAATACTTGTAGGCATAGGGGCGGGCACCATACATAATGTGATAAACACATTATACATATGAGACATGGTTTAGATTATGAAGATCTAGCTAGAGCTAGAAATGTAATGTGATTTGAAATCAAAATAAAGTGGATTCAAAAATCTAGTTCGAGTTCATATAGTACACATAGTTCATATGTAACTCGACATCGATCATGTGGTGTGATGTGAAGATAATACACAAGCGATGGTTTAACTTGACAATAATGATGATTGTAGATCTTATTAAAACAGAGAAAGCGAATTCAAATGCTTGGACTTCACAACAATCATTCTTGTAGATCTTATTCAAATTTAGTTCATATTGAAGCGGTAGTATATACGTTTGGAATGCACTAAAACATTCATTTGAGTAGTAGGTTGCATGCATTATACACGTAGAGAAATATTTTAATTGAACATAACAAGAATTCAAAGTTTTGAATGACATTTGTAGTGCGCATTGATTTGGTATAGTACACGTTAGGCTTGTCCGGAAATTTCAACCCGCACCTTGTTAGCCCGAAATATAAGATATATCTTTGTCTCGTTGTGCTCCGACAACTCCCTCCATCTCAACCCGCGCCTTGCTATTCCGAAATTACAACGTGCGCGAAAACTCCCACCTCCTGTGAAATCCCGACAAGCGAAATGCCCGTGGTACCCCTGAACCGAAAGAACCGCCTCAAATCGGTGGGGGGGGGGGGGTACTTTCGTAACTTACCCCACATTTCGGACAAGCACGTATCTAAGCCATGGTTCCCCCCGGCCAACCCAACCCCCCACCCATGCGTACACCGGGGCCGCGAAAACCGCGACGAAACCCCACACCTGCTCCGTCCGCCACCCAGACGGAGCTTCTTCTGACGGCGTCGTCCACAGCAACACCTCGACGTCCCTCTTCCACCGTACCGGATGAGGATCCGTCGTCGATCTCATCGCCCCGCCGGTTCAGCCACCTCGTCCTCCACCTCCAAGGAGCTGCCCCGACGTTCCCCTCCTCTTTTGCGCCACCTCCATTCCCACACCTCCGTCTTCACCTGCACCACCGGAAGAGCATCATAATCACCGTTCCCTTGGATGAAGCTGCGGCCTAATCGGCGCCACCAAAGAGGTTGTACACTAATCGCCGCATTTTCTTCTTGATTCGATCTCACGGTGCTGCAGGCGCTCGATCCCGAGCCGACACGGCGCGACTCCATCCACGGCGGCGTCGCCGGCCACTTCCTCCACGGTGTCGCTCCCTCGGCGGCGACGTCCACATCAGTAGGAGCTGCTGCTGCTTTAGCTCTCGCTCGCGCTGCTGCTCTGCTCTTGCTCTCGGTCCCCTGCCTGGTCTACTCTTGCTATTGCTCTTGCTCGCGCTGCTGCTCTCGCTCTTGCTCTTGCTTGCGATGCTGCTCCGATTTGGCTACACTTCAGTCGACTGAATCGACTTTTGGGTCAGTCGATTTTCAAGGGGTGGGCTCGCCGGGGTGAAGGAAGAACCAGCCGCTGCGGGGAGGGGGGCTCGCCGGAGAGGTACCCCACTATCTATCTGAGGGTTCAGGATGGGGGCGGTGGTCGCCGATGGTGGCGGGGCGTTGGCGGGGCGATGGCATGGGGATCGCCGGAGAAAAAGCTTGGCACGGGGGGGCCTAGAGGGATGGCCAGGGCGGTGGCGGACTAGCGGTGGGGAGTGTTTTCGGGGCGGGCGGGGCGGCGCACCGCCGGCCGCGGGCGGCGGGGGGCTGCTGTTTGGCCGGTGGTGGCTAGCGGCTCAGGGGGGTTGGAGGTTGAAGATGAACCGCAGGCCCTTGATTTCGTTTCCAACGGCTGCAAAATCGACTGACCAGAGATGAAAAAGTCAGTCGACTGACGTGTAGCCTCACCTTGCTAGTGCGTTTAGTTTCGACAGTAAAATTCAGTTTGGACAGTTAGGTTCAGTTTCGACAGTTAAGTTCAGTTTCGACAGTTAAGTTCAGAGATGAGCGGCTGATGTATTTTTACATCTAGCACTTTGTGGTTATGTATTTTACGTCATGTATTGCAGATGCTATTAGAATTCCACTCAGGTTAACGTTGTTCGTTGTCTCTCTTGTCCTGCTTCAGCCTCGGCGTCAGACAACTCACCGGAGCTGCTCCAACGAAAACCCTCCATCACAGCGGAGCAGTACCTCGGCTCCATCTCCAGACGCCTAAGATCTTCTTCCTCCTCCGACAAAGAAAGTCAGCCGGAGCATCCTCACCGGCCAACCCAATCACGCTGAGATCGACATGGCTTCGTCAAAGAGGTTGTACACTTGTTGCATCTCTTTTTTATTCTACATGTTATATATATTGTCCACTGAGCACACGAATTTGTTCCTTTAGTGTCTCCTTGAAAGAAAAATGTAGGAATTTTAATTTTCACTTGTCCTCCTTTTCAAATTCCTATTCATGAAGCACAAGACTAACAGATAGTAGCATAATAGCATTATAACCGTACATTTTCTTGTGGTTTGACTTAGTCTCACCATGCTTCTTTGCATCCTGTGATCTTCCAATTATTGTGAATCAAACACCCAGATTGGCAGAAATCCTGTGTTTTTGAATTCTCTGTTTTGCACATGCATTCCTATCCTATTCCTGTCTATTTCCTATCCCTGCATTGTTGGAATCCTCCAATTCAAACAAGCCCTTACAGAATTACTTCTCTTATAGATAGTTGTCAAAGAAAACCTTGCGTGGTTTGTCCCGGTCTGCTTCTTGTCGTCCACCCCAACTCAGCTGCTCCAACGACAGAAGGGTCCAGCACAGCAGGGATCCGGCCTCCAGACTGTCTTTCGCCGCCTCAGATCTTCTTCCCCGCCGCTGGCAGCCATGAAAACTGCATTACCATCATCAACCGAGCAGATGACCTCGAGGACTACACGGGTCCGCAAGAGAGGTCGCACTCTTTCGGTTCTGCTTACGTTATGCATCGCTTAATATTACGTGCTGCTTTATCGTCATGTTCACCGATTAGACTCTGAGTCAGCTCCAAACTAATGGTCAAACTTGAGTTTTTAAATGGTTGTGGGGTACATATCGGGGCCGCTATCAATAGTATGTATCTACTATCTGGTTAATCTCCGGTGTCTACTATGAGTTTCATGTTGGGTGGGAAACAAACAGTAAAGAAGCCATTATCTGTATTTATTAACTGAAGCCATTATCTGCCTGCTATTATTAGTTTTGGGTCTATCCACAGGTTGCTACCATCACTCTGGATTTCTGCATGCACTCCTTACATAATCTCACTATGTTTTATTCCTATGCATGACAGTTATTGTAAACAATGGAACTGAACATGTAGAGCAAAAGAGACGAGCCTTGCGTGGCAATATAATTTCATGCAGACGTCGCTCCATGGTAGGCGCAAAGGCAGCCCCCCATCCACGCATTTCGGATTGTAATTGAGAGGAAGATATCTGTTCCGAGGGGGATTCAGAAGGAGAAGATAACTCCTATTTACCCCCTGAGGTCTTCGCTCTAACTTGGCATGCTGATGTTGGTTATATCATGCATATGGTGTCTTGCATTGCTTACTTTATACATCAAATATGTCATCTGCTTAGTTTAGACATCCTTTGTGTGAATGCCATCTGTTTAGTTTATTCATCATTTATGTGAATTATGCAACGCCACCTTGTTTAGCCAGGCATCATATATGTGAATTTTGCAATGCCATCCTGCTTAGCCAGTCATCTTATATGTAAATTATATCAGGCCATCTTTTTTCGTTACATATTACATTCGTCAACAATGTTAGTACATTCAACTGCTCTTCGTGTGCATCAGCCATTTGACACGGTGATGGCAAATTCTGGAGTGAAAACAAGGTCTTCTGAGAAGACTATGCTATATTACAAAGCGCATATCTCGCTGGTTACGGATACCTCCTCAGAGGAGGATTCAGAGACAGATGACCAGTCCTATCCCCCCCACCCCCCGAGGTGTATGCTCTAACTTGGCAGGGTTATGTTGCTCATATCGTGCGTATGGTGTCTCGCATTGCTATGCCATTTGATTAGTTTAGACATGCTTTGTGTGAATGCCACATGTTAGGTGTCTAATTACCATATATGTGAATTATGCATTGCCATCTTGTTGCAAGACATTATATATGTGAATTATACAATGCTATCTTGTTGCAAAGGCATTATATATGTGAACTATGCAATGCTATGCTGTTTAGCCAATCATCATGTATGTGAATTATATCATGCTATCATTTTTTTGTATTACGTGTTCCATTTGTCGACAACGTTTGTATATTCAACTACTCTTCCTGTGCATCAGCCATTTGAAGCAGTGATGGAAGTATCTGGAGTGAAAACAAGGTATTCAGAGCAGACAATGCTACCTGCTGAAGCAGACATCTTGCTGGCTATAGAGAGCTCCTCAGAGGAGGATTCAGAGACTGATGACCAGTCCTATTTCCCCCCTGAGGTCTATGCTCAAACTTGGCAGGGTTATATTACCCATGGCATGCATGTTGTCTTGCATTTCTTAGTTTTTACATCATACATAGATTGCCATCTGCTTACTTGCTTACAATATAAATCATATATTTGAATTATATCATGCCATCATGTTTACATAGTACATACACATCATCTATCTGAATTATGGCATGGCAACCCATTTAATAAAGACATCATATAGTTATATCATCTCATCCTGTTTAGTGTTTACAGTCATCATATTTAGAATTATGGCATTCTATCCATGAATGTATGTGAATTATGGCATGCCAACCTATTTAATAAACACATTATATAGTTATGTCATGTCATCCTGTTTACATAGTCTCATATTTTGAACTATGTCTTTCCATCTTTTAGTTAGTCATCATAATGTGAAATTGTGTCATGCTATCCTGTTTAGTTAGCCATCATATATGTGAAATTGTGTCATGCTATCCTGTTTGGTTAGACAACATAAATATGAATTATTTCATGCCCTCTTTTATTCCCCACTATCCATTGCACCTGTCTATCATACAATGTCTATACTTTCAATTATTTTTCTTGTTTATCAACCATTTGAATTGGAGAGCGTGATGGCAGTATCTAAGGGAGTAACAACACGGTCTTCGGAAAAGATTGTGCTACCAGTTGATGCAGATAGAACCACGGTTGTACTTGCCCAAGGACCAGATCCAACACACATAACCCAGACTCTCGCAGATTGTACCCCTACCAGTTGGACAGAGAACCAGCTACACCCCTTTTTAACCCCAACCCCAGCAGATAGTAACCTGCCCAGTTGACACATCACCGTCTCCACCACAGAGCACCCAAACACGAAGCGGTTAGTAAGGGAACTGCAGTGCCCTAAGCACGAGGACCAACACTCCGAATCCCAACTCAACGCTTAAAGGAGAAGAAGATTTGTTCTCAGGTCAGGTTCTGTAGCTATGGTTCATACTCCTTTGCTCTTGCATTACTATATTTACTCATACCAACTATTTTCAAATTTGAAGGATGGAATTGAAACTCCAATGGTGCAACAGGTATGTTTTAAACCTGTTTCTTTAACTGGTTTGCTGTTGTAACCTGCTCTATGTTGATTTCAGTTTCAACTGAATAAACAGTTATGTTCTCATGTCATGCACATTACAAGTGTTGTTATTGCTCTATAGTTACCCACACTTATATTCTGTCTATTCTGCTTTGTCTTGAACAAATATTATTTGAATTGTGTCTCTATCTTGATTTGGCAACAAAAACTAGAATGATATAGACCATAAAGTGACCATGGCACATAGATATATGTTTGTTTCATGCTGTTATCCTGTCCACTTTACAACTGAACTCATTTACCAAAATGAGTTTCATATAAAACATGGTAAAAATGTGATGTGAATGATTGTTTATCTTTTATAATGCGGACAAAATATTTGAGAAACGATGCAGCGTTATCCAATGGTAAAGGAAGTAATGCAGATAAGGTTCAAGATAGTGAGACCTCCTGTTGGTCTCCAAGAAAGTCGATAAAAACTATCTTGACGATAGTGAGGGAACCCAAAAGTCCTGTCTTGATGTAGTGTTCGAGTTATCGCCACTATCTGCTGCAACAAGCTCTTGAACTCGCTGCTCGAATCAGTTCGTTTCTTGAGTCTCAAATTCAAGTTGAAAGACATCGATCAGATGTCTCATGACAGAAGTCAAGGACCGAGGAAGTCCCCGCAGAATTTAGATGCATATTTTACGGTGCAACAAAGAAATTTGGAGGATTTAAGCGCCAAACAAGAGAAAGTTAATAAGTTTGGTAAGCATCTTGCCAAAGCATTATGGGTACCAGGATATTGTTTCTTGAGATCTTGAAGTGGTTTCAGTTCTGGATTTGTTTTGTCATGGCGTTTATTTGCGCTGGTCGCCAACTTTGACAACCAGTGTATATGATATGTCGCTTTGTTCCCTATATTTGCACGGTGGCGAACTTTGATGCCCAAAGTGGATGTAATATGTGTAACAGCCGTGATAGCCTAGCATAAGTTGCTTGCTTATTTATTTCCTTGTTGTCTTGTTTATTTGTTTGCTTGTAGTCAGTGCAGTTCTTTTTAAAACTAGGCCACAATAACCATGGGCTAATATTTACTGTAGTGACACTGGGCCTCCTACAGTCCGTAGAAACAGTGGGCCTTCTACGGGCCGTAGATACAGTAGGCCTTCTACGGGCCGTAGAAAGAATGGGCCTTCTATGGGCCGTAGAAACAATGGGCCTTCTACAGGCCGTAGAAACAATGGGCCTTCTAAGGGCCGTATAAACAATGGGCCTTCTACGGGTCGTATCATCAATGGGCCTTATACGGGCTGTATGACCATAACGGGCCATCGTTAATAGGCCGTATTTGATGACACTATGAAAACGGCCCAACGAATTAACGGACCACAAACGGTCTGATGTAACCACGGGCTGAATTTGGCCCACAAGCAGAAAATGACAGTAACGGGCCGTAAGTAAACGAATGCTGGAAATGAGCCCAAGAATAAATGGGCTCTGAGAAGGCCGAAAGATAACATTTGCTGGAAACGGCCCAACTGAATAATGGGCCCTTAATGGGTATAAAGTGATATACTGTTCATTATGGGCCAGTTTCACCACGGGCCGTTAGTGCGCGTAAAGTGATACACTGTTCATTGCGGGCCAGTTTCACCATGGGCCGTTAATAGGCCAAGAGTTACATAGGGCCTCATATGGGCCGAAAGACGTCATGGGCCATACATGGGCAGTGAAAACGGGCTGGAATCATATTGGATGGCCCAGATGACGCTACTGGGCCTAATTCGGATAGGGCGTAACGGGCCTTGGGTTAGCGGGCTGTAAATGGGCTATATGCGAACAGGCCGTTAACAGGCTTTCCATGGGCCGGCCCGCCACCTTTTGACCAAGTCAAACGGGCCGGCCTTTTCACAGAAATGGGCCTCTGTTGGGCCGTGCCACGTGTCGACGTATCATAGGCGCCTTCTGTCCAATGAGTGGATGACATCTGTCCCAAGGGTGAGCCGACACATGTTTCCTCTAGCCAATGATGATTTTACACACGGAAAATCCCCATTGGTCGGGGCTGTTAACAGGTTATCGGATCCAAAATCCGACCCGATAGCTTAACGGAGTTCCGTTACGGTGGATACCACGTGTCGGTCACCCTTGACGAAAGCAGTTCTGTGACGCGCGCGATTTATCGTCATGGAAGTGGACACTTCCGTGATGATAATTTTGGTAATGTCATCGAACACTTCTACAATAGCACAGGTATGACTATCTTGATTCTGTCATAAATTGGTCATGGATGTACATGCATGGCAAAAAACGCGACCTAGTGTGACAAAAATGTATCATCACGGAAGTGTATTTTTTTGTAGTGCATGAGGATGCCGCTGCCGCCACGCCATCCTTGCTTGAACAGACTGGTTTCCAAATCCATCCCCAACCATAGGACCGATGGCCTCGTCAGGGAAGGATCCTAAGAATCTTTATTCAGCATTGTCATCGTCACCGCTGAAGAAAAGACGATGAGCAATGATGTCTACTACACAACCTTCTTCTTGTAGACGTTGTTGGGCCTGCAAGTGCACAGGTTTGTAGGACAGTAGCAAATTTCCCTCAAGTGGATGACCTAAGGTTTATCAATCCGTAGGGAGGCGAGGGATGAAGATGGTCTCTCTCAAACAACCCTGCAACCAAATAACAAAGAGTCTCTTGTGTCCCAACACACCCAATACAATGGTAAATTGTATAGGTGCACTAGTTCGGCGAAGAGATGGTGATACAAGTGCAATATGGATGGTAGAAAAAGGTATTTGTAATCTGAAATAACAAAAACAGCAAGGTAAATAAAGGTAAAAGTAAGCGTAAACGGTATTGCAATGATAGGAAACAAGGCCTAGGGTTCATACTTTCACTAGTGCAAGTTCTCTCAACAATAATAACATAGATAGATCATATAACAATCCCTCAACATGCAACAAAGAGTCACTCCAAAGCCACTAATAGCGGAGAACAAACGTAGAGATTATGGTAGGGTACGAAACCACCTCAAAGTTATTCTTTCGGATCGATCTAATAAAGAGTTCGTACTAGAATAACACCTTAAGACACAAATCAATCAAAACCCTAATGTCACCTAGATACTCCATTGTCACCTCAAGTATCCGTGGGCATGGTTATACGATATGCATCACACAATCTCAGATTCATCCAACCAACATAAAGTACTTCAAAGAGTGCCCCAAAGTTTCTACCAGAGAGTCAAGAACGTGTGCCAACCCCTATGCATAGGTTCATGGGCGGAACCCACAAGTTGGTCACCAAAACATACATCAAGTGGCACATGATATCCCATTGTCACCACAGATAAGCATGGCAAGACATACATCAAGTGTTCTCATAAAAGACTCAACACGATAAGATAACTTCAAAGGGGAAACTCAATTCATCACAAGAGAGTAGAGGGGGAGAAACATCATAAGATCCAACTACAATAGCAAAGCTCGGGATACATCAAGATCGTGCCATAGAGGGAACACGAGAGAGAACACGAGAGAGAGAGAGAGAGAGAGAGAGAGAGAGAGAGAGAGAGAGAGAGATCAAACACAAAGCTACTGGTACATACCCTCACCCCCGAGGGTGAACTACACCCACCTCGACATGGAGAGCGCCGGGATGATGAAGATGGCCACCGGTGATGGATTCCCCTCCGTGAGGTCTTGGAACGGGCTCCCGAGAGGTTTTGGTGGCTACAGAGGCTTGCGTCATGAACTCCCGATCTATCTTCTGTTCGGAAGTTTTACGATACGTAGGTATATATGGGTGCAAAGTGCGTCGGTGGAGCTTGGGGGCCCCACGAGGCAGGGGCGCACCCTAGGGGTGGGCGCGCCCCCACCCTCGTGGCCAGCTCCGTATCTCCGACGTAGAGTCCAAGTCTATCCGGTGGCTTTCCTTCCAAAAATAACTTCTCCAGTTGATTTCGTTCCGTTTTGACTCCGTTTGATATTCCTTTTCTTCGAAATACTGAAATAGGCAAAAAAAACAGCAAATCTGGGTTGGGCCTCCGGTTAATAGGTTAGTCCCAAAAGTAATATAAAAGTGTATAATAAATCCCATAATCATTCAAAACAGGTAATATAATAGCATGGAACAATCAAAAATTATATATACGTTGGAGACGTATCAAGCATCCCCAAGCTTAATTCCTGCTCGTCCTCGAGTAGGTAAATGATAAAAGGAATTTTTGATGTGGAATGCTACCTAGCATGATTCTCAAAGTAATTTTCTTTATTGTGGCATGAATGTTCAGATCCAAATGATTCAAAATAAAAGTTCATATTGATAAAAGAAATAGTAACACTTCAAGCATACTAATCAAAGTAATCACGTCTTCTCAAAATAGCATGGCAAAAGAAAGTTCATCCCTACATAATCATATAGTTAGACTATGCTTCATTTTCGTCACACAAAGATGTTCCCAACTTCTATACCCCCGATGACAAGCCAAGCAATTGTTTCATACTTAAATAATCTCAAACTTTTTCAACCTTCACGCAATACATGAGCATGAGCCATGGATATAGCTGAAGGAAATATGCCCTAGAGGCAATAATAAAGTTATTATTTATTTCCTTATACCATGATAAATGTTTATTATTCATGCTAGAATTGTATTAACTGGAAACATAATACATGTGTGAATATATAGACAAACAGTATGTCACTAGTATGCCTCTACTTAACTAGCTTGTTAATCAAAGATGGTTATGTTTCCTAACCATGAACAAGGAGTTGTTATTTGATTAACAAGGTCACATCATTAGTTAAATGATCTGATTGACATGACCCATTCCGTTAGCTTAACACTTGATCGTGTAGTAGGTTAATGCTTTCTTCATGACCCATACATGTTCCCGTAACTATGAGATTATGCAACTCCCGTTTACGGAGGAACACTTTGGTGCTACCAAACGTCACAACGAATCTGGGTGATTATAAAGGAGTACTACAGGTGTCTCCAAAGGTACTTGTTGGGTTGGCGATTTCGAGATTAGGTTTTGTCACTCCGATTGTCGGAGAGGTATCTCTAGGCCTTCTCGGTAATACACATCACTTAAGCCTTGCAAGCATTACAACTAATGAGTTAGTTGTGAGATGATGTATTACGGAACGAGTAAAGAGACTTACCGGTAACGAGATTGAACTAGGTATTGGATACCGACGATCGAATCTCGGGTAAGTAACATACCGATGACAAAGGGAACAACGTATGTCGTTATGCGGTTTGACCGATAAAGATCTTCGTAGAATATGTAGGAACCAATATGGGCATCCAGGTTACGCTATTGGTTATTGACCGAGAATGGTTCTAGGTCATGTCTACATAGTTCTCGAACCCGTAGGGTCCTTGACGCTTAACGCTTCGATGACAATTCTTTATGAGTTTATAAGTATTGATGCCGAAGTTTGTTCGAGTCCCGGATGTGATCACGGACATGACGAGGAGTCTCGAAATGGTCGAGACATAAAGATTGATATATTGGAAGCCTATGTTTGGACTTGGAAGGGTTCCGAGTGAAAACAGGATGTTACCGGAACACCGGGGGGTTACCGGAACCCCCCGGGGGGTATATGGGCCTTCATGGGCCACAAGGGAGAAGAGGAAGGGTCGGCCAGGTGGGCTGCGCGCCCCCCTCCCCCCTCTAGTCCGAATAGGACAAGGAGAGGGGGGGCGCCTTCCCTCTTTCCCTCCCCAATCCTACTCCAACTAGGATGGGGGGAGTCCTACTCCCGGTGGGCGTAGGACTCCTCCAGCGCGCCTCCCAAGGCTGGCCGCACCCCTTGGCTCCTTTATATCACGGGGCAGGGGCACCCCATGACACACAAGTTGATCTACAGATCTTTCCTTAGCCGTGTGCGGTGCCCCTTCCACCATATTCCACTTCGGGTCATATCGTCATGGAGCTTAGGCGAAGCCCCGCGCCGAGAAGTCATATCGTCATGGAGCTTAGGTGAAGCCCTGCGTCGGTGGAGCATCAACATCGTCACCACACCGTCAGGTCGATTTAAACTCATCCCGACACTTTCTTTGGATCGGAGTCCGGGATCGTCATCGAGCTGAACGTGTGCGTAACTCGGAGGTGCCGTGACGTTCGGTGCTTGGATCGGTCGGATCGTGAAGACGCACGACTACATCAACAGCGTTGTTATAACGCTTCCGCTTTCGGTCTCACGAGTGCGTGGACGGACACTCTCCCCTCTCGTTGCTATGCCATCACCATGGTCTTGCGTGATCGTAGGAAATTTTTGAAATTACTACGTTACCCAATGATGGTATCGAGCCTGGTTTTATGCGTTGATGTCATATGCACGAGTAGAACACAAGTGAGTTGTGGGCGATACAAGTCATACTACCTACCAGCATGTCATACTTTGGTTCAGCGGTATTGTGAGATGAAGCGCCCGGACCGACATTACGCCAGACGCTTACGCGAGACTGGTTTCACCGCCCGAGCACTCGTTGCTTAAAGGTGACCGGCGGGTGTCTGTCTCTCTCACTTTAGTTGAACCGAGTATGGCTACGCCCGGTCCTTGAGAAGGTTAAACGGAGTCTATTTGACGAAGTATCGTTGTGGTTTTGATGCGTAGGTAAGAACGGTTCTTGCTCAGCCCGTAGCAGCCACGTAAAACTTGCAACAACAAAGTAGAGGACGTCTAACTTGTTTTTGCAGGGCATGTTGTGATGTGATATGGTCAAGACGTGATGCTATATTTTATTGTATGAGATGATCATGTTTTGTAACCGAGTTATCGGCAATCGGCAGGAGCCATATGGTTGTCGCTTTATTGTATGAAATGCAAACGCCTTGTAATTGCTTTACTTTATCACTAAGGAGTAGCGATAGTCGTAGAAGCTATAGTTGGCGAGACGACAACGATGCTACGATGGAGATCAAGGTGTCGCGCCGGTGACGATGGTGATCATGACGGTGCTTGGCGATGGAGATCACAAGCACAAGATGATGATGACCATATCATATCACTTATATTGATTGCATGTGATGTTTATCCTTTATGCATCTTATCTTGCTTTGATTGACGGTAGCATTATAAGATGATCTCTCACCAAAATTATCAAGAAGTGTTCTCCTGAGTATGCACCGCTATGAAAAGTTCTTCGTCTTTGAGACACCACGTGATGATCGGGTGTGATAGGCTCTACGTTCAAATACAACGGGTGCAAAACAGTTGCGCACGCGAATACTCGAGTTAAACTTGACGAGCCTAGCATATAACAGATATGGCCTCGGAACACGGAGACCGAAAGGTCGAACGTGAATCATATAGTAGATATGATCAACATAGTGATGTTCACCATTGAAACTACTCCGTCTCACGTGATGATCGGACATGGTTTAGTTGATATGGATCACGTGATCACTTAGATGACTAGAGAGATGTCTGTCTAAGTGGGAGTTTTTTAATATGATTAATTGAACTTAAATTTATCATGAATTTAGTACCTGATAGTATTTTGCTTGTCTATGTTTACTGTAGATAGATGGCTCGTGCTGTTGTTAGGTTGAATTTTAATGCGTTCCTTGAGAAAGCAAAGTTGAAAGATGATGGTAGCAATTACACGGACTGGGTCCGTAACTTGAGGATTATCCTCATCGGTGCACGTAAAAAAATTACGCCCTGGAAGCACCGCTGGGTGACAGTTCTGCGAGATCTCGAGCCGAAGTTGTGAACGTCTGGCAAAGCAAAGTCGATGACTACTCAATAGTTCAGTGTGCCATGCTTTACGGCTTAGAACCGGTATTCAACGACGTTTTGAACGTCATGGAGCATATGAGATGTTCCAGGAGTTGAAGTTAATATTTCAAGCAAATGCCCGGATTGAGAGATATGAAGTCTCCAATAAGTTCTGTAGCTGCAAGATGGAGGAGAATAGTTCTGTCAGTGAGCACATACTCAAAATGTCTGGGTATAACAATCACTTAATTCAGCTGGGAGTTAATCTTCCGGATGATAGTGTCATTGATGTAATTCTCCAATCATCGCCACCAAGCTACAAGAGCTTCGTGATGAACTATAATATGCAAGGGATGACTAAGACAATTCTCGAGCTCTTCGCGATGCTAAAAGCCGCGGAGGTAGAAATCAAGAAAGAGCATCAAGTGTTGATGGTCAACAAGACCACTAGTTTCAAGAAAAAGAGCAAAGGGAAGAAGAAGGGAAACTTCAAAAAGAACAGCAAGCAAGTTGCTGCTCAGGAGAAGAAACCCAAGTCTGGACCTAAGCCTGAAACTGAGTGTTTTTACTGCAAGCAAACTGGACCTTTGGAAGCGGAACTGCCCCAAGTATTTGGCGGATAAGAAGGATGGCAAGGTGATCAAAGGTATATGTGATATACATGTTATTGATGTGTACCTTACTAATACTCGCAGTAGTACCTGGTATTTGATACTGGTTACATTGCTAATATTTGCAACTCAAACAGGAACTACGGATTAAGCGAAGATTGGCTAAGGACGAGGTGACGATCTTGGCGTTGGAAATGGTTCCAAAGTCGATGTGATCGCGGTCGGCACGCTACCTCTACATCTACCTTCGGGATTAGTTTTAGACCTAAATAATTGTTATTTGGTGCCGCGTTGAGCATGAACATTATATCTGGATCTTGTTTAATGCGAGACGGTTATTCATTTAAATCAGAGAATAATGGTTGTTCTATTTATATGAGTAATATCTTTTATGGTCATGCACCCTTGAAGAATGGTCTATTCTTGTTGAATCTCGACGTAGTGATACACATATTCATAATGTTGAAGCCAAAAGATGCAGAGTTGATAATGATAGTGCAACTTATTTGTGGCAATCGCCGTTTAGGTCATATCGGTGTAAAACGCATGAAGAAACTCCATCTTGATGGGCTTCGGAATCACTTGATTATGAATCACTTGGTACTTGCGAACCGTGCCTCATGGGCAAGATGACCAAAACGCCGTTCTCCGGAACTATGGAGCGAGCAACTGATTTGTTGGAAATCATACATACCGATGTTTGTGGTCCAATGAATGTTGAGGCACGCCAAGGGTATCAAGTTATTTTCTCACCTTCACAGATGATTTGAGCAGATATGGGTATATCTACTTAATGAAACACAAATCTGAAACATTTGAAAAGTTCAAAGAATTTCAGAGTGAAGTGGAAAATCATCGTAACAAGAAAATAAAATTTCTACGATCTGATCGTGGAGGAGAATATTTGAGTTACGAGTTTGGTTTACATTTGAAACAATGTGGAATAGTTTCGCGACTCACGCCACCGGAACACCACAGAGAAATGGTGTGTCCGAACGTCGTAATCGTACTATACTAGATATGGTGCGATCTATGATGTCTATTTCCGATTTACCGCTATCGTTTTGGGGTTATGCTTTAGAGACGACCGCATTCACGTTAAATAGGACACCGTCAAAATCCGTTGAGACGACGCCTTATGAACTGTGGTTTGGCAAGAAACCAAAGTTGTCGTTTCTTAAAGTTTGGGGCTGCGATGCTTATGTAAAGAAACTTCAACTAGATAAGCTCGAACCCAAATCGGAAAAATGTGTCTTCATAGGATACCCAAAGGAGACTGTTGGGTACACCTTCTATCACAGATCTGAAGGCAAGATTTTCGTTGCTAAATTCGGATCCTTTCTAGAGAAGGAGTTTCTCTCGAAAGAAGTGAGTGGGAGGAAAGTAGAACTTGATGAGATAATCAGATTCTGCTCCCTTATTGGAAAGTAGTTCATCACAAGAAATGGTTCCTGTGACAACTACACCAATTAGTGAAGAAACTAATGATGATGATCATGAAGCTTCAGATCAAGTTACTCTTGAACCTCGTAGGTCAACCAGAGTAAAATACGCACTGTGAGTGGTACGGTAATCCTATTCTGGAAGTCATGTTACTTGACCATGACGAACCTACAAACTATGAAGAAGCGATGGTGAGCCCAGATTCGCAAAATGGCCGGAAGCCATGAAATCTGAGATGGGATCCATGTATGAGAACAAAGTATGGACTTTGGTTGACTTGCCCGATGATCGGCAAGCCATTGAAAATAAATGGATCTTTAAGAAGAAGACTGACGCTGATGGTAATATAACTGTCTACAAAGCTCGACTTGTTGCGTAAAGGTTTTCGACAAGTTCAAGGGCTGACTACGATGAGACTTTCTCACCCGTAGCGATGCTTAAGTCTGTCCGAATCATGTTAGCAATTGCCGCATTTTATGATTATGAAATTTGGCAAATGGATGTAAAACTGCATTCTTGAATGGATTTCTAGAAGAAGAGTTGTATATGATGCAACCAGAAGGTTTTGTCGATCCAAAAGGTGCTAACAAAGTGTGCAAGCTCCAGCGATCAATTTATGGTGCAGTGCAAGCCTCTCGGAGTTGGAATAAATGCTTTGATAGTGTGATCAAAGCATATGGGTTTATCTGAGACTTTTGGAGAAGCTTTGTATTTACAAGAAAGTGAGTGGGAGCTCTGTAGCATTTCTAATATTATATGTGGACGACATATTATTAATTGGAAATGATATAGAATTTCTGGATAGCATAAAAGGGTACTTGAATAAAAGTTTTTCAATGAAAGACCTCGGTGAAGCTGCTTACATATTGGGAATCAAGATCTATAGAGATAGATCAAGACGCTTAATTGGACTTTCACAAAGCACATACCTTGATAAAGTTTTGAAGAAGTTCAAAATGGATCGTGCAAAGAAAGGTTTTTACTGTATTACATAAGGTATAAGATTGAGTCAGACTCAATGCCCGACCACAGCAGAAGATAGAGAGAAAATGAAAGATGTTCCTATGCTTCAGCCATAGGCTCTATCATGTATGCAATGCTGTGTACCAGACTGACGTATGCTTAGCTGTAAGCTTGGCAGGAAGGTACCAAAGTAATCCAGAGTGGATCATCGGACAGCGGTCAAGAACATCCCGAAATACGAAAAGGACTAAGGATATGTTTCTCGTATATGGAGGTGACAAAGAGCTAGTCGTAAATGGTTACGTCGATGCAAGCTTTGACACTGATCCGGACGATTCTAAATCGCAAACCGGATACGTGTTTTTATTAAACGGTGGAGCTGTCAGTTGGTGCAGCTCTAAACAAAGCGTCGTGGCGGGATCTACATGTGAAGCGGAGTACATAGCTGCTTCAGAAGCAGCAAATGAAGGAGTCTGGATGAAAGAGTTCATTTCCGATCTAGGTGTCATACCTAGTGCATCGGGACCGATGAAGATCTTACGTGACAATACTTTGGTGCAATTGCCTTGGCAAAGGAATCCAAATTTCACAAGAGGACCAAGCATATCAAGAGACGCTTCAATTCCATTCGGGACCAAGTCCAAATGGGAGACATAGAGATTTGCAAAATACATACGGATCTGAATGTTGCAGACCCGTTGACTAAGCCTCTTCCACGAGCAAAACATGATCAGCACCAAGACTCCATGGGTGTTAGGATCATTACTTTGTAATCTAGATTATTGACTCTAGTGCAAGTGGGAGATCAAGGAAATATGCCCTAGAGGCAATAATAAAGTTATTATTTATTTCCTTATACCATGATAAATTTTTATTATTCATGCTAGAATTGTATTAACTGGAAACATAATACATGTGTGAATATATAGACAAACAGTATGTCACTAGTATGCCTCTACTTAGCTTGTTAATCAAAGATGGTTATGTTTCCTAACCATGAACAAGGAGTTGTTATTTGATTAACAAGGTCACATCATTAGTTGAATGATCTGATTGACATGACCCATTCCGTTAGCTTAACACTTGATCGTTTAGTATGTTAATGCTTTCTTCATGACCCATACATGTTCCTGTAACTATGAGATTATGCAACTCCGTTTACGGAGGAACACTTTGGGTGCTACCAAACGTCACAACGTAATCGGGTGATTATAAAGGAGTACTACAGGTGTCTCCAAAGGTACTTGTTGGGTTGGCGTATTTCGAGATTAGGTTTTGTCACTCCGATTGTCGGAGAGGTATCTCTAGGCCTTCTCGGTAATACACATCACTTAAGCCTTGCAAGCATTACAACTAATGAGTTAGTTGTGAGATGATGTATTACGGAACGAGTAAAGAGACTTACCGTAACGAGATTGAACTAGGTATTGGATACCGACGATCGAATCTCGGGTAAGTAACATACCGATGACAAAGGGAACAACGTATGTTGTTATGCGGTTTGACCGATAAAGATCTTCGTAGAATATGTAGGAACCAATATGGGCATCCAGGTTCCGCTATTGGTTATTGACCGAGAATGGTTCTAGGTCCTGTCTACATAGTTCTCGAACCCGTAGGGTCCGCACGCTTAACGTTTCGATGACAGTTCATTATGAGTTTATAAGTATTGATGCACTGAAGTTTGTTCGGAGTCCCGGATGTGATCACGGACATGACGAGGAGTCTTGAAATGGTCGAGACATAAAGATTGATATATTGGAAGCCTATGTTTGGACTTCGGAAGGGTTCCGAGTGAAAACAGGATGTTACCGGAACACCGGGGTTACGGAACCCCGGGGTATATGGGCCTTCATGGGCCACAAGGGAGAAGAGGAAGGGCGGCCAGGTGGGCTGCGCGCCCTCCCCTCTAGTCCGAATAGGACAAGGAGAGGGGGGGGCGCCTCTTCCTCTTCCCCTCCCAATCCTACTCCAACTAGGACAGGGGGAGTCCTACTCCGGTGGGAGTAGGACTCCTCGGCGCGCCTCCCCAAGGCTGGCCGCACCCCCTTGGCTCCTTTATATATCAGGGGGGGCACCCATGACACACAAGTTGATCTACAGATCTTTCCTTAGCTGCAGTGCGGTGCCCCTTCCACCATATTCCACTTCGGTCATATCGTCATGAGCTTAGGCGAAGCCTCGCTACGGAGAAGTCATATCGTCATGAGCTTAGGCGAAGCCCTGCGTCGGTGGAGCATCAACATCGCCACCACGCCGTCAGGCCGACGGAACTCATCCCCGACACTTTGCTTTGGATCGGAGTCCGGGATCGCCATCGAGCTGAACGTGTGCAGAACTCGGAGGTGCCGTGACGCTCGGTGCTTGGATCGGTCGGATCGTGAAGACGTCAGACTACATCAACCGCGTTGTTATAACGCTTCCGCTTTCGGTCTACGAGGGTACGTGGACGGACACTCTCCCCTCTCGTTGCTATGCCATCACCATGGTCTTGCGTGATCGTAGGAAATTTTTTGAAATTACTACGTTACCCAACAATAGCACTATGGGTGGAATAGAATATGATGATGGGGATTGTGTGGAGAAGACAAAAAAGGAAGAGAAAGTCTCTTATTGACGAGGATAATCAACGGGCTATGGAGATGCCCATCAATTGATGTCAACATGAGGAGTAGGGATTGCCATGCAACAGATGCACAAGAGCTATAAATGCTCAACAAAAGAAAACTAGTGGGTGTGCATCTAACTTGCTTGCTCACAAAGACCTAGGGCATTTGAGGAAGCCCGTCGTAGGAATATACAAGCCAAGTTCTATAATGAAAAAAATTCCCACTAGTATGAAAAAGACAACTTATGAGACTCACTATATGAAAAACATGGTGCTACTTTGAATCACAATATATGAGACTCACTACATGAAGAACAAGGTGCTACTTTGAAGCACAAGTGTGGAAAAAGAGATAGTAACATTGACCTTTTTTTGGGCCTTTATTTTTTTCTTTTTGGCCTTTCTCTTTTTTTTGATTGGGCAATGCTCTAATAATTATGATCATCACACTTCTATTGATTACAACATAAGGATTAAAACTCGAAACTAGAACAAGATATGACTCTATATGAATGCCTCCGGCAGTGTACCAGGATGGTGCAATGAATCAAGAGTGACATGTATGAAAAATAATGCATGGTGGCTTTGCCACAAATACGATGTCAACTACATGATCATGCAATGGCAATATGACAAAAGTAAAGTATGTCATGATGATGATGAACAGAACGGTGGAAAGTTGCATGGCAATATATCTCGGAATGGCTATGGAAATGCCATAATAGGTAGGAATGGTGGCTGTTTTGAGGAAGATATAGGGAGGTTTATGTGTGATAGAGCGTATCGTATCACGGGTTTGGATGCACCGCAAAGTTTGCACCAACTCTCAAGGTGAGAAAGAGCAATGCACGGCATCAAGAGGCTAGCAAAGGCGGACAGGTAAAAGTGTGTATAATCCATGGACTCAACATTAGTCAAAAGAACTCATATACTTATTGCAAAAATTTAGAAGTCATCAAAAATCAAGTACTACGCGCATGCTCCTAGGGGGATAGATTGGTAGGAAAAGACCATCGCCCGTCCCCGACCGCCACTCATAAGGATGCACAAGCCAGGTACACTTCATGTTTCAAATTTGTTACACAACTTTAACCATACGTGCATGCTACGGGACTTGCTAACTTCAACACAAGCATTCTTTAAATTCATAATCACCCAACTAGCATGACTTTAATATCACTACCTCCATATCTCAAAACAATTATCAAGTATCAAATTGATCATAGCATCCAATTCACTTCCTATGATAGTTTTTGTTCAAATTACCATGTTGTTTAAGACTCTAAAAATAATATAAGTGAAGAATGAGAGTTCATTAATTTCTACAAAATAAAACCACCGTTGTGCTCTAAAAGATATAGGTGAAGTACTAGAGCAACCGACAAACTACTCCGAAAGATATAAGTGAAGATCAATGTGTAGCTAAATAATTATGCAACTATGTTAAGACTCTCTCTCATTAAAGAATTTCAGATCTTGGTATTGTATTCAAATAGAAAGCAAAACAAAATAAAATGACATTGCAAGGCTAGCACAACTCATGTGAAGAAGCAAAAACTTAGGCTCAACCGATACTAACCGATAGTTGTTGAAGAAGAAAGGTGGGATGCCTACCGGGGTATCCCCAAGCTTAGATGCTTGAGACTTCTTGAAATATTATCTTGGGGTGCCTTGGGAATCCCCAAGCTTGAGCTTTTATGTCTCCTTAATTTCTCTCATATCATGGTTTCTCTTTTTATCAAAAGCTTCATCCACAACAAACTCAACAAGAACTCGTGAGATAGGTTAGTATAAACTAATGCAAAACCTTATCATTTTCTACTGTAAAAAATCACTAAAATTAGTATTCAACATTGCATACTAAATGCCTCTGCATATTCAACACTCCTATCCTCAAATAGAATCATTAAACAAGCAAACATATGCAAACAATGCAACCATAACAGCAATCTGTCAAAACAGTATAGTCTGTAAAGAATGCAAGAGTATCAATACTTACCTAACTCCAAAAATTATGAACTACTATTTACACTGTAATAAATTTATCATAGCTAAATATTCAAAAAGATTCAACATTATACCACTCTCTGACTTTTCTAGGGAATTTTTGGAACAACGGTAAACTTTCTGTTTTCAAACAGCAACATGTATAGTAGCAAAATAAGCATGGCAAAGGCTATCCTTGACTTTTTATTGAAACTAAAGATGCAAAACATTATTCTGAATAACAGCAAGCAAAAACTAACAAGATAAAATGACGCTCCAAGCAAAACACATATCATGTGGTGAATAAAAATATAGCTCCAAGTAAAGTTACCGATGAACGAAGACGAAAGAGGGGATGCCATCTGGGGCATCCCCAAGCTTAGGCTCTTGGTTGTCCTTGAATATTGCCTTGGTGTTCCTTGGGCATCCACAAGCTTAGGCTCTTGCCACTCCTTATTCCATAGTCCATCGAATCTTTACCCAAAACTTGAAAACTTCACAACACAAAACTTAATAGAAAACTCGTAAGCTCCGTTAGCGATAGAAAACAAAACACCACTTCAAGGTACTGTAATGAACTCATTCTTTATTTATATTGGTGTTAAACCTACTGTATTCCAACTTCTCTATGGTTTATAAACTATTTTACTAGCCATAGATTCATCAAAATAAGCAAACAACACAATAAAAAACAGAATCTCTCAAAAACAGAACAGTCTGTAGTAATCTGTAACTAACGCAAACTTATGGAACTCCAAAAATTCTAAAATAAATTGTTGGACCTGAGGAATTTTTCTAGTAATCGTATGCAAAAATAATCAACTAAATAGCACTGTCCAGTAAAACGTTCTATCTAATCTCGTGATCGCTAAAGTTTCTGTTTTTTACAGCATGATTATAAAGACTTCACCCAAGTCTTCCCAAAGGTTCTACTTGGCACAAACACTAACTAAAAAACAAAACCACATCTAAACAGAAGCTAGATGGATTATTTATTACTAAACCGAACCACAAAGCAGCAAACTAAAATAAAATTGAGTTGCCTCCCAACAAGCGCTTTTCTTTAATGCCTCTAGCTAGGCATGACGATTTCAATGATGCTCACATAAAAGATAAGAATTGAAACATAAAGAGAGCATCATGAAGAATATGACTAGCACATTTAAGTATAACCCACTTCCTATGCATAGGGATTTTGTGAGCAAACAACTTATGGGAACAATAATCAACTAGCATAGGAAGGCAAAACAAGCATAACTTCAAAACTTTAAGCACATAGAGAGGAAACTTGGTATTATTGCAATTCCTACAAGCATATGTTCCTTCCTCATAATAATTTTCAGTAGCATCATGAATGAATTCAACAATATAACCAGCACCTAAAGCATTCTTTTCATGATCTACTTGCATAGAAATTTTATTACTCTCCACATAAGCAAATTTCTTCTCATGAATAGTGGTGGGAGCAAACTCAACAAAATAACTATCATATGATTGAAAATTAAGATCAAGATGACAAGTTTCATGGTTATCATTATTCTTTAGAGCATACGTGTCATCACAATAATCATCATAGATAGGAGGCATGCTTTCATCATAGTAAATTTGCTCATCAAAGCTTGGGGGACAAAAATATCATCTTCATCAAACATAGCTTCCCCAAGCTTGTGGCTTTGCATATCATTAGCATCATGGATATTCAAGGAATTCATACTAACAACATTGCAATCATGCTCATCATTTAAATATTTAGTGCCAAACATTTTAATGCATTCTTCTTCTAACACTTTGGCACAATTTTCCTTCCCATCATACTCACGAAAGATATTAAAAAGATGAAGCGTATGACACAAACTCAATTCCATTTCTTTTGTAGTTTTATTTTATAAACTAAACTAGTGCTAAAACAAGAAACAAAAAGATTCGATTGCAAGATCTAAAGATATACCTTCAATCACTAACCTCCCCGGCAACGGCGCCAGAAAAGAGCTTGATGTCTACTACACAACCTTCTTCTTGTAGACGTTGTTGGGCCTGCAAGTGCACAGGTTTGTAGGACAGTAGCAAATTTCCTTCAAGTGGATGACCTAAGGTTTATCAATCCGTAGGAGGCATAGGATGAAGATGGTCTCTCTCAAACAACCCTGCGGCCCAATCACAAAGAGTCTCTTGTGTCCCCAACACACCCAATACAATGGTAAATTGTATAGGTGCACTAGTTAATGAAGAGATGGTGATACAAGTGCAATATGGATGGTAGAAAAGGTATTTGTAATCTGAAATAATAAAAACAGCAAGGTAACTAAAGGTAAAAGTAAGCGTAAACAGTATTGCAATGATAGGAAACAAGGCCTAGGGTTCATACTTTCACTAGTGCAAGTTCTCTCAACAATAATAACATAGATAGATCATATAACAATCCCTCAACATGCAACAAAGAGTCACTCCAAAGCCACTAATAGCGGAGAACAAACGTAGAGATTATGGTAGGGTACGAAACCACATCAAAGTTATTCTTTCGGATCGATCTAATAAAGAGGTCGTACTAGAATAACACCTTAAGACACAAATCAATCAAAACCCTAATGTCACCTAGATACTCCATTGTCACCTCAAGTATCCGTGGGCATGATTATACGATATGCATCACACAATCTCAGATTCATCCAACCAACATAAAGTACTTCAAAGAGTGCCCCAAAGTTTCTACCGGAGAGTCAAGAACGTGTGCCAACCCCTATGCATAGGTTCATGAGCGGAACCCGCAAGTTGGTCACCAAAACATACATCAAGTGGCACATGATATCCCATTGTCACCACAGATAAGCACGGCAAGACATACATCAAGTGTTCTCATAAAAGACTCAATCCGATAAGATAACTTCAAAGGGGAAACTCAATTCATCACAAGAGAGTAGAGGGGGAGAAACATCATAATATCCAACTACAATAGCAAAGCTCGGGATACATCAAGATCGCGCCATAGAGTGAACACGAGAGAGAACATGAGAGAGAGAGATCAAACACATAGCTACTGGTACATACCCTCAGCCCCGAGGGTGAACTACTCCCTCCTCGTCATGGAGAGCGCCGGGATGATGAAGATGGCCACCGGTGATGGATTCCCTCCGGCTGTGGTGCCGGAACGGGCTCCCGAGAGGTTTTTGGTGGCTACAGAGGCTTGCGGCGGCGGAACTCCCGATCTATCTTCTGTTTTGGAAGTTTTACGATACGTAGGTATATATGGGTGCAAGGGGTACGTTGGTGGAGCTTCGGGGGCCCCACGAGGCAGGGAGCGCGCCCCCACCCTCATGGCCAGCTCCCGTATCTTCTGACGTAGAGTCTGTTGGGGAACGTAGCAGAAATTCAAAATTTTCCTACGTGTCACCAAGATCTATCTATGGAGAAACCAGCAACGAGGGGAAGGAGAGTGCATCTACATACCCTTGTAGATCGCTAAGCGGAAGTGTTCAAAAGAACGGGGTTGATCGAGTCGTACTCGTCGTGATCCAAATCACCGATGATCCTAGCGCCGAACGGACGGCACCTCCGCGTTCAACACACGTACAGCCCGGGGACGTCTCCTCCTTCTTAATCCAGCAAGGGGAGAGGAGAAGTTGAGGGAAAACTCCAACAGCACGACGGCGTGGTGGTGATGGAGCACGTGGTTCTCCGGCAGAGCTTCGGTAAGCACTACGGAGGAGGAGGAAGTGTTGGAGGAGGGAGGGGCTGCGCCAGGGGAAGGGTGCGGCTGCTCTCTCTCTCCCTCACTATATATAGGGGTAAGAGGGGTGGAGGAGGCACCCTAGGGTTCCCTAGGGGAGGGGCGGCGGCCACAAGGGAAACCCTAGATGGGTTTGGGCGCCCCCACCCCCTAGGAAACTTGCCCCCCAAGCCGGGAAGGGGGGGCTGCACTAGGGGAGGCGCCCCCACCTCTCCTGGTTACATGAGAGGGGCTGGGAGGGGCGCACCACCCCTTAGTGGGCTGGTTTGCCCTTCCCTTTGGCCCATGAGGCCCTCCAACACTTGCCGGGCTCCCAAACACCTTTCGGTCATGCCGCCATAGCCCGGTACCCTCGGAACACTTCCAGACTCCAATACCCTTCGTCCAATATATCGATCTTCACCGCGGACCATTCCGGAACTCCTCGTGACGTCCGGGATCACATCCGGACTCAACAACCTTCGGTAACCACATACTATTTCCCATAACAACTCTAGCGCCACCGAACCTTATGTGTAGACCCTACGGGTTCGGGAACCATGCGAACATGACCGAGACGTTCTCCGTCAATAACCAACAGCGGATCTGGATACCCATGTTGGCTCCCACATGTTCCACGATGATCTCATCGGATGAACCACGATGTCGAGGATTCAATCAATCCCGTATTCAATTCCCTTTGTCTAGCGGTATTGTACTTGCCCGAGATTCGATCGTCGGTATCCCGATACCTTGTTCAATCTCGTTACCGCATGTCTCTTTACTCGTTCCGTAACACATCATCCCGTGATCAACCCCTTGGTCACATTGTGCACATTATGATGATGTCCTACCGAGTGGGCCTAGAGATACCTCTCCGTCAACCGGAGTGACAAATCGATCTCGATTCGTGCCAACCCAATGATACTTTCGGAGATACCTGTAATGAACCTTTATAGCCACCCAGTTACGCCAGGACGTTTGGTACACCCAAAGCATTCCTACGGTATCCGGAGTTGCACAATCTCATGGTCTAAGGAAATGATACTTGACATTAGAAAAGCTTTAGCATACGAACTACGATCTTTGTGCTAGGCTTAGGATTGGGTCTTGTCCATCACATCATTCTCCTAATGATGTGATCCCGTTATCAATGACATCCAATGTCCATGGTCAGGAAACCGTAACCATCTATTGATTAACGAGCTAGTCAACTAGAGGCTTACTAGGGACATGGTGTTGTCTATGTACCCACACATGTATCTGAGTTTCCTTTCAATACAATTATAGCATGGATAATAAACGATTATCATGAACAAGGAAATATACTAATAACTAATTTATTATTGCCTCTAGGGCATATTTCCAACAACATATACTCATCAAAAATTCTATAGTGCTCCCACTCACTTCTTTGGAAATACAAGTTTCTCATAAATTTGTATTAACCCAAAATCTTTGATCATCTTATCAATAAGTATATTCCAACTCTGAGATGCTTACTCCAGTCCATGGAAGGATCACTGGAGCTAGCATACCTTTCAGCATCCTTAGGATCGACAAAACCTTTCTGATTGTATCTCATACAACCTTTCCTTACGGAAACTGGTAAGGAAACTCGTTTTGACATCCATCTGCTAGATTTCATAAATGCAGCTAATGCTAACATGATTCCGACGGACTTAAGCATCGCCACGGATGAGAAAATCTCATCGTAGTCAACTTGTGAAAAACTCTTTGCCACAAGTCGAGCTTCATAGACGGTGACATTACCGCCCACGTCCGCCTTCTTCTTAAAAATCCATTTATCTCAATAGCTTGCCGATCATCGGGCAAGTCCACCAAAGTCCATGCTTTGTTACGATACATGGATCCTATCTCGGATTTCATGGCCTCTAACCATTTGTCGGAATATGGGCCCACCATCGCTTCTCCATAGCTCGTAGGTTCATTGTTGTCTAGCAACATGACCTTCAAGACAGGATTACTGTACCACTCACTCAAGCAAAGACGCATCCTTGTCACCCCACGAGGTACGGGCGGTGACTTGATCCAAGTTTCATGATCACTATCATAAGCTTCTACTTCAATTGGTGTAGGTGCCACAGGAACAACTTCCTGTGCCCTGCTACACACTAGTTGTAGTGATGGTTCAATAACCATACCAAGTCTCCACCATCCTCCCACTCAACTTTTCGAGACAAACTTTTCCTCGAGAAAGGACCTGATTCAAGAAACAATCCCTATTGCTTTCGGATCTGAATTAGGAGGTATACCCAACTGTTTTGGGTGTCCTATGAAGATGCATTTTATCCGCTTTGGGTTCGAGCTTATCAACCTGAAACTTTTTCACATAAGCGCCGCAACCCCAAACTTTTAAGAAACGACAACTTAGGTTTCTCCAAACCATAGTTCAAACAGGTCGTCTCAACGGAATTACGTGGTGCCCTATTAAAGTGAGTGCGGTTGTCTCTAATGCCTAACCCATGAACGATAGTGGTAATCCGATAAGAGACATCATGGTACGCACCATATCTAATAGGGTGCAACTATGATGTTCGGACACACCATCACACTATGGTGTTCCAGGCGGTATTAATTGTGAAACAAATACCACTATGTCTTAATAGCGTGCCAAAGCTCGTAACTCAGATACTCATCTCTATGATCATATCATAGACATTTTATCCTCTTGTCACGATGATCTTTAACTTCACTCTGAAATTACTTGAACCATTCAATAATTCAGACTTGTGTTTCATCAAGTAAATATACTCATTATCTACTCAAATCATCTGTGAAGTAAGAACATAACGATATCCACTGCGTGCCTCAGCATTCATTGGACTGCACACATCAAAGTGTATTACTTCCAACAAGTTGCTTTCTTGTTCCATTTCCTTTGAAAAACGAGGCTTTCAGTCATCTTGCCCATGTGGTATGATTTGCATGTCTCAAGTGATTCAAAATCAAGTGAGTCCAAACGGTCCATTTGCATGGAGTTTCTTCATGCATATACACCAATAGACATGGTTCGCATGTCTCAAACTTTTCAAAACGAGTGAGTCCAAAGATCCATCAACATGGAGCTTCTTCATGCGTTCTATACCAATATGACTCAAATGGCAGTGCCACAAGAAGGTGGTACTATCATTACTATCTTATATCTTTTGGCATGAAAATGTGTATCACTACGATCGAGATTCAATAAACCATTCCTTTAGGTGCAAGACCATTGAAGGTATTATTCAAATAAATAGAGTAACCATTATTCTCCTTAAATGAATAATCAGACAAGTATAGACATAATCCAATCATGTCTATGCTCAACGCAATCACCAAATGACAATTATTCAGGTTTAATACTAATCTTGATGGTAGAGGGAGCGCATGCGATGTTTGATCAAATCAAACTTGGAAACACTTCCAACACATATCGTCACTCACCTTTAGCTAGTCTCCGCTTATTCCGTAGCTCTTTTATTTCGAGTTACTAACACTTAGCAACCGAACCGGTATCTTAATACCCTGGTGCTACTAGGAGTACTAGTAAAGTACACATTAACATAATGTATATCCAATATACTTCTATCGACCTTGCCAGCCTTCTCATCTACCAAGTATCTAGGGTAATTCTGCTCCAGTGGCTGTTCCCCTTATTACAGAAGCACTTAGTCTCGGGTTTGGGTTCAACCTTGGGTTTGTTCACTAGAGCAGCAGCTGATTTGTCGTTTCATGAAGTATCCCTTCTTGCCCTTGCCCTTCTTGAAACTAGTGGTTTCACCAACCATCAATAATTGATGCTCCTTCTTGATTTCTACTTTCGGTGTCAAACATCGTGAATACCTCAAGGATCATCATATCTATCCCTGATATGTTATAGTTCATCACGAAGCTCTAGCAGCTTGGTGGCAATGACTTTGGAGAAACATCACTATCTCATTTGGAAGATCAACTCCCACTCGATTCAAGTGATTGTTGCACTCAGACAATCTGAGCACAAGCTCAACGATTGAGCTTTTCTCCCTTAGTTTGCAGGCTAAGAAAATCGTCGAAGGTCTTATACCTTTTGACGTGGGCACAAGCCTGAAATCCCAATTTCAGCCCTCGAAACATCTTATATGTTTCGAGAAACGTCTTTGGTGCCTCTACTCTAAACCATTTAACTGAACTATCACGTAGTTATCAAAACGTGTATGTTCGATGTTCGCAACATCCACAGACGATGTTTGGGGTTCTGCACACTGAGCGGTGCATTAAGGACATAAGCTTTCTACTGATCGCATAATTGCTACTGTCAACTTTCAACTATATTTTCTCTAGGAACATATCTAAACAGTGGAACTAAAGCGCGAGCTTACGACATAATTTGCAAAGATCTTTTGACTATGTTCAGGATAATTAAGTTCATCTCATGAACTCCCACTCGAATAGACATCCCTCTAGTCATCTAAGTGATTACATGATCCGAGTCAACTAGGCCGTGTCCGATCATCACGTGAGACGGACTAGTCATCATCGGTGAACATCTTCATGTTGATCGTATCTACTATACGACTCATGCTCGACCTCTCGGTCTCTTGTGTCCCGAGGCCATGTCTGTACATGCTAGGCTCGTCAAGTCAACCTAAGTGTTTCGCGTGTGTAAATCTGGCTTACACCCGTTGTATGTGAACGTAAGAATCTATCACACCCGATCATCACGTGGTGCTTCGAAACGACAAACTTTCGCAACGGTGCACAGTTAGGGGGAACACTTTCTTGAAATTTGAATGAGGGATCATCTTATTTACTACTGTCGTTCTAAGAAAATAAGATGTATAATCATGATAAACATCACATGCAATCAAATATTGACATGATATGGCCAATATCATATTGCTCCTTTCGATCTCCATCTTCGGTGCTCCATGATCATCATCGTCACCGGCATGACACCATGATCTCCATCATCATGATCTCCATCATCGTGTCTCCATGAAGTTGTCTCGCCAACTTATTAATTCTACTACTATGGCTACCGGTTAGCAATAAAGTAAAGTAATTACATGGCGTTGTTCGATGACACGCAGGTCATACAATAAATAAAGACAACTCCTATGGCTCCTGCCGGTTGTCATACTCATCGACATGCAAGTCGTGATTCCTATTACAAGAACATGATCAATCTCATACATCACATATCATTCGTCACATTCTTCTTGGCCATATCACATCACATAGCATACCCTGCAAAAACAAGTTAGACGCCCTCTAATTGTTGTTTGCATGTTTTACGTGGCTGCTATGGGCTTCTAGCAAGAACGCTTTCTTACCTACGCAAAACCACAACGTGATATGCCAATTGCTATTTACCCTTCATAAGGACCCTTTTCATCGAATCCGTTCCGACTAAAGTGGGAGAGATCGGCACCCGCTAGCCACCTTATGCACCAAGTGCATGTCACCGGTGGAACCTGTCTCACGTAAGTGTACGTGTAAGGTCGGTCCGGGCCGCTTCATCCCACAATACCGTCGAAACAAGATTGGACTAGTAACGGTAAGCATATTGAACAAAATCAACGCCCACAACTACTTTGTGTTCTTCTCGTGCAAAGAATCTACGCAATAGACCTAGCTCATGATGCCACTGTTGGGGAACGTAATGTAAATTCAAAATTTTCCTACGTGTCACCAAGATCTATCTATGGAGAAACCAGCAACGAGGGGAAGGAGAGTGCATCTACATACCCTTGTAGATCGCTAAGCGGAAGCGTTCAAGAGAACGGGGTTGATGGAGTTGTACTCGTCGTGATCCAAATCACCGATGATCCTAGCGCCGAACGGACGGCACCTCCGCGTTCAACACACGTACAGCCCGGGACGCCTCCTCCTTCTTAATCCAGCAAGGGAGAGGAGAAGTTGAGGGAAAACTCCGACAAAGACGACGGCAGGCGTGGTGGCGATGGAGCTCGTGGTTCTCCGGCAGAGGTTCGCTAAGCACTACGGAGGAGGAGGAAATGTTGGAGGAGGGAGGGGCTGCGCCAGGGGCAAGGGTGCGGCTGCCCTCTCTCCCTCACTATATATAGGGGTAAGGGGGTGGAGGAGGCGCCCTAGGGTTCCCTAGGGGAGGGGTGGCGGCCACAGGGGAAACCCTAGATGGGTTTGGGCGCCCCACCCCTAGGAAACTTGCCCCCAAGCCGTGAAGGGGGCCTGCCCTAGGGAGGTGCCCCCACCTCTCCCGGTTACGTGAGAGGGGCTGAGGGGCGCACCACCCCTTAGTGGGCTGGTTTTCCCTTCCCTTGGCCCATGAGGCCCTCCAACACTTGCCGGGCTCCCAAACACCTTTCGGTCATCTTTGGCGATAGCCCGGTACCCCGGAACACTTCTGCACTCCAATACCCTTCGTCCAATATATCGATCTTCACCACGGACCATTCCGAACTCCTCGTGATGTCCGGGATCACATCCGGACTCAACAACCTTCGGTAACCACATACTATTTCCCATAACAACTCTAGCGCCACCGAACCTTATGTGTAGACCCTACGGGTTCGGGAACCATGCGAACATGACCGAGACGTTCTTGGTCAATAACCAACAGCGGGATCTGGATACCCATGTTGGCTCCCACATGTTCCACGATGATCTCATCGGATGAACCACGATGTCGAGGATTCAATCAATCCCGTATTCAATTCCCTTTGTCTAGCGGTATTGTACTTGCCCGAGATTCGATCGTCGGTATCCCGATACCTTGTTCAATCTCGTTACCGGCATGTCTCTTTACTCGTTCCGTAACACATCATCCCGTGATCAACCGCTTGGTCACATTGTGCACATTATGATGATGTCCCACCGAGTGGGCCCAGAGATACCTCTCTGTCAACTGGAGTGACAAATCCCAGTCTCGATTCGTGCCAACCCAACAGATACTTTCGGAGATACCTGTAATGAACCTTTATAGCCACCCAGTTACGCCAGGACGTTTGGTACACCCAAAGCATTCCTACGGTATCCGGAGTTGCACAATCTCATGGTCTAAGGAAATGATACTTGACATTAGAAAAGCTTTAGCATACGAACTACGATCTTTGTGCTAGGCTTAGGATTGGGTCTTGTCCATCACATCATTCTCCTAATGATGTGATCCCGTTATCAATGACATCCAATGTCCATGGTCAGGAAACCGTAACCATCTATTGATTAACGAGCTAGTCAACTAGAGGCTTACTAGGGACATGGTGTTGTCTATGTACCCACACATGTATCTGAGTTTCCTTTCAATACAATTATAGCATGGATAATAAACGATTATCATGAACAAGGAAATATACTAATAACTAATTTATTATTGCCTCTAGGGCATATTTCCAACAGAGTCCAAGTCTATCCGGTGGCTTTCCTTTCAAAAATAACTTCTCCAGTTGATTTCGTTCCGTTTTGACTCCGTTTGATATTCCTTTTTTTCGATATGCTGAAATAGGCAAAAAACAGGAAATCTTGGCTGGGCCTCCGGTTAATAGGTTTGTTCCAAAAGTAATATAAAAGTGTATAATAAAGCCCATAATCATTCAAAATAGGTAATATAATAGCATGGAACAATCAAAAATTATAGATACGTTGGAGACGTATCAAGCAACCTAAAAACCTAGACTACGAGAGTAAAAACGATCCACACGCGTGGATCCGGATCCACACTCACCACCTACGACCGAGGTCGCCGGCGGAGGGGAGCCGCCGGAGAGCGGCGTTGGAAGATCGGCCTCCCCTAACGGCGGCTAGGGTTCTAGCCGCAAGTGACGAGAGGAAAACATGGACGAGAGGAAAACGATCTACGTAAAATCCTTGTGTTGGGTTTTATGTAAGTCCCACTCTCTCTGTTCCTAAGTATAAGCCTTTTTAGCTACTTGAATACAAACTACTCCTCTGTCCCGAAATAAATGTCGCAACCTTAGTACTCCCTCTGTTCACTTTTATAAGACCTCGAAGACATTTCAGACAATGTACAAAACAACACATTCTGAGTTGTCTGAAATGACTTACAAAAGTGAACGGAGGGAGTACAACATTGTATTGAAGTTGGTACAAAGCTGAGACACTTATTTTGAGACGGAAGGAGTACATACGAAGCAAAATGAGTGAACCTACACTCTAAAATACATCTATATACATTTGTATGTAAATCTAAAAAAAGATTATACTTAGAAATGAAGGGAGTATCATATAAATTAATGAGCAGGAACCATGTCAATGTTTCAAACCTCGGCTTCCATTCCATGTAACGCTAGCAGCACAATTAGTATCACAAGACGACGTGCATGATCAATGTCAATGTTGAAACGTTTGCACGCAGTGCATGCAGATGGAGTCTCTCTCTATCTCTCTCCGAAAAGCCGGTGCGGGAGTGGAACAAAGAGACAAGCATCCTGGCGCGGTGCTGCTGTACAAGAGATAGTATCATGCTGCAGCCTTTGCAGCAGATCGGCGATCGCCTCGCAGGCCAACTTTTTCAGGAGAGATGTTTGGGCTTTTCACGCAAGAAAGGCTTTTGCTTGCCCTTTGCAATGCCTATCCATTATGTCGATACAAAGCTGCACCTCCTCTCTTTTTTGGTGGTTCGCTGCTTGATCCAAACAATTCAAATTTTATTCGAGCTTCACCCATCACAATCTTCTCTCTACATAGTTCAATTTTCTCGGATTGTTTCATCCGTATTTTTTTCTCTAGATAGAAATAGGTAAATGTCAGAGATTTTTAACGGAAGCATCTCTCTCGGGTACAAATGGCCTTGCTTTTCAGAGAGAGGGAGTCAAAAAAGAACCTGACGACGGGTGGCGGCAACAGTGCTACGTGACAAACAAGTTTGAGAACGCAGGCCTCGACGGCGTCGTCTCATCTACAGCCCAAACTCTCTCTCTCTCTCTCTCTCTCTCTCTCTCTCTCGTCCTCCTCTGCCTCCCCGAAAACCCCCAAGAACCTCACCTGCTCTCCCCTCGGCGCTGCGATGGCGGCGGAGCACGACGGGGCCGTGGCCGCAGCCGGCGGCAGGAGGAAGAAGACGGTCCGGTCGGAGGTCCTCGGCGTGTACCGGCTGCAGCGCGGCAAGTACCGGGCGCGGATCTGGGACCCGTCGCGGCGCGCCATGAAGAACCTCGGCGCCTTCGCCACCGCCGAGGAGGCCGCCAGGGCCTACGACGCCGCCGCCGTCGGGCTGCACGGCGCGGCCACGGCGCTCACCTACTTCCGCCAGCACACGGCTGCCGACGGCGACGGCGACGCGCCGCTCCCTCACGTCGACACGGACGCCAAGGCCGATGCCGGCGACGCACCGGTCCTGCGCGTCTCGTGCGTGGGCGAGGACGTCGGCGCCGTGGAGTCGTCCGCAGGCCGTGATGCGGCGGAGGGCGCCGTGGAGAGGAAGGCGCCGCTCAGGCCGGTCGCCCGGCCCGTGTTCCGCCGCGTGCGCCGGAGGCCGAGCGGCAAGTGTGTGGCGAGGATCAGGTGCCCAAAGGGGGGAGCTCGGAGGTACCTCGGCGGCTTCGGCACCGCCGAGGAGGCCGCCAGAGCCTACGTCACGTCGGCGGTGAAGCTGCGCGGCGCGATCGGCGTGAAGAAGGCGCGCGCGGCGGGGGAGGTCAACTTTAAAGGTCAGGCCGGAAGGAAGGCGGAGGCGGCGCCGGCGGCTAAGTCGAAGTCGAGGTCGAGGTCGAGCTCTCTGCCGGTGTTCCGCGGCGTGCGCCAGACAGGGGGCGGCAAGAAGTACTCTGCGCGCATCTGGGACCCGGCGCGGCGAGCGAAGCTGTTTCTCGGCGCCTTCGACACGGCCGAGGAGGCCGCCGGAGCGTACGACGCGGAGGCCGTCAGGTTGCGCGGCGCCAAGGCCAAAACCAACCTGAAGCAGCTGCCCATGGCGAGGAAGAAGGCGGCGGCGGCAAGGACGGACGCCGGGACCAAGTTCCGCGGCGTGTACCGGAAGCCCAGCGGCAAGTACGCGGCGCAGATCAGGCACGCCGGGGAGAATTCTCGGTGGCTCGGCCTCTTCGGCACCGCTGAGGACGCCGCCAGAGCGTACGACGCCGCGGCCGTCAAGCTGCATGGCGTGAAGGCCATAACCAACTTCAAGCAACCACCCATGGCCGCCGCCGTTGACGACGGCGAGGAGTCGCCCATGGACCTCAACGACGTGCCGGAGCTGCGTGGCGCGACGGCCAAAACCAACCTCCAACCACCCGTGGTCGCCGGCTCTGCTGATGACGGCGAGGAGTCGCGCCTGGACATCGCCGCCGACGACTTCCCCGAGCAGCCGGCGCTCGACCTCTTCTCGGGCACCATCACCGCAGACGCGCAGCTCGACGATGTGTTCGCCGACCTGCCACCGTTGGATTTGCAGCAGGTGGACGAGCTCCTCAAGGACATGGAATTCGCCAATATGATCGCTTGACTCGTGTGTGCTCGTCCGGCGTAAAACAGAACAGAGACGAAATGCGGCCAATTTTGTCAGGGGCTTAGAATTGCACAGCTGATCAGATTCTCTTTTTGTTTGAATATGAGGAAACTTGAGTACTTCATTCAGCTATAATGTTGGTTCTAGGTAATGTTATCTCTTGCCCATGAATCCATGATGAGGAGCCGAACTCGGACATTCAGAACTTGGATTTTGTGTTAATGCAACCAATTGGATCACCACTTGGTAACTGGATCTTACAGATTGTATTGTCAATTAGTAGTTTGGTTTTACAAGGTTTTGAACTGATGAATTGAGCATGCAAAACAAAGTGAGATGTGTAAGTCCAACTCCAACGCATGACCCGGTCCGCCGCGTCCGTTTTGGGCCAAACGAACAAAAACAGCGGCCCAACACGCGGAAGCAAACAAACGAGCGTCATTTTCGTCTGCCGTTGACCCATTTCCGGCCCATATTTGGACCGTGTTTGCGTCAAAATGGATAGCGCGTGGACGGGCGAGAAGCGCCCCCTTGTCCTCTCGTGGCCCGCCCGTCGGGGACACACCGCTCCTATTTCCCCCTTTCTTTCCCAAAACCTTCCCGACCTTCCCCGCCCCTCCTCCCTCCTTCCCGCCCTTCCCGAAGAAAACCGTAGCCGTTGCCTCGGCCACCACCTCCGCCCATCCGGCGACGAAAAAGAAGAAGCAATGGTCGGATCTCACGCCGGGAGAGGTCGAGCGGCTCGACTGAGAATCGAGCAAGAGGAGAGCCCGGAGGTCCGTTCAAGCGGAGAAGAAAGCCATTGCCGAGTACACCCCGAGGCCGCCGTCAAGGACAGCGAGGCCTTCGTCGTCAAGGTCACACAGGCAGCTGATAACCCACAAGTGTAGGGGATCGCAACAGCTTTCGAGGGTAGAGTATTCAACCCAAATTTATTGATTCGACACAAGGGGAGCCAAAGAATATTCTCAATTATTAGCAGTTGAGTTGTCAATTCAACCACACCTGGATAACTTAGTATATGCAGCAAAGTGTTTAGTAGCAAAGTAATATGATAGTAGTGGTAACGGTAACAAAAGTAACGGAAGCAAAAGTAATTTTTTTGGTGTTTTGTAGTGATTGTAACAGTAGAAACGGAAAAGTAAATAAGCGAGAACCAATATAAGAAAAGCTCGTAGGCATTGGATCGGTGATGGATAATTACACCGGATGCGGTTCATCATGTAACAGTCATAACATAGGGTGACACAGAACTAGCTCCAATTCATCAATATAATGCAGGCATGTATTCCGAATATAGTTATACGTGCTTATGAAAAAGAACTTGCATGACATCTTTTGTCCTACCCTCCCGTGGTAGCGGGGTCCTAATGGGAACTAAGGGATATTAAGGCCTCCTTTTAATAGAGAACCGGAACAAAGCATTAGCACATAGTGAATACATGAACTCCTCAAACTATGGTCATCACCGAGAAGTATCCCGACATCGCTACTTCGGGGTTGTCGGATCATAACACATAATAGGTGACTATAGACTGGCAAGATAGGATCAAGAACACACATATATTCATGAAAACATAATAGGTTCAGAGCTGAAATCATGGCACTCGGGCCCTAGTGACAAGCATTAAGCATAGCAAAGTCATAGCAACATCAATCTCAGAACATAGTGGATACTAGGGTATAACCCTAACAAAACTAACTTGATTACATGGTAAATCTCATCCAACCCATCACCGTCCAGCAAGCCTACGATGGAATTACTCACGCACGGCGGTGAGCATCATGAAATTGGTGATGGAGGATGGTTGATGATGACGACGACGACGAATCCCCCTCTCCGGAGCCCCGAACGGACTCCAGATCAGCCCTCCCGAGAGGTTTTAGGGCTTGGCGGCGGCTCCATATCGTAAAACGCGATGATTTCTTCTCTCTGATTTTTTTCTCTCCGAAAGCAAATATATAGAGTTGGAGTTGGCGTCGGAGGAGCTCCAGGGTACTCCTACAAGTGCCTAGAGCCTTAATCAAGCATTAGAACTACTTGGAACCATATAAATTTGACATGCAAGCTCAAGTACATGGTCACCTATGCAGCACAAATTTGCAAAGAATAAAGCACTAGAACAAAAACTAATTGGACCAATGTAGGAGTCACATACCAAGGAACAATCTCCCCAAGCAGTTTGGTGAGAGGTGCTTTGAGCAAGGAGATCGAAAATCACAGCAACGTAGGCTAGAACTCGTGTTTGAGCTGGTTATTAGTGTTTGTGGGAGGAAGAAGAAGAGGATGGGTGCAGGAATAAGTGGAGGAGGGCCACCATGGGCCCACGAGGCAGGGGGCGCGCCTAGGGGGAAGGGCGCGCCCTCCACCCTCGTGGCCAGGTGGCAGCTCCCCCCGCGGTGTTTTCAGTACCATAAATCCTCAAATATTCCCGAAAAAATCATATTAAATTGGCATGGCATTTGGAGGACTTTTATTTTCGAGGTATTTTGTATTGCACAGATAAATCAGGAAACAGACAGAAAAATACTATTTTTACTTTATTTCAACTAAATAACAGAAAGTATAAAGAGGGCACAGAAGGTTGTGCCTTCTAGTTTCATTTGTCTCATGATCATCAAAAGGAAACAACTAACAAGGTTGATCAGGTCTTGTTAACAAACTCATTCCGAATAACATGGAGCCAGAGAAATTTCGAATAACACTATGTTACCTCAACGGGGATATGCACATCCCCTATAATAAGAATATCATATTTCTTCTTGACAGTAGGAACAGGAGATTCAAAACCTCCGAATATAATCGATGGAATTTTTCCAATAGATTTGATGCTATAAACTTGAGGTTGTTTCCTCAGAAAGTGTACCGTATGCTCATTACCATTAACATGAAAAGTGACATTGCCTTTGTTGCAATCAATAATAGCACCTGTAGTATTCAAAAAGGGTCTTCCAAGAATAATAGACATACTATCGTCCTCGGGAATATCAAGAATAACAAAGTACGTTAAAATAGTAACGTTTGCAACCACAACAGGCACATCCTCACAAATACCGACAGGTATAGCAGTTGATTTATCAGCCATTTGCAAAGATATTTCAGTAGGTGTCAACTTATTCAAATCAAGTCTTCAATATAAAGAAAGAGGCATAACATTAACACCGGCTCCAAGATCACATAAAGCAGTTTTGACATAATTTCTTTTAATGGAGCATGGTATAGTGGGTACTCCTGGGTCTCCAAGTTTCTTTGGTATTCCACCCTTAAAAGTATAATTAGCAAGCATGGTGGAAATTTCAGCTTCCGGTATCTTTCTCTTATTGGTAATGATATCCTTCGTATACTTAGCATAAGGATTTGTTTTGAGCACATCCGTTAATCGCATACGCAAAAAGATAGGTCTAATCATTTCAGCAAAGCGCTCATAATCCTCATCATCCTTTTTCTTGGATGGTTCGGGAGGAAAAGGCATGGGTTTCTGAACCCATGGTTCTCTTTCTTTACCATGTTTCCTAGCAACAAAATCTCTCTTATCATAACGTTGATTCTTTGATTGTGGGTTATCAAGATCAACGGCAGGTTCAACTTCTACATCATTATCATTACTATGTTGAGCATCATCATGAACAACATCATTAACATTTTCGCTAGGTTCATGTTCATTACCCGATTGTGTTTCAGCATCGGAAATAGATATATCATTTGGATTCTCAGGTGGTTCAGCAATAGGTTCACTAGAAGTTTGCAACGTCCTATCATTTTTCTTTTCTTCCTTTTAGAAGAACTAGGCACATCAAGATTATTTCTGTGAGAATCTTGCTCAATTCTCTTAGGGTGGCCTTCAGGATACAAAGGTTCCTGAGTCATTCTACCAGTTCTAGTAGCCACTCTAACAACATAATCATTTTTCTTACTATTCATTTCATTGGGCAAATCATTTTGAGCCTTAAATACTTGTTCTACTTGAGTGGTAACCATAGAAGCATGTTTCCTAACAAGTTTAAGTTCACATCTAACATCAGCCATATAATCACCCAAGTGTTTAATCATATAGGTATTTTGTTTTAATTGTCTACCAAAATAAGCATTGAAATTTTCTTGTTTGACAATAAAATTATCAAACTCATCCAAGCATTGTCTAGCAGACTTATAGTGAGGAATATCACTTTCATCAAATCTATAGAGAGAATTTACCTTTACTACCTGTGTCGGGTTGTCGGGATCAGGAGGTTCTTCAATAGGTAATGGATCAAGATCATATGTTTCTTCAATAGGCGGTAAATTAAGACCATGTATTTCTTCAATAGGAGGTAAATTCTTAACATCTTCAGCTTTAATACCTTTTTCTTTCATAGATTCTTTGCCTCTTGCATATCTTCAGGACTGAGAAATAGAACACCTCCCTTCTTCGGAGTTGGTTTAGGAATAGGCTCAGGAATTGGCTCAGGAGCTGGCTCAGGAAGTGTCCAATTATTTTCATTTGTCAACATATTATTCAATAGAATTTCAGCTTCATCCGGTGTTCTTTCCCTAAAATGAGAACCAGCACAACTATCCAGGTAATCTCTGGAAGCATCGGTTCGTCCATTATAAAAGATATCAAGTATTTCATTTTTCTTAAGAGGATGATCAGGCAAAGCATTAAGTAACTTGAGAAGCCTCCCCAAGCTTGTGGGAGACTCTCTTCTTCAATTTGCACAAAGTTGTATATTTCCTTTAAAGCAGCTTGTTTCTTATGAGCAGGGAAATATTTAGCAGAGAAGTAATAAATCATATCCTGGGGACTACGCACACAACCAGGATCTAGAGAATTAAACTGTTGGGGAACGTAGTAATTTCAAAAAAAATCCTACGCACACGCAAGATCATGGTGATTGATGTCTACTACGCAACCTTCTTCTTGTAGACGTTGTTGGGCCTGCAAGTGCACAGGTTTGTAGGACAGTAGCAAATTTCCCTCAAGTGGATGACCTAAGGTTTATCAATCCTTGGGAGGCGTAGGATGAAGATGGTCTCTCTCAAACAACCCCGCAACCAAATAACAAAGAGTCTCTTGTGTCCCCAACACACCCAATACAATGGTAAATTGTATAGGTGCACTAGTTCAGCGAAGGAATGGTGATACAAGTGCAATATGGATGGTAGATAAAGGTATTTGTAATCTGAAAATATAAAAAACAGCAAGGTAACTAATGACAAAAGTGAGCGTAAACGGTATTGCAATGATAGGAAACAAGGCCTAGGGTTCATACTTTCACTAGTGCAAGTTCTCTCAGCAATAATAACATAGATAGAGCATATAACAATCCCTCAACATGCAACAAAGAGTCACTCCAAAGCCACTAATAGCGGAGAAAAACGTAGAGATTATGGTAGGCACGAAACCACCTCAAAGTTATTCTTCGGATCGATCTATTAAAGAGTTCGTACTAGAATAACACCTTAAGACACAAATCAACCAAAACCCTAATGTCACCTAGATACTCCATTGTCACCTCAAGTATCCGTGGGCATGATTATACGATATGCATCACACAATCTCAGATTCATCCAACCAACACAAAGTACTTCAAAGAATACCCCAAAGTTTCTACCGAAGAGTCAAGAAAACGTGTGCCAACCCCTATGCATAGGTTCATGGGCGGAACCCGCAAGTTGGTCACAAAAACATACATCAAGTGGCACGTGAAATCCCATTGTCGCCACAGATAAGCACGGCAAGACATACATCAAGTGTTCTCAAATCAAAGACTCAATCCGATAAGATAACTTCAAAGGGGAAACTCAATTCATCACAAGAGAGTAGAGGGGGAGAAACATCATAAGATCCAACTATAATAACAAAGCTCATGATACATCAAGATTGTGCCATAGAGAGAACGCGAGAGAAAGAGATCAAACACATAACTACTGGTACATACCCTCAGCCGCGAGGGTGAACTACTCCCTCCTCGTCATGGAGAGCGCCGGGATGATGAAGATGGCCACCGGTGATGGATTCCCCCTCCGGCAGGGTGCCGGAACGGGCTCCCGAGAGGTTTTTGGTGGCTACAGAGGCTTGCGACGGCGGAACTCCCGATCTATCTTCTCCGTGGATGTTTTTAGGGTACGTGGGACTATATAGGCGAAAGAAGTCGGTCGGGGGGTGCTCGAGGGGTCCACGAGACAGGGGCCGCGCCTGTAAGGGGTGCCCTCCTATCTCGTGGAGTCTCGAGATCTTCTCGACTTGAACTCCAAGTCTCCAGGATCATAGTCTTCCCAAAAATAACGCTGCCGAAGGTTTCATTCCGTTTGGACTCCGTTTGATATTCCTTTTCTTCGAAATACTGAAACAGGCAATAAAACAGCAATATGGGCTGGGCATCCGGTTAATAGGTTAGTCCTAAAAGTAATATAAAAGCGTATAATAAAGCACATAATCATTCAAAACAGGTAATATAATAGCTTGGAACAATCAAAAATTATAGATACATTGGAGACGTATCAGTGATGCATAGCAACGAGAGGGGAGAGTGTTGTCTACGTACCCTCGTAGACCGAAAGCGGAAGCGTTAGCACAACGCGGTTGATGTAGTCGTACGTCTTCACGATCCGACCGATCAAGTACCGAACGTACGGCACCTCTAAGTTCAGTACACGTTCAGCCCGATGACGTCCTCGAACTCTGATCCAGCCGAGTGTTGAGGGAGAGTTTCGTCAGCACGAAAGCGTGCTGACGATGTTGATGTTCTACCGACGCAGGGCTTCGCCTAAGCACCGCTACAGTATTATCGAGGTGGACTATGGTGGAGGGGGGCACTGCACACGGTTGGGAGAGATCAACTGATCAACTTGTGTCTAGAGGTGCCCCTGCCCCAAAGATATAAAGGAGCAAGGGGGTGCGGCCGCCAAGGGGAGAGGCAAGACGAGGAGTCCTACTCCTACCGGGAGTAGGACTCCCCCCTTTTCCATGTTGGACTAGGAGAGAGAGGGGGAAGAGGTGGAGGGGAGGAAGGAAAGGGGGGCGCCGCCCCCTTCTCCTTGTCCTATTTGGACTGGGGCGGAGGGGCGCGCGGCCCTGCCCTGGCCTCCTCTCCTCTCTTCCACCAAGGCCCACTAAGGCCCATCAAGTTCCCGGGTGTTCCGGTAACCTCCCGGTACTCCACCGATTTCACCCGGAACACTTCCGATATCCAAACATAGGCTTCCAATATATCAATATTCATGTCTCGACCATTTCGAGACTCCTCGTCATGTCCGTGATCACATCCGGACTCCGAACAACCTTCGGTACATCAAAACATATAAACTCATAATATAACTGTCATCGTAACGTTAAGCGTGCGGACCCTACGGGTTCGAGAACTATGTATACATGACCGAGACATGTCTCCAGTCAATAACCAATAGCGGAACCTGGATGCTCATATTGGCTCCCACATATTCTACAAAGATCTTTATCGGTCAGACCGCATAACAACATACGTTGTTCCCTTTGTCATCGGTATGTTACTTGCCCGAGATTCGATCGTCGGTATCTCAATACCTAGTTCAATCTCGCTATCGACAAGTCTCTTTACTCGTACTGTAATACATCATCCCACAACTAACTCATTAGTTGCAATGCTTGCAAGGCTTAAGTGATGTGCATTACCGAGAGGGCCCAGAGATACCTCTCCGACAATCGGAGTGACAAATCCTAATCTCAAAATACGCCAACCCAACAAGTACCTTCGGAGACACCTGTAGAGCTCCTTTATAATCACCCAGTTACGTTGTGAAGTTTGGTAGCACACAAAGTGTTCCTCCAGTAAACGGGAGTTGCATAATCTCATAGTCATAGGAACATGTATAAGTCATGAAGAAAGCAATAGCAACATACTAAACGATCGTGTGCTAAGCTAACGGAATGGGTCATGTCAATCACATCATTCTCCTAATGATGTGATCCCGTTAATCAAATGACAACTCATGTCTATGGCTAGGAAACATAACCATCTTTGATTAACGAGCTAGTCAAGTAGAGGCATACTAGTGACAATCTGTTTGTCTATGTATTCACACATGTATTATGTTTCCGGTTAATACAATTCTAGCATGAATAATAAACATTTATCATGATATAAGGAAATAAATAATAACTTTATTATTGCCTCTAGGGCATATTTCCTTGATCTCCCACTTGCACTAGAGTCAATAATCCAGATTACACAAGAATGATTCTAACACCCATGGAGCCTTGGTGCTGATCATGTTTTGCTCGTGGAAGAGGCTTAGTCAACGGGTTCCGCAACATTCAGATCCGTATGTATCTTGCAAATTTCTATGTCTCCCACCTGGACTAGATCCCGGATGGAATTGAAGCGTCTCTTGATGTGCTTGGTTCTTTTGTGAAATCTGGATTCCTTCGCCAAGGCAATTGCACCAAAGATTTTCACAAAAGATTTTCATTGGACCCGATGCACTAGGTATGACACCTAGATCGGATATGAACTCCTTCATCCAGACTCCTTCATTTGCTGCTTCCGAAGCAGCTATGTACTCCGCTTCACATGTAGATCCCGCCACGACGCGTTGTTTAGAACTGCACCAACTGACAGCTCCACCGTTCAATGTAAATACGTATCCGGTTTGCGATTTAGAATCGTTCGGATCAGTGTCAAAGCTTGCATCAATGTAACCATTTAGGATGATCTCTTTGTCACCTCCATAAACGAGAAACATATCCTTAGTCCTTTTTAGGTATTTCAGGATGTTCTTGACCGCTGTCCAGTGATCCACTCCTGGATTACTTTGGTACCTCCCTGCTAGACTTATAGCAAGGCACACATGAGGTCTGGTACACAGCATTGCATACATGATAGAGGCCATGGCTGAAGCATAGGGAACATCTTTCATCTTCTCTCTATCTTCTGTAGTGGTGGGCATTGAGTCTTACTCAACTTCACACCTTGTAACACAGGCAAGAACCCTTTCTTTGCTTGATCCATTTTGAACTTCTTCAAAACTTTGTCAAGGTATGTGCTTTGTGAAAGTCCAATTAAGTGTCTTGATCAATCTCTATAGATCTTGATGCCCAATATGTAAGCAGCTTCACCGAGGTCTTTCATTGAAAAAATCTTATTCAAGTATCCTTTTATGCTATCCAGAAATTCTATATCATTTCCAATCAGCAATATGTCATCCACATATAATATCGTAAATGCTACTGAGCTCCCACTCACTTTCTTGTAAATACAAAGCTTCTCCAAAAGTCTGTACAAAACCAAATGCTTTGATCACACTATCAAAGCGTTTATTCCAACTCCGAGAGGCTTGCACCAGTCCATAAATGGATCGCTGGAGCTTGCACACTTTGTTAGCTCCCTTTGGATCGATAAAACCTTTCGGTTGCATCATATACAACTCTTCTTCCAGAAATCCATTCAGGAATGCAGTTTTGACATCCATTTGCCAAATTTCATAATCATAAAATGCGGCAATTGCTAACATGATTCGGACAGACTTAAGCATCGCTACGGGTGAGAATGTCTCATCGTAGTCAATCCCTTGAACTTGTCGAAAACCTTTCGCGACAAGTCGAGCTTTGTAGACAGTAACATTACCGTCAGCATCAGTCTTCTTCTTGAAGATCCATTTATTCTCAATTGAATGCCGATCATCGGGCAAGTCAACCAAAGTCCACACTTTGTTCTCATACATGGATCCCATCTCAGATTTCATGGCCTCAAGCCATTTTGCGGAATCTGGGCTCACCATCGCTTCTTCATAGTTCGTAGGTTCGTCATGGACTAGTAACATAACTTCCAGAACAGGATTATCGTACCGCTCTGGTGCGGATCTTACTCTGGTTGACCTAAGAGGTTCAATAACAACTTGATCTGAAGTTTCATGATCATCATCATTAACTTCCTCACTAATTGGTGTAGGTGTCGCAGAAACCGGTTTCTGTGACGAACTACTTTCCAATAAGGGAGTAGGTACAGTTACCTCATCAAGTTCTACTTTCCTCCCACTCACTTCTTTCGAGAGAAACTCCTTCTCTAGGAAAACTCCGAATTTAGCAACAAAAGTCTTGCCTTCGGATTTTTGATAGAAGGTGTACCCAACAGTCTCCTTCGGGTATCCTATGAAGACACATTTCTCCGATTTGGGTTCGAGCTTATCAGGTTGAAGCTTTTTCACATAAGCATCGCAGCCCCAAACTTTAAGAGCGACAAATTTGGTTTCTTGCTAAACCATAGTTCATAAGGTGTCGTATCAACAGATTTTGGTGGTGTCCTATTTAACGTGAATGGAGCCGTCTCTAAAGCATAACCCCAAGACGATATCGGTAAATCAGTAAGAGACATCATAGATCGCACCATATCAAGTAAAGTACGATTGTGACATTCGGACACACCATTACGCTGTGGTGTTCTGGGTGGCGTCAGTTGCGAAACTATTCCGCATTGTTTCAAATGTAGACCAAACTCGTAACTCAAATATTCTCCTCCACGATCAGATCGTAGAAACTTTATTTTCTTATTACGATGATTTTCAACTTCACCCTGAAATTCTTTGAACTTTTCAAAAGTTTCAGACTTATGTTTCATTAAGTAGATATACCCATATCTGCTTAAATCATCTGTGAAGGTGAGAAAATAACGATATCCGCCACGAGCCTCAACATTCATCGGACCACATACATCTGCATGTATGATTTCCAACAAATTTGTTGCTCTCTCCATAGTTCCGGAGAACGGTGTTTTAGTCATCTTGCCCATGAGGCACGGTTCGCAAGTACCAAGTGATTCATAATCAAGTGGTTCCAAAAGTCCATCAGTATGGAGTTTCTTCATGCGCTTTACACCGATATGACCTAAACGGCAAGTGCCACAAATAAGTTGCACTATCATTATCAACTCTGCATCTTTTGGCTTCAACATTATGAATATGTGTATCACTACTATCGAGATTCAATAAAAATAGACCACTCTTCAAGGGTGCATGACCATAAAAGATATTACTCATATAAATAGAACAACCATTATTCTCTGATGAAATGAATAACCGTATCGCATCAAACAAGATCCAGATATAATGTTCATGCTCAACGCCGGCACCAAATAACAATTATTTAGGTCTAATACTAATCCCAAGGTAGATGTAGAGGTAGCGTGCCGACCGCGATCACATCGACTTTGGAACCATTTCCACGCGCATCGCCACCTCGCCCTTAGCCAATCTCCGCTTAATCAGAGCCCTGCTTCGAGTTGCAAATATTAGCAATGTAACCAAGATCAAATACCAGTGTGCTACTGCGAGCATTAGTAAGGTACACATCAATAACATGTATATCACATATACCTTTGTTCACTTTGCCATCCTTCTTATCCGCCAAATACTTGGGGCAGTTCCGCTTCCAAAGTGACCATTCTCGCTATGAGAAGCACTCGATTTCAGACTTAGGTCCAGACTTGGGTTTCTTCTCTTGAGCAACAACTTTCTTGTTGTTCTTCTTGAAGTTCCCCTTCTTACCTTCTTGTTGACCATCAACACTTGATGCTCCTTCTTGATTTCTACCTCCGCAGCTTTTAGCATTGCGAAGAGCTAGGGAATTGTCTTTTCCATCCCTTGCATGTTATAGTTCATCACGAAGCTTTTGTAGCTTGGTGGCAGTGATTGGAGAATTATGTCAATGACGCTATCATCCGGAAGATTAACTCCCAGTTGAATCAAGTGATTATTATACCCAGACATCTTGAGTATATGCTCACTGACAGAACTATTCTCCTCCATCTTGCAGCTATAGAACTTATTGGAGACTTCATATCTCTCAATCCGGGTATTTGCTTGAAATATTAACTTCAACTCCTGGAACATCTCATATGCTCCATGACGTTCAAAACGTCATTGAAGTCCCGGTTCTAAGCCGTAAAGCATGGCACACTAAACTATCGAGTAGTCATCGACTTTGCTCGCCAGACGCTCATAACATCCGGTGTTCCTCCTCAAGAAGAGGCCTCGCACCTAGCGGTGCTTCTAGGACGTAATTCTTCCGTGCAGCAATGAGGATAATCCTCAAATTACGGACCCAGTCCGTGTAATTGCTACCATCATCTTTCAACTTTGCTTTCTCAAGGAACGCATTAAAATTCAACGGAACAACAAAGACGGGCCATCTATCTACAATCAAACATAGACAAGCAAGATACTATCAGTCTCGAGTTCATGATAAATTTAAGTTCAATTAATCATATTACTTAAGAACTCCCACTTAGATAGACATCCCTCTTATCCTCTAAGTGATCACGTGATCCAAATCAACTAAACCATGTTCGATCATCACGTGAGATGGAGTAGTTTCAATGGTGAACATCACTATGTTGATCATATCTACTATATGAATCACGCTCGACCATTCGGTCTCTGTGTTCCGAGGCCATATCTGTTATATGCTAGGCTCGTCAAGTTTAACCTTAATATTCCGCGTGTGCAACTGTTTTGCACCCGTTGTATTTGAACGTAGAGCCTATCACACCCGATCATCACGTGGTGTCTCAGCACGAAGAACTTTCGCAATGGTGCATACATAGGGAGAACACTTATACTTTGATAATTTATTGAGGGATCATCTTATAATGCTACCGTCAATCAAAGCAAGATAAGATGCATAAAAGATAAACATCACATGCAATCAATATAAGTGATATGATATGGCCATCATCATCATGTGCTTGTGATCTTCATCTCCGAAGCACCTCCATGATCACCATCGTCACTGGCGCGTCATCTTGATCTCCATCATAGCATCGTTGTCATCTCGCCAATCTTATGCTTCTACGACTATCGCTACCGCTTAGTGATAAAGTAAAGCATTACAGGGCGATTGCATTGCATACAATAAAGCAACAACCTTATGATCCTGCCAGTTGCCGATAACTCGGTTACAAAACATGATCATCTCATACAATAAAATATAGCCTCACGTCTTGACCATATCACATCACAACATGCCCTGCAAAAACAAGTTAGACGTCCTCTACTTTGTTGTTGCAAGTTTTATGTGGCTGCTACGGGCTTAGCAAGAACCGTTCTTACATACGCATCAAAACCACAACGATAGTTTGTCAAGTTGGTGCTGTTTTAACCTTCGCAAGGACCGGGCGTAGCCACACTCGGTTCAACTAAAGTTGGAGAAATCGACACCCGCTAGCCACCTTTGTGCAAAGCACGCCGGAGAACCGGTCTCGCGTAAGCGCACGCGTAATGTCGGTCCGGCCGCTTGGCCCAACAATACCGCCAACCAAAGTATGACATCTTTGGTAAGCAAGATGACTTATATCGCCCACAACTCACTTGTGTTCTACTCGTGCATATGACATCTACGCATAAAACCAGGCTTGGATGCCACTGTTGGGGAACGTAGTAATTTTAAAAAAATTCCAACGCACACGCAAGATCATGGTGATGCATAGCAACGAGAGGGGAGAGTCTTGTCTACGTACCCTCGTACACCGAAAGCGGAAGCGTTAGCACAACGCGTTTGATGTAGTCGTATGTCTTCATGATCCGACCGATCAAGTACCGAACGTACGGCACCTCCGAGTTCAGCACACGTTCAGCCCGATGACGTCCCTCGAACTCCGATCCAGCCGAGTGTTGAGGGAGAGTTTCACAAGACGACGGGCGTGGAGACGATGTTGATGTTCTACCGACGCAGGGCTTCGCCTAAGCACCGCTACAGTATTATCGAGGTGGACTATGGTGGAGGGGGGCACTGCACACGGTTGGGAGAGATCAACTGATCAACTTGTGTCTAGAGGTGCCCCCCTGCCCCAGTATATAAAGGAGCAAGGGGGGTGCGGCCGGCCAAGGGGAGAGGCGCACCGGAGGAGTCCTACTCCTACCGGGAGTAGGACTCCCCCCTTTTCCATATTGGACTAGGAGAGAGAGGGGGAAGAGGTGGAGGGAGGAAGGAAAGGGCGCCGCCTTCTCCTTATCCTATTCGGACTGGGGGAGGCGCGGCCCCTGCCTCGGCCTCCTCTCCTCTCTTCCACCAAGGCCCACTAAGGCCCATCAAGTTCCCGGGTTCGGTAACCTCCTGCATACTCCGGTAAAATCCCGATTTCACCCGGAACACTTCCGATATCCAAACATAGGCTTCCAATATATCAATCTTCATGTGTCGACCATTTCGAGACTCCTCGTCATGTCCGTGATCACATCCGGGACTCCGAACAACCTTCGGTACATCAAAACATATAAACTCATAATATAGCCATCGTAACGTTAAGCGTGGCGGACCCTACGGGTTCGAGAACAATGTAGACATGACCGAGACACGCCTCTCGGTCAATAACCAATAGCGGAACATGGATGCTCATATTGGCTCTACATATTCTACGAAGATCTTTATCGGTCAGACCGCATAACAACATACGTTGTTCCCTTTGTCATTGGTATGTTACTTGCCCGAGATTCGATCGTCGGTATCTCAATACCTAGTTCAATCTCGCTATCGGCAAGTCTCTTTACTCGCATCTTGTAATACATCATCCCGCAACTAACTCATTAGTTGCAATGCTTGCAAGGCTTAAGTGATGTGCATTACCGAGAGGGCCCAGAGATACCTCTCCGACAACCGGAGTAACAAATCCTAATCTCGAAATACGCCAACCCAACAAGTACCTTCAAAGACACCTGTAGAGCTCCTTTATAATCACCCAGTTACGTTGTGACGTTTGGTAGCACACAAAGTGTTCCTCCGGTAAACGGGAGTTGCATAATCTCATAGTCATAGGAACATGTATAAGTCATGAAGAAAGCAATAGCAACATACTAAATGATCGTGTTCTAAGCTAACGGAATGGGTCATGTCAATCACATCATTCTCCTAATGATGTGATCCCGTTAATCAAATGACAACTCATGTGTATGGCTAGGAAACATAACCATCTTTGATTAACGAGCTAGTCAAGTAGAGGCATACTAGTGACAATCTGTTTGACTATGTATTCACACATGTATTATGTTTCCGGTTAATACAATTCTAGCATGAATAATAAACATTTATCATGATATAAGGAAATAAATAATAACTTTATTATTGCCTCTAGGGCATATTTCCTTCATAAGCCATATCTTAGCATCACCCTTTAATGAGAACGGAAATATTTGAAGGATATAAAAGTACCGAGATCTCTCATCATTAGTGAACAGGGTGGCTATATCATTTAATTTAGTAAGATGTGCCACAACAGTTTCAGATTCATAGCCATGAAAAGGATCAGATTCAACCAAGGTAACTATATCAGGATCAACAGAGAATTCATAATCCTTATCGGGAACACAAATAGGTGAAGTAGCAAAAGCAGGGTCAGGTTTCATTCTATCTCTAAGAGATTTTTTACTCCATTTAACTAATAGCCTCTTAAGTTCGTTTCTATCTTTGCAGGGAAAAATAGCTGCAGAAGATTCCATATCAAAAACATAACCCTCAGGAATAACAGGCATATCTTGATCATCCATTTCATCAACATTATCAGTTTCAATAATTTCTTTCTCTCTAGCCCTAGCAATTTGTTCATCAAGAAATTCACTAAGGGGCACAGTAGTATCAAGCATAGAAGTAGTTTCACCATAAGTATCATGCATAGCAGAAGTGGCATCATCGATAACATGCGACATATCAGAACGAATATCAGAAGCAGGTTTAAGTGTCGCAAGCTTACTTATAACAGAAGTGAATCAAGTGCAGAGCTAGATGGCAGTTCCTTACCTCCCCTCGTAGTTGAGGGATAAATTTTGGGACAAATGCATTTTTGCCCCTAGTTGGAACCTACCCACGGGTTTTGCCCTTACTTTTCGACTCTGCTCAGTTTTGCCCTTAGATTTTCCTCCGAGGTCGCCCGAATGCCCTTTGACCGTTTGACCAATACTTTGAAAATTCATAACAAATTGATATGAACTCAGAAAAATGCAAATAAGATATCAAAATGTTAAGAGAAACATTACCTTTATCTGTATGTCATTTGCATTCAGGACAAAAGTACCGTTTAAACTACCTAAGGTTATTAATGTTATTAACATTATTAAAAATAAAAAGGTATAAACATTACTTTTTTAGGAATAAAAATTACATGCAAATGTAGGTGACATTTTCTGAACATCCTAATATCTTATTTGCATTTTTCCGAGTTCATACAACTTGTTACGAAGTTTCAAAATAATGGTCCAAGTTGTTTGAACATTCATAACAAGGTGATATGAACTCAGAAAAATGCAAAAAAGATATCAGGATGTTCAGAAAAGATCACCTACATTTGCATGTAATTTGTATTCATGAAAAAGTATTTTTATACCTTTTTATTGTTAATAATGTTAATAACATTAATTACCTCGGTAGTTTAAATGATACTTTTGTCCTTAATGCAAATGATATGCACATAAAGGTAATGTTTATGCGAACATTTTGATATCTCTTTTGCATTTTTCTGAGTTCATATGAATTTGTTATGAATTTTCAAAGTATTGATCAAACGGTCAAAGGGCATTCATGTGACCTCGGGGCAAATCTAAGGGCAAAACTGAGCAGAGTCAAAAAGTAAGGGCAAACCCCATGGGTAGGTTCCAACTAGGGGCAATAATGCAATTGTCCCCATAAATTTTTGTCTTAGCGTCTTTCAAATTCTTCATAGTGTCCAGCAGATATAAATCCCAAGTGACTCAAAGAATAGAGCTATGCTCAAGAACGGCTTTAAATTGGTCTTGATAACCCACAAGTGTAGGGGATCGCAACAGTTTCGAGGGTAGAGTATTCAACCCAAATTTATTGATTCGACACAAGGGGAGCCAAAGAATATTCTCAAGTATTAGCAGTTGAGTTGTCAATTCAACCACACCTGGATAACTTAGTATCTGCAGCAAAGTGTTTAGTAGCAAAGTAATATGATAGTAGTGGTAACAGTAACAAAAGTAACGGTAGCAAAAGTAATATTTTTGGTGTTTTGTAATGATTGTAACAGTAACAACAGGAAAGTAAATAAGCGAGAACCAATATAGGAAAAGCTCGTAGGCATTGGATCGGTGATGGATAATTATGCCGGATGCGGTTCATCATGTAATAGTCATAACATAGGGTGACACATAACTACCTCTAATTCATCAATATAATGTAGGCATGTATTCCGAATATAGTCATACGTGCTTATGGAAAAGAACTTGCATGACATCTTTTGTCCTACCCTTCTGTGGCAGCGGGGTCCTAATGGAAACTAAGGGATATTAAGGCCTCCTTTTAATAGAGAACCGGAACAAAGCATTAGCACATAGTGAATACATGAACTCCTCAAACTATGGTCATCACCGAGAAGTATCCCGATTATCGTCACTTCGGGGTTGTCGGATCATAACACATAATAGGTGACTATAGACTTGCAAGATAGGATCAAGAAAACACATATATTCATGAAAACATACTAGGTTCAGATCTGAAATCATGGCACTCGAGCCCTAGTGACAAGCATTAAGCATAGCAAAGTCATAGCAACATCAATCTCAGAACATAGTGGATACTAGGGATCAAACCCTAACAAAACTAACTTGATTACATGGTAAATCTCATCCAACCCATCACCGTCCAGCAACCCTATGATGGAATTACTCACGCACGGTGGTGAGCGTCATGAAATTAGTGATGGAGGATGGTTGATGATGACGACGGCGACAAATCCCCCTCTCCGGAGCCCCGAACAGACTCCAGATCAGCCCTCCCAAGAGGTTTTAGGGCTTGGCGGCGGCTCCGTATCATAAAATGCGATGATTTCTTCACTCTGATTTTTTTCTCTCCGAAAGCAAATATATAGAGTTGGAGTTGGCATCGGAGGAGCTCCAGGGGGCCCACGAGGTAGGGGGCGCCCCCACCCTCGTGGACAGGGTGTGGGCCCCCTGGTCTTCGTCTCTGGCAAGGATTTTTTATTATTTTTTCTAAGATGTTCCGTGGAGTTTCAGGTTATTCCGAGAACTTTTGTTTTCTGCACATAAAACAACATCATGGCAATTCTGCTGAAAACAACGTCAGTTCGGGTTAGTTCCATTCAAATCATACAAGTTAGAGTCCAAAACAAGGGCAAAAGTGTTTGGAAAAGTAGATACGACGGAGACGTATCAGCAGCGACGACACACACCCTCCTCATGCTAGGGTTATGCCGACCAGCGTCGGCAATTCTTTTTGCCGCCGCCATGGCCGCGGCGAGCACAGGCTCGTCGCCCGTTCGCCCTCCACAGTGCCAGTTGCCGAGCTCCTTCGTAACACCGCAGACGATCATTGTTCATCCGGCGTGCCAGCATGCTCCAACCCAGTTCTCCACATCGCCGGACGGCAACGTGATCGCATAGGCCACCCCCGCCATCATCGACCTCAACATCACGCCTAGGTACAATGGCGCTGCCCAGTCGGCCGCTAGGATGGAAAGGAAGCAGTCGTGGTCAATTCCTACGGCCAACCTTCCTGGCGCTCGCAACGTGTTTGACGGAATGCCCAACCCGACATCGGCTACCGATGGCCCCGACTTCAACGAATTCATGGAGAATGTCATCTACGAGGGCAGTGGCCAAGCCTTCTACCCCGAGGGCGAAGGCCAAGGTTTCGATCCCGACGAGACACAAAGTCAGGACGGCTACGACCAAGATGTGGCCGAACACTTTTGTGGCCATGAAGAAGAAGAGGCCGACGGCCATGGCAACTCGTGGCATGAAACATCTACTTCAAGGAGGAAGAGGAAGAAGATGGTGTGCACATAGAGGAGGAGCCATTGTTTATCAATGACCTCACCCAAAAGGCCAATGCACAAAAGAGGAGGCAAAGCATTTGCACGGGATCATACACCATAGATGAGGACAAATTGATTTGCGAGAGTCAAAAGGAGATAGGGCAAGATCCCAAGACCTGCGCAGAGCAAAAAGGTGACCTCTTTTTTTTGGGGGGGGGGGGGACTTCATACAACATTTCATGAACGTAGGAAGTTTCTGCTCTACAAGTTTGCGAGCACCTGTGGCGTCAACTCAATCCAAAAGAGATGGGGTTTATTTAACAAGAATGCAACAAGTTCTGTGCCACGCTTGAGAGCGTTTAAGCCCATCCCGTGAGTGGCCTAGGCGTGGGCGACATGGTATGCAATTCTTCTCTTCCTATGCCATGCTCATGTTTGTTGCATTATGTGTCATTCGTATTACATTGTGGCCTTCACTTTGATTGTGTAGGCATTCCAAACTTTGGAAGCCTTCAAGGCCTAACATTCCAACAAGCCATTCACCCTCAGCCATTGTTGGACGCTCATCAAAGATTGCCCTAAGTTCAAAGATCAATATGCCGCTCTAAAGAAGAATGGAGGGCTGACGGCCGTGGCTGGGGATGGAGATGGTGTGGAGAGGCCGAGGGGCAAGACCAACTCGAAGGTGGATGGGAACCGTGATGCATCATCTTTCGCCGTGCAAGAAACTTTGCAACGCATGATGACCCAAAAGGAAGGCAGGTACAAGAGTAAGCGACAAAAAAAGGAGGAGCAAATGAAGATATACATGGAGCTCCAAACGAAGAATCTCTACATGGAGGAGGTCGTCAAGAGGAGGAAGCTCGACATGGAGGAGGCCATCCAAATGAAGAAGCTCGTGATAGAGGCCACCAATACCAATGCCAAAGCAAAATAGGTAGCACTAGCCATCATGACCATGGACTGGACCAACATGTCCCCGAAAATAAAAAGTTGGTTCGAGAAAAGGCAAAAGGAGATGTCCGACCAAGACAACATGAACTAGGATGGCCGCAAGACATGAACTATGGCCATTTTTTGTTGGCTGGAATGTGTGCCGACCACTGGCGATCTGGCCGGCCTGAACTACGGCTGCGGTGCAAAAATTTTAGTTGTCATTCCCTTGTAAAAATTTCAGGCGGCCGGACGAAATGCGTCCGCCCGTTGGGTGCACGGCCAGCGCACATATTGAAAGAGTCGGACGCCGCCCCTTTGCTCAACCCAAACGGACAAAATCCGGACAAAACGGAAGTTCTTTTGGGGTCATGCGTTGGAGTTGGCCTAACTGACACCTCAACCCGGTAGGATAACATCATGACTAAATTACATGTCGCATAAATACACCTAATTTAGTGAGAAGTGTGTCGAATGAAGAGCCACGAATATGAAATGTTTGTGAAAAATTTTGTTCCACAAAAAACATCAGAATTTCTTATCTATTTGAAAATTCCGTTGTTTTAGTTCCCATAAGAAAACATATTTGCATGAATTTTTTGTTGTGCATATTTCAGAAGCGTTTATACGTGGTATTTTTTATATTTATTACCCATGTGAAAACTATATTTTCCCTATAATGCAATGAAGGATGCACAAGGGCTTCACTAACAAAACAAATAATGTCATTTAACCCTCTCGGTATTTGTAGTTTTAAATCACCCAGGACAATGAAGCAATTGACCTTGACATGATGATGATGTTTCAAAATGGAAGATGTTCAAAAAGAAACTAACATAATAATTGCACGGTGAAGCCAAGTTTGTGGTTGTGTCTGGTTTATGTCTCAAGTTACCCATTTAAACTTTTGGCTAGTCAAAGTTTTGGTTGAATTTTTTGTGCCCATAAGTTGGCCAACATTGTCTTGAAAATAAATTAGAGTTGGTAGTAGACCACTGGCTTGCCGAAAATTGATAACAATCCAAACAAAAAACAAATTATCAGCCATTGCCATCCAATTGCTAACTATAGTTTGGCCACAATCCAAACACCCCCTACAATGAAAAGGCAATGGAAAAACCTAATGTTTCATTAAGGTAAGAGGCATATGGGTAAAGTTTCCATAATGCACTATCATCCATTGACCTACTTTTTCCAAACTTACTTAAAAATTGATGTGCTAAATGTCGATAGTCAGAAAAGACTATTTTGACTGTTGGTATTTTTAGATTATGAAAATCATGTACCCAAATTGCCTAAAAATGTATTTATCATATTATGTACTAGTTTTGCGGTGTCACTGAAAATAGTGTTTGACCTCATGTTGTGGGGATTATATCAATGGCTCATTTTCGTAAACCACACTTGTCACTTGAGCACGTTACGGAAACAACACACAATGCACACAGATATACCATAACAGACTGAAGATTGCTAAGAGAAGATTGCAAAATATTGTGAAAGTGGAACCCTCCTCTTTTCTGTTTGATTCAAAATTGTTTGCAAGTTCAAACTCTTGTTGATTTCACCTCTATGATTTATTTTAATGAGTGTTAGAATTTTTCACTTAATGAGTTCTAGAAATTTCCAATAACACAATACACTTGATATGGTCGCTTGAAAAGTCGATAGAAGTTATAGTATACCAAACCTTCCCTACCTTGCTACGAAAATATATTAATATTGCTGAAAATTGGGAAAACCCTTAAAAATAAACACAAATGTGACAATACATGTATATCATATCATCAAGTTTACATAAAATATAGTTTACACGTTAAATATTATATTAAAAACACAAAAACACCTTGCGAGTAGTAGCCCCGAAAAACAAACAAAACGTTGAAGAGGTTGCAACCACAAAAAAATGCTTTCCTTGTTTAGATAAGAGAAATTGTTTCAGTTGTTTTTCATGGCATGTTAGATAATTTCAAAACTAGATAATTGTATGTGCTTTGTAATGGGGGTGTAAATATTCTAGGTTAGTCCTCAAGTATGTGTCCATCATTTATAGGTTAGTGCGACAATATTTTACTGAGTTTATGTATGCAATTTCCATGATTACATGGATTTTTATTATTAGTGTGACTAATGTGATTGTACCAAAAAACTAACTTTTATTTGGTAATCACTTATTGGCTCACCAAAGAAAAAAGATTTTATTTTGTAAGTCAATAACACATAGGACAATTGAGGCAATTTTTGAGGAAAACTAGTGTAAACAAACACACATGAGAGGGAAAAAATAAATTTGGGAGAAGGGAGGGAAGAAACAGACATAGAAGTTGCACGAAGGAAAGAGCAAAATGGGAACTGTGTATTCTTGAAAGTAGTATGTAGAGAAGTATCTCAAAAAATAAGCAATTTTTCACAATAACACTTATTACCACAAAACCTCCCGTGTACATCCTGGAATGTAGGAAGGTAAAGAAACATGATGTGGTCCCTCCCATTCACAAAAACCAAAGTTCTCGGACATATGTCTAGTGAAGTGAGGAGAAGTTCATCTATGTTGAGAAAGAAATTTCTTCTTTGAGACAAGAGCTTAAAACACTGCAACAAAACAACATGGATCATCTCCTTGTTCGGCAAAAGATGAAAAAACTTAATGAGTTGTTATACAGGGAAAAGATGATGCGACTTCAGCGGGGTCGGATTACTTGGTTAAAAGAAGGTGAGCGAAATACACACTATTTTCACAAGAGGGTGATGTGGCAATCCATGAAAAAATCACATTTGCCGCATCCAACAGTCTGATGGATTTTTGTGCGGTACTCGAACCGAGATTGAACGTATGGTTGCATTATACTAAGAAGTGTATACAAAGGACACAACCTTATCTGTTGAAGCAGTGCTGGCAATGTATTAAAATTTCTAGGGATATGAACATGAAACTCAATGCCACTTTATCAGATGAGGAGATTTCTGATGCATATTCCAAATAGGCTTGTAGAATGCACTGGGCCCGAACGACTTCCACTCTTGGTTCTACCAAAGGAATTTGGGGTGTCTTATAGATGAAATTATTTCTGCAATCCGTTTATTCTTTTGTCGGGACACATGCCTCATGGTGTGAATGACATGACAATTGTGTTGATTCCGAAAATACCTCACCTGATGACCATAAAGGATTTTTGGGCTATCTCCTTATGCAATGTGGTATACAAAACGGTATTGAAGTGTATGGTTAACTGCCTTCGTCCTCTCCTCATGGACTTAATCTCAGAGAATCATGGCACATTTATCCTTGGATGTCTTATGACCTATAATGGTATTATTTGTTTGGACTATATTCATCATATCCAATCTAGAGGAAGTGGAGGAGATTTGTTCCATGCTTATAAAGTAGATTTATCGAAGGCTTATGACCGAGTTGACTGGGATATTCTGCAACATGCATTGGACAAATGCGGGTTTTCTTCTCAGCGGATTGCTAGAGTTACGTCTGCGCTCTTTTAAGTACTCAACAGAATTCAATGGGAAGCTACTTGATCAATTTACCCCCTACTCGCGGAATGTGCCAAAGGTGTCATATTATCTCCGCTTTTATTGATATTTGTTGTTGATGTGCTGGCTGCCTTATTGCCATGGTTTTCGGGTCGATGAGTCAATGAGTTATTCTAGTGTCAATAAAAATATGTCAGAGACTGCTGACTATGTCACGCTTATTATTTGCGAATAGTTCCCTATTATTTTTCGTGTTGCACCTGACCAACGAATTTTTTTAAGGATGTTTTGAACACTTATGCTTCTGCTACGGGACAACTTATTAACCCATCATAGTGCTCCATCGCATGCTGCTCACAACTATCCCGCTATTGTCTGAAAGAGGAGAAAATATTTTGGGTGTTACCCATGACGTGTTTGAGCAAAAGTATCTTTGCCTCTCTTTCAAACTTGGCACAGTCCATGACGTGTTTGAGAAAAGGTAGAACGCACAAAGGTATATTTCAAACTTGGCAAGCAAGACTCAATAAAAGGCTCGTAGATTGGAGTGAGTAATATATATCTTTAGCAAGTAAATAGATCCTTATTAAGTCGGTGACTTGCAAACATAACTTAATCATACATAAAAGAATTCAAAGAAGAATCAAATATTTTCCATAGATAATACTGGATCATAAACCCACAATTCATCGATCTCAACAAACACACTGCAAAAAGAAGATTACATCGAATAGATCTCCACGAGAGAGGGAGAACATTGTATTGAGATCCAAAAGAGAGAAGAAGCCATCTAGCTACTAGCTATGGACCCGAAGGTCTAAAGTAAACTACTCACACTTCATCGGAGGGGCTATGGTGTTGATGTAGAATCCCTCCGTGGTGGATGCCCTTCCGTGGAGCTCCTAACAGGCCCCAAGATGGGATCTCGTGGATACAGGAAGTTGCGGCGGTGGAATTAGGTTTTTGGCTCCTGCTCGATCGTTTGGGGATACGAGGTATATATAGGAGGAAGGAGTACGTTGGTGGAGCGTCAGGGGCCCACGAGGTGAGGCGCCCTCCACCTCGTGACCGCCTGCACTTCTTGGAGTAGGGTCCAAGTCTCGTGGATCACGCTCGGTTGGAAAATCGCATTCGAAGGTTTCATTCCGCTTTGGACTCCGTTTGATATTCCGCTTTCTTGAAACACTGAAATAGGCAAAAAACAGCAATTTCGGCTGGGCCTCCGGTTAATAGGTTAGTCCCAAAATTAATATAAAAGTGGAAAATAAAGCCCAATAAAGTCCAAAACAGTAGATAAAGTAGCATGGAGCAATCAAAAATTATAGATACGTTGGAGACGTATCAGGCATCCCCAAGCTTAATTCACCGTCATTCCTCGAGTAGGTAAATGATAAAAAGAGAATTTTTATGCGGAGTGATACTTTGGCATAATTTCAATGTAAATCTTCTTAATCATGGTATGAATATTCAGATCCGAAAGATTCAAGACAAAAGTTCATATTGACACAAAAATAATAATACTTCAAGCATACTAACAAAGCAATTATGTCTTCTCAAAATAACATGGCCAAAGAGAGTTATCCCTACAAAATCATATGGTGCAGCTATGCTCCATCTTCCCCACACAAAGTATTTAAATCATGCACAACCCCGATGACAAGCCAAGCAATTGTTTCATACTTTAACATTTTCAAAACTTTTTCAATCTTCACACAATACATGAGCGTGAGCCAAGGATATAGCACTATATGTGGAATAGAACGGTGGTTGTGGAGAAGACAAAAAGAGGGAAGATAGTCTCACATCAACTAGGCGTATCAACGGGCTATGGAGATGCCCATCAATAGATATCAATGTGAGTGAGTAGGGATTGCCATGCAACGGATGCACTAAAGCTTAAGTATATGAAAGCTCAACAAAAGAAACTAGGTGGGTGTGCATCCAACTCGCTTGCTCACGAAGACCTAGGGCATTTGAGGAAGCCCATCATTGGAATATACAAGCCAAGTTCTATAATGAAAAATTCCCACTAGTATATGAAAGTGAGAAAATGAGAGACTCTCTATCATGAAGATCATGGTGCTACTTTGAAGCACAAGTGTGGTAAAACGATAGTAACATTGTCCCTTCTCTCTTTTTCTCTCATTTTTTTATTTGGGCCTTTTCTCTTTTTTTATGGCCTCTTTTTTTATTTTTTATTTTTTTTATTTTTCGTCCGGAGTCTCATCCCGACTTATGGGGGAATCATAGTCTCCATCATCCCTTCCTCACTTGGTACAATGTTCTAATAATGATGATCATCTCACTTTTATTTTTCTTACAACTCAACAATTACAACTCGATACTTAGGCCAAATATGACTCTATATGAATGCCTCCGGCGGTGTACCGGGATATGCAATGATTCATGAGCGACATGTATGAAAGAATTGTTGGAAATATGCCCTAGAGTCAATAATAAAAGTATTATTATTATATTTCCTTGTTCATGATAATTGTCTTTTATTCATGCTATAATTGTATTATCCGGAAATCATAATACACGTGTGAATACATAGACCACAATATGTCCCTAGTGAGCCTCTAGTTGACTAGCTCGTTGATCAATAGATAGTCATGGTTTCCTCGACTATGGACATTGGATGTCATTGATAACGGGATCACGTCATTAGGAGAATGATGTGATGGACAAGACCCAATCCTAAGCATAGCACAAGATCGTGTAGTTCGTTTTGCTAGAGCTTTTCCAATGTCAAGTATCTCTTCCTTAGACCATGAGATCGTGTAACTCCCGGATACCGTAGGAGTGCTTTGGGTGTACCAAACGTCACAACGTAATCGGGTGACTATAAAGGTGCATTACGGTATCTCCGAAAGTGTACATTGGGTTGACACGGATCGAGACTGGATTTGTCACTCCGTATGACGGAGAGGTATCACCGGGCCCACTCGGTAGTGCATCATCATAATGAGCTCAAAGTGACCAAGTGTTTGGTCACGGGATCATGCATTACAAGATGAGTAAAGTGACTTGCCGGTAACGAGATTGAACGAGGTATTGGGATACCGACGATCGAATCTCGGGCAAGTAAAATACCGATTGACAAAGGGAATAGTATACAGGGTTGATTGAATCCTCGACATAGTGGTTCGTCCGATGATATCATCGAGGAGCATGTGGGAGCCAACATGGGTATCCAGATCTCTCCGTTGGTTATTGCCCGAGAGCCGTCTCGGTCATGTCTGCATGTCTCCCGAACCCGTAGGGTCTACACACTTAAGGTTTGGTGACGCTAGGGTTGTATGAATATGAGTATGCAGCAAACCAAATGTTGTTCGAGTCCGGATGAGATCCCGGACGTCACGAGGAGTTCCGGAATGGTCCGGAGGTAAAGATTTATATATGGGAAGTCTTATTTTGGTCGCCGGAAAAGTTTCGCACTTTATCGGTATTGTACCGGGAGTGCCGAAAGGGGTCCGGGGGTCCACCGGGGGGTCCACCTGCCCCGGGGGGCCACATGGGCTGTAGGGGGTGCGCCTTGGCCTATATGGTCCAAGGGCACCAGCCCCAAGAGGCCCATGCGCCAAGGAGACTTGGGGAGGGGAGAGTCCTAAAGGGGGAAGGCACCTCCTAGGTGCCTTGGGAAGGATGGACTCCTCCCCCCCTCTTGGCCGCACCCCTTCCTTGGAGGAAGGGGCAAGGCTGCACCCTCCCCCGTCTCTTGCACCTATATAAAGGGAGGGGAGGGAGGGTGGCCGCACCAAAGCCCGGCGCCTCCTCCTCCCCTCGCAACACCTCCTCCTCCTCCCGTAGTTGCTTAGCGAAGCCTGCCGGAGTTTTGCTGCATCCACCATCACGCCGTGCTGCTGGATCATCATCAACCTCTCCTTTCCCTTGCTGGATCAAGAAGGAGGAGACGTCATCCGCTCCGTACGTGTGTTGAACGCGGAGGTGCTGTCCGTTCAGCACTAGGTCATCGGTGATCTGAATCACAGCGAGTACGACTCCATCATCCCCGTTCCATTGAACGCTTCCGCACGCGATCTACAAGTGGTATGTAGATGCAATCACTCTCCCATGACTCGTTCCTAGATGAACTCATAGATGGATCTTGGTGAAACCGTAGGAAAAATTTTAATTTTCTCGCAACGTTCCCCAACAAAGGGCATCATGAGCTAGGTCTATGCGTAGTTCTCTATTGCACGAGTAGAACACAATTTTGTTGTGGGCGTAGATCTTGTCAACTTGCTTGCCGCTACTAGTCTTTTCTTGCTTTAGCGGTATTGTAGGATGAAGCAGCCCGGACCGACCTTACACGTACGCTTACGTGAGACAGGTTCCACCGACTGACATGCACTAGTTGCATAAGGTGGCTAGCGGGTGTCTGTCTCTCCTACTTTAGTTGGAGCGGATTAGATGAAAAGGGTCCTTATGAAGGGTAAATAGAAGTTGATAAAATCACGTTGTGGTTATTCGTAGGTAAGAAAACGTTCTTGCTAGAACACAATTGCAGCCACGTAAAATATGCAACAACAATTAGAGGACGTCTAACTTGTTTTTGCGGCAATTGTCATGTGATGTGATATGGCCAGAAGTTGTGATGAATGATGAATGATATATTGTGATGTATGAGATCATGTTCTTGTAATAGGAATCACGACTTGCATGTCGATGAGTATGACAACGGCAGGAGCCATAGGAGTTGTCTTTATTTTTGTATGACCTGCGTGTCATTGAAGAACGCCATGTAAATTACTTTACTTTGTTGCTAAACGCGTTAGCCATAGAAGTAGAAGTAGTCGTTGGCGTGACAACTTCATGAATTCACGATGATGGAGATCATGATGATGGAGATCATGGTGTCATGCGGGTGACAGGATGATCATGGAGCCCCGAAGATGAAGATCAAAGGAGCTATATGATATTGGCCATATCATGTCACTACTTTATATAATTGCATGTGATGTTTATTATGTTTTAAGCATCTTGTTTACTTAGAACGACGGTAGTAAATAAGATGATCCCTTATAATAATTTCAAGAAAGTGTTCCCCATAACTGTGCACCGTTGCTAAAGTTCGTCGTTTCGAAGCACCACGTGATGATCGAGTGTGATAGATCCTTACGTTCACATACAACGGGTGTAAGACAGTTTTACACATGCATAAACACTTAGGGTTAACTTGACGAGCCTAGCATGTACGGACATGGCCTCGGAACACAAGAGACCGAAAGGTCGAACATGAGTCGTATGGAAGATACGATCAACATGGAGATGTTCACCGACGATGACTAGTCCATCTCACGTGATGATCGGACACGGCCTAGCCGACTCGGATCATGTTGAAGGAAATATGCCCTAGAGGCAATAATAAAGTTATTATTTATTTCCTTATATCATGATAAATGTTTATTATTCATGCTAGAATTGTATTAACCGGAAACATAATACATGTGTGAATACATAGACAAACAGAGTGTCACTAGTATGCCTCTACTTGACTAGCTCGTTAATCGAAGATCGTTATGTTTCCTAACCATAGACATGAGTTGTCATTTGATTAACGGGATCACATCATTAGGAGAATGATCTGATTGACATGACCCATTCCGTTAGCTTAGCACTTGATCGTTTAGTATGTTGCTATTGCTTTCTTCATGACTTATACATGTTCCTGTAACTATGAGATTATGCAACTCCGTTTACCGGAGGAACACTTTGGTACTACCAAACGTCACAACGTAATCGGGTGATTATAAAGGAGTACTACAGGTGTCTCCAAAGGTACATGTTGGGTTGGCGATTTCGAGATTAGGTTTTGTCACTCCGATTGTCGGAGAGGTATCTCTGGGCCTTCTCGGTAATACACATCATATAAGCCTTGCAAGCATTGCAACTAATAAGTTAGTTGCGAGATGATGTATTACGGAACGAGTAAAGAGACTTGCCGTAACGAGATTGAACTAGGTATTGGATACCGAATGATCGAATCTCGGGCAAGTAACATACCGATGACAAAGGGAACAAAGTATGTTGTTATGCGGTTTGACCGATAAAGATCTTCAGAGAATTTGTAGGAGCCAATATGGGCATCCAGGTTCCGCTATTGGTTATTGACCGAGAATAGTTCTAGGTCATGTCTACATAGTTCTCGAACCCGTAGGGTCCGCACACTTAAGGTTTCGGCGATGCTTATATTATGAGTTTATGAGTTTTGATGTACCGAAGGAGTTCGGAGTCCCGGATGAGATCGGGGACATGACGAGGAGTCTCGAAATGGTCGAGACGTAAAGATCGATATATTGGACGACTATATTCGGAGTTCGGAAAGGTTCCGGATGAAAACAGGAAGTTACCGGAACACCGGGGGGTTACCGGAACCCCCCGGGGGGTCAATGGGCCTTGATGGGCCATAGGGAGAAGAGGAAGGGCCGGCCAGGGCAGGCCACGCGCCTCTACCCTCTAGTCCGAATAGGACAAGGAGAGGGGGCGCGCCTTCCTCTTCCCTCCCCAATCCTATTCCAACTAGGGGGGGGAGTCCTACTCCTGGGAGTAGGACTCCTCCGTGCACCCCCTTGGGCTGGCCGCACTTCTTGCTCCTTTATATACGGGGGTGGGGGCACCCTGAACACACAAGTTGATCTACGGATCGTTCTTAGCTGCAGTGCGGTGCCCCCTCCACCATATTCCACTTCGGTCATATCGTCACGGAGCTTAGGCGAAGCCTCGCGCCGGTGAAGTCATATCGTCATGGAGCTTAGGCGAAGCCCTGCGTCGGTGGAGCATCATCATCGTAACCACGCCGTCATGCTGACGGAACTCATCCCCGACGCTTTGCTGGATCGGAGCCCGGGGATCGTCATCGAGCTGAACGTGTGCAGAACTCGGAGGTGCCGTACGTTCGGTACTTGGATCGGTTGGATCGTGAAGACGTACGACTACATCCCGCGTTGTTATAACGCTTCCGCTTTCGGTCTACGAGGGTACGTGGACATACACTCTCCCCTCTCGTTGCTATGCCATCACCATGGTCTTGCGTGTGCGTAGGAAATTTTTTGAAATTACTACGTTCCCCAACAAAGGGTATCGTGAGCCTGGTTTTATGCGTTGATGTCATATGCACGAGTAGAACACAAGTGAGTTGTGGGCGATATAAGTCATACTTCTTACCAAAGATGTCATGCTTTGGTTCAGCGGTATTGTGAGATGAAGCGGCCCGGACCGACATTACGCCAGACGCTTTACGCGAGACTGGTTTCACCGCTTGAGCACTCGTTGCTTAAAGGTGACCGGCGGGTGTCTGCCTCTCACTTTAGTTGAACCGAGTGTGGCTACGCCCGGTCCTTGCGAAGGTTAAAACAGCACCAACTTGACAAACTATCGTTGTGGTTTTGATGCGTAGGTAAGAACGGTTCTTGCTCAGCCCGTAGCAGCCACGTAAAACTTGCAACAACAAAGTAGAGGACGCCTAACTTGTTTTTGCAGGGCATGTTGTGATGTGATATGGTCAAGACGTGATGCTATATTTTATTGTATGAGATGATCATGTTTTGTAACCGAAGTTATCGACTAACCGGCAGAGCCATATGGTTGTCGCTTATTGTATGAAATGCAACGCCATGTAATTGCTTTACTTTATCACTAAGCGTAGCGATAGTCGAGAAGCAATAGTTGGCGAGACGACAACGATGCTACGATGGAGATCAAGGTGTCGCTACCGGTGACGATGGTGATCATGACGGTAAGCTTCGGAGATGGAGATCACAAGCACAAGATGATGATGACCATATCATATCACTTATATTGATTGCATGTGATGTTTATCCTTTATGCATCTTATCTTGCTTTGATTGACGGTAGCATTATAAGATGATCTCTCACTAAAATTATCAAGAAGTGTTCTCCACGAGTATGCACCGCTATGCGAAAGTTCTTCGTCTTTGAGACACCACGTGATGATCGGGTGTGATAGGCTCTACGTTCAAATACAACGGGTGCAAAACAGTTGCACGTGGAATACTCAGAGTTAAACTTGACGAGCCTAGCATATAATGTATATGGCCTCGGAACACGGAGACCGAAGGTCGAACGTGAATCATATAGTAGATATGATCAACATAGTGATGTTCACCATTGAAACTACTCCATCTCACGTGATGATCGGACATGGTTTAGTTGATTTGGATCACGTAATCACTTAGATGACTAGAGAGATGTCTATCTAAGTGGGAGTTCTTAAGTAATATGATTAATTGAACTTTAATTTATCATGAACTTAGTCCCGGTAGTATTTTGCAAATTATGTTGTAGATCAATAGCTTGCGTTGTTGCTTTCATATGTTTATTTTGATATGTTCCTAGAGAAAATTGTGTTGAAAGATGTTAGTAGCAATGATGCGGATTGGATCCGTGATCTGAGGTTTATCCTCATTGCTGCACAGAAGAATTATGTCCTTAATGCACCGCTAGGTGACAAACCTATTGCAGGAGCAGATGCAGACGTTATGAACGTTTGGCTAGCTCAAAAGGATGACTACTTGATAGTTTAGTGCACCATGCTTAAACGGCTTAGAATCGGGACTTCAAAGATGTTTTGAACGTCATGGACCATATGAGATGTTCCAGGAGTTGAAGTTAATATTTCCAGCAAATACCCGAGTTGAGAGATATGAAGTCTCCAACAAGTTCTAAAGCTAAAAGATGGAGGAGAATTGCTCAACTAGTGAGCATGTGCTCAGATTGTCTGGGTACTTCAATCGCTTGAATCAAGTGGGAGTTAATCTTCCAGATAAGATAGTGATTGACAGAATTCTCTAGTCACCATCACTAAGTTACTAGAACTTCGTGATGAACTATAGTATGAAAGGGATGACGAAAACAATTCCCAAGCTCTTCGCGATGCTAAAATCGGCGAAGGTAGAAATCAAGAAAAACATCAAGTGTTGATGGTTGACAAGACCACTAGTCTCAAGGAAAAGGGCAAAGGGAAGAAGGGGAACTTCAAGAAGAACGGCAAGCAAGTTGCTAGTCGAGTGAAGAAGCCCAAGTCTGGACCTAAGCCTGAGACTAAGTGCTTTTGCTGCAATGGAACTGGTCACTGGAAGCGGAAATACCCTGAATATTTGGTGGATAATAAGGATGGCAAAGTGAACAAAAGTATATTTGATATACAGGTTATTGATGTGTGCCTTACTAGTGTTTATAGTAGCCCCTGAGTATTTGATACTGCTCGGTTGCTAAGATTAGTAACTCAAACAGGAGTTCTGTATAAACAGAGACTAGTTAAAGGGAAGTGACGATGAGTGTTGGAAGTAGTTCCAAGATTGATATGATCATCATCGCACACTCCCTATACTCTCGGGATTAGTGTTGAACCTAAATAAATGTTATTTGGCATTTGCGTTGAGCATAAATATGATTTGATCATGTTTATTGCAATACGGTTATTCATGTAAGTTAGAGAATAATTATTGTTCTGTTTACATGAATAAAACCTTCTATGGTCATACACCCAATGAAAATGGTTTGTTGGATCTCGATCGTGTGATACACATATTCATAATATTGAAACCAAAAGATGTAAAGTTAATAATGATAGTGCAACTTATTTGTGGCAATCGCAGCTTTAGGTCATATTGGTGTAAAGCGCATGAAGAAACTCCATCTTGATGGGCTTTTGGAATCAGTTGATTATGAATCATTTGATGCTTAAGTAACCGTGCCTTTTGGGCAAGATGACTGAAACTCCGTTGTTCGGAACAATGGAACGAGATCTTGACTTATTGGAGATAATACATACCGATGTATGCGATCCAATGAGTGTTGATGCTCGTGGCAAGTATCGTTATTTTCTAACCTTCACAAGATGATTTGAGCAGATATGGGTATATCTTCTTGATGAAACATAAGTCTGAAACATTTGAAAAGTTCAAAGAATTACAGAGTGAAGTGAAGAATCATCGTAACAAGAAAATAAAAGTTTCTACGATATGATCGCAGAGGAAAAATATTTGAGTTACGAGTTTGGTCTTCAATTAAAACAAAGGTGGAATAGTTTCACAGCTCACGCCACATGGAACACCACAACATAATGGTGTGTCCGAATGTCGAATCAAGCACTTTATTGGATATGGTGCGATCTATGATGTATCTTACCGATTTACCACCATCGCTTTTGGGTTATGCATTAGAGATACTGCATTCACGTTTAATAGGGCACCATCTAAATCCGTTGAGATGACACCGTATGAACTATGGTTTAGCAAAGAAACCTAAGTCGTCGCTTTCTTAAAGTTTGGAGTTGTGATGCTTATGTGAAAAAAATTTCACCTGATAAGCTCGAACCCAAATCGGAAAAGTGCGTCTTCATAGAATACCCAAAGGAAACTGTTGGGTACACCTTCTATCACATGTCTAAAGGCAAAACATTAGTTGCTAAGATGGATCCTTTCTAGAGAAGGAGTTTTCTCTCGAAAGAAGTGAGTGGGAGGAAAGTAGAACTTGATAAGGTAATTGTACCTTCTCCCTTATTGGAAAGTAGTTCATCACAGAAATCAGTTTCAGTGATTCCTACACCAATTAGTAAGGAAGTTAATGATGATGATTATGAAACTTCAGATCAAGTTGCTACCAAACCTCGTAGGTCTTCCGAAGTAAGATCCGCACCAGAGTGGTACGGTAATCATGTTCTGGAAGTCATGTTACTAGACCATGATGAACCTACGAAATATGAGGAAGCGATGATGAGCCCAGATTCCGCGAAATGGCTTGAGGCCATGAAATGCGAGATGGGATCCATATATGAGAACAAAGTGTGGACTTTGATGGAGTTGCCCGATGATCGGCAAGCCATATTATATAAATGGATCTTCAAGAGGAAGACAGATGTCGATAGTAGTATTACTATCTACAAAGCTCGACTTGTCGCAGAAAGGTTTTCGACAAGTTCAAGGTGTTGACTACAATGAGATTTTCTCAACTGTAGCGATGCTTAAGTCTGTCCGAATCATGTTAGCAATTTGAGTGGGAGTTCATTAAAAAATTTGATTAGATGAACTTAATTATCATGAACTTAGTCTAAAGTCTTTGCAATATATGTCTTGTAGATCAAATGGCCAACGCTCATGTCACCATGAACTTCAACGTGTTCCTAGAGAAAACCAAGCTGAAAGACGATGGCAAAGAACTATTCGGACTGGGTCCGGAACCCGAGGATCATCCTCATAGCAGCCAAGAAACAATATGTCCTAGAAGCACCGCTAGGTGATGCACCTATCCTGAAGAACCAAGACATTATGAATGCTTGGCAGTCTCGTCGATGATTACTCCCTCGCTCAAAGGCGGCATGCTTTACTGACTTAGAACCGGGCTCCAAAAGCGTTTTGAGGAACACGGAGCATATGAGATGTTCGAGGAGCTGAAAATGGTTTTCCAAGCTCATGCCCGGTCGAGAGATATGAAGTCTCCGACAAGTTCTACGTTGTAAGATGGAGGAAAATAGTTACAAGTGAGCACATACTCAAAATGTCCGGGTTGCACAACCACCGTCATAGTTGGACATTAACCTCCCAGACGAGGCGGTCATTGACAGAATCCTTGATCGCCCCACCAAGCTACAAGTGCTTTGTGATGAACTACAATATGCGTGGGATGGTGAAAACTATTCTCAAGTATTTTCAATGTTGAAGTCAGCAGAGGTAGAAATCAAGAAGGAGCATCAAGTGTTGATGGTCAATAAAACCACTAAGTTCAAGAAGGGCAAGGGAAAGAAGAACTTCAAGAAGGACGGCAAGGATGTTGCCGCTACCGGTAAGCCGCTTGCCGGGAAGAAGTCAAAGAATGGACCCAAGCACGAGACCGAGTGCTTTTATTGCAAAGGGAAGGGTCATCGGAAGCGGAACTGCCCCAAATACTTAGCGCACAAGAAGGCCGGCAACACTAAAGGTATATTTGATATACATGTAATTGATGTGTACCTTACGATTACTCGTAGTAACTCCCGGGTATTTGATACCGGTGCCGTTGCTCATATATGTAACACACGCCAGGAGCTGCGGAATAAACGGAGGCTGGCGAAGGACGAGGTGACGATGCGGCGTGGGGAATGATTCCAAGGTCGATGTGATCGCCGTCGGCACGCTACCTCTACATTTACCTACGGGATTAGTTTTAAACCTCAATAATTGTTATTTAGTACCAAGTTTGAGCATGAACATTGTATCAGGATCTCGTTTAATACGAGATGGCTACTCATTTAAATCTGAGAATAGTGGTTGTTCTATTTATATGAGAGAAATGTTTTATGGTCATGCTCCGATGGTCAATGGTTTATTCTTAATGAATCTCGAACATAATGTTACACATGTTCATAGTGTGAATACCAAAAGATGTAAAGTTGATAACGATAGTCCCACATACTTGTGGCACTGCCGCCTTGGTCACATTGGTGTCAAGCGCATGAAGAAGATCCATGCTGATGGACTTTTAGAGTCTCTCGATTATGAATCATTTGACACATGCGAACCATACCTCATGGGCAAGCTGACCAAGACTCCGTTCTCCGGAACAATGGAGCGAGCAACCAACTTATTGGAAATCATACATACCGATGTGTGCGGTCCAATGAGTGTTGAGGCTCGCGGAGCATATCGTTATGTTCTCACTCACCGATGACTTGAGTAGATATGGGTATGTCTACTTGATGAAACACAAGTCTGAGACCTTTGAAAAGTTCAAGGAATTTCAGAATGAGGTAGAGAATCAACGTGACCGAAAAAATAAAGTTCTTACGATCAGATCGTGGAGGAGAATATTTAAGTCACGAATTTGGTACACACTTAAGGAAATGTGGAATCGTTTCACAACTCACGCTACCGAACACCTCAGCGTAATGGTGTGTCCGAACGTCGTAATCGCACTCTATTGGTTATGGTGCGATGTATGATGTCTCTTACCGATTTACCGCTATCATTTTGGGGATACGCTCTAGAGACAGCTACATTCACTTTAAATAGGGCACCGTCTAAATCCGTTGAGACGACACCGTATGAATTATGGTTTGGGAAGAAACCTAAGTCATCGTTTCTAAAAGTTTGGGGATGCGATGCTTATGTCAAGAAACTTCAACCTGAAAAGCTCGAACCCAAGTCGAAAAAATACGTCTTCATAGGATACCCTAAGGAAACCATTGGGCATACCTTCTACCTTAGATCCGAAGGCAAGATCTTTGTTGCCAAGAACGGATCCTTTCTGGAAAAAGAGTTTCTCTCGAAAGGAGTAAGTGGGAGGAAAGTAGAACTCGATGAAGTACTACCTCTTGAACCGGAAAGTAGTACAGCTCAGGAAAATGTTCCTGTGGTGCCTACACCGACTGGAGAGAAATTAATGATTATGATCAAGGTACTTCGGATCAAGTTGCTCACGAACTTCGTAGGGTCCACTAGGACACGTTCCGCACTGCAGTGGTACGGCAACCCTGTCCTGGAAATCATGTTGTTAGACAACGGTGAACCTTCAAACTATGAAGAAGCGATGGCGGGCCTAGATTCCAACAAATGGCTTGAAGCCATGCAATCCGAGATAGGATCCATGTATGAAAACAAAGTATGGACTTTGACAGACTTGGTTCGATGATCGGCGAGCGATAGAAAACAAATGGATCTTTAAGAAGAAGACGGACACAGATGGTAATGTTACCATCTATAAAGCTCGACTTGTCGCTAAGGGTTATCGACAAGTTCAAGGGATTGATTACGATGATATTTTCTCTCCCGTAGCGAAGCTTAAGTCCGTCTGAATCATGTTAGCAATTGCCGCATACTATGATTATGAGATATGGCATATGGACGTCAAAACGGCATTCCTTAACGGTTACCTTAAGGAAGAGCTGTATATGATGCAGCCGGAAGGTTTTGTCGATCCTAAGAATGCTAACAAGGTATGCAAGCTCCAGCGATCCATTTATGGGCTGGTGCAAGCATCTCGGAGTTGGAACATTCGCTTTGATGAGATGATCAAAGCGTTTGGGTTTATGCAGACTTATGGAGAAGCCTGCGTTTACATAAGAAAGTGAGTGGGAGCTCAGAGCATTTCTCATATTATATGTAGATGACATACTTTTGATGGGAAATGATATAGAACTCTTGGACAGCATTAAGGCCTAGTTGAATAAAAGTTTTTCAATGAAGGACCTTGGAGAAGCTGCTTATATATTAGGCATCAAGATCTATAGAGATAGATCGAGACGCCTCATAGGTCTTTCACAAAGCACATACCTTGATAAGATTTTGAGGAAGTTCAAAATGGACCAGTCCAAGAAAGGGTTCTTGCCTGTTTTGCAAGGTGTGAAATTGAGCTCAGCTCAATGCCCGACCACGGCAAAAGATAAAGAAGAGATGAGCGTCATCCCCTATGCCTCAGCCATAGGATCTATTATGTATGCCATGTCTGTGTACCAGGACCTGATGTAAACCTTGCCGTAAGTTTGGTAGGAAGGTACCAAAGTAATCCCGCAAGGAACACCGGACAGCGGTCAAGAATATCCTGAAGTACACGAAAAGGACAAAGGACATGTTTCGTTTATGGAGGTGACGAAGAGCTCGTCAGAAGGGTTACGCCGACGCTAGCTTCGACACGCATCCGGATGACTCAAAGTCACAAACCGGATACGTGTATATGTTGAATGGTGGAGCAGTAAGCTGGTGCAGCTGCAAGCAGAGCGTCGTGGCGGGATCTACATGTGAAGCGGAGTACATGGCAGCCTCGGAGGCATCACATGAAGCAATATGGGTGAAGGAGTTCATCACCGACCCAGGAGTCATACCCAATGCGTCGGGGCCGATCAAACTCTTCTGTGACAACACTGGAGCTATTGCACTTGCCAAGGAGCCCAGGTTTCACAAGAAGACCAGTACATCAAGCGTCGCTTCAACTCCATTCGTGAAAATGTTCAAGATGGGGACATAGAAATTTGCAAAGTGTATACGGATCTGAATGTCGCAGATCCGTTGAATAAACCTCTTCCGCGGGCAAAACATGATCAACACCAGAACTCTATGGGTGTTCGATTCATCACAATGTAACTAGATTATTGACTCTAGTGCAAGTGGGAGACTGTTGGAAATATACCCTAGAGGCAATAATAAAAGTATTATTATTATATTTCCTTGTTCATGATAATTGTCTTTTATTCATGCTATAATTGTATTATCCGGAAATCGTAATACACGTGTGAGTACATAGACCACAATATGTCCCTAGTGAGCCTCTAGTTGACTAGCTCGTTGATCAATAGATAGTCATGGTTTCCTGACTATGGACATTGGATATCATTGATAACGGGATCACATCATTAGGAGAATGATGTGATGGACAAGACCCAATCCTAAGCATAGCACAAGATCGTGTAGTTCGCTTTTGCTAGAGCTTTTCCAAAGGTCAAGTATCTCTTCCTTAGACCATGAGATCGTGTAACTCCGGATACCGTAGGAGTGCTTTGGGTGTACCAAACGTCACAACGTAATCGGGTGACTATAAAGGTGCATTACAGGTATCTCCGAAAGTGTGCATTGGGTTGACACGGATCGAGACTGGATTTGTCACTCCGTATGACGGAGAGGTATCACTGGGCCCACTCGGTAGTGCATCATCATAATGAGCTCAAAGTGACCAAGTGTTTGGTCACGGGATCATGCATTACAAGACTGAGTAAAGTGACTTCTGGTAACGAGATTGAACGAGGTATTGGGATACCGACGATCGAATCTCGGGCAAGTAAAATCTTGATTGACAAAGGGAATGGTATATGAGGTTGATTGAATCCTCGACATCGTGGTTCATCCGATGATATCATCGAGGAGCATGTGGGAGCCAACATGGGTATCCAGATCCCTCTGTTGGTTATTGCCCGAGAGCCGTCTCGGTCATGTTCGCAAGATGTCTCCCGAACCCGTAGGGTCTACACACTTAAGGTTCGGTGACGCTTAGGGTTGTATGAATATGAGTATGCAGCAAAACGAATGTTGTTCTGAGTCCCGGATGAGATCCCGGATGTCACGTGGAGTTCCGGAATGGTCCGTAGGTAAAGATTTATATATAGGAAGTCTTGTGTTGGTCGCCGGAACTGTTTCGCACTTTATCGGTATTGTACCGGAGTGCCGAAAGGGGTCCGGGGTCCACCGGGAGGTCCACCTGCCCTGGGGGCCACATGGGCTGTAGGGGTGCGCCTTGGCCTATATGGGCCAACGGCACCAGCCCCAAGAGGCCCATGCGCTAAGGAGACTTGGGGAGGGAGAGTCCTAAAGGGGAAGGCACCTCCGAGGTGCCTTGGGGAGGATGGACTCCTCCCCCTCTTGGCCGCACCCCTTCCTTGGAGGAAGGGGCAAGGCTGCGCCCTCCCCCCTCTCTTGCACCTATATAAAGGGAGGGGAGGGAGGGGTGGCCGCACCCAGAAAGCCTGGCGCCTCCCTCCTCCCTGCAACACCTCCTCCTCCTCCCGTAGTTGCTTAGCGAAGCCCTGCCGGAGTTCTGCTGCATCCACCATCACGCCATCGTGCTGCTGGATCATCATCAACCTCTCCTTCCCCCTTGCGGATCAAGAAGGAGGAGACTTCATCCGCTCCGTACGTGTGTTGAACGCGAAGGTGCTGTCCATTCAACACTAGGTCATTGGTGATCTGAATCACGGCGAGTACGACTCCATCATCCCCGTTCCATTGAACGCTTCCGCACGCGATCTACAAGTGGTATGTAGATGCAATCACTCTCCCATGACTCGTTGCTAGATGAACTCATAGATGGATCTTGGTGAAACCGTAGGAAAAATTTTAATTTTCTGCAACGTTCCCCAACAAGAATTATGTACGGTGGCTTTGCCACAAATACAATGTCAACTACATGATCATGCTAAGCAATATGACAATGATGGAGCGTGTCATAATAAACGGAACGGTGGAAAGTTACATGGCAATATATCTCGGAATGGCTATGGAAATGCCATGATAGGTAGGTATGGTGGCTGTTTTGAGGAAGGTATATGGTGGGTGTATGATACCGGCGAAAAGTGCGCGGTATTAGAGAGGCTAGCAATGGTGGAAGGATGGGAAAAAATGCGTATGATCCATGGACTCAACATTAGTCATAAAGAACTCATATACTTATTGCAAAAATCTAAAAGTTATCAAAGCAAAGTATTACGCGCATGCTCCTAGGGGGATAGATTGGTAGGAAAAGACCATCGTCATTCCCCGACCGCCACTCATAAGGAAGACAATCAATAAATAAATCATGCTCCGAAGTTCATCACATAACGGTTCACCATACATGCATGCTACGGGAATCACAAACTTCAACACAAGTATTATTTAAATTCACAACTACTCAACTAGCATGACTCTAATATCACCATCTTCATATCTCAAAACAATTATCAAGCATCAAACTTATCTTAGTATTCAACGCACTCAAAAGAAAGTTTCACATATCTTGAATACCAAGTATATTAACATTAAGCAAATTACCATGCTATTAACGACTCTCAAAATAATCTAAGTGAAGCATGAGAGATCAAGTTTCTTTAAAACAAATCCACCACCATGCTCTAAAAGATCTAAGTGAAGCACTAGAGCAAAAAATATCACGCCTAAAAGATATAAGTGAAGCACTATGAGCAAAACTATCAAGCTCAAAAGATATAAGTGAAGCACATAGAGTATTCTATCAAATTCCAATTTATATATGGCTCTCTCAAAAGGTGTGTACAGCAAGGATGATTGTGGTAAACTAACAAGCAAAGACGCAAATAATACAAGACGCTCCAAGCAAAACACATATCATGTGGTGAATAAAAATATAGCTCCAAGTAAATTACCGATGGAAGTGGACGAAAGAGGGGATGCCTTCCGGGCATCCCCAAGATTTGACTTTTTGGTGTCCTTGGATTATCTTGGGGGTGCCATGGGCATCCCCAAGCTTAGGCTCTTGCCACTCCTTGTTCCATAATCCATCAAAAGAATTCACCCAAAACTTCAAAACTTCACAACACAAAACTCAATAGAAATCTCATGAGCTCCGTTAGAGAAAGAAAACAAAAGACTACTTTAAGGTACTGTAATGAACTTATTCTTTATTTTATTGGTGTTAAACCTACTGTATTCCAACTTCTTTATGGATTATAAACTATTTTACTAGCCATAGATTCATCAAAATAAGAAAACAACACACGCAAAACAGAATCTGTCAAAAGTAACAGTCAGTAGTAATCAGAACTAACGCAAAACTTCGGAACCCAAAAAATTCTACCATATACGAACTGGAAAATATGTTTATTGATCAGCATCAATTGGAATCAATATTTTATCATGTTCTGGTGATTTTTAACAATTCGCAATCGAGCACAAAGTTTCCGGAAATTACAAAGCAAGATCAAATAACTATCATCCAAGAAGATCCAATAGGTCTAGCTTGGCACAAACACTAATTAAAAGATAAAACCACATCTAAACAGAGGCTAGATGGATTATTTATTCCTAAACAGAAGCAAAAACAAAAAACACAAAATAAAATTGGGTTGCCTCCCAACAAGCGCTATCGTTTAACGCCCTTAGCTAGGCATAAAAGCAAGGATAGATCTAGGTAGTGTTGTAGTAATAAGATAGATCGGTGAAACTCATTTCATATTCTCTACGTTCAGCAGCAAGTTTTCTTTGAGGCAAGAAAAAGTAATCAAAAGGGCTAAATTTAATAGGACAAAAGTCCCCAAGATCAATTTTAGGAGGTATAGGTTCCTCTTTCGGCCCTTCATATTGCACAACCAATTTATCATTATAAACATTCTTTTGACAGAACTTTGTGAGCCTATACTCAAGGGAGCATCCTAGCTCATTATTTCGAATAGCCAAATCATCATGAAGCTCAGAGATTCTATCAATTAAAATATTGGTAGGCACTTTTTTTCTAAGATTTTCATTGAAAGCAACATAATCAATAGATTGGAAACACATTATTTCTTCTTGATAAAAAAGGATAAATTCTATGGGAGGACGGCCAACGTCCACCCTATAATGCGCAAAGATTTTTTTGGCTTCTTTTATTATAAATCTGAATTCATGAGCCAAAAAGATGGTAGCAACACGCTTAACAAAGGAGTGTTCAATATTAGAAAATTCTAGGAAAATTCTTTGTATAGAAGGGTGCATATGCATAATTGCCTTTCAAGTTCAACGATAAGCATGGCAATAGCGTCCGCAAGACTACTAGTTCTATGGAGAATAGAACCACCCATAGAGGGTAAAGCACCAAAGACAAGTAAAGAAATCTTGAATAACTCCTTTTCCAATAATATTACCACTACCGATTCAAAATCTTTTTGTGTGGTAGGTAGGGGATTCTTTAGCAGGAGCTTCAGAATTTTCCATATTATTATCACCCATATCGGCGATAATTTCCCCAATTTCAGACATAGCGACAAGCAAGCAAACTAACACACGAGCAAACAGAAGGACGAGGAAAAAGGCAAAGGGAAAAGAGAGGAGGAGATTGGGTGAATAGAACGGCAAGGGTGAAGTGGGGGAGAGGAAAACGAGAGGCAAATGGCAAATAATGTAATGCAAGAGATAGGGATTGTGATGGGTACTTGGTATGTTGACTTTTGCGTAGACTCCCAAGAACGGCGCCAGAAATCCTTCTTGCTACGTCTTGAGCTTGCGTTGGTTTTCCCCGAAGAGGAGAGAATTATGCAGCACAGTAGCGTAAGTATTTCCCTCAGTTTTTGAGAACCAAGGTATCAATCCAGTAGGAGGCCACGCGCAAGTCCCTCGTACCTGCACAAAACAATAGCTACTCGCAACCAATGCGATTAGGGGTTGCCAATCCCTTCACGATCACTTACGAGAGTGAGATCTGATAGAGATAATATTTTTGGTATTTTTGGTATAGAGATGCAAAGTAAAAAGTAAAAGCAAAGTAAAAACAAACAAGTAAATAAAGTGATAGAGATTGATATGATGAGAATAGACCCGGGGGCCATAGGTTTCACTAGTGGCTTCTCTCAAGAGCATAAGTATTCTACGGTGGGTGAACAAATTACTGTTGAGCAATTGACAGAATTGAGCATAGTTATGAGTATATCTAGGCAATGATCATGTATATAGGCATCACGTCCGAGACAAGTAGATCGCATAGCGATTCTGCATCTACTACTATTACTCCACTCATCGACCGCTATCCAAAGCATGCATCTAGAGCATTAAGTTAAAAACAGAGTAACCCCTTAAGCAAGATGACATGATGTAGAGGAATAAATTCATGCAATATGATAAATACCCCATCTTGTTATCCTCGATGGCAACAATACAATACGTGTCTTGCAACCCTTTCTGTCATTGGGTAAGGACACCGCAAGATTGAACCCAAAGCTAAGCACTTCTCCCATTGCAAGAACTACCAATCTAGTTGGCCAAACCAAACGGATAATTCAAAGAGACTTGCAAAGATAACTTAATCATACATAAAAGAATTCAGAGAAGAATTAAATATTTTCCATAGATAATACTGGATCATAAACCCACAATTCATCGGTCTCAACAAACACACCGCAAAAAGAAGATTACATCGAATAGATCTCCACGAGAGAGGGGGAGAACATCGTATTGAGATCAAAAAAGAGAGAAGAAGCCATCTAGCTACTAGCTATGGACCCGAAGGTCTAAAGTAAACTACTCACACTTCATCGGAGGGGCTATGGTGTTGATGTAGAAGCCCTCTGTGGTGGATGCCCCTCCAAATGAGCTCCTAACAGGCCCCAAGATGGGATCTCGTGGATACAGGAAGTTGCGGCGATGGAATTAGGTTTTTGGCTCCTGTTCTGATCGGTTGGGGATACGTAGATATATATAGGAGGAAGGAGTACGTCGGTGGAGCGTCAGGGGGCCCACGAGGTAGGGGGGCGCGCCCTCCACCCTCGTGACCGCCTCTGGCACTTCTTGGAGTAGGGTCCAAGTCTCGTGGATCACGTTCGGTTGGAAAATCACGGTCCCGAAGGTTTCATTCCGTTTGGACTCTGTTTGATATTCCGTTTCTTTGAAATACTGAAATAGGCAAAAAACAGCAATTCTGGGCCCACCGGTTAATAGGTTAGTCTCAAAAGTAATATAAAAGTGGAAAATAAAGCCCAATAAAGTCCAAAACAGTAGATAAAGTAGCATGGAGCAATCAAAAATTATAGATACGTTGGAGACGTATCATGCTACCACCAGATCTTCCTATACTAGCTAAACTATGAGCAACTCTATTTTGATGACGCTCAATTTTCAACAGAATAAACCCACGCGACTCCAGAGTTTTTTTGATCTCCAACATGAGATGACCATATGCAGAACGGTCCAGCGAGTCATCAATCAATACAGCAAAAGTGTTATCAGATTGGATCACAATTGGCAATTCCAACCGCTGTATACTCATTTAACCAAGCTTTGTCAACCAACCAAGCATGAGGGTTGGGGGGGGGGGGGGGGGGGTTTTAAAATTGTTCGTTGCTAGTATGCTTCGAGCTAAATGTTACTCCACTAGAATTTTAGTTGACATATATTTCTGATTAATCAGAGAAGTATTGCTTATGGCATGGAGCTGGTTAAAAAGGGATGCTACGGAGAGTTGGAAATGGCATGAATATCTGAATGTGGCGTGATGCATGGATTCCTTGCGGTTCACCCTTTCACCCGATAACTCGTAGACGACAGTGCCGACTAAACAAAGTATCGGATATTTTGAGCAGAATGGTGCTTGGAAAGTGCATGTACTTCAACAATTTTTCTGGACTATCGACATGGAGGCTATCTTGAAAATTCGTACGTTGCCACTGCAGCAGGAGGACTTAAATCTCCTGGTCCATGGAGAAATTGGGATCTTTTTGGGTGAAAATTACATATCACTTAGCAATGGCTGTCCATGAGGAGGTCCATTTCCGTGGGCTTGTAGTTCGCACCCTAATGGTGATCGCCTCATGTGTAGTTGCTCATGTGGAAGTTGATCTGAAATGCATAGACCAATTTTTCATCCAAATTATTACTTCCTCCGTTCCATAATGTAAGACATTTTTTAACAGTAGTGTAATGTTAAAAAAACGTTACATTATGAGACGGAGGGAGTAGGAATGAAGTCAAGTTGAAAAAAGATGTGTTATGAATATTGGATTAGCGGGAATAACTGCTGTGCTCATTGACAAGCGAGATCTACTTGTTGTAGGAAATCTGTAGTCTAAACTCTTCTGTGTCATTTGCCGCATACGTACTCCTTTCGTTTTTATTTAGTTCAAGATATTATTATAATTGAAAGTCGAACTTTTACAAATTTTGACCAAGTTTATAAACAAAAATATTAAGATATACAATAACAAATCAACAACATTAGATTTATTATTGAATGTACTTTCACATCGTATAAATTTATTATAATAAATGTTTATATTGTTTTCTACAAACTTGTTCAAACTTTATGAAATTTGACTTTAGTCAACTTTAATATGTAAAGTAAATAAAAACGGAGGGAGTACAAGTTCTTTTATGAATCTGAATTTGCGTTTTGACTTGGGAACTTCAAAATGGGGGCTGCTCCTACGACGACTCTTCTGGAATTGCTCTCTGCGGATGGTAAACAGACGAGACCCCTCCTCTTCCTCTGCCTCCATAAAACCCCGAACCCGACGACGTGCTCCCTCCCTCTCGGCGCGGTGCTCCGATGGCGGTGGAGCACGATGAGGCCGCGGCCTCGGTCACGGACAGCAGGAGGAAGCGGGCGGCGTCCAGGCCGGCCTCCAAAGGAGGGGAGGCGACGGCTTGCCCGGGCTCCTCGTCGCGATCCCGCGGCGTGCACCGGATGCGCCCCGGGAAGCACACGGTGCAGATCAGGGTCCCGGGCCAGCAGCAGTCTGCCGGAGCGTACGACGCCGCGGCCATCAGGCCGCACTCAGCGGCCGCGGAGACCAACTTCATGCATCCTGCGGCAGCTGCGACGACGAAGTCCCGCTCGGGGCTCTTCGGCGGGCACGGGACCCCGAGCGGAGAGCACGGAGCGCAGATCTGGCCCTGCTCCGCCGCCGACGAGGCCGCCAGAGCGGGCGAGGCGTCGGCCGTTGGGCTGCATGTCGCGGCGGCGGCCTTCATCGACTCCAACCAGCACGGCGACGACGGCGACGCGCCGCTCCTGCGCGTCCCCCGCGAGGGCGAGGCGCCGGGGGACGCCGTGAGAAATAAGAAGAAGCGGGCCGCGCCCAGGTCGGGGTTCCGCGGCGTGTACCTGCATCCCCGGAGCGGCAGGTACTCCGCGCAGATCCGGGACCCGGAGCGGCGAGCCAAGCTGTTCTGGCTCGGCAGCTTCGCCACGGGCGAGGAGGCCGCGAGAGCTTACGACGCGGCGGCTGTCACGCTGTACGGCGACAAGGCCGTGACCAATTACGAGCAACCACGCACGGCCGCCATCGACGGCGAGGAGTCGCCCATGGACCTCTTCCCGGAGCTGCGCTCGAACATTCAGGCCTGGAGGAAGGCATTGGGCGCTCGGTCGAGGCACGCCGGCGTGCAACCGTATCGCGGGGAGTACTCGGCGCAGATCTGGGACCCGGTGCGGCGAGCTGATCAGGGGCTCGGCACCTTCGGCGCCGCCGAGGAGACCGCCGGAGCATCCGACACAGCGGCTGTCAGGATGCACGGCGCGGCGGCCGAAACCAACCTCAAGCAACCACCACGCTCGGCCGCCGCTGCGGATGACGGTGAGGTGTCGGCCATGGACCTCAACGACTTCCTAGAGCTGCCGGCGCTCGACTTCTTCCCGGACAGCATCGCCCCAGATGCACAACTCGACGATCTCTCGACTGGCTTGCCCCTGGTGGAGTTGCAGCAGGTGGATGAGCTCCTCGAGGACATGGGCTTCACCGATATGGTGGCCAGGGCTCAACGTACAGGTGCTCCTAGTCCTACATAGTGAGTTTGATAGTGGCTTCACCATATATGCATGACAAAGTTCAGGCAACACTATGCATTGCTTGCTATTTGTTTGTGATCTTAGTTTGGTAGTGGACGTATGTGTCTGACCTGACTGTGCTCTGTTATCATGCAGTCTTGGATAGAGAATTGACAGTAGATGCAAAGCTCCAACATGGTAATTAGGTCTTACTAAATTTGCAATTTCAATTTAGGTTGGTCTTACAAGGTTTTAGTTTGTACTGTTGAATTCAGCAGGAAAATTTAGTGAGATGTGTAGCCGACACCACAGGCCGACAGCAACAGATCATGGCTAAGCACATGTTGCATAAACGTGCCTAATTTCGCCATGTTGGTACAGTAAACATACTGAGGTGGTCTAGATGAAGAGATAATAATTGAAAATATATCATCATTACCCAGATGGGATTAATGGTTGGCTCACAGATATGAGATACAGAGCTGGGTGATAAACAAACGTTGTGATTTTAGCTGGTTCAGAATGCTGGTTTCTACATACATGCTCATAATTCTCTAGAACTTTTAGAATAAAGTGAAACAAAATTAGTAATTTCAGATAGAAACTACCTTTTGGCCTTTTTCAGTGCCCTGTATCGAATCAGAACCTTGACATCTAATTTAGTTATCTCCAATTCTTCACGCATCACTTGGTTTCCATTTTATTTATTTTCGCGAAAAGAGGGGAAACCCTTGGCCTCTGCATCTAGTGATGATGCACACAGCCCTTGGTTTCCGTTTTATGGTTGATGATCTGGCTTTATTATAACCTGATTTGTGCTGCCATTTTGGAACTCTTATATCCATGTTATGTACATGGTATTGTGAATAACAAGAAGCTAGACGGACGTGCTAGTGGTTGGTTAACTAAACCTTACTTCATCTCATATAAGTTACTAGATCAGCAGGTGCCTGTTCGTTACCTATAGTATTGTTATGTTCTTTAGGTTGGACCGTGCCAATCAATCTTCGGCTAAGACCCTGTCCAGAATACCTCCCTCGGCCGTTGAGCAGTTTATAATTTAGGAGTTTTTCCGTATTACTGCGTTTGCATGTCATGAGAATGCTTTGATGGTAAAGGCTGGCCGTAGGCAGACTCAGGATTAACTTTGTGTTTTTCTTATTTTTTTCTGAACTATCGTGTTTCCAAGTAAGTGTGAAAGCTTTGATGAAAAAAATGCTTTGATATCGTGTTTCCAAGCAATAGGCAGAGTCAGGATTAACCTTTTGTTTTCCATTCCAGTACTTCATCCTTGAAATTGAGTTTGTCTTTCTGGTAGCACAGGCCTTTGAGTGCAGCTATGTAATTAAACTATGCTAATTGTTCCAGCAGAAGCTATGGCCACTCCTTGTAATTTATCCATCCAAACGACTGTAAATTTTGCACAAGGGACACAATACAAATTATTTGTATTGTCTTTCTATTAGTAGGTTATTGTAATCCTGTTGATTCTTGTGGTTTGGAACATGACATGATTTAAGAGTCAAACAGGAAAATTGTGCAATGCCTAGTAGCAAGAAGGTAAATCGTCAGGGATCTAAAAGTACCCCTACAGTAATTTGAAATCTCAAGTCAATGTAAAAATGGAAGGCATACATCTCTCCCAGATCATGTAACTTTGTCTCAAAAAGTCAAAATAGAAGCGTGGCCACGAGACAAGCCTGTAAAATCATCGTTGGTCTAAAAGTACCCCTACTACAAAGAGCACATGAGATGCAACCACAAACATTACCTTGTATACTTGTCCTGTGGAGCCTTGAGTCCCTTCTATTGAGTCACAACTCTGATTGTGGTGGTGAACTGGGACACATTGCTTTGGGTGTCCATCGAAACTCGTGCTCGAGAGCGTGGCGACCTGTCTTTCGACTGGAACAAACCCATCTAAGTAATTTTGGGAATGCTGAATTTAGAAAGGTAGTGAAGATTATTCAGTGCATCTGGAATTGTATTGGTGACATGGTTGTTGGAATCCAGTTTGTGAGGTTAGAGTGTGACTGAAATCTCTCCTGACAAGATTTTTGGAGTCTAACATCAACATGAGTGACGAGTGCCTTCAACTTATCTCTAAAGGTACCGAACACGTTAAGTTGTTTTTGTCACTGCGAATTTCCCGAGAGAGGGCGTAGTACCGGAGGGATGGACAGTTGTATACATGCAGCTCAAAGCCCTCTAGGTCTAAAAGGATGCGCTTTCATCTGATTCCAGTCAGCACTGTCATGTCCAACAAGACTCTGGGATTTCCCCTATGAGGTTGTTGTTTGATAAGTTCTACATAGAATAGCAAGTTGAAGGTGCTGATCCAAATTGGAATTGATCCTCTTAGCTCATTCTTAAATATATTAACATCTCTAGATTCCTAAGCATTGATGTCCAAAGAGGTTTTTTCGGGAACAATTGGCAATCTTCGCAATAACCCTTAGATTGTCAACACCATTTTTTTTGCTGCGAATCAAGCTAACAGAAGATTAATTTGTTGTGATCCTAACAAATATATCAATCAGTATCTGAGTATTATGTGGTGATGTCAGGACACTATAGCTCTGTGATTGCAGTTTCATCCCCTGTCATCCAATCTGACTGTTTCATCCCCTGGTATTTCCTCATTTCTGAATGCTCCTGATAAGCAAAGGTGGCGAGTTTCCAATTCCTACACCATTGTGAGCATTTCTGAAGTGCATTCATAATATCTGTAGAATTGTTTCGGGCAAGTTATAGGATTGTCAGGGACTTCAGATAATGCATTCTCGGCCTTTCTAGCGGCCAGCAAGACGTCAACACAAGGTTATAGATGCTCATCGACCATATCAAATTATCAAGTAAACGTCCCAGTTAGAGAGGACGACACATGGAAACAATGAATGTTCAGAAGGATGTTAAACAGTTGCATTGGGAAAATTGGAGCCTATCATCATAGAAGAAGCACGTGCAGATTGTAATGACAAACATCTTATAATAAAGTCTGCAAGATGTGCGGCGGTGTGCATCCGGGAAACTGTGACCAAATATTGTGCTATAATATTATTACTATAATAACACTCCGAAAACTCATTCTCAAAGAAAGAAAAAGAACACCGAAAACCTGAGCGTTTATATATCGCACCTCCACCGCTGAAACTTCTTTCAAATGCTTTGTTCTGATGCTACAATAACACGCTGAAGCTGAAAACTCTGTTGTCGAAAACAGAAAAGCACCACAAACTCCCTTTATACGAATCTCTTTACGGTTTTCCTTACCCGAAAAGGAGAAATTTGGTCCGGGATGAGCACTAGCAGTATAAATTGCTTTGCGGCTACGCGGCACCAGGAAAACAATGCAACAGCGAGAGGTATCTGCAGCTTGATGTTGGTGGTCTTGGTGCTCCTGTCGCTGTTTTTCACCTTATCCATATAGCGGTCGCGTGGCCGCCTGGGAAAGAAACACCCAGCTGATGCCTGCCGAGAGAGATTGAGTATGTCTGGTCAGGGTCAGCTAGCCGTGGACACCAAACCAAGACGAAATAGCCGCTACGCTGGCACCACACAAGAGGCTGGTCCTCCAGCTTTGGATTTCCCTGCATGCGTTGCTTCCCACCGTCAATTCAGATCTCGCCTCACACTAATCTCGTGGACGGACGGCATGCAATGCATGATTTCACAGGATGACAGCACGTACAGTTTCAGTCCATGAATTTGGAACAGAATTTTGCAGCATGCATGCATGCATGCATTGTTTCTTCGAGAATGAGTTGAGGAACGTCCTGTTGGATTGGAAGGACGAACCACAAAATACATTAGCCCCTCGATTGTTTTCTCATGGTTATTTTGCGAGAAGAGGCGACTAACTAATCTGCATTCCAACAATATAATTCGGTTCTTCTTTCCCCTCACGGATGACTGGCCCGATTAGCACATCAAGAAAACAAGAATTTCGCAACAACAAAAAAAACAAGAAACCAAGAAGAACGATGAACATCACATGGAGAAAACAAGAACGACGAACATAAAATCAACATGAGACGAGGTAGATCGATTGGCCTATTTGTCCCCGGTCGCCAGCGGCGTGGTCGGAGGGCGATTCTTCTCCTCGTCCATCTCGTTCTCCTCCTGGCCGCCGGCGGCGGCTGGAGATCCTTGTCGACCGCGCGCACGGCGCGGCACAGCGCGTCGTGGCGGGAGGCGGCGGGGCCGAGGCCGGCGGCGGCCGCCTGGACGAGGCCCTCGGCTCGGTCGCAGCACTCGCTGAAGGCGTCGATGCAGCGGTGGAGGTCCGTCAGCGCCACCGTGCGGCCGGGCTCGCGGACGGTGGCGGCCGCGGCGTCGACCAGCGCGTCGTAGGCGGCCGCCATTGCGTCGACGGTGCTCTCCATGGTGCGCGGCCGGCGGTTAATGGCTTCTGGTGGCGGGGCGCGCGAGGCTGGCGGTTACTGGAGTCGATCGAGATCGAGTGGTTTGTGTTGAGTCCTCTTCGCTTTTGCATTCTGTTAGAGCATCTTCAATAGATGTATGCGAAAATAATTAACTTTTGTTTCTTTCATGTTCAAAAACCCATCTTCTCCTCCTCCTCCAAGAAAGAAAGTTAGGGTTCGTGTCTCTCGCCGGCGCCGGCGCAGATCCGCCTCGTCTTCGGTGGCCCTAGGGCCATGGAGGCGCGGTGGATCCTGGCAAGAGCCGGCGGGAGGGCTTCGTTTTTAGTCGTTTTTTTCAATTTTGTTAGGGTTTGTGTCCTATTCAGGAAGGCGAGACGGCGGCGGCTCCCTGAAGATGAAATAAAGGTCTCGCCGCCTAGCTCCCGTTCCGGCGGTGCGTCTAGCATCGTTGGTGGGCGTGTGGAGGTGTGTCTCCGGCATATCTATCTTTGGTGGATTTGCTCGGATCTCGTCGTTGTTCGTCTACGTTCGTGTTCCTTGGTTTGGATCCTTCCGATCTACGTTATTTTTCATCGGCGGCGGTTCTTTGCTGCAGGGGTCTGGTCCTATGGGGCCTTAGCACGACGACTTCCCGATTGTCTACTACAACAAGTTGTGCCCGGCTCCGGCAATGGAGGGGAGATGACGGCGGCGCGCCTTCGGCTCGCTTCGGCGCTTGTAGTCGTCGCTAGGTGGTCTACCATTCTGGATGTAATTTTTATTTCTGGTATTCGTTGCACTGCCATGATTGAAAATGAATAGATTGGAAGTTTTTCCGAAAAAAGAAAAAACAAAAACCCATCTTCAGCCGATAATGTAGATGCAAAAATCTCCGCCTTTTAAAGATGTAAAATACAACACCTTGTGATGCAAATATACATCTTTACTTACAGGAGATGTAAAACTAACGGCCACACGCCAACCGTCCAACTGCTTTTATTTTCCTTCCGCTCGCCTGCCAGTCGCCCGCCCGCCGTTGCTCGGGCCATGGCCGACTGCAGAGACCCCACCGCCTCCTTCGCCGCAGTCACCCACCCCGTCAGGGCCTTCGCTGGCGAGACCATCGTCCCTAATCCCCCCTCCGGCTCCATGCTGCCGCCGCCAAGCCGCCCCCACCCCCACGATTTTGCTCCACCCCGGTCGGTGGCCGTCGCGGCGCCCCACTGCCAGATCCGGCTGCTCCACCGACCTCGCCTCTGGTTCTGCCGCCGCTCCACCGTCGCCAGCCTTCAAATCGGCCGAATTAGCCGCGTCTCCCTCGCCGCGCCGCCGTATGATTTGAGAACCCCCTCCCCCCGCCGACGCCGAATTCGAGCCGCACACTCGCTGACGGTTTTCCGCTGCCGGACTGGACCTTCTCGCGCCGCACGGCCGCCGTCCCGCCACGACCAATTCGCCGCTTGATTCGCAACCGCGCCGTCGACCACTCGAGCTCCCGCCGCCGCATTCGACCTCCCGGCTCTTGTCGCTCGGCCGCCGGTGCACCTCCTGCCGCCGCTCGGTCCCCTGGCGCTCCTCCCGACTCGGCGCTCGGCCGCCGACGCTCATGCCGACTAGTTTTACATCACCAATTTACATTTCTGTTGGAGTTACATCTTCTTTGGAGATGTAAAATATAGTTTTTTGAGATGTGAATTTTTACATTTCCTGTTTTACATCTCTAAATTTGCATCATTTATTGGAAATGCTCTTACGAGTATATACCTAGTACTCTTTTTCGTAATAGCCCATTGCTTACAACGAGGGCAATAGATTTTGCATGCAATCTCCGTGATTTATTACAAACTAAAAATTAGGTTTATGTTCTTACAACAAGCTAAAATTTACAATACATAGTTCACGATTCAAATGGTTCAGAGACACCGTACAAATTACTAGTACAATATAATCAATAAATTGTGCAAATATAGAACAACTGAATAATTGACCCAGCAAATAGTGCAGTTGTGACCGGGCGGCATGTTCCGTCAGCAATTTCAAACATTTATATTGATATATCGAAACAGTGCTGGTGTGAATCTTTCTCAACACATTAAACAAGTCTATATCTATATCTACATCTATGTATACCTTACCTACTAACAAATCAACGTGCGTTTCTCTTATTTTTCTTCATTCATTCACCACACCGAATTTGTTTTTTCTTTCGGAGGTGGTACTATATTTTTGTACATCCGTCTAAAAAAAAGAAAAAATAGGTTCTCCAGAATTTCATATGTTGGTCGCGCGCACCATAGCCCAACAAAGCCAGCCCACCTATCTTTCTATTTGCCGTCATACCAATTTATATATAGATGTGCAAAACTACATGTAGTAAGCTAGATGAAAATGAAAGATGGATGCATTGATATTTGAGCTAGCTGGAAAAAGACCCTGAATTTCTTTAAAAAAAGGAATTAACTCCAGTATGTGAGCTAGATGGATGGATTGCTACATGAACTAGACACCAAAAGACACACTTACGCTGGCGTGGCCGGCGTAGCCCTGTCCTAGCTGCACCGATGGAACATGCGGCTCTTTCGCTTCTGTTCCCTGATGACTTAGCGTCCACCATGGGCCACGAGGACGGAGTGGATCCCGACCTTGTCGGTAGAAGGCTTCGTTTTTAGATATTTTTTTAAAATTTGTTAGGGTTTGTGTCCTACTCAGGAAAACGAGACAGCGGTGATTTCCTGAAAATGGAATAAAAGTTTCCCTGTCTAGTCCCCATTCTGATGATGCGTCTAGTATCGTCGGTGGGCGTGTGGATGTGTGTCTCTCCTGGATCTGTTTCTGGTGGATTTTGTTCGGATCTGTTCGTCGTTCGTCTTTATTCGTATATCTTCAAATTGGATCCTTCTTATCTACACTCTTCATCGGCGGCGGTTGCTATTCTGGTGCGTTGGTTCTACGGGGCCTTAGCATGACGACTTCCCGACTGTGTACTACAACAAGGTTTGCTCGGCTCCGTGAGGAGAAGCGATAATGCGCCTTGGGCTCGCTTCAGTGCTTGTAGTCGTCGCTAGGTGGTATATGGATCTGGATGTAATTTTCATTATTTCTAGTGTCCGTTGTACTATCTATATCTATACCTACTAATAAAAAAATATGCATATCTTCTAAACCGCAACTCTAAATTTAACAATGTTACATATGAAATTTGATTAGAAAAATATATAGAATCTAAATATGATAGTATTTTACCTGTTAATCATTAGAAAAATACTATCTAGGGTGCAATCTTAATCAACAATGCATTATCTGTCTTTCTTTCATATCGGTACTGATCCGGATTGTAGATGAACATCTCAGCAAAGCCAGGATTAGAGACGAAATCAAATATCACTTGCTTGTTTCTTTGTACGTATTAAATCTACATGCAAGCCGTGTTTAAATAGAAGACATGTGAAATCTTGAACTTGCCCTTTTGTAGGCAAAGACCATCTTTGTTTGAGCCGTAACTATAAATACTCAAATTATAGACCATTTTTTGTAAATTGAAAGCATGCGGTATTCTTTTCTCCCGTTGCAATACACGGGCCTTTTGCTAGTCATGATAAAAGATGAATAGATCGGAAGTTTATCCGGAAAAAAACTAGCCACAAAAGAACCCTGAATTTCTTATACTACCCGAGAAAAAGGAAGAGAAGACCCGACTACGTGAGAAGACCCGGCGCACTCCCATATTATGGTATTTCACACCTTAAATCCCCTCAATAAATGATCAGTGCCGCCAGCCCATGTCGACTCAGCCCACGGCCCACGTACAGCAGCGCATAGCCCAGTGCGATCCAGCGGTGGTGTGTAGGGTGTTACAAGCAACCGCGCCGCCGTCGCCCCAAGGCGAGATTCGCGCGCTGCGTCGAGCTGCGCACCCCCCTGCGCGAGGCCGCCGCCTCTCCCGACCTCATCCTCATGCAGCTGCGCGCCCTCGTCTGCCCCACGGCGAGCTCCGCCTCCTGCGCGCGGTCGCCGCCTCCCTCGACCTCCGCCACCTGCTGCAAGCCAGGCGCCGCCCTCTGGTCCTCGGAGGCGGCGGCTGAGCAGGGTGGAGCACCGAGGTTGTTCACGGGGGGCACAGACTTCGCCATGGACGACAACACGTTCGCGGAGGCGCGCATCAGGGCCGCGTTCTACCCCAAATTTGAGAACGACAAGTCCGATCAGGAGGTGCGTGAATTGCGCCTTGCTTCCATCACCTTGTGATAAACAATGCCAAGTGTTTCCTGAGCAACTATCGGTAGTTTTCCCCCATTATTATTTTAGTGATTCTGATCAGACAATACATGCGGAAGTTACCATATTGTGAGTTGTGTTTGCTGTTTCAATATTTTTGATGGCGTCATATCAAGTGCATCCACGATGGGTCGTGCATCCCTGTATCCCGCGGCTCCTCAGCCAGCCGATCAAGATCTCACGCATGGGATCAAAAGCAACACAGATTTACAGAAACACGCCGCAACTGTTCTTGCTAATTTGCTAATGACCCCTCGGACAAAGCAGACTTGCCAAAATATCAGTTTCTTGATCTGGATCCTCTCCAATCGCTCCATGGCGGCGGCCCCGGCGAATCCTTCGACGGCAGCCGCGATTAGCCGACCTCCCCGTTGACGGCAGCCAAAATGAAAATCATGAAACTCAACATAGAATTTGTCAAAGAATATGTTTGAATGGTTTCGTGCCTCCTTGTCTTCAACCACCATAGTGTAAAGACTTGGTGATGTAGAGATTGCTCAAGATGTGAGTAGATTACAATCTCATGAAATTTGATTCAACCAAGTACCTACATGGGTTATATAACATGCAAGATGCAAATATATCCAAGACATAAGATTTTCATCATATGAGAAATATCATGGATTAGTCATAAGCTCATGTCTTGCATGTATCCAATGGAGTTTCTACTCCAAGTTTGAAGCATCAATGATGTTCAATTCCCCTCTTAACCTGCAAAATACTTTCTCATCGAGAGGTTTAGTGAATATATCCGCTAATTGCTTTTCGGTGCGAACATGCTTAAGATTAATGTCACCCTTAGCAACATGATCTCGAATGAAATGATGACGAACTTCAATATGCTTAGTTCGAGAATGTTGTACGGGATTATGACTAATTTTGATAGCACTTTCATTGTCACAAAGCAATCGAACATGTTTCACATATATCCCATAATCTTTAAGAGTTTGGGTCATCCAAAATAATTGAGCACAACATGAACCAGCGGCAATGTACTCCGCTTCGGCAGTAGATAAGGATACCGAGTTTTGTTTCTTGGAGGACCAAGACACAAGAGATCTACCAAGAAATTGACAAGTACCCGAAGTGGACTTTCTATCAACCTTGTCTCCGGCATAGTCCGAGTCGGAGTAGCCAACAAGATCGAAGAGGCCCTCTTAGGATACCAAATGCCAAAATTTGGTGTATGAATTAAGTATCTCACTATCCTTTTTACGGCCTTAAGATGACATTCTTTAGGAGCAGCTCGATATCGTGCACACATGCACACACTTAACATGATATCGGGACGTGAAGCACATAGGTATAACAATGAGCCAATCATAGAGCGGTAAACCTTTTGATCAACCAGTTTACCATCTTTGGTCAAGTCAAGATGTCCACTAGTAGGCATGGGTGTAGACATACCTTTGCACTCTTGCATATTGAACTTCTTGAATAAGTCCTTAGTGTACTTTGTTTGAGAGACAAAAGTACCTTCCTTAGTTTGCTTGATTTGCAACCCAAGAAAGAATTTGAGCTCACTCATCATTGACATCTCAAACTTCTCCGACATTAGCTTTCCAAACTTCTCACTAAAATGAGGGTTAGTTGATCCAAATATGATATCATCAACGTAAATTTGGCATACAAATAATTCTTCATTAACCCTTTTAGTGAAAAGTGTGGAATCAATTTTCCCAATTTCAAATCCCTTTTCAAGAAGAAACTTGGTCAAGCATTTATACCAAGCTCTAGGAGCTTGTTTAAGACCATAAAGGGCTTTGTGAAGTTTGTAAACATGATTTATTTTTTTTGGATTGACAAAGCCGGGAGGTTGTTTAACATAAACTTCCTCCTCTATTTCACCATTTAGAAAAGCACTTTTAATGTCCATTTGGTATAAAGTGATATCATGGTGATTAGCATAGGCAAGTAAGATGCGAATGGATTCAAGTCTAGCAACGGGAGCATAAGTCTCACCATAGTCCATACCTTCGACTTGTGTGTAGCCTTGGGCGATTTAGACGTGCTTTGTTGCGAACTACTTGTCCATCTTCATCTTGCTTGTTGCGAAACACCCATTTGGTACCGATGATGTTGTGGTTGTTGTCGGGCTTCTCAACCAATGTCCAAACTTAGTTTCTCTCAAAGTTGTGTAGCTCTTCATGCATAGCATTTATCCAATCCGGATCTCCCAATACTTCTTCAACCTTCATAGGTTCAATGCTAGAGATGAAAGAATAGTTTTCACAAAAGTTAGCTAAACGAGTTTTAGAGCGAGTGATTCTCTCGGTTTGAATATCATTGTAGATTTGCTCTACGGGATGGTCTTTAGCAATTCTTGCTCGAACTTGTGAAAGCTTTTGCTTGGTTCTTGGTTGAACTTCTTCTTCATCTTGTTCTTCTTCTTGGCCTTCTTCATTGTTGGCGTTGTCGTTCTCTTGTCGTGGTGGAGAAGGAGGTTGTTGACGTTCATCTTGATGCACTTCCTCGTTTTCTTCATCTTGGTGTGTTCCACTTGTGGATGCTCCCGTATTAACTCTTGGTTCACCTTGTCGTGAAGTAGAAGCTTCCACTTGGACGGACGAGGTACTCTCCTTCACCTCCGTTGGACGGACCTTGCCAATAGACAAGTCTTGGATTGCTTCCGAAGGATCTTTGTCTCCTACATCAATTGGCAATTGCTCTACTTGCGAGCCGTTAGATTCATCAAACTTCACATCTACCGTCTCTTCAACTTTTCGGGTGAAATTGTTGTAGACACGGTAAGTGTGAGAGTTTGAGCCATAACCTAGTAGGAATCCTTCATGAGTCTTAGGAGCAAATTTAGAACGACGATGCTTATCAAGAATGTAGCACTTTGAGCCGAATACTCGAAAGTATCCAACTTGGGGTTTGTTACCGGTGATGAGCTCGTATGCCGTCTTGCCGAGTAGCTTGTGAAGATACAAGCGATTTGTTGCATGACAAGCTGTCTCAACCGCTTCTGCCCAAAAGTGCTTCGGTGTCTTGTACTCATCAATCATCGTTCTCGCCATTTCGATGAGAGTCCGGTTCTTCCTCTCAACAACTCCATTTTGTTGAGGTGTGTACGTAGCCGAGAGCTCGTGTGAAATCCCTTCTTCGTCAAGAAAGGTGTCCACGGTTGCGTTCTTGAACTCCGTTCCGTTGTCGCTGCAAACCTTCTTGATCTTTACTTCAAACTGATTTTGAGCCTTCCTGGCGAAATTCTTGAAGATCTTTTGGACCTGCGATTTATCATCGAGAAAGAACACCCACGTAAATCTTGAAAAATCATCAACTATAACTAGACCAAAAGAATTTCCACCGAGACTCTTGTAGGCGTTGGGACCAAAAAGATCCATGTGAAGTAGCTCAAGTGGCCTCCTTGTGGTCATGATGTTTTTCGCGGGATGCCTTCCTCCAACCTGTTTACCTGCTTGACAAGCACTGCAAAGTCTATCCTTATCAAATATGACATCGTTAACACCAAGGATATGATTCCCTTTAATAAGCTTGTCAAGGTCTCTCATGCCAACGTGACCTAGTCGTCTATGCCATAGCCAACCTTTTGAGGATTTAGCAATGAAGCAAGTTTTAGGTTGAGCCTTTTTAGAGAAATCAACAATGTAAAGATCACCTCTATGTATACCGGTAAAGACCATTTTATGATTGTCTCGTGAAACACTTGGCAATCTACTTCAGTAAATAGGACATTGAAACCGAAATCAACAAGTCTAGATACCGAAAGTAAGTTGTAGCCAAGAGATTCAACGAGCATAACATTCTGAATGGAGCTATCATGTGAGATGGCCACCTTACCGAGGCCAACCACCTTACCCTTTGAGTTATCACCGAAAGTGACGTACTTTCGAGGACTCATTTTCAGCAAGCTCATGAAACATGTCTTTATCTCCGGTCATGTGATCGGTACATCCACTGTCAAGAACCCATTCTTTTCCTCCTGACATATATCCCCGAAGATTTGCCATAAGACCAAAATGTCTCATTGCATCGTCAAGATCGAAGCCACTATCATCATCCTCATCATAGTATCCATGTTCAACATCATCATGTGTTGGATCAAGTCCTAGAGAGGGTAATTCGTTAGAGTGAGTTTGACAATGATCTTGCTTATGAATTCTTATGGCTTCGAAAATAATATCACCAATAATTCCAACATCCTCTTTGGCACGCATAAGGTTTGTAAGCTCAAATAGACGATCACCAAACGTAGGATCACTAGTATTCATCTTACTCAAGGCAATAGACTTATGGAGAATTTCATCTAGATTTTTCAAGGAATAGTTTGGAAAGCGTTCCTCAAGAAATTTCCATATAGTGTAGGCACACTCAAGAGTAGGCAAGTTTCCAATTAAGTTTCCAGGCAAGTCTCTAGTGATAAGATTAACAGTTCTAAGATTCCTAGTCATGTCAATAGATTCATCAGGGGTAGAATGCATAGGATCAACACAAGGTGCACAAGGGCTAGCAATATACTTGCTCAAATGATATTGATTGAAAATTACAAGCATCTCATTTTTCCACTCATGAAAATACTCTCCATCAAGTATAGGCACTCTATGTCTAAGACTCCCCAAAGAAGACTCATCCATCTTCCTCCAATGGTGTTTAAACCAAAGCAATGGAGACCAATGCTCTGATACCACTTGTAGGACCTTGAGAAGAGGTGTCTAGAGGGGGGGGGGGGGGTGATTAGACACAAAGTATCAAAGTTGCAGTTTTTAAATTCTTAAAATTTAAGTGGAGTTTAGGCACAAGTTTAACATTCACAAGCAATCATGCAAAGAGTATATGAGCAGCGGAAAGTAAAGCATGCAACTTGCAAGAATGTAAAGGGAAGGGTTTTGGAGACACAGATGTTTTTGTCGTGGTTTCGATAGGTGGTGCTATCGTACATCCACGTTGATGGAGACTTCAACCCACGAAGGGTTACGGTTGCGCGAGTCCACGGAGGGCTCCACCCACGAAGGGTCCACGAAGAAGCAACCTTGTCTATCCCACCATGGCCGTCGCCCACGAAGGACTTGCCTCACTAGCGGTAGATCTTCACGAAGTAGGCGATCTCCTTGCCCTTACAAACTCCTTGGTTCAACTCCACAATCTTGCTGGAGGCTCCCAAGTGACACCTAGCCAATCTAGGAGACACCACTCTCCAAGAAGTAACAAATGGTGTGTTGATGATGAACTCCTTGCTCTTGTGCTTCAAATGATAGTCTCCCCAACACTCAACTCTCAAGGGATTTGGATCTGGTGGAAAGATTTGAGTGGAAAGCAACTTGGGAAGGCTAGAGATCAAGATTCATATGGTAGGAATGGAATATCTTGGCCTCAACACATGAGTAGGTGGTTCTCTCTCGAGGCTGTAAGTTGGAAGTGTAGGTTTGTTACATTGGCTCTCTCCACGAATGAAGAGGAGGTGGAGGGGTATATATAGCCTCCACACAAAATCTAACCGTTACACACAATTTACCAAACTCGGTGGGACCGAATCAACAAACTCGGTCGGACCGATTTAGTAAACCTAGTGACCGCGGTGGGACCGACATGCAACTCGGTAGGACCGATATGGTTAGGGTTAGGGCATAACGTAATCTCGGTGAGACCGATTACACAAACTCGGTGAGACCGATTTTGGTAATTAGCTAACCAGAGAGTTGGTCAGGCAAACTCGGTGGGACCGATTACTCAAACTCGGTGGGACCGATTTTGGTAATAAGTTAACTAGAGAGTTTGCATTGTAATCTCGGTAGTACCGATTGCTCAAACTCGGTGAGGCCAATTTTGGTAATGGACATACACAGAGAGATTACAATCCCATCTCGGTGAGACCGAAATCCCTATCGGTGAAACCGATTTGCCTAGGGTTTGTGGCAGTGGCTAAGACATCTGAACTCGGTGGCGCCGGATAGAAAGAATCGGTGGCGCCGAGTTTGACTTTGGGTTTAGGACATATGTGGATGTGGGAAAGTAGTTGAGGGTTTTTGGAGCATATCACTAAGCATCATGGAGCAAGAAACTCATTAAGCAACACCTCATCCCCTCTTGATAGTATTGGCTTTTCCTATAGACTCAATGTGATCTTGGATCACTAAAATGAAAAACATGTAGAGTCTTGAGCTTTTGAGCTTGAACCAATCCTTTGTCCTTAGCATCTTGAAGGGGTTCCACATCCTTTAGTCCATGCCACTCCATTGTTGAACTTGTCTGAAACATACTAGATAAAAGTGTTAGTCCAACAAGAGATATGTTGACATTAATTACCACAACCACCCAGGGAGCACTTGTGCTTTCAGAGGGTCACCATCAGAGGCACGAAGCTGAACGTTGAGCTCCATAGGAGTCACAACTGTGCGCTCATCACCGAGAGCAGCGCGAGCAAGAAGATCCTGAATATATTTTTCTTGGGAGATGTAGAAGCCATCAGAGGCCGAGGAGATCTCAATCCCAAGAAAATAGCGAAGTGGACCAAGATCAGTCATGAGGAACTGGTCACGAAGGCGAGCCTTAACAAAGGTTATGTAGTCAGAGTCGTCACCAGTGATGATCATGTCATCTACATACAGAAGGAGAAGAGTCCGACCACGAGGAGACATGTGAACAAACAACGCGGGATCATGATCATTGGGCAAGAAGCCAGCGGCAGTCACCACAGCGGCGAACCGCTCAAACCAGGTGCGAGGGGCCTGTTTCAGACCATAGAGGGAGCGGCGAAGTCGGCAGACCATACCATCAGCAGCATAGTACCCCGGTGGTGGCTGCATATAAACCTCCTCACGCAACTCGCCATTAAGAAAAGTGTTCTGAACATCAAGTTGAGAGATAGACCAATGACGAACAGAAGCAACAACAAGAAGAGTGCGAACAGTGGTCATGTGGGCCAAGGAGCGAATGTCTCATCATAATCGGCGTCCTCGCTCCTGCTTGAAAACCACGGGCCACAAGGCGCTTTGTAGCGCTCAAGAGAACCATCGAGCGAGTCTTAATCTTGTAGACCCACTTGCGGTGATGGGACGGACACCGGAAGGAGGGAAACCAGATCCCATGTGCGAGAGCGCTCAAGGGCAGCAAGCTCTTGACCGCCATCAAAGCTGCCATTCAGGTGAGTCATGGCAGTCCGATAGGGAAGTGGGCTCAAGAATAACAGAGAGACCGTACCGATCAGGAGAGTAGCGATCAGGCGGGGGGCAAGGCCGAGCACGGAGGTTATGAACTGGGGGAGGCGTGAAAGGAGGTGCACCAGAGGTGGAAGGCGCATCAGGGGAAACATCCTCAGAACGAGGGCGACGAGTATAGTGAAGAGGAAATGGTGAGAGAGGGCGACGGACTGGAGATGATGGTGGAGAGTTGGAGGAGGAGGATGGGGAAGATGGTGTCGGTGGTGAAGGAGAAGGAAGGAGAGGTGCAGGCGGAGGAGGAAAAACATGAGGAGGCACATAGCAGGGTGTATCAGGGAGAAGAAGAAAAGAAAGATCGTCCACAGAGAAGCTCGAGGTAGAAGGACGTGGGTAGTAAGAGCGAGACTCGTCAAAGGTCACATCACGCGAGATGCGCAAACGACGACCAACAGGATCCCAGCAACGATAGCCCTTGTGCTCATCACTGTAGCAAAAAAAAACACACTCAACCGATCGAAAGCGATCGGTTTAGTGCGTTCTCAAGGGGCAAGAAGAACATAGCACACACATCCAAACATGCGAAGAGCTGAGTAGTCGAGAGCGACCAAGAAGACACTCCATAGGAATACCACTCGCAGAGCGGTCGATGGCTGTATGTTGATGAGATAGGTGGATGCGAAACAGCCTCAAATTTCAAAAATGGGGTGGGAGAGAAGCGGCAATCATCAGAGCACGAGCCGTCTCAAGTAGATGACGATGCTTACGTTCGGGAACGCCATTCTGAGCATGTGCACCAGGACATGAGAACTGGGCAAGAGTACCCTGTTTCGTAAGAAAACCACGCAACAGCTGGGAGATAAACTCACCAGCGGAGTCAGCACGAAAAGTACGTATGGGCGTGAAAAACTGGGTGTGAACCATGGAAGCAAAACGTTTGTATATAAAGAGAACCTCGCTACGAGATTTCATAAAGTAGAGCCAAGTGTAGCGAGAGAAATCATCAATAAACAAGATATAGTAGCGGTGACCACCCTTCGATTCAAAGGGAGCAGGACCCCATACATCAGAATGAACTAAGTCAAAAGGACGCTGGGATACCGACTCACTGGTAGGATAAGGTAACCGGGTCTGTTTGCCAAGTCTGCAGCCATTACAATGTAAATAAACATCTCCAGATACAGACCCTAAGAGGCCCTGACGAACTAAAGAAGACAAGCGAGAGCCACATATGTGACCAAGGCGATGATGCCACTACTGGAAGGACGCAGACGAAGAGGTAGCAAGAGCATGGGAGCTGGCTAAAGTGGTGGCAGAGGAAGGAACACAAAGCCAGTCAACCTCCCAAAGGCCCTTCACGGCGCCGGGGCCCAGCACCAACCAAAACCTTGGTGCGACGATCCTGAATGGAGCAAGAGTCGGTATCAAGAATGACACGACAACCCGAATCAGTAAGTTGGGCAGCGGAAAAAAGATTCATGATGAGGCGAGGAACATGTGAACACTAGGAATAGAAAAAGATGGAGTGGAAAGAAGACCACGGCTAGCAACAGGAAGAGGTGTGCCATCAGCGGTAAGAACATTAACAGGCGAATCAAGAGGTCGGAGAGAAGACAGCACGAAAGAATCAGAAGACATATGAAAAGTGGCTCCAGAATCTAGAACCCACGAAGATGTACCCGATCGTAGATGCTGCGGTGGTGGAGCAAGGGCTGCGATCCACAAAGCAGTGAACCGGTCGACGAAGAGCCCGAGGAAGCTAAGAGACGCTTGAGCCTCATAATGTCCTGGTCGATTGGGTGACGGGTCGAGGAGGATCCAGGAGTCCCACCGGAAGAGGAGCGCCTCTGGTCTTGCTTCTTCTCACGGCAATCGGACTCTGGGTGACTGGCCGAGAGCAAGTAGCCACGAAGGTGTCACGGCGCCGACCGCCCCTCTCAAAGATAAGAAGGACGACCCACCCCCTCAAGGAGTAGGCAGGAGCGGTGGAGCTGTGAGGCGGCGGTGGCATAGGAGCTCGGGCGGCCAACATGGTTGGACCCACAAGTAACCCAGCAGAGCGAAGGCGGGGCTCTTCAGCACGAAGCTCAGCAAGTACCTCCGAGAGAGGAACACGACCACGAGCAAGGTGTGAGCACGGGCGAGGCTCGAACTTCAGAGCGAAGACGAGATAAGAACTTCGTGAACCATTGAAACTCCAAATCGGACCGTAGTCCGACAAGAACGACAAGTTCCACAAACGACGGTCCGAAGAGAGTCAAGCTGACGCCAGATGGCAGAGCACTGTGAATAGAACTCATCAACAGAGGAATCACCTTGTTGGAGTGCATGCTCCTGACGCACCACAGATAGGTAGAGAGCATCACCCAGAGGGCTGATAGCACTGACAGAGATAAGACCACATCGCTGCAACTGTGCCAAGTCCCGTGAACTCCGAGGCGAACTGAGGAAGGACACTCGCAGTAAGAATAAAGAAGCAAAGACGAGCATCATCATTGCACCACCGAAAGTGTAAGGCATGATCATCACGATAGGCAGAAAGGGCATCCGAATAGGCTGACATCTGCTGATCATAGGCATCAACTGCAGTATCATCGAGAGCCTTGGCGGCATCGCGATCGGCCTGAGAAGCATTAGCAGCAAGAACCAGCGGTGCTGGCGGGGTAGGAGCCACAGGAGCAACAGGGCAAGGCGGACGGCGGACCTCGCCAGAGAGAACACCCCACAAAAGGAGACCGTGCATGTGGGTACGCATAAACCCCGCAAACTCGGCATAGTTGGTGCCATCGAAGATCACCGAGCACCGAGGAACGGCGACATAGCCCGAAGAAGACATGAGGAGCTTTTTTTTTGGTTAACTGCTACAGGAGACCCCGATCCAGATCGGGATCGGGCTCGCGCTGGCTCGATCCAGCCCCAATGGAGGAACCAGGGGGGGGGGGCTAGCGTGGGAGGAGCCGGCCCTGGCAAGCACTGCTGCATCAAAGTGCGTGGGGCGGCAGAAGCGGGAGGTCGCGGGAGGCTGGGGAGGCGCTGGGAGGTGGCTGGCAGCGGCCGAAAGCACGGGAAGGCGCTGGGCGGTGCGAGGCGGCGACGGCAGCTGGCTGGCAAGGACAGCGACGGCAGGAAGCCTGGGCAGCGAAGCCGGGCAGCGAGACGGCGGGCAGCGGGGAGGGAGAGAGCCGGGCGAGGGAGGAGGTGGCGGCGCGATTTAGGTAGAGGGAGGCCGACGACGGGGGAGCTAGGCCGGCGATGGGGGAGCGAGGCCGGCGACGGGGGAGCGAGGCCGGCGACGGGGGAGCGAGCGTGCGGGAGCGGGAGAGGAACCTAAGCATCTGATACCATGTTAGGAATGGGCAACTGCGTTCACTGGAGGGCCAAGGGCCAGTACATATACATGTGTATGGTAAAGAATAAGAGAGACTATACACATCTAACAATGAGATCGCGTTGTGGAAAAATTTGTTGGTAAGAAAACATGTATGTACTGAACTCTTACTTGGCTTTTGTTCCAGATCTCCATTGCCCGGTGATGTTAAAAGTATCTTAGATGAGGTGCTTAGCTTATTCATTCATGGAAGGTATGTAACTGTTACCTGTTATCCTCCCCCAAACCCAAGAGTACCAAGTTAATGATGTGTTATCTGATAATGTTCACCAAAAAACTAAGTACCACGAATAGTCAAAATCATGATTCTTTATATACTGGCTGATTTGACCAATAATGTCGAAACAGAGCGGAGCTATTAGAAGGTTGGGCACAGTGGGAGAAGAGATTGCGTGAGATCTTGTTTGGGAAATCTGATTATCTTAAATCCATTCAGGTAAACACATCACATCTATTATTTGCTGAAAATATGTATTCCTTTCAGGAAACTATTGGTTGATTGAGAAAATTTAACGTGTGGACAATTAGAACAAGAAAGTACCAAATAGTCAGTAAGGATAGGTGGTTGTGGTTTTGCACTACCCCATGTCGTTTTGTCACAAACTAATAATAAAAGAGAAATTTCTAAGCTTAGCTCAAGACAAAGAAGTTTGTGGTAGATCAGCCTTCCAAACTCACTTTACCCTGTTGCCACTGTTTAACTTTATGAACTGGCGTGCTATGTTTATTTAAGCCAAAGTAGGCAATGTAGTACAGAAGGCTTACAAGAGAAGACACACAAACCCTTAACTTAGTGTGAAATATATACAATATATGTATATACCTACCTTTTTTTCACACATCATTAATTGAACTACCTCTTTACTTTGGGGGTCCTACGTTGACACATTTGGCTACCAACCTCATCCATTGGGGTAATACCCTCATTACTCTCTTTACAGTCACAATTTTGAAATGGGACCCACTCTTAATCTTAACACTTATCTTTGATTTGGCAATAGCAGTAGAGATGACTTTACATTGCTATGCGATGTGCTTTAATCAGGGAGTTATTGGCTAGCATGCAGTAATTCTGCCTACTAAAAGTCTGAAACCATAAAAGGCTTTGAGTTAGAATTTCGGTGCACATTAAGATGATGCTTTTGTTCCATGAGGACAAAGGTATTTGATTTTTTATGTTATAATGTTTATTTTGTTTAGGTTCCCTTTGAGGTTGCTGTGAAAGAAGTAGTGGAACAGTTAAAGGCTGTGGCAAAAGGTGATACCAAAACACCTGATAGTGCGAAGCGGAGGTTCGGCAATATCATTTTCGCTGCTGGCCGTATGCATCGCCCAGATGCAGAGGCCGGGGGTCATCCTCCTTTTAAAAAAGAAAAGATATATTGGGCCTTGTCCGTAAGGTAAGAATTGTATGCTAAGTTTAGTCTCGAAAGCAAGATTCTTTGCTCAGCTCAGCTGATCCTTAGGCATAGATTTGTTCTATGTGACCGCTGCTTCTAGGTTATTTCATTACATGCAGCGTTGCTGTAACTTTAATCACATCGTGCATATTGCACAACTGAACAGGTTGCAGAGAATGACACCGATGTCAACAATTTTCTTGACGGCATAAAATTAGAGGAGAACCTGATGAATGTGCATGTCACCCTCGTCCACAAAAGAGCCCATGGTGTAGCTGCAGTTGCAAGTTACAGCGTCTACCTGAACCAGAAAGTCCCCGTATCGTTTAATGCATTCTTCTACAACGACAAGATGGCTGCGCTCGGGGCACATCTTGGAATGGTAAATGGTGAGGCTATTGTCTCTAAAAATGATTTTCCACATTGTACTCTATGACAGTGGGAGGTGTTACACCAAAGGAAGCAAGCACACTGCCACAGTTGGTTTCCGAAGGAAAAGCAAACCAGGTGTTGATCGGCTCTCCTATCACCATCTTTGGAGTAGTAAACTTTTATTGATTCGTCATCTTGTTTAGATTAGATTGGTGCATAGATAACGATAAGAGCGTGGAACTGTTAGTTGGCTGATGGTTTGGACAGCTTTGTAAATGTTAGTTTAAATTTCACGCTACAAAGTTTTGCCCTTGTTCTAATAATGGAGCAATGGAGGCCTCCGTGCATTGCCCCCGAATTTCTTACTGGACCAGTTTCAACTGTTCCCGAATTCCACTTTTGATGGCTTCACACGAAGCCAGAAGTACAGCGGTGTAGTGGTGGAGAAAGGATGAAGACTATCCAGTATCCACACATTACCGTACCAGTTTGTAAAATTAGTACTCCCTCGGTTCCGAAATATGAGTCTTTTTAGATATCTATAATCTATAATATCTAAATAGTTCATCCCCACTATCCTATTTCTCTAAACATGCAGGCTATCCACCTAAGCAGCCTGCCACATCAGCAATTAACCTTTTTTATTGCTAAGAGAAAACAGATATTTTCATCCTTTTTCCCTAAAAACTATCATCTCCACGACACGCTTGGACTCCTCCAAGTTATTTTCTCCACAACACGCACGGTTCATCTCCTCCGTTATTGCCCTGACTCTCCGGATTTCTCGATTCCACTCACGCGAAACTATTGAAAGGCCGTGGTGGTGGAAGAAGGTCTTCTTCCGAGCGCGTCGTTCGTCTTCTCTCCTTGCCTCTATCGATCTCTCCCCGTCTCCATTGTCGGCCAAGCCTGTCGGCACCAGAGATCCATTTGTTGCTGCCAACCTGAATCCCCGTGATCGCCCCCGCCGCCGGGTCCGCTGGGCCAAGTCCAGCGCCCAAGCGAGACCTGGACTCCCGTTGAACTAGATGTACCGTCGCAGGGCGCCGGAGTCCTCCTCCAACCTCACCTGGATTAGAGGTTGGGACTCTCCTTCTCAGTCTCCTTCAGATCTGCGATTATTTTATTTAGCTTGGTTGAAAGTTATAATTTGCTCTCTCTCTCTCTCTCTCTCTCTCTCTCTCTCTCTCTCTCTCTCCCTCTCCCTCTCCCTCTCCCTCTCTCCCTCTCTCCCTCTCTCTCTCTCTCTCATGTTTGATTAGCGCCAACACTCAACTACAGTCCTGCATCTCTCTCATGTTTTATTACTACAAATGTTATTGTACGATCAGAGGGCTGGAGGATATGACACAGTCCAGTTCATTTTCAGGTATGTTGTTTCTTGGCAGATGTTGGATATGCCTGCGTATTATTGGATGAATCTATATCAGAATATACCTGGTACACAGCTGAGGCCCTCGATGCCGGATCCCTCTTCGGACCAACTTATGCTTGGAGCCACAAACTAGGATTCTGCTGTGCAAAGACTTTTGCCATGCAGTACTTTGCACACAGAAGCAGGTGAGAAGTATCTGCAGTACAAATTTTCTCAGATCGTAGATTGGATGTCAGTCTTCATAACTCCACTCTTTCTTACAAAACAAAAACATCACAACTCCACTCTAGCAATGTAGAGCGTATATCTAACTTTAATGATTAGAAAATAGATTGTTTCTATCTGGACTGGTCCAATTTTTGCTATAGAAAATCGCTAGGCTTTTACTTAACTGTGGCTTAAATTGCGGTATATCTATTTTACAGTAACGTAGTAGCGATTTCTTCACATGAATTTGCATTAGTTAAGATTGCAGCACTTAACTGTCTTTCTTTGTTATCCTACATCTGCAGTCCTCGCCGTCGCATGCGACCTGTTTTAGTTTGTTTTCCCTTGTCTTAGTTAGTCAATCCTTTTGCTATTCAGAATGGTACACTGGAATATCATCTCCTCAAGGTGTGGCTTTCGTAAGCACTATGAAGCCTGTTAATTAAATAATGGTTGGAGATGGGTTATGAATCATTCCTTTTTCAGATTATGTTTCCATGAAATCAGTTTACTAGCCATCGGGCTTTCCTTTCAGATGTCTGTAACAACAGGGTAGCAAGGAAGGCAGGTTATTTTTTATGATTAACTTTTTTTCATATCTCATTTGCACTCTTTTTTTTGTTATTCATTCCCTTTAACAGTTTCTTGCTACCGGCATCGACTTCAGACGTATTTGCTTTCTTCAGCTTTGGTCTATCCAGTTGTTGTTCCATGACATTTTATAGATTGTTATAATGGAAGTGTATGAGTTTGTCTTTTGACTTTTCAGGATCACTACCGTTGCTTATTTATATGCATATCAAGTGTTTGCCAAAATGGAAACCTCCAGAACTATTACAATGTTTGCAAGGCAACAGAGTAAGAATATTTACTCTTCTGGGACCAAGCGTAAGAGATCTTCCTATTTAAATGGTGCCCATGTGTGACTGGAAATCCAAATTGATGTACTACGAAATCTTGGTCTGCTTTTCTGAATTTTTCTATGGGATTGATTACCTATTTTAGGAAAGTAGCAGATGAAAGCTATGAGTTATACCGCTGTCAGCTTCAGGAAGGTTTGCAAGAAAAAAGTTGTGACCTTGCCACCATTATATTTTTATAACTAGCTACAAACAAGCATTTCTTAGCGAAGTGAGACCGTTATGGAAAGTGCAATGTATTGGGTCAAGACACCAAGAAATATGATATAGAGGGTGTTTCTTATGAGTAAACATAGTTCTATCCTTCTAAGTTCTTATAATTTCTTTTTTGGCCAGGTTAGTTATAATTCATTCTTATATTCTCCACAATCAAACCTCTAAAATGTATTACAACCGATTACCGCAGCAACGCGCGGGGTATCATCTAGTTCCAATAAAAGATTACATACGGATCAAAATGAGTGAATCTACATTCTATAATATGTCTATATACATTCATATATAGTTTATAGTGGAATCTCTAAAAATACTTATATTTAGGAACTGAGGGAGTACCATTTAGCTTGTCTCTCTAGGATTGACCTCAAAGCAACTGAAGTGCAGCGTTAGATGCCACTGATCTACAACCGAAAATACACAAAAAACTATATATTTTTCATAAATTAGCGAGCATAGGTGCGATCATGTCTTCGCCGCCGCCCACACCAACCTAGTGGATCGGGACTCCTGCCAGTGCAGTCGTAGCCGGCCCGGAAGCTCTTGTGGTCTCCCTCCATGCGCTTGCGGGCATCCGAGGCGTGCGGACTATGCTCTTGCCGGTGATTCCACGGCGAGCGCCTGGTGGCCCTCCTGGATACGGTCTTCATGCATAACTTCCTGCTAGAGGCGACCATGCGCCGCTTAGCGCTCCAGCCGACGAGCGGGGAGCAACTCCGGGTCATCGTGGCTAACGGCGACCGACTCTGCTGCCATGGGCTGGCACGGAACGTGCCCATCACCATCGGCCACGATCACTTCACCATCACGTGCGCCGACATCGACTTGGGTTGCTTCGACTTCGTTCTCGGCATTGACTTCTTGAGGACCCTCGGTCCCATCCTCTGGGACTTCGACTCCCTGACGATGACCTTCTGACGCCAGGGGCACTGCGTCCGGTGGGAGGGCGTGGGTGGCGCCTCACCGGCAGCGCTGCAGCCGCAGCTGACCGCGATTGCTGCAGGGCCCGAGCACGCACTGTTGGATCATCTTCTACAGCAGCACCGTGACCTCTTCGACGAGCCTCAGGGCCTTCCGCCAGCCCGGGTGTATGACCACCGCATTCATCTCCTACCTGGCACGGCGCCGGTGGCTGTGCGCCCCTACCGCTACCCCCAGCTCCAGAAGGACGAGCTGGAGCGGCAGTGTGCGCTCATGCTTGCCTTGGGCATCATCCGGATCTCCACTTCGCCATTTTCGGCGCCGGTCCTCCTCGTCCGTAAGTCGGACGACACGTGGCGCTTCTGCATCGACTACCGTGCCCTTAACGCCCAGACGCTCAAGGACAAATTTCCTATTCCGGTAGTCGACGAGCTCCTGGACGAGCTCCATGGGGCGCGCTTCTTCACCAAGTCGACCTCCATTTGGGCTACCACCAGGTGCGGATGCACCCGGACGATGTCGCGAAGGCGGTGTTTCGGACTCATCACGGCCACTTCGAGTTCTTGGTGATGCCTTTTGGCCTCCCCAACGCCCCGGCAACCTTTCAGGCCTTGATGAACGACGTCCTCCGCCCCTACTTGCGTCGGTTTGTGCTTGTTTTCTTTGATGACATTCTTATCTACAGCGCCTCAAGGGCGGAGCACCTTCAGCACGTCGCCATCGTCTTCAATGAGCTTCGAGCGCACCATCTTCATCTTAAGTGCTAGAAGTGTTGGTTCGGCACGCGCTCAGTCGCCTACCTCGGCCACGTCATCTCGGTCGAGGGTGTTGCTATGGAAGCCGACAAGATGGCGGCTGGCGCGGCCTGGCCGACGCCGCACTCACCGTGGGATCTCCACGGCTTCCTAGGCCTCGCAGGGTACTACCGAAAATTTATCCAGGAGTGCGGCCTCATCGCTTCCCCGCTCACACGCTTGTTGTGACGCGACGCCTTCGCCTAGGATGCGGAGGCCACTGAGGCGTTCGAGGCCCTCAAGAGGGCCCTCACGACGGGTCCCGTCCTCCAGATGCCCAACTTCGACCGTCCGTTCATGGTGGACTACGACGCCTCCGGTGTGGGGTTCGGAGCCGTCCTCCATCAGGGCGACGGGCCGCTTGCGTTCTTCAGCAGGCCCTTCGCCACACGGAATCATAAGATCGTGGCCTATGAGCGGGACTCATTGGCATGGTGCAGGCCGTGCGCCACTGGCGGCCATATCTTTGGGGGCGGCCGTTCCATATCCGCACGGATCACTACAACCTCAAGTTCTTATTGGACCAGAGGCTCTCTATCGTGTCGCAGCACCAGTGGATCAGCAAGCTCTTTGGCGTCGACTTCACCGTCGTGTATCATTCGGGCCGTCTTAACACCAAGGCGGACGCCCTGTCCCACCGCGACGCCGACCACGACGCGGACGCCGGCGACGCCGACGGGGCGGCCCTATGCATCCGCTCGGGGCCCTCCTTCGCCCTCATTGACGACTTCCGCAGGGCCACCACGGATGCGCCAGACGCTCAGCTCCTTCGGCAGCGCCTCGATGCCGATGACTTGGAGGAGCTGTGGCGTTTGGCGGATGGCTTGCTCCTGCATGGGCGCCGCCTCTTCATGCCGGATCACGGCGACTTCCGTCACCAGGTTCTGTTACTGGCACACTCGGCCGGCCACGAGGGTGTGCAGAAGACCCTCCACCGTCTCCGCGCCGATTTCTACCTCCCCGGCGAACGGGCCCTGGTCCGAGACTGGGTGAGGTCTTGTCTCACGTGCCAACGTAACTAGACCGAGACACTGCGCCCGGCTGGGCTGCTACAGCCCCTGGAGGTGCCCTCTCAGGTCTGGGCCGATATCTCTATGCACTTCATCGAGGGCCTCCCCAAGGTGGGCGGCAAGTAAATCATCCTCACGGTGGTAGACCGCTTCTCCAAGTACGCACACTTCATCGCGCTCAGCCATCCCTACACCGCCGCCTCCGTGGCCCGTGCCTTCTTCGACGGCATCTTCCGCCTACACGGGTTTCCCTCTTCGATCGTCAGCGACCGGGACCCGGTGTTCATGGGGCATGTCTGGCGCGATCTCTTCCGGATGGCGGGCATGAAGCTCCGCCTGAGCACGGCCTTCCATCCTCAGACGGACGGCCAATCTGAGGTGGTCAACAAGGTGATTGCCATGTATTTGCGTTGTGTTACAGGTGATCATCCTCGTGCTTGGGTGGACTGGCTCACGTGGGCGGAGTACTGCTACAACACCTCTTATCACTCTGCCCTACGCGCCACGCTGTTCGAGGTGGTCTATGGACGACCACCCCCGCCCATCCTGCCGGTTGACCCGGAGGCGGCTAAGACGGAGGCGGCGGGCGACCTTCTTCGCAGCCAGGACGAGATGCTTGCGGAGGTGCGGCAACGCCTCATTCAGGCCCAGCAGCTGGCCAAGCACTACTACGACGGCCACCACCGCGAGGCGGAGTTCGCGGTGGGCGACTGGGTATGGCTGCGCCTTCTTCACCGCTCTACGCAGTCCCTTGACCCGTGCGTGAAGCGCAAGCTGGGCCTCGCTACGCCGGGCCATTTTCCGTGCTGGAGCACATCGGAAAGGTGGCCTACCGCCTTCAACTTCCGGCCGGTGCTCGCATCCAGGACGTCTTCCATGTGGGGCTGCTGAAGCCCTTCCGTGGGGATCCGCCGGCGGCCATGCCGGCGCTTCCTCTGACCTCCGACGGGCGCCTCCTTCCCGGACCAGCGAAGGTGTTGCAGGCCCAGCTGCGTCGCGGGGTGTGGTACTTGTTTATCCAGTGGGAAGGCCTTCCGTAGGAGGACGCCACTTGGGAGCAGCGTGACGAGTTCTGCCAACACTATCCAGACTTCCAGCTCGAGGACGAGCTGTTTGCGCAGGCGGGGAGAGATGTTATGACCGGCGTCACTTATAGACGGAGGAGGCCCAATGGGCGCGTTAAGTTAGGGGCTTAGCCCAAGTTATCTTATTTTTATTAGTATGGAGATTATATAAATAGCTGTAAGACCCCCTTTTAGAAATTAAGCAATAAGACATATTCTATTGCCCGGCTCCCCGAGATGGCGCCAGCACGCCGGCCGTCGCGGTCACGTCCTTGCCAGCCTCCCTCTTTCCCCTACAACCTCCGGCCAAGACCCGGTAGGGCCCTAGCTCCTACCAATGATACTGTATCATGTGTAGAGTTCTAGGCCCTCTGTTCTAGTTTCTTCCATAGTTTAGTTATTACTGCTTAGATGTGATGTGAACAGATCCTGTAAATACTTGGTGTTCAGACTTGGATAGATACACACAGCCATGCATGAGGCGACTGCAGGGGCGATGGCGCGGGTGATCGCCGCCCGTGCTCGATCTCCATCTCCGGGCCTCGGCGTTCGGCGGCGCGTTGGGGGCCGCTTCTGGGCGCTCCTGAAGACGATGCAGACGATGCGGATGGGGAGACAGGCGCGGACTAGTCGGAGTCTCCACCATCGCCAACGCCTTCTGACCTGATTTGTGAATTCTTTCATTCAGGCTACGATGAGGAGGAGGTGGCATCGACTATCGACAAAGTGCTACCCCTAGATGATCCGGCTAGGATTGGTCTACATGCAGGGGAGAAGAAGGAGATGATCCGGCGAGCCGTTCACCGGAGGACGGCGGCGACGGTGATCCGACCATGGAAGGGCCCCCTTCCCAAGGTATGTCTTCCAAATCTTGCCATTTTTTATTTAATTCATCCGGAGTCTTGGACCAAGGTTGTGAGGAGGAAAAACAGCCGTCGGGCGATGGCTCAGCCGCCGCCGGCGGCGACTGCGGCGTCTGCGTTGGGAATCCCGGAGATCGGGATCAGAGACGCCCAGGTGTGTCGTTTGAAATACTTGCTGGGCCCAGAGGGGCTGACTCTGGCCGTGAGGGGTTTGGGCCGGCTTGCGAACGAGTTTTCAGCCCACTACGAGACGTTGGGGGTTGGGCCGGGACTAGCTAGGCGTGAGGCCCAGGCAAAACCGGTGTCCACTTCTGGCGATTACGTAGACTCATGCAGGGTCTCGTCTCATCATAATCGAACTCCATCGTCGCTGCAGTCTAGGGTTCGGCCTCGCTGCACCATGCTTGGATTTCCTGCGTGTAAGCCGGGCCGTGCCGCGCGCATCCCTCCCCTTGCGGTGGCCATGGCGGGTCGCAGAGGTGGTGGTCCGCAGGGGCCTAGACCCTCGGCCCCCGTGCCTGCTGCTGCGGTGCCTCGGGCGCCTCCGCCCGCTCACCAGCCGCTGCCCCGTGTGGGCGGTGCTCCGCCGCGCGCTCAGGAGCCGCCGCCCCAGGCGTGAGAGGGGGCTACGCAGGTGACGGCGTCGGTGCCGAAACCCAAGGGCGCCCTGTCGCCGCATGTTGTTGCACAACCGCAACCGAACTGTGAGGGACCGGAGCAAATGGAGCTCGCGGGTCAAGACCCCGCCGCGGTTAGGGCAGGGACGCCGGCACGCTGTGGTGGTGGCGATGGTGGCGCGGGCCATCATCGATTCCCGGCGTCCTGTGGCAGAGATTCTGGCCATGCTTGTCGCGATTCTTTCTCGGGGTCAATGGGGAGATGACGGATATGATACGTATGGCGAGGGTCAGCATCGCGGTTCGTCGTCATTGGGTGGAGGTCACGGCTATGCTTGGCAAAGCAATGGTACGACGGAGCGTCCGTTTTACGGCCCTCTGGGAGGTTTTGTTAAGGGGGCATCTGGCCCGGACTACCGGTAGAGAGGTGGATAGAGAGGTTCTCGCACTAGCGCGGTGGCAGGAACCGCTACCGTCAGCCTCCACGGCCTACTACTACTACCGCTTCCGACGTCGCTGAGCCGACGGTGTCCTCGGAGGTGGGTGCAGCACAGACGCCCGCGTTGTCTGGGCAAGTCTTTGCTGCGGTTTCGGCCTTGGCTACTGCGGCTACGCCCGCGATTGAGCCAGCGGTGGCGGGTGCTGTGGGAGTTTCTGATAAGCCGGGCGGTGAGAGAGCTAGAAAATGGGCCCGTAAGAAATAGAAAATGCTTTGCTATCACTGTGGTGAGCAGGGGCACTTCATTGCTGAATGTACTGTTGAACTTTGTGACACTTGCTCCAAACCGGTGCATGCTACGGGGGAGTGCCCGCTTTTGCGTGAACCAATGCCGGGTGTGACTATTTATGGTGTGTGCTGCGCTAAGTTGATGTTTCTCGAATCTCCCTGTGCTATGGAAATCCCTGATGTCCCTCAGAATGTGACCACGGGGGTAGTGAAAGTGACGAAGGGTGACTTGACGGCTGCACAGATCATGCACAGGCTGAATGAGCTAGCTCCAGGTAACCATCAGTGGGAACTTATTAGGCTCGAGGATAATATGTACAAGGTTGACTTTCCCTCGAGTAAGGACTTGGAGCGGCTTCTGAGTTTTGGGTTGTGCAGAGTTCCCGGTACTCAGTGCATCCTCGAGTTTCATGAGTGGAAGAAGGTTGAGACGAAGGGTAAACCGCTCACTCAGGTTTGGCTATGATTCTCGGGGGCACCTTCCAAGTCGCTGAATGATGTTCGACTTGTGGCTAGCTTGGGGACACTGGTTGGGAAAACCGAGAGGGTGGATATGGCCTTTACCCGAGCTAATGGGGTGGCCAGGCTGCTTGTCAGTATCCTCGATATTGAGTACGTGCCAGATGTGGTTAAGTGGACTCATAGAGGCATGATTTATAACCTCTAGATCGAGTTGGAGGACACCGAGCTTTTCTCTGCGGCTTTGGCTGCGAATGATGTTGACATGCTTGATAAGGATGATGGCTCGGGTAATATGGAGGTGCGAGAGGATGACCGTGGGCGAGAGGCGTCTAACATCCCGGGTTTCAATGTGCCGGCATCCGGAAAGGGACTTCACCCTCGACGGCTGCACCCATGAACACGTTGAGATTTGGTTCGTTCGAGTCTGCCTCTGCTCCTCCTCGATTGTGGAGTGATCGGGTGGAGCATGATGATTTGCTTGAGTGATCGCTTCCTCCCCTGGATTTTTCTCTTGCTGATGTACGTGTGGATGATGAGTTTGCTGCTGCGATACCCTCAGTGGAGAGGTCACCGACATCACTGGCAGCGATTGATCTGGGCGCCCAGCTGTGCCTAATTGGTGGGGATGATCTTGGGCAGGCGGCCTTACGATCTACCTCTCCGTCTCCGCCGGCGAGGAGCCTGGCGAGGTCTACTGCGGAGGTGGCCATGCCGCGGGCCAGCGGTGCAGTCGGACTGGGAGGGGGCACGAGCAGGAGGCCTCCGCCCTGCCTCTTCTTTGACGCACTCGACCACGGTAGCCGACGGGGTGGGGGGCGCGGGCAGGAGGCCCCCGCCCTGCCTCTCCTATGGCGCGCTCGGCGTCGGCGGCTAGACCGGGAGGGGGCGCGGGCAGGAGGCCCCCATCCCTGCTTCTCCTTTCGCGCACTCGGCCGCGGCGGTGTCCGCAGTGGCTGCTTCGCCTCGGGTGGTGAGCTCGATGGTGGCCATGCCTCACTCCAGAGGTGGGGCCAGGTCAGGAGGGGCGCGGGCAGGTGGCCTCCGCCACTACTTCTCCCTTGGCGCCTTTGGTTGGTGGGGATCCTATGGCGCCCCAGGGATCCAGTCACCGGCCGTTGCCGCGGGAGGTTTCGACGACTCTCGGTGGTTTCTCGGCTGCCCAGTTTAGTCGAGCTCTGTTGGGGGTTGGGCAGGAGGCACCACCCCAAACGGGGCCACGCGGGAGGAGATCATCGCTTTTGGAGGGATCTTGGATCCTGTTTGTGAAAGACGACGGATGAGCAGTCGTCTTCAGGATCAGCCGGATGTTGATGACATGAAGCTAAGGTGCGCTATGTGGGCGGCCAAGCTTCGTGACATTGAGGTCACTACTAGTATGTCGGTCAATACATCAAATTCGATTCTACATTTCTCCAATGATGAGATTGTTCACAATGCAAATCAATTAGGGGTTTCACTAGGTAGTAATGGTAGTGAAATCACTAAATCAGTTAATGATATTCTCGATCTCGAAGTGGAGCGCGCTTTGGAAATGATTCGTAACTTAGCAGCCGTCAAACCCATGATCGATTCCGACATAGATGCGTTGGGAGTAAGGGTTCTTGACAGTTTTTGTGTGGATCTTGTCCCTTCACTTCCTGAGACAGAGGAGGATGAGGGATTCACCTCCCCTAGGGACTCTATCCATGTAGATGTTCCAGAGGTTAGGTCCACGGAGTCCGGTCGTGAGGACCGGCTGGAGGATCAAAATTAGCCTAAGCGGAAGTGGAAACGGAAGGTTTATCCAGTTTCAGCTGTGCGTAGAAGTGCTAGGATCCGTACCTCTAAAAAATTTCATGATGAAATATGAGAGGTATCTTTTGGAATAGCACAGGTCTTAAAGACTTGGCTAAAAGAAGGTTTCTAGCGGATGCGTCTATTGAACACCAGTTGGATTTTATCGCCCTTTCTGAAACTGGAAGGGATAATTTCACCCCCAGTTCCTTAGCACTTTATCGGGGGGGGGGGGGGTGTCGATTTCAACTGGCATTTCCTACCTCCAAGAGGAAGGTCCGGTGGGATCTTACTTGGGGTTAAATGTGAGTCGTTGGAAGTTTGGAGTGTGGTCATGGGGGATTTTGCGGTAAAATTTCGGGTCAGATCAAAGGCCGATGGGTTTAATTGGGCATTGGTGGCGGTGTATGGTGCCGCCCAGCCAGAACTCAAACCAGATTTTTTGGCTGATCTTGTCCGTATTTGCGGTAGCGAGAAGCTCCCAATCCTCGTTAGGGGCGATTTTAACATTATTCGAAGGAGGGAGGAAAATAATAATGATAATTTTGATGGCAGATGGTCTTTTATGTTCAATACCATAATTGAAAGCATGGATCTTAGAGAGATAGAGCTTTCTGGTAGGAAATTTAGTCGGGCTAATACGTTGCCAAACCCGACATTTGATAAGCTGGACCGTGTCCTCGCTAGCGTCGAATGGGAGCAGAAGTTTCCCCTGGTAACAGTCCAAGCGTTATCGCGCACAATCTCAGATCACACTCATTGCTAGTTGATTCTGGCGAAGCCACCCATGTGGGGAATAAGAACACTTCTTCTTCCGAATTAGCGTGGTTTGAAAGAGAAGGGTTCCTCGATCTGATAACAAGAGAATGGGCTAAAATTCAGGAGGGAGGTCTCATGTTGAAAGATGGCAGAATAAGATTAGGCATCTACGAAGATTCCTTCATGGATGGGCTAAGCATATGGATGGGATTTATAAGGCTGAAAAGGAAAGGCTCCTTGTACTTATTCAATCCCTAGATTTAAAAGCCGAGTCCACCATTTTAGATACCAGAGAGCTGGAAACTAAAGTGGAGGCGGAGTTGAGACTGAAAGAACTCCTTCGAGAGGAGGAATTGAAGTGGGCATTGCGAGCTAAGGTTAGCAAAATCGTCCAAGGGGATGACAACACTCAATTCTTCAATATGATTGCAAATGGCAAGCACCAAAAGAAGAGGATATTTCAGCTTGAGCAGGATGAGGGGGCGATTTTAGGCCAGGAAAACCTAAAAGTTTATATAACTAATTACCATAAGCAGCTGTTTGGGCCTCCGGAGGATAACTTCGTATCCTTAGATGAGTCCAGGGTTGAGGATGTCCCTCAAGTTGCGGCGGATGAGAATGATATACTGACCGCCCCATTTACAGAGAAAGAGGTGTTTGAGGCCATTTCACAAATGAAGAACAATAAGGCTCCAGGGCCGGATGGTTTTTTGGCGGAGTTTTATAAAAAGTGCTGGCACATTATTAAAGGGGATTTGCTTCCGATGTTCCATGATTTATTCTCTGGACATCTTTAGTTGTTTCAATTAAATTTTGGAATGATAAATTTACTTCCTAAGAAAACAGAGGCCGTTCGTATTGAGCAGTTCAGGCCTATCTGTCTTCTTAATGTAAGTTTCAAAATTTTCACCAAGGTCGGGACCAATAGGCTTACGCAAATTGCGCACTCGGTTGTGCAACCGTCCCAGACTGATTTCATGCCGGACAGAAACATCCTAGAAGGGGTTGTCGTCCTGCATGAAATGCTCCATGAAATCCACACAAAAAAACTAGACGGAGTTGTTTTCAAACTGGACTTTGAGAAAGCGTATGATAAGGTCAAATGGCCTTTCCTTCAACATGCTTTGCGTATGAAAGGTTTTGATCAGGCATGGAGACACCATTTAGACTCTTTCACGCAAAAAGGAGTGTTGGGATTAAAGTGAATGATGAGATAGGTCACTACTTTCAAACACACAAATGACTGAGGCAAGGAGATCCGATGTCACCTATTCTATTCAACATAGTGGTCGATATCTTGACAATTCTCATAGGAAGGGCTAAGGATGCGGGTCAGGTAGGTGGCCTCATTTCGCACTTAGTTGACGGAGGTGTATCCATCCTACAGTACGCTGATGGTACTATCATCTTCATGGAGCATGACTTGGCAAAAGCGCGAAACATGAAGCTGGTGTTATGCTTATTCGAACAATTGACCAGGTTAAAGATTAACTTCCATAAGAGCGAATTGTTCTGTTTTGGAAGAGCTAATGATGACCAAGATGCGTACAAACAATTGTTCGAGTGTGAATTGGGGGCTTTACCTTTCACGTATTTAGGTATACCAATCCACCATCGTAAGCTGACCAACAGAGAATGGAAGTGCATTGAGGATCGATTTGAAAAGAAACTGAGCTGCTGGAAGGGCAAGCTGATGTCATACGGAGGCCGATTAATTCTCATTAATTCGGTCCTCACGAGTATGCCCATGTTTCTCCTCTCCTTTTTCGAGGTACCTGATGGAGTCTGAAAAAGGCTAGATTTCTATTGATCACGCTTCTTCTGGCAGAGTGATGAGCTAAAATGAAAGTACAGACTTGCTAAGTGGGATATCATTTGTAGGCCGAAAGATCAAGGGGGTCTAGGTATTGAAAATTTGGAGGAGAAGAACATATGTCTTCTTAGTAAGTGGTTGTTTAAGCTTTCTGTAGAGACGGAGGCCACATGGGCTCAGATCCTGCGTAACAAGTACCTTCACTCTAGAACCTTGTCCCAGGTGACAGTGAGGCCGACTGATTCGCCTTTTTGAAAAGGATTGATGAGAGTTAAATCATTTTTTCAACAGGACAAAGTTCATAGTTGGAAACGGTACCACTACGAGATTCTGGGAGGATATATGGCTAGGGGAGACGCCCCTCGCACTCCAATATCCTTCTTTGTATAGCATTGTTTAGCATAGAGACGCGTACGATGCAACAGTACTGCAGTCCACTCCGCTCAATATTCAATTTCGGAGGACGCTAGTGGGAAACCGTTGGGAAGCCTGGCTCAATCTTGTGAGAAGTTTGATGGATGTTCAGCTGTTTCAACAACCCGATCGGTTATGCTAGAAACTAACTAAGAATGGAGAGTTTTCGGTCAAATCCATGTACTTGGATGTTATCAATTCTAGCGTGATTCCTCGTTCAAAGCATGTTTGAAAAGTCAAAGTACCTTTGAAAATCAAAGTGTTTATGTGGTTTGTGCAATAAACAAGTTATTTTAACTAAGGATAATTTGGCAAAACGCAATTGGACAGGAGCTGCAAGATGTAGCTTTTGCGACCAACATGAATCAATCAAACACCTCTTTCTTGATTGCCCTCCGGCAAAATTTTTGTGGCGGTCGATTCACATAGCATTCAACATTACTCCTCCGAATTCTATCAACGCGTTATTTGGGACGTGGCTAGATGGGATAGATTTCTAAACGGCGAGACATATTCGTGTAGGAGTATGTGCTTTATTATGGACAGTCTGGAACTGCAGAAATGATTTGGTCTTTAATAGAACAACAAATATTCATTTTTTGCAGGTTATTTTCCGAGCCACTGCGTTGATCCATATGTGGTCGCTAGCTACTCACTCAAACGGAGGCTAGGGAGCGTTTGGTTACTGGATCTACCCGATGGGAGATGGTAGCTCGGGCTATTTTCAACCGGTTTGGATGGCGGTCATGTAATAGGATAGGCATTTAGTGTTCCTATCTTTTTTTGCCAGCCGGTTGTGGCTTTTCTTTTACTGTTTAGCTCTTGATGAGCCTTTTTTTTGTTCTTTGATCGAGATAGGAAGACTTGCGTTGAACCTTTTGCTTATTAATAATCATGACCGTATGCATCGTTCTGATGCAGAGGCTGAGGCGAACCCCCTTTTCGAAAAAAAAATGTGATGTGAACAAGAACTGATGTGTCGTGCCCCTCACGCCCATGCACATATAGCTTCAGGATATGAATGTGATTATCCGAGGATCCATGTTGCTTAAATTCTTTCATTTATGATGGTTGTACCCTTGATTTGGTCCTTCAATTTGTCTGTTACATTACGTAATTGGTCTGTCTCCTTTGAGAAGCGCGCCTCCTCTTCATCCTCTCCACCAAGCAGCGCTGCTTTGACTACGTCGTCTGCCTGGGTAGCACCTCGTCTACATCCTCACCCCGAAGCAGTGTTGCCTAACCTCTAATTCTTCACCCGAGCAGCGCCGCCTACGTCCTCTGCTTCATCACCTGAGCAGGCCGGCCTCCTCTCCTTCTCAATTGACGGTGAGATTTCTTTGCTATTTCTATCATTCAGCCCTTGTAATCATGTAATGGGCACTGTTCTGGTGTTGAATTTTTGCGGTTAGCTTCAATATCTTAATTCTCTTCATGTTCACTTGATTAATTTAGTGCAATTTAAACTATTTTTATGCGTGTTCCTGTTATAAGTACTACATTGGACGACCGAGGATGTCTCCCCTCTCCCCTCTCCTTCTGCTCCCCTCCGGTGACCCAGCCCCACCCACCACCACCGTCCCCCCGCCTCCGTCGACGGCCACCTTCCATGACCCCTTAGATGGAAGGACTCCCCCACCACCAAGGCCTAGCGCGCCGCGCTTGGCGTCGGCGACGCTATGGGGGACGACTTTCAGGCGCAAGTATGGAGGTGTCTCTCCAAGCATATCAACCCACGCCGCCATGAACCTCCATGCTTCCTCTCCGTGCATGTCCACCATTCTTTGCTCGACCTCGACGAAGACCTTGTGGCCGTCCTCATGCAAGCCTGCCTGGGCGGCAATGCCCCCGCCTTCCAGGCGACCCGCCTCTACGATCAATTCTTCCGCATCTCTGTCTCTGACATGCGCATCGTTCAAGCTCTCATCGACGAACCCATTCTCGTCGCCACAACTCACTCCATCCAGTTTCTGCCATTTCCACCGCCACCCACCTGCACCCACCAGCCATCCATCCACCAAAAAAAGCACCTTGACATTGGTGACCGCTTCGGCCATGCCAACGCATTCCTGCGCTCTCAGCTTGTGTTCTTCCCCTCGCCCGGCGTCGACTTCGCGCGCAATATCCTTGAGCTATTCTCATCCAAAGTTTTCGTGACACCAACTGATTCGCCCTCGCCCACCACAATCATCTTCTTCGTCCATAAAGCTGACTTCACGGTTGATGTAACACTTGTGGCCACTCTTCTCTCCTTCCGCTTTGGTGGAGCTGCACGTTCTATCGCCGTCGAACGCCTCTCCAATGCTGCGTTCGCCGTGCCGGTCTCCTCCCACCACGTCGCCACGCTCATGGCCGCCTGCTCCTTGATTGTGGCTCCTCGCATGTTCGCCACCATCACCGTGGCTCCTCATGCCCTGCCAGCCGTGCTGCCTGCGCTGGCATCTTCATCGCCCCATGCATCGCCGGCGCCACCTCGCCTCGCCCTCAACGACACACCACACTCCTCTCCGTGCATGTCCTCCATGTAGGTGGGTCCCGCTTCCGCCAACGGTCGGCTGCCCGCTGGCTCTACTGCGACTTCTGCAGCACCCACACCACAGCGATTGCATGCAAAGGTACGACCGTTCCAACCTGGCATCTCGTTCAATAAGCTGATTTTCTCTAAGTACCACTGTCTTGTCACAACACCTACCACATGTCTAACCCACAAACCGACCACTCCCATATGGATTGTTTTTTGTTCTAAGTTAGTTTGCGCTAATGTAACTTTGATTAATAATGCTCTAGACCACCAGTTTTCGTTCCAACGTGTTTTCCACGCGGTCACGCTCGCTCCAAACTTGTTTTTAGTGCATGTGTACTCGGTCAAGGTTAGAGCTGAAGTTCTCTGTTGCGCGCCCATCCTTTTTTCAAATTTTGAGCTTCAACTATTCGACTCGTTTGACCAAGCATCTCAAATAGTGCAATCGGTACCTCTGCCTGTCGTGTTTGAACCAGACTCAATTGACCCGTCCAAACCGACCCTGCCCTCTCACTCCACGTCCTTGCTTGGACCGCATCCGTCAACTAAACTACTACCGCAAGATCTCTCTCACCTGTCCACCAAGATACACCACACTGTTCCTATGCGTGGATTCCCCTGCTGCTGCCTCGGTTGACCGCATTGCACTCGATGGTCTGGGCACGTGTGCCACTCATCTGGATCGGCCTCCCCCGTCGCGTCTCCCCGCATCCTTTCTCTAGAAAGAAAACAAGACGGTGTAGACGGCTACACCGTACCCTCCATCGACCAGCCTAGTTGGTTAAATAATCCGCTCATGGACGACTCGCTCCCACGCCTCACATCACAGTCCACTAACGCATCCGGCCCACCGGCGTCGCCCCAGCCGCCCTCCGGTCGGCCGCTGGGCCTGCTCGATCCCCTAGGTGTGAATTCACACTACATAACATACCCTATAGTCACTGATTCACGGGTCCCACTAACCCCCTCCCACTCGACCTCACCGCATGATAAAACCAACGCATGCATGCACACGCATGCGCCCATCATCACGTCTACTCCACCACCTGCCTCCCCTACCTCCGTCAGCCTACTCTCCGCCCAGTCCCCTCAGCTCCATCCCGAGATCGCCATTAACCTGTGCCACGCCCCTGCCACTGCTGCCCGCCCTCTGCGCTCTTCGGTCTCCACGCCGCTGCAAGACCCGCGCAGCTACCGGGAGGTTTTGCTCAGCTCCCCGCCTCGGGCCTCTGCATCCCCCCTCCCCCATCCATCGACCTCTCCAGCCTATAAATCCCCTCCTCCCCAGATGGCCAGCCTCAAACACATCCACCACCATTACAGCTGCAAGAAGAAGACTAGATGCTTTCGGTGCCTTGCTAGTGACCACACTATCGCCGATTGCCGTGACCCCGTCCGGTGCTCTCGCTGCTGGTGCTCCGGCCACCGGAGTTTCAGGTGCAAAGCCATCCGCTTCCTCCCGTTCTTCCCTCCCATGCCCCCTACTCCGCGTTTTAACCCTGCCTTTGTGCGCCCGCCTTGCAGCTCAATGGCGCATACGACGGGCACCCACACCGCCTCCGGCTCGTCTTCCGGCTCCACACGCTCCGACGGTGCGCCAATCTGGTTGGGCTCCCACTGCGTCCTCACCAACGATCTGCCTCCCTTCCGTCTCCCGCTCATCTTCGGCCCGCGCACCTCCTCCTCCTCTCCTCCGGCGCCATCCTTCGCTCCGCCTCCTCCCCCTTCCCCAGCCACCATTCCCACCGCAGCCTCATGCTTCTCCCTCCCAACACCACACATCCCGCTCCTCGTCCCTCCAAGCTGCCTCGTCCGCCAAGTTGACAACGTAGCCTATGTGCACCTCGCCACTCCCATCCATAACCTGTTCAGGTTCATACGTCAGGCCATCGCTCACCACCGCAACAACCCCACGCTCGGCCTCACCTCCTCCGCGCGTGGCGCCGGGCGCCTCTCCTTTGCCAACGCAGAGGAGCGCCTCACGACCACTGGCCATGGGCCGATCCACCACCAGGGCAATACCCTCCTTTTCGAACGGCCTGAGCACACTGACAACAGATCCACAACCATCTTCATCCACATGGCTGAGATTGAGGCATTTGACTACCCCGACGAGCTCTGGCACCCGGACGGGGCAGAGTACTTCTTCTCTCATCTTGGTGATTTTGTCTCCGCCGACCAGCACTGTTTCCAGGGCGACCACTCTAGCATTCGCGCTCTTGTTATGGTTGCCCGCGATTTCGTCCTCCCCCCTTGCCTCATGGTTCGCCTTCCTGACAACGACGTCGTCGTTGTCAAACTGGAGAGCCGCGCGCTCTTCTGTCATGGCTCTGGGGCATCGCCCTTCTCCTCTGAGGACGGAGACGGCGAAGACGGCTCCCTCTCCTCCCTGATATCAAACCCTTGCCTCTCACCCTCCACCATTACGCAGATCAGAAACATTGCCACAGCCATGTCCCCATTTGCATGCACGCCAGAGTCACCCTCGGGCCCTCCTCCATCCCCCACTGCTGCCAGGCCTCTCGAAGGCATCCCGATCCTTGCTGTCATGGCTGACGGCATGCCTGTCGCCATGCTTGTCCATGCCCCATGGGCTCCTCCCGCTCGCTCTCCCTCTCCAGACCAGGTGCTTGCTCGTCCGTGCCATGCACGCCCCCTGCTCACACTGCCAGCTCCACCCTCTCCTCCTCCGCTGCCACCTACACCGTCTCCTCCACCCTCCCCACCTGCCCTTCCGACGCTCGCCTTGCCTGTGATTCCTGCAGACCAGCCTTTCAACATGCCTTCGGAGCCTACGCACGAGTGCCTTGCCAGGCGCATTAGCAGGCACGCCAAAATGGTTGCCGACTCCGGCATCAAGGCCAGGGGCAGTGCTCGGCTGGCCGGAATCGAGCAGTCTGTCTACTCTTCCATGACCACCAAGGCCATGCGCTCCAAGGCAAAGAAGCTTGAACTATCTGCTGCTTCGAAAGATCTCTCCGACGCCCTGATCCACGCTCGTCTCTGCGATGACTCTGGGCTCATCGATGGCTCTGCCCACGGTCCTGCCTCGCCTGAGGACCTTGCTGCCGTTGCTGCTGCCTGCGGCGCCACGCCGGAGATGGTGGCGGACATCGCTTCGGGATCCGGTGGCCTGGGATCGCCATGATCTGCTCTCTTCTATGCGGCCACTCGTGTGGCGGACAATACTGGCCATGTATCCGGTGCCTCGCACCGCCCCTTAGTTGCTATGTCAGGATGAATCTAGTTGTAATGGTGCTCACGCCTACTGTCGGTGTCAAAACCGGCGGATCTCGGGTAGGGGGCCCCGAACTGTGCGTCTAGGCAGATGGTAACAGGAGACAAGGGCCGCTGTTTTACCCGAGTTCAGCCCTCTCGATGGAGGTAATACCCTACTCCTGCTTGATTAATATTGATGATATGGGTAGTACAAGAGTAGATATACCACGAGATCGTAGAGGCTAAACCCTAGAAGCTAGCCTATGGTATGATTTTGTTGTGTCCTACGGACTAAAACCCTCCGGTTTATATAGACACCAGATAGGTTAGGGTTACACAGAGTCGGTTACAATGGTAGGAGATCTACATATCCGTATCGCCAAGCTTGCCTTCCACGCCAAGGAAAGTCCCATCCGGACACGGGACGAAGTCTTCAATCTTGTATCTTCATAGTCTAGGAGTCCGGCCGTGGTGATAGTCCGGCTATCCGGACACCCCCTGAACCAGGCTTCAATGACGACGAGTCCGGCGCGCATATTGTCTTCGGCATTGCAAGGCGGGTTCCTCCTCCGAATACTTCATAGAAGGTTTTGAACACAAGGATAGTGTCCGGCTCTGCAAAACAAGTTCCACATACCACCGTAGAGAGAATAACTTTTCGCACAAATCTGCTGACATATTCATGCGTGACATCACACCACGGCCGAGCCTTCATATGAATCATTTTTACCGTTCCACCTTAGCGCGTTCAGCGAGGCGGTTTCCTTGGCACGTCTTATCAAAGCATAGATCGTGCCCCCTTATTTCGGGATTCTCATCAATACGGACGTGGGTAACCCATCCGCGCCATTGATTACGGCGCTTGGGAGATAAGCGAGTTTTACCAGGCTGGTGGGTGACGCATAGCTTCGTCCGTCCATATAAGGGGGATAAGGATCCACCTTTTCACCTACGCCTTCTTCCTCCTTTGCTCATCCATTTCCGCGCACTCAAGCTCCAGCGCCCAAGTCCGCACATCCCACCTCAACCTTTCCCCAACCATGTCAGGAGCGGGAGGCAGGTGGATGGCCTCCTCCGTCACAGAGGGGCACATCACAAGACTGCGGGAGGCCGGATACTTGTCCGGCGATATCGCGCACCGGCTGCCCGACGAGGGGCAGCTCATTCCAACCGCCAGGCCCCATGAGAGGGTGGTGTTTCTCCCCCACTTCCTCCGCGGACTAGGTTTTCCACTTCACCCATTTGTCCGGGGCTCATGTTCTACTACGGCTCGGACTTCCACGACTGGCCCGAATTTCATCCTCAACATCTCGGCGTTTATCGTGCGTGTGCGAAACCTTCCTCTGCATCCAGCCCCACTTCGCTTATGGCTGAAGATCTTCAACGTCCGGCCGAAGGTAGTGGGCGGCCGTCAAGCGGAGTGCGGAGGCGCCATGGTTGGCAAGATAGCCAAAGTCCTATGGCTCTAGGGCTCCTTTGTGGAGACGATAAAGGGGTGGCAATCGGGGTGGTTCTACATCACCGAGCCCCGCGACCCCGAATGGGTGGCGGCCCCCGAATTCAGATCTGGCTTCCCCACACGGCTCTCGTCATGGAAAGAGACGGGCCTGACTTGGGGGAATTCGGACGAGACATCCGGACTCCAAACATGCGTCCGAAACACGGTGGGCAAGAATCTCGGGCTTGTCAACGTAATCCAGTGATGCTCATCCGCCGGATCCTCCCATGCCAACAACGGGCCTTCAATTTATGGGAGTTCGATCCGGCAAAGACTTTCGACTCTAAAAAGGCTCTTCGACACTACGTACGAAGATGCCTGGAAGGGGCTGTTCAAGGGCGCCGAGGCTCCCTCATCCGCTACTGAAGATCGCGGATACAACTCGCTACGTCCAGCCGGCGAGGTAAGTTATTTTGCCCTTTACGGGATTCTTTTTTCATAGATTGACTCTATGTGGGATCTAAAACTCCCTAATCTTTGGCAGGGGCTGAAGGCGTCCGGACAGATTAACTGTCCGGCTCCTTTGCCGAAAAGACCCAGCGGACGCCCGATTGACGGGCTGTTGGCTCCGGCACCCCATGTGGTGCCGGAGAAGAAGGCTAAGAAGGAGGCCACGGGAACTTCGAAGGAGCTCCCGACGCCAGAGTCTTGTCAGATTCAAGCGAATCTTCTCCACGAGGACGAGGAGGAGGAAAAAGCTTCTCCCCTAGCGGAGGAGAGGAAAAGGAAGGCCGCCCGCAGGGGAGGCCGGAGGGTCCAAGAAGGGAAGAACCCTTCCTCCGGACTTCTCCACCAACGTCGACAGCGACGAGGAGGATTGGCCGACAAGGGCCAAGCCCCTGGCGAGATCGTAAGTGTCCGGATGCCCATGACTTTTTATTATTGCATAATGTTCTTTAATGTCGAACAATCGTGCAGCCCGCCCAAGAGCGATCTAGCCTCTTCGACAAGCGGGTCCCTGGGTTCGTCGGAAATGGAGAGTACTTCGCTTCCGACCGCCTCCTCGCCCTGCTGCGGACGACGAGGTGGCGCCCCAAGGGGCCTGGTCAAGAGGAGGTGGCACAGAGGCGCCACAAGGCGACCTCCGGACTCAGCGCTGAGGCAAGACCCCGAGGCTCTAAGCCCGACCCTCGTCCGGACTACATGCCGGAACCTTCAGCGGTTCCGGAGTCCGGCAAGCGGTCCCTTCGTAAGAAGAATAAGACGCCGGTGTCCTCCGTCCAACCGGAGGCACCAGATAGCTTACTGGAGGCGCTTAACAGCGCTTCCATCGAGGACGAGCACCGCACTGTTATGAGTACGGTGATCCGGACAGTTCAGTCCGCCAAGAGCGGGCTGACCGAAGCCTGTACCAGCCTTCTAACAGGCTTTGAGGTAAGTTTAGAATATGTAACAATATTACCGCATAGGCGGTAGCCTGATGCTTATTTCGATTGTTCGGAAAGAAAAGCGGACTAAGGATCTAAATAGATATACGCAGGAGTCTAACATAAAGATGTCAATATGGAAATGCAGGCTGCGCTGCTGACCTCTGCCGCACTAACTGCGGAGGTCAATGCACTGAAGCGGAACCTCGAGCGGTCCGAGGACAAGCTCGGACAAACCAAGAAGCAGCTCAAGGACAAGGAAGGTAAATAATACCTTATAAGAAAAATACCTTATAGAAAAGGTTTTGGTTGCCAAAAAATAACAGGGATAACATGGGTACTGCAGGGGCCACGAACGAGGTGGCGACCACAGAAGGAAGGCGGTGTCCGTGGCCGAAAACAAAGCGTGCGGAACGCACCGAGCGAGAGAAGGGGAGGCGCAGCTGGCCAAGGTGCGGCAAGAGCTCCAAGCTCTCGTGGAAAAACACGAGAGTTTGGAGCGTGACTCGAAGACTCGAGAGTCCGAGCTCGCCTCGGCTCTTGAGAGTGCCAAAGCTGCTAAGGCCGAGGCCCAAAAAGCCCTCCAAGAAATTGAATCAATAAAGAAGATAGCGGCGGGTAAGGAATTCTTTATGCAAAGCAAGCATGTGAAAGTGAATTACCTATTACTTACCAGGATTCGGAGCTCTCCAGGAGCGTTCACAGATTTGCCCGTGGTGTATGCGATCTGCCGCATTCTCTGCGCCAAGGAGGGGAACTCAGCGGAGAAGGTGTTACGGTCTCGGTATATTGAGGCCGGACATCCGGTGCCTCGAGCGACCAGGTGAAGCAGCTGGTCGAGCTCCTAAGGTCGCCGAACAGGCCATGAAGGGCCTTATAAGCGTTGTGGCCATTGGAGGCCATGCACAGGAGCTACTTCGGCTTGGTGCGTGGCTGGTGGGCCTTTGTCCACGAATTGAAGTCATCAAGCGCTTCGTCTGCATCGAAGGTGTCTGTCGGGCCCTTGCCCGTGCTAAAGTGCACTGGGGTAAGCTGGATGCGGAGAAGCTTGTGATGGACGGGCCACCGAAGGGCAAGGAGCATCGCACGCCCGAAATGTATTATGAGGGCCTTTTGAAGGGTGCTCGCCGAATAGCGGATGAGTGCTCCAAAGATGTAATCTTTGAATAGACTCGTATTTGTTATCCTGTACGCTGAAAACTTGTTCATATGCGCTAAGCAACACTTGTTAATTTAAAATATTACCTTCTGTGCGGCCGTTTATCAAATCTGAGAGATGGCAAGTCGTTGGCTTCAGTCCCCATGCCACGAGTCTTTGGGGTGTTCGGGATAAACTTGAGCACTCTTGTTCCCATTCTTGGGTCCATCTAGGGAGGCGCTCAACACAACGAACAAGGCAACCGGACTTATGATGCTTGAACACTCTCACTTAGCCACAGAAGTCTATAATTTTAAATTTCGTGAAGCCCCTAGTATTCGGAAGACCGAGTTGAGGCGCTATCCACGCCTTGGCGGACAACTCCGGTTCATCGCTCTAAGCGGCATAAGTCTTTAGGGACCCGAAAAACCTCTCGAACAGCGACCGGCTCACGCCCTATCATGACAGCCAGTTTAGCTTCTCCTTTGAGGTGCTCGACCCAGCTCAAGCTGGGGCACAATCGCGATGGTTCTCCGGTGCTACCTTAGCCGATATAACGTAACGTAAGGTACCAAAACACGGAGCCGGGCAAACCCAACTATTGACCCAAGACATGATTCGGAGCCGATTCATATAATGCTATAAGTTCGGTGCCGCACTTGTGAAAGTGTTCGGACTTATCACACCATAATTTTGGGGTACTTAAGCCCACGGTGTATTGGCCGTACCAAAGTGTGCAGGTGCGACATGTCATGAAATGAACATATATATAGATAAAAAAGAGTGCAAAAAGCTATGCATTGTTTATTCAAAAAGGTACTGCGATGAAGGCAGAACGATACAAATAGTGCGATAAGCAAGGGATGGGACTATCTAACACGTCCCCCTCCAGGGGTAAGTTGTGGGATGGTATGTAAAACAGGTATAATGCTCGTAATAGAGACCACCTGAACACTCGACGTAGCTTTCTGCTTCCCTGGCTGTTGCATCATGAGTTCGGCAATTCTAGTGCCGGACAGGACTTCTGGAAAATGGAGTCCTGAAAAAAATGAAAGAAAGAAGAAAAAGAATGACACAATAGGGAGCCCCTGGTGCGGTCGAGCCGCATTCTTGGCGTGCCGTGGTCGTGTCCCTCCCCATATGCCCATGGTATCTCCAGAGCGTAGTTATGTACGCGTAATCTTTATCTTCGCATAACCGCGAGGGCTGGGGTTGGGGCCGGATTGCTACGCGTGCTTGAATCGTGCCAGGCGGTCTTGTTGTAGGTTACTCCGGGCGTGCTTGGCAGTGTCCGGAAGTGTAGTGGCCGGACTCGAGAATTGCCGCGAGAGGCTGCTTTGCACCTCCACCGCGAGGGCCGCCGTGTGCTCCTCCGTTCGGAGAGAGCGTTCGGTGTTTCCATTGACCGTGAAAACTCCTCGAGGGCCTGGCATCTTGAGCTTGAGGTATGCGTAGTGCGGCACCGCATTGAACTTTGCAAATGCGGTTCGTCCGAGCAGTGCATGGTAGCCGCTGCGGAACGGGACTATGTCGAAGATTAACTCTTCGCTTCGGAAGTTATCCGGGGATCCGAAGACCACTTCGAGTGTAACTGGGCCTGTACAATTGGCCTCTACACCCGGTATGACGCCCTTAAAGGTCGTCTTTGTAGGTTTAATCCTTGAGGGTCTATGCCCATTTTGCGCCTTTGTATCCCGATAAAGCAGGTTCAGGCTGCTACCGCCGTCCATCAGGACTCTGGTGAGGTGAAATCCGGCAATAATTGGGTCAATAACCAATGCGGCGAAACCGCCGTGACGGATGCTAGTGGGGTGGTCCCTTCGATCAAAGGTGATCGGGCAGGCAGACCATGGGCTGAACTTTGGGGTGACTGGCTCCAACGCATATACGTCCCGTAGTGCACGCTTCCGCTCCCTTTTGGGTATGTGGGTTGCGTGTATCATGTTCACCGTCCGCACTTGTGTGGGAAAACCCTTCTGTCCTCTATTGTTCGGCGGCCGGGGCTCTTCCTCATCATCGCTATGCAGCCCCTTGTCATTGAGTTCGGCACTTAACTTGCCTGCTTGCTTGAACACCCAACAATCCCTGTTGGTGTGATTGGCTGGTTTTTTGGGGGTGCCATGTATCTGGCACGAGCGATCGAGTATTCCGTCCAAGTTGGACGGGCCCTGGGTATTTCTTTTGAATGGCTTCTTCCGCTGACCGGGTTTAGAGCGTCTGAATCCGGCATTGACGGCCGTATCTTCAGCATTATCGCCGTTAATGCGGCGTTTGTTCTTGTTGCGACGCGACCTGCCATTGTTGTCCTTGGTATCCGAACTATCAAGGTGTTTCGCCAAGTTGTTGCTTCGAGCTAGTCAGTTGTCCTCTCCCGCACAAAAGCAGGTCATGAGGGTTGTGAGGGCTGCCATAGATTTTGGCTTTTCCTGTCCTAGGTGCCGGGCAAGCCACTCGTCATGGATGTTATGTTTGAAGGCTGCAAGGGCCTCTGCATCCGGACGATCAACGATTTGATTTTTCTTTGTTAGGAACCGTGTCCGTAATTGCTGGCCGATTCTTACAGCTCTTGAATTATGTGGCTAAGGTCATCGGCGTCGGGTGGCCGCACATATGTTCCTGGAAGTTATCAAGGAATGCTTTGCTTCGGGTCCTCCCAACAACCAATTGATTCTGGCGGCGCTGTTAAGCCAATGCCGAGCTGGTCCTTTAAGCTTGAGGGGGAGGTATTTGATGGCATGTAGATCATCACCGCAGGCCATGTGAATATGGAGAAGATAATCCTCGATCCAAACCGCAGGATCTGTGGTGCCATCGTATGATTCGATGTTTACGGGTTTAAAGCCCTCAGGGATTTGATGATCCATTACTTCATCTGTGAAGCATAGTGGGTGTGCGGCGCCTCTGTATTGGGCTATATCACGACATAGCTCAAATGAGCTTTGTCTATTGTGTTCGGCCCTGCCGGAGTTTCTGTATCCGGCGTGACGGTAATCATCCCGCGTCGTTGGGCGCCCACGCGATCCGTAGATCGATCTTGTATGTTTTTCCTTATCCTCCAATATATCTACTTAAGTCCGTGCGTTTTCCCGTGCCACAGTACTTTTGGAACGGCGTCGAGTGCGGCTTGAGCGGAGGGTCTAGAGACCTCTCTATCGCGACCCGCAGGGGTGGCCGATGCCATGTCGTCTTATTTGTTGACTTGGGTGCTTCCTCCTCTAATCGAGGCAACGGCCTACGTTTGGGGTAGCTTTTGGAGGCGCTCGAGTTCATACTCTTGACTGCGAGGACTTGATCCATCATCGACTAGCAGGTCTTGATCAGCTCTAAGCTGTTGCTTTTTCTTGAGGCTGTTTGCCGTGGCTATAAGCCTGCATTTGAAACGCTCCTGTTGGCGGGATCCTCAGCACGACAAATTCGTAAATCGTCGAGGCTTGCCTCGTCTTCGGAGGGAGGCGCATAGTTATCGCCCTCGACCTCTCTTTTACGCCCGCCTTTGTCATGCGGACTTGCATCTCCCTCCTCCTGCGCTGGAGTCCTACCGGAGGGGTTTTCTTCGGCACTGTCCGGGTGTTATTATCTCCGTGCAGAATCACCGTTTTGCTTTGTGGCGGGATTTAGAGCGGCGCCAGCGACGCCGGGCGCTCGTTGCTTCTTGGAGGGTCATCCTCTGTTGTTCCATCGCCGTTCCCATCTTTTGGGATGTCCACCATGTATATGTCGTATGACGAGGTGGCCTTCCAGTGCCCTGTAGGCGCTGGGTCTTGGTCGTCTCCTGCATCGTCGTCCATACCTTCGATGTCTTCAGAGTCGAAGTCTAGCATGTCGGTTAAATCATTGACAGTGGCTACAAAGTGGGTGGTGGGTGGGCGTTGAATTTCTTCATCGTCCGCATCCCCTTCCTGACCGTAATCCGGCCAGGGCTCTCCGGATAAAGAGAGATATTTTAGTGAATTCAGGATGTCACCAAAGGGCGAGTGCTGAAAGACGTCCGCGGCAGTGAATTCCATGACCGGCGCCCAATCGGATTCGATTGGTAGGGGCGCGGAGGGTTCGGAGTCCGGAGAGGAGTCCGGCACCTTGGAGTCACGGTCTTCGCAGGGGATAGGGATAGAGTTCGGCTCAATTTCCGTAGAGATTGTAGCCCCCGAGGCGGTGTCCAACCACTCGTCCTCGATCGGGGAATCCGGCTCCGGATTAAGGGTCGGAGCGGATCTTTGATGCGACCTCGAGCCTTTGTTAAGCAGAGCTAGATCATGCCCATCGAGATAGTGCGGCACGCTTGGCTGCGGCTCGAATCCGTCGAAGATCAAGTCTCCGCGGATATCGGCCGTATAGTTCAAACTTCAAATTTGACACGATGGCCGGGGGCGAAGCTTTCGATCTGCTTCCAGGTGGCTGAATTGCCCGCAGTGCAAAGCCGCTGAATACGAAGATCTGTCCGGGGAGAAAGGTCTCACCCTGGACTGCGTCGTTGTTGATGATCGAAGGAGGCATCGGGCCTATCGGTGACGACAGAGAGGAACTCTCAATGAAAGCACCAATGTCGGTGTCAAAACTGGCGGATCTAGGGTAGGGGGTCCAACTGTGCGTCTAGGCGGATGGTAACAGGAGACAAGGGACACGATGTTTTTACCCAGGTTCGGGCCCTCTCGATGGAGGTAATACCCTACTCTGCTTGATTAATATTGATGATATGGGTAGTACAAGAGTAGATCTACCACGAGATCGTAGAGGCTAAACCCTAGAAGCTAGCCTATGGTATGATTGTTGTTGTGTCCTCTGGACTAAAACCCTCCGGTTTATATAGACACCGGATAGGTTAGGGTTACACAGAGTCGGTTACAATGGTAGGAGATCTACATATCCGTATCGCCAAGCTTGCCTTCCACGCCAAGGAAAGTCCCATCCGGACATGGGACGAAGTCTTCAATCTTGTATCTTCATAGTCCAGGAGTCCGATCGTGGTGATAGTCCGGCTATCCGGACACCCCCTAGTCCAGGACTCCCTCACCTACCTTTGTCAGTTTGTCGTACTGTATCTTGACCCGTAATGGTTGTATGACAGGTCACTACCCCTATGTAAGGTGCCAGTTTATGTTTCCATTATGAAACACGCTGCCTACTCTATCGTGTCCTGGAATGTTCGCGGGTTAGGAGATAACGATAAGTGTGCCAACGTGTTCTCTGAAATCAATCTCTTGCGTCCATCTATAGCCCTTCTTCAAGAAACCAAATTACAAAAACCAGATACAATCAAACTACGATCGATCTTGCCACGCTTCTTTGACTCTAACAACCACCTCGATGCAATCAGATCCGCGGGCGGCATCCTTTCAGCTTCTAACTCACGCTGCTTCTCGCTCCTCAATTGTCAACATAGGCGTTTTACATCTACATTAACTTTATCATGTCTTGCATCGCCAAACAACATCTTCATCACAAACGTCTACGCCCCCTCGCAAAGAGATCTAAAGCTAGTTTTCCTTGACGAACTCAAACGGATAGAACCACCATCACAATCCCCCTGGCTCCTAATCGGTGACTTTAACCTTACTCGATTCCCCAATGAGCATAACAACAACAACTTCCGACGATCGGAGGTCGACGCCTTCAATGACACCATTGATCAACTTGCACTCTTAGAGCTCCCACTCCTTGATAGAGAATTTACTTGGTCAAATAAAAGACTGTCCCCTACGCTAATTCGTCTAGATAGGGTGCTAATCAACCTATCTTGGGATGCTCTTTTCCCAAACTCACACCTCACCTCGCTCACTAGATTTGTTTCTGATCACGTTCCACTCCTCGTCTCTGTATCCACGTTCGTCCCATCTTCCCGCCTTTTTCGATTTGAACGCTTCTGGACCTCACTCCCAGCCTGTACAAACATAGTGCGCGACTGCTGGCAGCCCAATCCACAGCGCCATAGTGGGCTTCTCACAGATCCTGCTGCCGCTCTCGCTCAAAGCATTAAAGCTACTCGATCGGCCCTAAAATCATGGGCCAAGACGCTGCAGCCCATCTACCAAAGGGAAACAAATTGTAAACTGGCTATCCAGGCCCTTGACCTAAACGAGGAATTCTCCTCTTTTCCCGCTCAAACTAAAACTGAGGCTCACGCTCTCTAACCTGTTACAACGTACCATCAAACAAAGAATCGCTTTCTGGAAACAGAGGGGTAAGATCAGGGTCGCCATTGACGGGGATGAGAACACTCGTTTCTTCCACGCCTCGGCTACTCAACGATATTGATCAAACAAAATTCCTATGCTTATACACAACTCTTCTGAGGTTTTCCTACATGAACATAAAGCTGACATCTTAAAAAATTTCTTCCAACAACTAATCGGGACCACAAAAAATGCAACTTGGAATTTCAGTCTCCCACAACTATATCCATCTCCCCTCCCCCAACTCCGTGATCTTGCACAACCTTTCTCCCATGACGAAATCCACCAAGCTTTCCTCTCCATGAACGCTAATGCTAGTCCTGGACCTGACGGCTTTGGACCCATCTTCTTCAGAAAATTCTGAAATGATATCAAACAACCAATCCTAACATTTTTCTCTGCCTTCCACGATCAAACCGTTTCTCTCGACCGCTTCAACCGTGCTTTCATGGCACTCCTTCCAAAAACACAAGCGCCAACATCTCCTGACGCGTTCAGACCCATCTCTCTCCAAAACTGCACGCCAAAAGCCGTTGCCAAAGTCCTCACAACTAGAGTTAAACCTCTCATCCCACTGCTCATTCATTGCTGAAAATTTAATCTATGCTGCTGATATCCTGAGTGCGTGCCACACATGCAAAGCTCTGACCATGGTCTTCAAACTCGACTTTAGGAAAGCCTTTGACTCCATATGCTAGTCCTCCCTCATTTAAATCCTACAAGCCCGCGGTTTTCCTCCCATCTTCTGCTCATGGGTCCAAAACATCCTTCTCACTGGGAAAACAACTATTCTGTTAAATGGCGTTCCGGGGTCCTGGATCCAATGTAGATGTGGCCTCTGCCAAGGTGACCCCTTCTCGCCATACTTATTCATCATAGTGGCTGACGTCCTGCAAAGATTAATCGCCAACACCTTCCAAACCAATGTTCTTTGCCACCCGCTACGACCAAACGAACCACACTTCAATACGCTGATGATACCCTGATTATTGCTGCTGCTAGCGACGCCGCCACCATTATTCTCAAAAACACCCTCCACGATTTTTCCCTGGCAACGGGGCTAGTCATCAACTTTCAAAAAATGGCTCTCCTCACCATAGCCACCGACCCATCCACTCAAAACAACATCGCCGCAGCTATTGGATGTTCCTTATCCTCCTTTCCGCTAGTTTATCTAGGTCTACCCCTCTCCCCCACCAAACTACCTCTCACAGCTTTCGACCCGATCATAGACAACTTTCAGAAATTTCTATTTGGTTGGGTGGCCCGCCTACTCTCACGCGGTGCACGTCTCACCCTGCTGATTGCGGTCCTCGACTCCTTAACAGTTTATTTCATGTCAGTCTTCCGACTACCTAAGTCGATCATAGCCAAGCTCGACGCCATTCGGAGGGCGTTCTTCTGGTCTAACGAGGCAACTTGCACTGGGGAGAGCTGCCTAGTCGCGTGGAAAAATGTTTGCAAACCTAAACATACTGGTGGTCTAGGCATTAAAAATCTTGAAGTTCAGAACCGCTTCTTGCTTATGAAATTCTCTTCTAAAATTCTGCAACACCCAAACATCCCTTGGACCCAGTGGTATCACCACCAATACCCTCTTGGCATTGCTGCAAAAACCTCAAGACCCTCCTTTCTCTGGAAAATTATCAACAACAACTTGCCACTGCTAATTGAGCACTCATTCGTAATCACCTACAATGGTCTCTCCACCTTCTTCTGGCTTGATAAATGGCTACTTCAGTCGCCTCTCCAAAAAGTTTTCCAAACCTCTTCTCACACTCCATTGATGACAAGGTTTTAGTGGCTACTGTTTGGCAAACCAGCTTATTAGCGAACCTGCGGAACTGTCTATCTAATGCTGCTGCTCGCGAGATGGATTGTGTGATGTTGTTGTTGCAGGATTTCCAGCAGGCTGACCAACCTGATGAACGGTCCCTCACCCATGGACTACCGTTCTCTGCCAAGAACGCCTACTCCTCCATTGTTGCAGAAGATTACACCGACCCTCACCATGACCTTATGCAGGCTTCCAAGGTCCCGATCAAGGTCAAGATCTTCGCATGGCTCCTTCTCCGCGATCGGCTCAACACGAAGGCTAACATGTTTCACAAACACATTGCCCAATCTGCTGCATGCCCGCGCTGTCAAGACCCACATGAAGATGCCCTCCCCCTCATCTCCAACTGTTCTTACGCTTCAAAGGTCTGGTCCTCTTTGGGACTGCCGGCTCCAACCTCCCTTGCTGCTCTCCTCCAACACCCAATGCCTCAGGGCCTCAACCCCAATATCTGGCCATCAGTGGCTCTGACGATCTCCTGGAAGCTATGGGAGTCGAGAAACGCTCTCGTGTTCAGAAACGAAGATCACTCCCACAGAACCACGATACGAAACATTGTTGCTGATTTCTCTCTATGGTTTTTTCGGTTAAAAAAGAAAGAAGATAATATCTCTGCTAGGCAATGGCTTCACTTCCTCTCTTCAGCTGCACACTAAAAGCTGACTTTGTAACCGAACTATGTTGTAATTCTCGACTCCTCTTTTGAGTGGTAATATATTCAGGTGGGGAAGCTCTCCCCCCGGTGACCGTTCAAAAAAAAAGTACTACATTGGAATACGTTCTTTGCCAAAATGTAGAGCATGTAGACAATTTTGTGTAAAACGAGAAATCTATGTGCTTCTCCAATGATTTTTTGCCAAATGGTACATCTTGAATACTATATCGGATTATAGATGACACTGTTGTCCATACTCTGTTTAGATGATGCCAGGCTCATTGTTTGCTTTATGACAAGTTCTTGCTCATGCCATTCCCTACAGAAAGCCCTTTATTTGACCTTTAATCCTTTCAGTAAATCATCCTTATATGCATCTAAATTTTTACATATTGAAAGAAATTAAGCGTACATTATAAAATTATGTGAATTTGTATCCAGACTGAAACATTGCAGTCTACTGTTTGTATCGGTGTTTCTCTTTTCCTTATAACTGGTTCGTAATTTCAAATTTCAAGTTTGGTTCGTAATGACTTGTCTTTCAAAAAACTGAGCGCACAATCTAGTGAGCATCCAATTTCTTGTTCGTTAGATGCACAACATATAAAAGACTAAACAATGACTTATCTATGGACTGAAGTTGCATGATTCTGGTTCTAAGCCGAGAGAGCAGACAGAGAACAGGGCTCTTCTAATAGTGTGTATTCAACGGATCGAACGCAGGCAAGCTACCAAAGAGAAAGAGCAATATGCCGAGGTCCATGCGAGCGACATGGGAGTGAGTGACCAGGAACCAAAAGATGCCGACAGTCTTGAGTACTCAGATCAGCAAACCCGTCTTGGTATTTCCATCACTGAAACGAGGTACCATATGGATTTGCCCTCTCTTCTAGTAGATAATCTAGATTGCTTTTATTTTTCTTGAGCTTTTGTGCTGATGTGCGATCCATAATTTGGACGCATATCAATTGTTTGACCCATGTGCTACAAGGATCTGGTGTAGTTTGTTTAATCAATGCTATACCAGTTTACATGTACTTCTGATTTTTTCATCGGCTGTACTTGTATACTGGAATGAAGGTGCTAAAGTTTACAACTCATACAGTTTATTTCTTTATTTATGTAAGTAGTGCCTTTTGGATTGTGGAAGTTGTCAATTGTTACAATTAGAATCGAAGCAATGCTACTTTTACCCCCTCCGTGAAAAACTGCTACTTGTACTAAATTTATCAGGCATTATACTATGTATAGATAAGTGTAGTATCTTGCAGATTGTTATGAAGATGACTTCAAAACTTTCTAGGTAATTAAAAAAATGAACCACTAAACTGCATCTCACAGATGGACACAACTATTTACTCTCTCACCCGAGTGGGTTCCTAAGTATAAACATGCTATATTTGGCATGCAATTTTAGGGAAAAAGGAAGCATCTCATGTGTACAAATTGTTTGACCTTGCATTTTACTGTTTGCTATTTACTATACATCCAGAATTGTACTTGGAAGTGTCAAAATTAGTCATTATAGTAATATTGCTATAGATATATACACAATGAAAGTCTGAAATATTCTAGAAAAGGTACAACTGTCACATCTTTTGCTTTGTCTTGTATTCAGTTTTTTTAATCTTCTCCTGGTTTGATGTTAATATTTTGTTAGTTCGTAGATGCTGCTAGTTTGTACTTAGAAAATTTTAAACTTGATTTTTTTTTCTCTACATACCAGCAAGTTTTGTCTCAAGCTTGCAAGTTTTGTCACAAGGAGGAGATTGTTAGAATGCTACAAAACTTCTACATGATAGTAGTTGTACCTATCAACTAGGATGTCTACATGATGTTTCTTGTATTCATAGCAACAACACAATCATGTGGGGGCGCGGTTAAGCTGCGATCTTCAAAAGCATTGCAAGTTTGGTGACTCTTCTGCGGGAGACCTGAGGCCCTCATTGAAGAATGTAGTTTCACAAGATAGCGGCGAGTCTGTTATTCACAAGACATCTGATGAAGCCATCCAACAAATGGTTGCAAAGAAGAAATTTGTCTTCCTGGACATGGCTGCAACTGTGTGTCAAGCTCAAACGATTTGTTTATCTTAGTTTGAACAAAAGAAATTTTATTGTCTTATGTAAATTCTTTTTACTGATGTAGTTGGATGCTACTGAATGGATCTATGAATGTTGAAATATTGAAATTTTTAGTCATTATGTGTTTGAGATCTGCTACTGAATATTGAGCCAATTCCTATATGAATAGAAATAAAAAGAAGTATATATGCTACCAGGATCAAGAAAACTGCCGGGGTAAGTAAAAGTCAAGGGCAGGCCATCTGCCGGGCATTGTTGTAACTGCCGGCAATTATATTACTCGCATATACTTCTATCTGACAGGAAAACATGGCTTCCTGGCAATGGAACTGCCGGGAGATCTATTTCCCGGCAGCCGTTCTTGTGGCAGTTCTATCTGTCGGGAGAAACTCTGTCCTGGTAGTTTGTCTGCCCTCTTAAGGGCCTTCTCCTGACAGATTACATGCCATTGCATTCGTGTTGTGGTGTAGTGAACGGAAAGTTCCATATTAGCGAAAACAGAAAATTCCATTTCCGCACTTGTTCCACCGGAAAATGTTGTTTCGTTTTTGCTTCCGTTTCCGCATAAAAAGATTCACTTTCGTTTTTGTTTTGCAAGATTCCGTTTCCATTTTCGTTTCCGTTTTTTCAGAAAAGCGGAAAGTTTCCACTCCATTTTCATCCCTAACTACAAGAATTTGATTTGCATATCACTGATAGGAAGGGAGCTGAGAATCCCGTAGTTGATAACTTGTCTAGGTTGGAAAATATTCTTGATAATCCACTACCTATTGATGATAGTTTTCTGATGAGCAACTAGCTGTCATAAATGCCTCTCGCAATACTCCTTAGTATGTAGATTATGCTACTTCCACTGTTGCTAAATTTATACCACCTAATTTCACATACCAACAAAAGAAAAAGTTTTTCTTTGATTTAAGACATTACTTCTGGGATGACCCACATCTTTATAAAGAAGGGGTAGATGGTATTATTAGAGTTTGTATACCTAAGCATGAATAGGAACAAATCCTACGGAAGTGTCACTCCGAAGCTTATGGAGGACACCATGCGGGAGATAGAACTGCACACAAGGTATTACACTATGGTTTTTATTGGCCTACTGTTTTCAAGGATGCTTGTAATTTTTTCTTATCTTGTGATGAATGTCAAAGAATTGGTAATATTCGTAGACGGTAGGAAATGCCTTGAATTATTGACTTGTTATTGAACCATTTGATGTTTGGGGACTTGATTATATGGGACCTTTTCCATCCTCTAATAGGTAAACACATATTTTGGTTGTTGTTGATTATGTTACTAAGTGTGTAGAAGCTATTCCAACTAGTAGTGCTGATCATAGCACCTCTAATAAAATGCTTAAAGATGTTATTTTCCTGAGGTTTGGAGTCCGTAAACATTTAATTATTGATGGTGGTTCACATTTTATTCATGGTGCATTTCGTAATTGCTTGCTAAATATGATGTCAACCATAGAATTGCATCTCCCTATCACCCTCAATCTAGTGGTCAAGTTGAATTGAGCAATAGAGAAATAAAGTTAATTTTGCAAATGACCGTCAATAGGCCTCGAAAGAATTGGTCTAAGAAATTAGATGATGCATTATCACTACTGGAATCAGGAACTTTGTCGTCTGCCATAGCTGACGGCAAAGGCATGCCTGGCGGACGGCCTTTGCTGTCCGCCAGGAGACGACCCCACGTCCGACTGAACGAACTACGGCAAAGGCCTACTTTGCCGTCTACTCTATTAAAGCGGACGACAAAGGAGTTTGCCGTCAGCCATCTAGGGCAAGCAGGCGACAAAGGGCATTGACGGCAGAGTGTAAGGTTAGGTCCATTAAGGGGTTAACGGCGTGCTTTGCCGTCTGCTGGCAGACATCAAAGACCTTTGCATCTTTGCCGTCTGCCAGCAGACGACAAAGTGCCCAAATAGGCCAGCCCAGGTGCCCCCCAGGTAGCTGCCACGTGGCTTGCTATGCCATCTGCTGGGCAGACTCACCATGAAATGTCCAGACCGTATAACCAGGCGTAAAACCAAACTTCTGTAGGTGTTTACTCATTTCAAGCTCGTTCCTCCTATGATAGTTGTCGCACCGGACACAGGGGCACCAGCTTTTTCTCTGGCCATTTGCAAACGCGGCTCTCACAAACCCCTTGGTTTTTGTTAACCATTTATCGGTCATGTCTTCCTGACTAGTGTGACCGATGTACATCCACGCACGATCACTCATATTGCGTAGCTACTGGACGCACAAGAAATATATACATAATTCAGCAAACCATATCCATTACGTCCATGCAACCGAGACGCTAATAGGTAAAGATAGGTCCTAATCCCACCCGAGTATGTGTAGATTCGGTTCGTTTTCCCATGCTCTGCTCCCGATCCGAAGCAAAATTTCGGCATCACCTCCCTGCTGCTCTCCTGATACACGTCTTGGCAATAAGCAGAGGTGATGTGTACCCGGAGAACAACATGGAGGCACTGACAAAATTCTGCATCAGATCCGAAGCAGAGCATATGGGAAAACGAACCCAATCTACACATACTCAGGTTTTCCATTGATAACCTTGGAAAATTCAAAAGAATCATGGTTATAAATATGCATGCATTTGCCGGGGTGTCGTGTTGGTGTCGGGGTGTCTTCTTCTTCTTCTTGTAGCGACCCGACCTCAGACGGTCAAGTCTCTGTGCTTAAGTGTCATCCCTGGATCGGTATGCCGACACACACAGTACTCGAGGATTTATAACAGAGGTAAATCACATGTATAAATAACGTAAATACTATTACCTCAATCCAAATGGCGGAAGTAACAATAAGGTTGTGGATTCCCATCAACACCAACGGCAAAGTTGAGTGTAGAAATTGTAACCCTAACGTATCACTTACTCGTCGTAAGAATCCTGCAACATGGGACGTTGCAGCCATGTAGGTCAGTACATTGAATGTACTGGCAAATTCACACCATAGGATAATGATGAATATTAACTATCACTACATGCATATATGACTGGCGGAGGCTCTGAGTTTAACATGTTTTTGCGAAAAGCCAATTTTTCCCTACTGCAAAGGAATATATTTTATTTAACTACAAAGTTTGTTGAAAACATTGAGAAGGTTCCTCCAACTCAATCCCAAATTAATAATCATCAACCCAACAAATTAATTATATAGAGTGATGAGATCAACATGATAATCCAAGTACCAGAGACTCAAGACGTCCATAACCGAGGACACGGCTAATCATGATTAGTTTGTACATTCTGCAGAGGTTTGCGCACTTTTCCCCACAAGACTCGATCTCCTCCGTTGGATTTCTCGCACTACATGGTGTTTGAGAAAGGGATGACCGAGACACAGTCTTTCAGAAACATTAACTCTTTACTCTGGGTGGATAGTTACACCTACTTTCCCCTACATCTGCTAGCCCACAACTGAAAGAGGTCATGCAACATACTCAACTATGCTAGAGCCCATAATAGCTTGTGGCTGCACATGGAAGTTTCTAGCATGAATAATCTTATGATCCCTTTGAGCCTGGGTGGCATTCCATAGGGTGATCACACGGGTACTTCAGGATCCCCTTGGGCAAGCACTGGGTTCTCCAGGTGCCCGGGCAAACCACTGGGTGCTCCAGGGTGCCCCTACCATTCCACCCAGATGTGTATTAGAGTTGCCACCTTAAGTTAACCATAAATTAACAATCTCACATCTGTCATGGATTCACTCAAACCATTCCACGTCTACGAGCATAGCATAGCAGTAAGCATAACGTAATAGTAACTCCCAAGGTTTGAATGCAGGACAATAGGTTCCTACCTCATCAACTACTTCCCCAAAACCCACATGTTATCAACTCTTAACCACACAATATTTGAGGGTTGAAACTAATGCATAAAAACTGGGTATGAAAGGGATATGATCAAAGTATGAACTTGCCTTGTACTGTTGATGAAGATGATTCGCACTCATAACTCCTGATAGTTCTACATGTCACAGTCCGTTCAATCTATCGTAAGCAAGCAATTGCATACATAAGCACTCATGCAAAAGAATCAAAGAAAAGATCTCGGAAAACTTCGAAAACAATCAAATAACTCTTGCAACATAAAACAATTTCTAACAGTACCAAAATTGGGTGAATTTGGCCTTATCAAAAAGTTTAGGTCAAGAGCTTCGATTTGCAAAAAGAATAAACTCAAACAGAGTTATAAAACTCAAGTTACGATCAAACAAAGTTTAAACACAAATCTGTTTGAATTCAAATTTTAAAACTTTCAAAAATATGTTTAAGTTGTTTTACTGGATAGAGGGGATCATAACGAAGAATTGGGCGTTGGTTTCGTCTAATTCCGACTAACGAGCAAAAAGTTGTGAAGGTTTGAAGATCAGGGGCTAAATTGTAAATAATACATCTACAAAGAAACAAAAAAACGGATCTAGGGTTTTCTTAAATAAACCGATCTAGGGTTTTAAAAAAACCGAACTTTAAAAGGAAACCGGATCGGACCTGTGATTTTATACCATTTCGGTCAACGCCCGGCCTGGCGACGTGGCGGCTTTCAAGATCGAGGCGGCGAACGGCGGCGGCGGCTCGGCACGGAAGTGTGGCGGTCTTGGCGGATCACGAGCTCCGTGACAAAGTCTTGGCAGTGGTGCAGCGGCTGTTTCGACGAGATGTGGGCGTCAACGGCGGCGCTGCGAGGCGTGCAGGCGGCGGGAACGGGATCCAGGGGCCCTGGGGTGAAGAATATATAGGGAGGAGACTTGGAGGAGGGGGCGAGGTTGAGGCGGTGAAGGAGACCGGGGCGGAGACGACGGCGCCTGCGGAGTCGGGCGGCAGCAGGTCTCCCTGCTGGAGGTCGGGGACGACCGGGGTGGGCCGGGCCGCGGCCTGGCTCGGCGCAGCAGCGTGAGGCGCTATTTGGGCGGCCGGCCTCGCCGGGTGCTAGGTGGGCGTGGGCGGCTGGCCTTGATCGGCGTCTAACTTAAAAAAACATTTTTCCAGACAAACAAAAATAATGGAAACAAAATAAATAAAAATATTATATAGGCATATAATATATCAAAATTTTCAAAAAAAGATTTTCTACAGCATAAACATTTTTCTAGCATCAAATAAAATCCACAAAAATTCGAATAAATCAAACAGTGCTACAGCTCTAATAAAATCCAATAAAAATCATTTTAAAAATACCAAAATGATTTCAATTTTATTTCTCTCCAATTTTCTAATGTAGGGAATCATTTTACCCTACTTTTATATACTTTATTTTTGGAAAAAAATAATTTGAATAAAAACCAAATAACTCCAAATTGAAAATAATTTCAAAGGGACTTTAAATTTGATTCTTTGAAACTTCCAACTCTCTTTCTTAGCATTTGAAGAAGTCATTTTATCTTCTCTCATGAAAATCATTGAGTTGCTTAAAGTTTCTGAATTTCAAATATTTTCAAATGAAATTCAAATATTTTCAACAACCCTTTTCATTTAATTAAATGGAAGAAGTCATGTCATCTTCTCTCTAGGGTTTCGTGATGAAATAAATTTGAATTCATGGATATCATAAATGGCAAGGTGAAAGTTTGGGAAAGTCCTTTTATTTCCTCTCATTTAACTTTCAAAATTTTCAAATTTAACTCGATTTCACACAAGCAACCACACCACAATCAAACAATCAATCAAATCTATTTACTTAATGTAACGCTCCAAAATTTAGAATTTTGGTTATTCTACTTTTCTTCCTTTTTCATATTTTTTTACTTCCTTTAATTATAACTATTAAAACCTAGCACTAATCAAATATAATCTAATCTAATCTAATCTAATCTAGCTAACTGTATCTAATATCTAAATCAGAAAAGAAAAATCAGAAAAAGTCGGTGGCAGTGGGGCTCACCGTGGGGGGCGGAAGGGGCGAGGACGGGGCGGCGTGGCTGGGGCGGCGCTCCTCGGGTGGGGGGCGGCTGGGCGGTGATGGGGTAGCATCGCAGGAGGCGGGGATGGGAGGGAGGGGGTGGGGAGGCTCGGGAGGGGGGCGGTGCGGCGGCGTGGCAGCAAGGCGGCGGCGATGGGGCGGGGAGGATGCGGCGAGGCGGCGGCGACGGGGCAGAGTGGCAGGGAGGGGGTAGGGGGGCGATGAGGTGACAGGGCAGCGGCGGGTGGTTGGTGCGGCGGTGCTCGTCGGGGAGGAAATTGAGGGAGAGAAAGAGAGAGAGTGTGTGTGTGTGACGGCGAGGGAACGACCCGTTAGTTAAATTAAATCTTTGCCGTCTGCCGTCTTGCTCTTTGCCGTCTGCTAGCAGACGGCAAAGAGGGGGCCTTTAGGGTTTACCAGCCAGTGGGCCAAACCCCCTCTTTGCCGTCTACTAGCAGACGACAAAGAGGGGGCTTATGGCGAAGCCATCCTTTGCCGTCAGCTAGCTCTTTGCCGTCTGTTTTTTGAAAGCGGACGACAAAGCCGTCCTTTGCTGTCTGCTAGCAGACGACAAAGAAGTAGCTGACGGCAAATCTTCTGATTCCATTAGTTTATGGGCCTATAGAACTGCTTATAAAAATTCTATGGGTATGTCTCCATATAAAATGGCTTATGGAAAAGCATTTCACTTACCCCTCGAGTTAGAAGATAAAGCATACTGGGCAATTAAAGAACTCAATTATGATTTTACTTGCCGGAGAAAAGAGGTTATTTGATATTAGCTCGTTAAATGAATGGATAACCCAAGCTTATGCAAATGCCAAATTGCTTAAAGAACAACTTAAAAGATGGCATGACAAAAGAATCAAAAAGTGAGAATTCAAATTGGGGGAGTATGTTCTATTGTACAATTCTTGTTTTAGATTTTTTTTGCAGGAAAACTTATCTCTAAATGGGAAGGACCATATATCATTGATGAATTTTATCGTTCTAGAGCCATTAAGATCAATAACGCCGAAGGAACTAATCCAAAGGTGGTCAATGGACAAAGAATTAAGTATTATATCTCAGTTACACCTATTAATGTTGAAACTAACATTTATTCAAACTATTACACAAGAGAAATACATAAGAGAGACCTTCTAGAACACTCCAGAACAAGAAAGAATAGGTAAGTGATACGGTAAGTAAACCGACTCCAAAAATTCAATAAAAATATTTTCTGTCAGTTTTGGAATATTTGAAAAAAAATACAAATATAAGAAACACCGAAGGGGGCCTCCCAGGTGCCCACAAGGCACCAGGGCGTGCCCGCCCTGGTGACTTGTGGGGCCCCTGGCCAGCCTCCGTGGCCCATCTTCTCCTATATGAAGCCATTTGCCCTAGAAAAAAATAAAGAGACAACTTTCGGGACGAAGCACCGCCTTCTCAAGGCGGAACCTGGGCAGGAGCAATTTTGCCCTTCGGCAGAGCGATCATGCGAGGAATACTTTCCCCCGAGAGGGGGAAATCGAAGCCATCGACATCGCCCACAACCCTCTCATCATGGGAGGACCAATCTTCATCAACATCTTCACCGACACCATCTCATCTCAAACCCTAGTTCATCTCTTGTATTCAATCTTTGTCTCAAAACCTCTGATTGGTACCTGTGGGCTGCTAGTAGTGTTGGTTACATCTTGTAGTTGATGCTAGTTGGATTTTTGGTGGAAGATTATATGTTCAGATCCATGATGCTATTCTATACCCCTCTGATCTTGAACATGAATATGATTTGTGAGTAGTTGCTTTTGTTCTTGAGGACAGGGGAGAAGCCTTGTCATAATTAATCATGTGAATTTGGTATTCGTTCAATATTTTGATGATATGTATGTTGTTGCTTCCTTTAGTGGTGTCATGTGAATGTTGAGTATATGACACTTCACCATATTTTGCCCTAAGGGAAGGCATTGTGGATTAGTAATTATATGATGGGTTGCTAGAGTGACAGAATCTTAAACCCTAGTTTATGCGCTATTCCGTAAGGGGCTGATTTGGATCCGTATGTTTCATGCTATGGTTAGATTTATCTTAATTCTTCTTTTGTAGTCATGGATGCTTCTGAGAGGTGTTAATCTTAAGTGAGAGTCTTGTTGAATTAAGAACAGCATGCAAGCACTGGTCCACCCACATATCAAATTATCAAAGTAACGAACGCGAATCAAACAAACATGATGAAAGTGACTAGATGAAATTCCCATTTATCCTCAAGAATGCTTTACTTACTATAAGAGAAAGTTTCGACATGTCCTTTGCTATAAAAAGGGTTAGGCTACCTCGTTGCACCTTTGTTACAATTACTACTTGTTACCAATAATTTCTGTGCTTATAGAAAATACCTTGATGAAAACCGCCTGTCATTTCCTTCTGCTCCTTGTTGGGTTCAACACTTTGACTTATCGAAAGGACTACGATTGATCCCCTATACTTGTGGGTCATCAATACTATTTTTTGGCGCCGTTTCCGGGGAGTGAAGCGCCTTTGGTAAGTGAAATTTGGTAAGGAAACATTTATATTATGTGCTGAAATTACCGTCACTTGTTACTATGGAAAATAATCCTTTGAGGGGTTTGTTCGGGGTATCTTCACCTCAACCTAAGGCACAAAGAGTTGCCCCTCAACCTACTGCACATACTAAAAATGTTGATTATGAGATTCCTTCGGATATGATAGAGAAACTGCTAGCTAATTCTTATGCAGGAGATGGAACAATACATCCCGATATGCACCTAATCTATCTGGATGAAGTTTGTGGATTATTTAAGCTTGCAGGTTTATCTGAAGATAGAGTTAGGAATAAGGTTTTCCATTTATCTTTGGAGGGGAAGGCATTGACATGGTATAGGCTCTGTGATGATATTGTAACATGGGATTGGAACCGATTGAAATTGGAATTCATCAGAAGTTTTATCCTATGCATCTGGTTCATTGTGATCGAAATTATATATATAATTTTTGGCCTCGTGAAGGAGAAAGTATCACTCAGGCTTGGGGATACTTAAGTACATGATGTACACATGCCCCAATCATGAGCTCTCAAGATAAATATCTTACAAAAAAATTATGCTCGGCTTTCTCATAATAATCAGACCATGCTCGATTCTTCTTCTACTAGTTCCTTTTTGAGGAAAACCAGAATTCAGATGGGATCTTCTGGAAAGAATTAAACACAACTCTGAATATTGGGAACTCGGCAAAGGTAAAGAGTCAGATATAAAACTTGAGTTTGATTGTGTTAAATCTTTTATGGGCACCAATGCTTTTCAGAAGTTTAGCACTAGATATGGACTTGACTCTAAGATAGTAGCCTCTTTTTTGTGAATCATTTGCTACTCATATTGATCTCCCTAAGGAGAAGTGGTTTAAATATAATCCCCCTATTAAAGAAAAGATTGAGGAACCCGTTATAGTTAAAGATGAAACTATCATTTACAATGTTGACCGAGTTGTTCCTACTACTTATATTGAAAAACCTCCCTTTCCTGTTAGGATAAAGGAACATGCTAAAATCTCAACTATGCTAAAGAAAAGTAATATTAGAACACCTAGACCCGGCCCTCTGAACAAATTAAAGTTGAAACTAATGTTGCTATGTGTCGGTGTACTAGAGTAGGGGTACCCTAGTACCCCGAACCTGTGCACGGGCAGTCACAGCACCCCGCGGCAGGGCCGACTTGGTGACCGCCAAGATCCTCAAGGGCTCCTTTGGAGCCATTCAAGACGAAGTAAACAAGGCCCCGGCAAGAAGAGCTTGCCGGGAAGGCTTGGTGGGCGCCGGGCCCCCAGGCGCGACAAGGTTCCTGCCGCGGCAAGGCGCTTGCCGGGGCGGGCGACCTCTCTTCATCTCCGCTCCAGCTCACCCGCCAACGTGTCGCCACGGGGCTCTCCCAAGCACGCGTGTCGACGGGCTGTGCCAGAGAACAGCGACAAGCGGCGACAAGCTACCATCGTGGCAAACGGAGGTGCATTTGACGGTCCCTGTTACCTTTGTTCGGCGGCGAGGCGGGCATTGATGACTCTTGTCCCTTGCCGTCGAGTTAGGTACAGATTCTTGTCAAAGGTACAAAGCGGTGTACCAACCTATGTTTTTACTATCTTACCCTTGTCTACTTGCCATATGTGGTAACCCCTTGTGCCTATAAAAGGAGGCCCGAGGGCAACGTAGAAAGGGGGGGGGGGTTCGGTTCGGTGGGGTTCGGTTCGGTTCGGTTCGGCTCAGCTCCGGCTTAGTTCATCCTACACATACGAAACCACACCCAGGCTAGGTCTTGTAGCTTCCATTGCTCCCTAGCAAGAACACAAGATAATCTACTAAAGCAGCGAGGAGTATTATCTCTCCGGAGAGCTCCGAAGCTGGGTAAGCCCGCTCGTGTGCATCACCTCGATCCGTTCTTTGTGCAACCTCCGCCCCCCTCCGAACCACAAGGGACCCAGGTCCCGTAGGTGTTCGCGGGACGCGATCAGCCTTCTCCCCCGACATCTTTGGCGCGCCAGGTAGGGGGCGTCGAGGCTATGTGAACCTGATCCGGTGGTCACACGAACAACTTCATCAACATCTTCGTCAACATGGCGCCGAAGAAGAAATCTTCGGCAGCGGCAGAGCCGTCCGCGTCGAACCCACCACCACCGGAGCTGTCAGGTGGTGGGGGAAACGCTGGCGGAGGAGCCAGCGTCGATGAAAGAGCCCACAACGCCGCCAGGTCAAAAGACAAGGCAGCGCAGGCGTCGGCGTCCGAATCTTCACCGCGTCCTTCTCAGGAGGCGCGAGACAGACAGCGTCGTGAAGCTCGCGGCACCATACCGTCGTTGGACCAAGGCCAAGCTGGGGGATCCCGAGGCCCTCGAGACCCGTATGCACCCCAGCATGCAGGTACGAGCGGAGTACGGTCGTTTGGGCGGGATGCTGCTCCTCCTAACTTGGTTAGGAGTCCGAGCACGTCCCGTTCTTCGCTCCGTACGCCGTTGCCGCCAACCACACCAGCGGAAGCCTTGGCAAGAGCTCAGTTACTTCTAGACTACCCCCCAACGGTCGACAAGGTCGATGAATGGAGGCCACAATCCAGAGTCTCATCGGCTTCGCCAACGGCGACGTCCCGCGGCAACCAAGCGCTTCGCAGCCGCGGCAAGGCGACAAGGCGTGAGCTGATGGCGACGAGACTTGCGGGGGTGCAGCCACCGTGCACTCCCCTTCCAGAAGACCCAGATCGCCGACTCGCCGGATCCGCCTCGACAGCGACTCCACATAGTCGTCGGATCCACGAGCTCGTCGCGACCAGCGCCAAGTTCTTCGGGAACGGCAAGAAGAAGACGCTCGAACCCGTATCGAGCACCGAAGAGAAGCGCGCCGTCAATCTGACCAGCGCGCCGGGCCCACTGTCGATATGCATGCGCCAGGGTAACCAGGCGACTTGCCGTACGCGGTAGGTTTCCCTGTGTTCACTCGTGAGCTGCGGCAAGTCCGGTGGCCCGACAAGAAAAACTTCAAACCAGATGTGCCGGAGAAGTATGATGGTAGGACACACCCGTCGGAGTTCCTCAGCATCTACACCATCACGGTGCAGGCTGCGGGGGGACGAGACGACAAGATCCTCGCCAACTACTTTCCCCTGGTGCTCAAACCAAACGTCAGATCTTGGCTCATGCACTTGCCGGACAGCTCCATATCTTCTTGGGCAGATTTGTGCCACCAGTTTGTCGGCGCCTTCACAGGCGGCCACAAGCCTCATGGCCAGGAAAGTGATCTTCACCTGCTTTCCCAGAAGGAGGGAGAGTCTTTGCGCAAGTTTATCCAGAGATTCAGTCGTGTGCATTACAACATCCCAGATGTCCACCCTGCTGCAGTGATCAGCGCGTTTCATCAGAACGTACGAAACCGCAGGATGAGGGAGGAGATGGCGATGTGCAAAGTGAAAGACGTCAGCGAGCTCTACGCCCTGGCCGACAAGTGTGCACGCGCTGAAGAAGGAAGAAGGCTCCCAGGAGAGAATGTGGGAGCAGAGTCTGACAGTGAGGAGATCGCCCCGGCAAGGAAGAGCCGGCGGCGAAACAACAGGAGGAAGAAAAATCAAGAAGTGCTAGTTGTCGAGCAGTCCGGCAAGGATGGGGCCGCCAACAAAACCAAGGCTAGTGGCTCCGGCAAGGAGGTTGCCCGAGATGCCGACCGCCAAGCTGTGGCGGCCACCGACAAGCCTGACAGCTCCAACAAACCGTACTGTAAAATCCACCGCACCAAGGGCCACGATCTCCAGAGCTGCAAGAAAGTCGAGCAGCTTGTTGAGCTACAGAGAGCTGAATACGGCGAGAGACAAGGAGAAGGCCCAAGAAAGTGCAGGTGCAGCAAGTAAGAAGAGACCCGGCCGGGGAGGACGTCGCGGCAAGGCCAAGCAGCGGCAAGGAGACAGACCTCCCCGCGGCCGCGACAAGGAAGAAGATGAAGATGAGGATGACGAGGACATGGAAGACGATGAAGCGGATGAGCAAGAGGTTCAAAAGGCAACAGAGGTCCTTTGCGTTGACAGTGGTGCTTCTCTGCATACCTCGCACCGCCAACTCAAACAATGGATGCGTGAGGTTAATGCAGCAGAACCATCCATAGAGTCACGCAAGCCTCTGAAGTGGTCCAGCACGCCCATCATCTTCGACATTGAGGATCACCCTGATCGCATCACTGCGGTCGGGTGCTTGCCGATGTTGGTCTCGCCAACCATCCGCAACCTCAAGGTCACAAAGATGTTGGTTAACGGTGGGGCCGGCCTGAACTTGATTTCCTCTGCGGTGCTTCAGAAACTTCAAATCCCTGACAGCGAGCTCGAAGAAACTGGTACTTTTCAAGGAATCAATCCAGGAAGGAGCAAGCCCAAAGGGAAGATCACGTTGCCGGTAACGTTCGGCAGCGAGCTCAACTTCGTAACCGAGAGGGTCACGTTTGACGTCGCCGACTTCCCATTACCCTACAATGGCATACTTGGCCGTCCAGCGCTCGCCAAGTTCATGGCCGCCTCTCATTATGCTTACAACCTACTCAAGATGCCCGGCCCGATAAGCGTCATTTCTGTCCATGGCGACAAGAAGGACACGCTTATTTGTGCCGAAAAGATTTACCGGGAAGCAGCAGCCGCAACAGAAAGCAAACCACTTGCCGCTGAAGCTCCCGGGGAGAAGAAGACTACCAAGTCCGGCAAGAGCTCTGTTGCCCACTCCGGCAAGCGCACCTCCTCGGAGTGCTGCGCTACCGTCGAGGACACACCATCGAGCTCCACCGGCAAGTGCAAGAAAACGATGGCGGCTCCGCCGAAGGTCAAGAAAGTTCCCGCCAAGGAGGACGGCACTGGTGGTACCTTCACCATCAGTGCCACGCTTGATCCTAAATAGGAAGGCGAGCTCGTTGCTTTCCTGCGGGCGAATGTCGATGTGTTTGCATGGCAACCTTCTGACATCCCCGGTGTTCCCAGGAAAGTAATTGAGCACCACCTAGCTGTCTGTCCTCATGCGCGGCCCGTCAAACAAAAAGTTAGGAAGCAGGCAGTGGAGCGCCAAGAGTTCATAGCAGAAGAAATCAAGAAATTAGAAGCAGCAGGGCTTATCAGAGGAGTTCTCCATCCCACGTGGTTGGCCAATCTGGTAGTGGTACGCAAGGCTAATGGGAAATGGAGACTGTGTATTGACTTCACTGATGTTAATAAACTTGTCCCAAAGACCCATTTCCCTTGCCGCGTATCGACCAGATTGTTGACTCCACGGCTGGATGTGATCTGCTTTCGTTTCTTGATGCATATTCAGGATATCATCAGATCTTCATGGCGTAAGAGGATGAAGAGAAAACCGCGTTCATTACACCATGTGGCACGTACTGCTTTATACGGATGCCTTTCGGTTTGAAGAATGCTGGTTCAACCTTTGCAAGGGTAGTCCATGATGCCTTTGAACCACAGATACACAGAAATGTAGAAGCATACATGGATGACATAGTGGTCAAGAGCAAGGACAAAGCGACTCTGGTTCAAGATTTGGATGAAACATTTGCAAATCTGCGCAAGATCAACCTCAAGCTCAACCCCGAGAAGTGCGTGTTTGGAGTCCCTTCCGGCAAGCTTCTCGGGTTCTTTGTGTCTCAGCGGGGAATTGAAGCCAATCCCGACAAGATCGGGGCCATTGAGCAGATCGAAGCACCAAAGCGCGTCCAAGGATGTCGGAAGGCTTGCGGTTGTGTGGCTGCTCTCGGCAGGTTTATCTCTAAGTCCTCGAAGCGCCCTGCCATTTTTCAAAATTTTGAAAAAGGCAGGTCCAATGAAACGGACTCCCGAAGCGGAGGCTGCGCTGTGGGACTTGAAGAGATACCTGTCCTCCGCTCCAATACTTGTCGCACCTAGGCCACAAGAGAAGTTCTTGCTTTGTATATAGCAGCGACCAATCAAGTGGTTAGTGCTGCGTTAGTAGCGGAGAGGGAGGCGGATGATGAGCCGGCAACCGAGGCAGGCGCATCCACCGACAAGCAAGGGACTTCTCCGTCAAGCTCTGATCCCGACAAGGACGGATCATCGCAGGGTTGCGACAAGGTACAGAAGAAGATGGTGCAGCGCCCAGTCTACTTTGTCAGTTCCCTCTTGCAGGGGGCTAGATCAAGGTACTCTGGTGTGCAAAAGCTGCTTTTCGGCCTCCTCATGGCCTCGAGAAAGCTGCGCCGCTACTTCCAAGCACATGAGATAACAGTTGTCACTCGCTTTCCGCTGAAGAGAATATTACAAAATCCTGAAGCAACAGGCAGAATCGTCGAGTGGGCACTGGAACTGTCAAGCTTTGGTCTCAAATTTGAAAGCACTTCAACTATCCAGAGCAGAGCATTGGCGGAATTCATAGCTGAGTGGACGCCAATGCAAGATGAAGAATTTCCAGAGACGAGCATCCCCGTCAAGGAGGCAAATAAAGAGTGGTTGATGTACTTTGACGGTGCCTTCTCGCCGCAAGGCGCCGGTGCCGGCGTGCTACTTATCGCACCCACCGGAGAGCACCTCAAGTACATAGTCCAGATGGACTTTCCCAAGGAACAAGCAACAAATAATACTGCAGAGTATGAAGGCTTGCTTGCCGGTCTCAGGATTGCGGTGGACCTTGGGATCAAGAAGCTCATTGTCAGGGGGGACTCGCAGCTTGTCGTCCGACAAGTAAATAAAGATTATCAGAGTCCGTTGATGGAAGCCTACGTTGATGAGGTGAGGAAGCTGGAAGAGCACTTTGAAGGCCTGCAAATGGAACACGTTCCAAGAGCTCAGAATGATATAGCTGATGGCCTCTCTAAATGTGCCGCACTTAAGTTACCTGTGGAACCAGGGATTTTTGTGCTCAAGCTAACTCAACCAACCGTAACACCATCAACAGGACAGAACAAGAAGAGAAAATTGGTTTCCGGCGACTACTTTCCGGCAGAGCTCCCCGAAGCCGACGCCAAGAAGGTCCCTAAAATCAACGCAAATACCACTGAGGAGCAGTCTGCTCCGACAAACCATGCAGTTTGCGTCGTTGAAGCAAACGCTCCCGACAAGTTTCGCTCCGGCAAGCTTGCCAGGGATCATCAAGCTCCGGCGGACCCACAGGTTCTTGCTGCAGAAGCTGATGTTCCCGCAGTGATGGATGAGCCTTTAGTCCTTGTTGTCGAGCCACAAGCTCCAGCATGGGCACATCAAATCGTCCATTTCCTTCAGACAGGAGAACTTCCCGAAGAGCAAGAAGAAGCGGAAAAAGTAGCCCGGCAGTCAAGTATGTACGGTTTGTTGACAACATTACATGCATGGAAGAAGGCTCAATGGTGTGAAATTGAAGTGTATTTGCCGGGAAGATGGACAGAAGCTGTTGGCAGAGATACATGGAGGCATATGTGGTCACCACATTGGCGCAAGAGCGCTTGCCGGCAAAGCTTTCCGACAAGGTTTCTTCTGGCCAGAAGCCCTCCCGGATGCGACGGCACAAGTAACCAAGTGTGAAGCGTGCCAGTTCCATTCCAAACAGATACACCAGCCAGCTCAAGCTCTCCAGACGATCCCTTTATCCTGGCCCTTCTCGGTCTGGGGGCTCGACATCCTCGGCCCTTTCCCCTGAGCTATCGGGGGCTTTGAGTACTTGTATGTTGCGGTCGACAAGTTCATAAAGTGGCCAGAAGTGGAACCAGTGAGGAAGGTGACAGCACAGTCAGCGGTCAAGTTCTTCAGGTCAATTGTTTGCCGTTTTGGGATTCCTAACAGAATCATCACCAACAACGACACAGTTCACGAGCCGCACCTTCATGCGATCGCCCAAGATCTTGACGCCAAGATCTGCTTTGCTTCTGTTGCTCATCCGAGAAGCAATGGTCAAGCAGAGAGAGCAAACGCTGAAGTGCTGCGAGGACTCAAGACCAGAACTTTCGACAAGCTGCGCAAGTGCGGAAGAAACTGGATCGACGAGCTGCCGGTGGTTCTTTGGTCAATCAGGACGACGCCAAATCGAGCCACTGGCCAGACACCTTTCGCTCTAGTCTATGGAGCAGAGGCAGTTCTCCCCACGGAACTCGTATACGGGTCACCTCGAGTGCTCGCTTATGATGAGCTTGAGCAAGAGCAGCTGCGACAAGATGACGCGCTGCTCCTCGAGGAAGATCGTCTTCAGGCTGCTGTACGAGCTGCTCGTTACCAGCAAATTTTGCGTCGCTACCATAGCCGCAAAGTTAAAGCCAGAAGCTTCGAGGAAGGCGACCTTGTTCTTCGGCGCATTCAATCCGCCAAGAATTCCAGCAAGTTGACGCCGAAGTGGGAAGGCCCTTATCGGGTGAAACGAGTCACTAGGCCCGGCGCTGTCCGCCTAGAGACCGAAGATGGCGATCCGGTGAGCAATTCCTGGAATATAGAACATCCGCAAGTTTTACCCATAAAGTAGCGGTTAGGAACCTGTTAAGCAACCACCCTTTTGTACAAGTATTGCCGCTGTTGCATGTAATCCTTTGTACAAAGCCGGGCGCAGACCCCGCGCATCAGTAAAGCTTATGTGTTGCACACACTTGTCAATACATGCCCTCATAATCATATTTTCATGTGTTTACTAACATCTTGTGCAGCATCGACACCCGGTAAGCGATAACGAGCCACTAAGCTCCATAACTTTATTTTCTCTTCTTTCTTCTCAAGCAAGAAGGAGGGTCATCCACCCACAAGTTAACCGGGGGGGGGGGGGAAGGAGAAGATAATAGTGTGGGCCGCCAAGCGTCGCTCGAGGAACTATCGCCTTGCCGGAACATGGATAACAGAAAGCTAAGTTGCTAAGTTTAAGCGACCAGTTTTAAATTTTTAAGTTATCTTCCTCGAACGATAGTACTTTGTATGGAAAACCTGTGCGTGGAGGAACCGAATCGCGACTAGCTTGTGCCCTTACTTTGTTTCGAGTCCGCTCAACAACTTAAGCGTGCTGCAACTAGTTGCGACAAGGTTGCTTGTCGGGGGCGGCATCGCCAGCAGGCTGTTGAAGTTCCGCACTCGGCTCAGCGGCAAGGGTGTTACATCTTGACAAGTTTCTCCTAAAAACGTAGGGTATAAACATACAAGGGAAGAAATCGAGTAAAGGAAATAACATTTGCATTCGATGGCCTAAGATAGTGTATATTACACAATAACTTGTCGCACGTCTAATGGACTTTTTACCTAAACATGATCTACAGTGACAAGAGAAAGATAGACTTGGCGGCCTAGTCCACGCGGTCGCCCTCGACCCTCTTAACTCCGCTCACCCTGTCCACAATGGGTGCGACAAGGGCCTTGAGCGTGTCAACATCGGCGGATGGAGGCAGGGACTTGAGGACTTTGGTGAAGTCGGCGCTTTGGGTTGCGGAAGGCTACCTTCATCAACACCTTCTGGAGAGCCTCGGTGCAGACTTGACGTGATTCCTCCGCCAGTTGCTTCGGGACCTCTTCCCGGAGCCGTTGGATACCCGCCAACACGCCTTTGAAGAATAGGCTGAGCTTGACGCTGGGTTGGAGGTTCTCGTCAGTGGAGTATCCAAGATCCGTCATCCCCAACTCCATCAGCTCATTATGGATGCCGGCGCGGTGTCCACAAGACCTTCCGTCCAGTGCATTATGCTTTCGCGAAGATTAGTCTGGGCGGTCACAGCATCCGACAGCAACTCCTCGGTGGTCGTGATCTTGTCCAGCAGGCCCGTCTCCCGATCCTTGGCGCCATTCAGCGTCTCCGTCAGGGTGGTCAGTTTCAGTTCCAGATCCGCCTTGACGTCCTTGGCGGCATCGATCTCCTTGATCGTGTCAGCAAGACGACCCTGCAACTCGCCGAGGGTGTAAGCATCCTTCTCGCGCTCGCGCTTCAACCCGGCGACCTCCTCGGCGCTCTTCTGGAGAGAGGACTCCAGCTGAGCCACCCTCGTCTCCAGGTCCTTCTTGGCGGCCTCGGCAGCCGCAGCAGCATCCTTCGCCTCCTGAAGTGGCCCGCCAATCGTTTGCTCGCGCGCAGCGAGATCTTCCTCAAAGCTATCGAGGTTGATCTTACGCTGCGCTAGCTCACCTTCCTGCGCGGAGAGCTTCTCGCCGGCAAGCCTCTGCTGCTCCTCGACCTCGCCCTTCTCCAGGATGAAGGCCGCGTGCTCCTCAGCAAGCTGCTCCCGCGTCTCTGCTATATCTCGGAGAGTTTCCTTGTTGGCGCGTCGGAGCTCTTCCGCGCGTTTATCCAAGTCAGCTCCTGCCCTTGCGACAAGCGCCTCCCTTGACTCCAGCTTGGCTTGTCGGGCGCGGTAGAGCGACAGCAATCTCCCTATCACCCGCTCCTCCTCAGGTTCGCCGCTGCTGCTGCTCGGAGCATCGACCAGTGACAGCCCGGCGGAGGCAAGCAGTTCCGCGTCGAAGGTCTCCCCCTCGACCGGTGCCCTGGAGCTTGATGCCCATGGGAGCTTAATGAAGACTCCCTCGCCGGCCTTCAGGTAGGCGCCGGGCTAGGGCTCTTCGGAGTCCGGTGCGGCATCGGTGGCGGGAGGATCGGCGGTCGATGCAGCGCCCGACGCTCCTGCGGCCTCCGGGCCGTCGGTACGGTCGCCAGACTCCTCCCCGGCCTCTGCGCCAGCAGCCTTGGCGGCCTCCTCGCCGGCGGGCACGCCAACGCCGGCCTCCTCCTCCGCGTTGGCGGCGTCGACATTGTCGCCGCGAACGTCTTCCTCTCCGGCGGCCTCAGTCTCCATCGGATCTCCGGCAGATGGATCTGATGGTCGGAAGAAGAAAGCACAATTCAAGCAGAGGTTCGAAAGGAAAGAACCCAAGAGAAATTATCAAGCAAGAAGATTACCTGCAGTAGGGTCTGTTGCCGCGGTCTCCACCTCCGGAGGGTCGTCGGCACTGGTCCTTGCCGGGGAAGCTCCCCTTTTCGGAGGGGCCTCCCTTGCCGGAGAGCGCTCTCCTGGCGGGGAGTTCTCCCTTGGCGGCGTAGTCGAAGCAAGCGGAACTTCAGGAGTAACCTCCGGTGCTTCCTGCTGAGGCTGCTCTGCTCCTACATAATCCAACAACCAGACGTCAGTAACAAGAGAAGCACCTAAGCACACCCAAGCATGAGAAATGTACCAGGCACTTACGCTGGGGGCTGTGCTGGGGGCTACTCTGGTGAAGGGTTGCTGTGTCCGCAAGGATTCTCGACGAGCCCCTGCCGCCATTGTGGGAGTCATCCGAGACGACAACCACCGGCGTCTTGGCCCTCTTCGCCGCACTCTGAGCTGACGCCCTGAAGAAGAAGGTTCAGAGTGAAGCTAGTCAGATATGAGATAAAACAATAACTTGGAAGATTACAAGTAACAACGACAAGATCTTACTCTTCCTCCTCTTCCTCGGAGCTGAGGGCGGAAAGATCAAACTCCGCTCCGGCGCGACGAATTGGGGGAGAAGATTCCCTCGGACGCTTGGCGGGTGCAGGGGCCGCGGCTCCAGAAGATCCCGCGCCCGACGCCGTGGCAGAATGAGGCGCTCCCGTGGCGGCAGTACTTGCCGCGGTGGAGCGCGTCGGACGGCGAGGCGGATGTTGGACCGTATGCCCCCCCCCCCCGCCACTTCTCCAGTCTTCCGGAGGCGTCTCCTTGGTGGGGCAGCGGGCTCCTCCTCCGCCAAGCTACTTGACGGCGGAGGGGAGGCACCACCGGCAGGCTCGCTCGGCTCGTTGTCGGGCTCGGGCTGCTCCTCCTCGCCGATGAACTCCTCTTGGTCGTTAAGGCTCGCCGCCTCGGCCCTCTCTGCCTCCTCGAGAGTAAACCCAGATGCGCCGGCGGCGGCGGCCTCTGCAGCCTCCTCCAACCTCGTGGCGATACGCGCCATCTCCTGCTCGGTGGTGTCGCGAGTGAGCCGCCTCTGCTCGTCGGCACGGATCGGCGCTTCAACCAAGTTGTCGAAGAACTGTTGCGCTATGTCATCGGCGGGCTCCTGCCAAGTTGGAACGATTCCGTGGGAATCGCACAACGGCATTATCGCGCGGATGCTGTCGAGCGACGAGTTGTTGCACAATGGCACAACTCCCCTCGGCAACATACACCATCCGGGGTTATCCGCTTCAGGCTTGAACAGCTCCCGCAACATGCCGTCAAGCTCCAAGGTAGTGAAGTTCCAATTCAGGCCCGGGCGCAGCCTCATGATATCCGCCACGTTCTGGAATTCCCAAGCAGGCTTCCCTCTCTCCTGCAAGGGCGCAATGCGGCGGCGAAGGAAGTCCGCGCCAACTGCTCCTTCGGTAATCCCTGCTTGCGGAGGCATAAATCCTGGTCGTGGCAATCTTCAACTTGTCGTCCTCCGGCGCCAAGTTGCTCCAATCGTTGCCACGAACTATGGGGGTTTTGCGCAGGGCAGTAAAAGGCTGTGGCTCCTCCTCTAAGATCCAGCACTAGTCAGCCCTCCACTCCTCCCACTTGCTGCGCAGCTCTCCGTCAAGATACACTTCCTTCTTGCCGATCCTAGAGGTCCATGCAATTCCTCCGGCAAGCGGCTCTCCTCTCTCTACGCGGGGTGAGAAGTAGTGGCGGAAGAGTGCGACGTTTGGGTGGACCCCGACAAAGTTCTCGCAGAGATGCGCGAAAACGGCCATGGTGAGGATGGCGTTTGGGGTGAAGTCAAAGAGGCGGAGGCCATACGTGTTCATAACATCGCAGAAGAATTCAGAAAAGGGCGGGCAGAGCCCACACCAAAAGAAGATTGCGAAGAAGGGGTACCCGATGGAGACCTTAGCGAATGTAGCCGCGGAGATGACCCTCGTGCGCGGGTGCGCGCGGGTCTCTGTCGACCAGAAGAGATAGTACAGCTCCCGCAGCTCCTCCCTGCCGAGCAGGGGATCGAAGAGGGCCCGCTCTTTCCGCAGCGCTGCGAGCCGCTGCGCCTCGGCCGATTTCACGCCTTTTCCCTTGTCGGCCTTCGGAGCCATAGGGAGAGGCGGTGGAGGAAGCCGGCGGCGTTGGTGGCACCGGCGGCAATGGAAGGGGCGGAGCATCGCTCTCTTTGGACTCGAGAAGGAAGGGGGAAAGCGACGGGGGTTTTCTGATGTGACAGCGAGGGCAAGTGGGCGCCCCGCCCCTGTTCCCCCCGCCTATAAAGGGGAGAGGGGACGGGCGTTCCGATTTTTTCCCATTAAAGAAAGCCCCATGATCTCACCCACGACGCCACGTCCGGTGCGTGCCGTTCGTGGGAAGCGTGGGGGGTCCAAGGCAAGTAACGGCGTAATCAAGACCACGCGTGCCCATGCACTGTTTTGGGCCTGGCCCAACAGAGCTCGGCGCCGTGTATGGCCCAGGCCCGGGGGCTCCTGTCGGTGTACTAGAGTAGGGGTACCCTAGTACCCCGAACACTCTGCAGGCAGATCGCTCATGACACCAGCGGCGGGGCCGACAGTGACCACCAAGATCCTCAAGGGCTCCTTTGGAGCCATTCAAGACAGTAAACAAGGCCCGGCAAGAAGAGCTTGCCGGGAAGGCTTGGTGGGCGCCGGAGCCCCAGCGCGACAAGGTTCTGCCATGCAAGGCGCTTGCCGGGGCGGGCGACCTCTCTTCATCTCCGCTCCAGCTCACCCGCCAACGTGTCGCCACGGGGCTCCCCCAAGCACGCGTGTCGACGGGCTGTGCCGCCAGCGGAGAACAGCGACAAGCGGCGCTGACAAGCTACCATCGTGGCAAACGGAGGTGCATTTGACGGTCCCTGTTACATCGTTGAGGCGATCGAGGCGGGCATTGATGACTCTTGTCCCTTGCCGTCGAGTTAGGTACAGATTACTGTACCTTTGTACAAAGCGGTGTACCAACCTATGTTTTTACTATCTTACCCTTGTCTACTTGCCATATGTGGTAACCTTGTGCCTATAAAAGGAGGCCCGAGGGCAACGTAGAAAGGGGGGGGGGGTTCGGTTCGGTGGGGTTCGGTTCGGTTCGGTTCGGCTCAGCTCCGGCTTAGTTCATCCTACACATACGAAACCACACCCAGGCTAGGTCTTGTAGCTTCCATTGCTCCCTAGCAAGAACACAAGATAATCTACTAAAGCAGCAGTAGGAGTATTATCTCTCCGGAGAGCTCCGAAGCTGGGTAAGCCCGCTCGTGTGCATCGCCTCGATCCGCTCTTTGTGCAACCTCCGCCCCCCTCCGAACCACAAGGGACCCAGGTCCCGTAGGTGTTCGCGGGACGCGATCAGCCTTCTCCCCCGACACTATGGTTAAAGATCTCTTGGTCGATAATATTGAAGGGCATGCTATTTACTTCTGTAATGAAGCTACTAGAATTGCTAAGCCTGATTCTAAGGATAAGAATAAGCCTGTTGTTGGCATGCCTGTTGTTTCTGTTAAAATAAGAGATCATTGTTACCATGGTTGATGTGATTTGGGTGCTAGTGTGAGTGTTATTCTGTTTACTTTATATCAAGAGACCATGAATGATATTGCACCTGTTGAAATAGAGGACATTGATGTTACTATTAAGCTTGCAAATAGAGATACTATTTCACCACTTGGCATTCTTAGAGATGTTGAAGTCTTGTGTGGAAAGATGAAATAACCTACTGATTTTCTAGTCCTTGGTTCTCCACAAGATGATTTTTTTCCCATTATGTTTGGTAGACCTTTCTAGAATACAGTTAATGCAAAGATAGATTGCAATAGAGAAACTATAAGCGTTAACTTTGGTGATGTATCTCATGTATTTAATTTCTCTAAGTTCCATAGACAACCTTGTGATAAAGAATTGCCTAATAAGGATGAAATACTTGGTATTGCTTCTATTGCTGTACCGCCTATTGATCCATTAGAACAATATTTGCTAGAGCATGAAAATGATATGCATATGAATGAAAGAAATGAAATAGATAAGATATTATTTGATCAGACACCTATCCTTAAACATAATTTGCTTGTTGAGACTCTCAGAGGTCCACCTCCTCCTAAGGGTGATCTTGTGTTTGAATTGAAGCAATTGCTAGACACTTTGAAGTATGCTTATCTTGATGAGAAAAAGATATATCCTATTATTATTAGTGCTAACCTTTCAGAACATGAAGAAGAGAGATTATTAAAAATTCTGAAGAAGCACCATGGTGCCATTGGATATACTCTTGATGATCTTAAGGGCATTAGTCCCACTCTCTGTTAGCAGAAGATTAATATGGAACCTGATGCTAAACCCGTTGTTGATCACCAACGATGATTGAATCCTAAGATGAAAGAAGTGGTAAGAACTGAAATATTAAAGCTTCTGGAAGCAGGTATAATCTATCACATAGCTGATAGTAGATGGGTAAGTCTCGTTCATTGTCCCTAAGAAATGAGGTATTACTGTTGTTCCTAATGATAAAAATTAGGTTATCCCACAAAAAATTGTTATTGGCTATAGAATGGTAATGGACTTTAGAAAATTAAATAAAGCTACTAGAAAAGATCATTACCCTCTGCCTTTTATTGATCAAATGCTAGAAAGATTTTCTTAGCACACACACTTATGTTTTCTTGATGGATATTCTGGTTTCTCTCAAATACCTGTTTCACAACCTGATTAAGAGAAAATCACCTTTACTTATCCTTTCAGAACTTGTACTTATAGACGTATGCCTTTTGGTTTATGCAATGCACCTGCTACCTTTCAAAGATGTATGACTGCTATATTCTTTGAACTTTGTAAAAATATTGTTGAGGTTTTCATGGATGATTTTTCCGTTTACGCAACTTCTTTTGATGATTGCTTAAGCAACCTTGATCGAATTTTGTAGACATGTGAAGAAACTAATCTTGTATTGAATTGGGAGAAGTGCCACTTTATGGTAAATGAAGGTATTGTCCTTGGGCATAAAATTTCTGAACGAGGTATTGATGTAGACAAAGCTAAAGTTAATGCAATTGAGAAAATGCCACGCCCTAAAGATATTAAAGGTATAAGAAGTTTCCTTGCTCATGCTAGTTTCAATAGGAGATTCGTTAAATACTTCTCTAAAATTTATAGGCCTCTTACTAATTTCTTGCAAAAAGATATTCCATTTGTTTTTTATGATGATTGTGTAGAAGCCTTCGAAATACTTAAAAAGCCTTAATCTCTGCACCCATTGTTCAACCACCTGATTGGAACTTACCATTTGAAATTATGTGTGATGCTAGTGATTATGATGTTTGTGTTGTCCTAGGATGAAGAGTTGATAAGAAATTAAATGTTATCCATTATGCTATTAAAACTCTAGATAGTGCTGAAAGAAATTATGCTACTATTGATTCTAAAGTAAGTGTGCACACCGATCATGCTTCTATTAAATATCTTATGGGAAAGAAAGATGCGAGTAAGTGGGTTCTGTTGCTACAAGAATTTTACTTACATATTATTGATAGAAAGGGAGATGAGTATCATGTAGCTGATAATTTTTCTAGATTGGAAAATGTTCTTGATGACCTACAACCTATTGATGATAGTTTTCCTGATGAACAATTAGCTGTTATAAATGCTTATTGTAATACTCCTTTGTACGCAGACTATGCTAATTACAGTGTTGCTAAATATATACCACCTAGTTTCACATACCAACAAAACAAAATTTCTTCTTTGATTAAACACATTACTTTTGGGATGACCCACATCTTTAGAAAGGAGTAGATGGTATTATTAGATGATGTGTACCTGAGCATGAACAGGAACAAATCCTACGGAAGTGTCACTCTGAGGCATACGGAGGACACCATGCTGGAGATAGAACTGCACATAAGGTATTACAATCTAGTTTTTATTGGCCTACTCTCTTCAAGGATGCACGTAAGTTTGTCTTATCTTGTGATGAGTGTCAGAGAATTGGTAATATTGGTAGACGTCAGGAAATGCCTATGAATTATTCACTTGTTGCTGAACCATTTGATGTTTGGGTATTTGATTATATGGGACCTTTTCCTTCCTCTAATGGGCATACTCATATTCTAGTTGTTGTTGATTACGTTACTAAGTAGGTAGAAGTTATTCCAACTAGTAGTGTTGATAATAACACTTCTATTAAAATGCTTAAAGATTTTATTTCCCCGAGGTTTGGAGTCCCTAGATATTTAATGACTGATGGTGGTTGACATTTTATTCATGGTGCTTTCTGTAAACTTCTAGCTAAATATGATGTTAACCATAGAATTGGATCTCCTTATCACCCTCAAATCTAGTGGTCAAGTTGAATTGAGAAATAGAGAAATCAAGTTAATTTTTCAAAAGACCGTTAATAGATCTAGAAAGAATTGGTCTAAGAAACTTGATGATGCATTATAGGCTTATGGAACCGCTTATAAAAAATCCTGTGGGTATGTCTCCTTATAAAATGGTTTATGGAAAAGCATGTCATTTACCTCTTGAGGTATAACATAAATTATATTGGGAAATTAAAGAACTTAACTATGACTTCAAACTCGCTGGTGAAAATAGGTTATTCGACATTATCTCGTTAGATGAGTGCAGAACACAAGCATATGAAAATGCCAAGTTGTTTAAAGAAAAAGTTAAAAGATGACATGATAAAAGTATTCAAAAACGGGAATTCAAAGTGGGTGAGTATGTCCTATTGTACAACTCTCGTTTCAGATTCTTTGCATGAACACGTTTCTCTAAATGGGAAGGACCGTGTATCACCGTGTATCATCAAACAAGTTTATCGTTCCGGAGCTATCAAGATCAACAACTTCGAAGGCACTAATCCGAGGGTGGTCAATGGACAAATAATTAAGCATTATATCTCAGGTATGCCTATTAATGTTGAAACTAACATTGTTCAAACTATGACACTGGAGGGACACATAAGAGACCTTCCAGGACACTCCAGAACCCTGAAATGGAATAGGTATGTGATACAGTAAGTAAACCGACTCCAAAAATTCCATAAAAATATTTTCTATCCATTTTGGAATATTAGAAAAAAAATACAAATATAAGAAACAGCCGAGGGGACCCACCAGTTGCCGCACCTGGGCGCGCCCACCCCCTAGGTGCCCTGGTGGCTTGTGCCCCTCCCCCATGTGCCTTCCGATAGTTTTCTTCTGGAATACTTGTTTTGCAGGATAAAAATTCTTTATATATAATCCCGGATGTTTTTTTGACCACCGTATCGCAGAAATCTCCTCTGTCTTTGTTTCGTGCTATTTTTATGACAGACCTAGATCACCATGGCTCCACCAAGCTCCTCAAAGGACAAGTTCTACCAGAAGGTCATCAACCCCTACCTACCGGAGGTGATGAAACACCATCAAGCCATTGAGATGCGTGAGAATGTGCTTCACATCTGAGACGTTCAAGGCCCCAAGAAGACCGGAAGCATGGAGGCCAGGCTCGAAGCAATGGAGCAGGAAATCTTCAAGTGCCAAGGGATGGTGGAACGTGGACTCCGCGTTAACCACTCCATGATCACGGAATCCACCCATGAGCAAAAGGTGGATGGCAAGGCGATTAGAGACACTATCTTCAAGCTCAGCGATCGAATTGACTACCTCCAATCCCAAATCTATGATCTACAAAGCCAAAATTTTGAAAATGAGGCAAGATTTAAAGGTATGAGTTTAGCTGCAAGTTTTAGGACCTCGGAGACTCATTCATCCTTTTATGATGGGGAACATATGCTGTGGAAGACGGAGGAAAAGCCCACTACCTCACCATCACCATCATCACCGAAGAAAGAGACTTGAGTACACGGGAATGGGCACTCCCCTTGGCTTGTGCCAAGCTTGGGGGAGATGCATCGGTATCGTATCACCATCACTTTTATTACCTTTACCTGTTTTAGTTCGATCCTTAGCTATTTCATGATTTAGTAGATTTTTTAGTATGATCTATTTTTGGGTGCTAGTTTCGTGATCTATCTATGTAATTGAGTTGAGAGTTATATAATAAAGACTAGTTTGACTTTTGCTTCTATACTTTTATGTTTCAATCTTAGTATTGAAAATAATGAAAAGTTCATATATATATGCTAACCCCATGGATAGTAATGACTTCACATAAATCCTTTAGTCCCAAACAAGTTGGGGTAGGCTAGAGGTGAAACCCATAAGATCTCGCGACCAACTCATGGATCTAGCACATGGATAGCAAGCTTCCACGCACCCGTGTCCATAGCTAGTTCTTTGGTGATACTCCAATCCTTCAGGTCTCTCTTAATGGACTCCTCCCATGTAAAATTCGGTCTACCCCGACCTCTCTTGACACTCTCCACACGCATTAGCCATCTGCTATGCACTGGAGCTTCTGGAGTCCTGCGCTAAATATGCCCAAACCATATCAGACGATGTTGGACAAGCTTCTCTTCTATTGGTGCTACCCCAACTATATCTCTTATATCATCATTCCGGACTCTATCCTTCCTCATGTGGCCACACATCCATCTTAACATACACATCTCCGCCACACCTAACTGTTGAACATGTCGCCTTTTAGTCGGACAACACTTAGTGCCATACAACATTGCGGGTCGAACAGTTGTCCTGTAGAACTTGCATTTTAGCTTTTGTGGCACTCTCTTGTCACAGAGAATACTAGAAGCTTGGCGCCAGTTCATCCATCCGGCTTTGATTCGATGGTTCACATCTTCATCAATACCCCCATCCTCCTGCAGCATTGACCCCAAATATCGAAAGGTGTCCTTCTAAGGTACCACGTACCCATCAAGGCTAACCTCCTCCTTGCTACCTCTCTTGAGCTTGCGTTGGTTTTTCCCTTGAAGAGGAAAGGGTGATGCAGCAAAGTAGAGTAAGTATTTCCCTCAGTTTTGAGAACCAAGGTATCAATCGAGTAGGAGACAACGCACAAGTCACCGAATACCTGCAAAAACAAACACCAACTTGCACCCAACGCGATAAAGGGGTTGCCAGTCCCTTCACAGTTATTTGCAAAGTGAGATATGATAGAGATGGATAAATGGTAAAGTAATATTTTTGGTATTTTTGGTTTATGGAACGGAAAGTAAAGATTGCAAAGGAAGTAAATAGGAAACTAAAATTGTAGATCGGAAACTTATATGATGGAAAGTAGACCCGGGGGCCATAGGTTTCACTAGAGGCTTCTCTCAAGATAGAAATTATTATGGTGGGTGAACAAATTACTGCCGAGCAATTGATAGGAAAACGCAAAGTTATGACGATATCTAAGGCAATGATCATGAATATAGGCATCACGTCCGTATCAAGTAGATCGACTCCTGCCTACATCTACTACTATCACTCCACACATCGATCGACTCCTGCCTACATCTAGAGTATTAAGTTGATAAAACAGAGTAACACATTAAGTAAGATGACATGATTTAGCAGGATAAACTCAAGCAATATGATGAAAACCCCATCTTGTTATCCTCGGTGCCAATAATACAATACGTGTCAGTTCCCCTTCTGTCACTGGGATCGAGCACCGCAAGATTGAACCCAAAGCTAAGCACTTCTCCCAATGCAAGAAAAACCAATCTAGTTGGCCAAATCAAATCGATAGATCGAAGAGACTTGCAAAGATATCAAATCATGCATATAAGAATTTAGAGGAGATCCAAATAATATTCATGGATAAGCTAATCATAAATCTACAATTCATCGGATCTCGGCAAACACACCGTAAAAAGAGTATTACATCAAATAGATCTCCAAGAACATCGAGGAGAACATGGTATTTGAGAGTCAAAGAGAGATAATAAGCCATCTAGCTACTAGCTATGGACCGGTAGGTCTGTGGTAAACTACTCACGCTTCATCGAAGAGGCAATGGTGTTGATGTAGAAGCCTCCGTGATCAAATCCCCCTCCCCTGGATGCCGGAAAAGGCCCCTAGATGGGATCTCACGGGTATAGAAGGTTGTGGTGGTGGGAAAGTGTTTTTTGGCTCTCCTGGAAAGTTTTGGGATATTTGAGAATATATAGGCGGAAAAAATACGTCGGTGGAGTTACGAGGGGCCCACAAGGGTGGGGGCGCGCCTACCCCCTTGGGCGCACCCTCCAACCTTGTGGACGCCTCGTGGCTTTCCTGACGTGTACTCCAAGTCCTCTGGATGTCTTCTAGTCCAAGAAAAATAATCGCGAAAGTTTTATTCCGTTTGGACTCCGTTTGGTATTCCTTTTCTACGAAACTCTAAAACATGGAAAAAACAGGAGCTGGCACTGCGCCCTAGGTTAATAGGTTAGTCCCAAAAATAATATAAAATAGCATAATAATGCATATAAAACATCCAAAACAGATAATATAATAGCATGGAACAATAAAAAATTATAGATACGTTGGAGACGTATCGCTCCTCCTCACACCTAGTAGTACTGAAATTGCACATCATGTACTCGGTTTTAGTTCTACTAAGCCTAACCCTTTCGATTCCAAGGTTTGTCTCCATAACTCTAACTTCCTATTTACCCCCATTTGACTATCGTCAACTAGCACCACATCATCCATAAAGAGCATACACCATGGGATATATATATCCTTGTATATTCCTTGTGATCTCATCCATCACCAAGGCAAAAAGATAAGGGCTCAAAGCTGACCCCTGATGTAGTCCTATCTTAATCGGGAAGTCATCAGTGTCGACATCACTTGTTCGAACACTAGTCAGAACATTATCGTACATGTCCTTGACGGGGGATGTACTTTGTTGGGACTTTGTGTTTCTCCAAGGCACACCACATGACATTCCTCGGTATCTTATCATAGGACTTCTCCAAGTCAATGAACACCATATGCAAGTCCTTCTTTTGCTCCCTGTATCTCTCCGTAAGTTGTTGTACCAAGAAAATGGCTTCCATGGTCGACCTCCCAGGCATGAAACCAAACTGATTTTTGGTCACGCTTGTCATTCTTCTTAAGAGGTGCTCAATTACTCTCTCCCATACCTTGATTGTCTGGCTCATCGACTTAATTCCACGGTGATTGGTACAACTCATCCCCCTTGTTCTTGAATATTGGTACTAATATACTCCGTCTCCATTCTTCTCGCATCTTGTTTTCCCAAAAAATGAGGTTGAAAAGCTTGGTTAGCCATATTATTGCTATGTCCTCGAGGCCTTTCCACACCTCAATGGGGATGCAATCAGGGCCCATCGCCTTGCCTCCTTTCATCCTTTCTAAAGCCTCATTGACCTCATACTCCTGGATTCTCCGCACAAAACACACGCTGGTCTCATCAAAGGAGTCGTCCAGTTCAATGGTAGAACTCTCATTCTCCCCATTGAACAACTTGTGGAAGTACTCCCGCCATCTATGCTTAATCTCCTTGTCCTTCACCAAGAGTTGACCTGCTCCATCCTTGATGCATTTGACTTGACCAATATCCCTCGTCCTCTCTCAGATCTTGGCCATCTTATAGATGACCCTTTCACCTTCCTTCATGCCTAACCGTTGTTAGAGGTCCTCATATGCCCGACCCCTTGCTTCACTGACAGCTCACTTTGCGGCCTTCTTCGCCATCTTGTACTTCTCTATGTTGTCTGCACTCCTATCAAGGTATAGGCATATGAAGCAATATTTATTCTCTTTAATCGCCTTCTGGAAATCATCATTCCACCACCAGGTATCCTTATCTCCGCTTCTCCTTCCCCTGGACACTCCAAACTCCTCCGAGGCTACCATACGAATGCAAGTCGCCATCTTCATCCACACATTGTCTGCATCCCCTCCTTCCTCCCAAGGGCCCTCCTTAGTGACCCTCTCCTTAAACGCCTGAGCTATCTCCCCCTTGAGCTTCCACCACTTTGTTCTAGCGCTTTGTCACGCTTATCCCGCTGGACACGAATCCAAAAGCGGAAGTCAGCAACCACCAGCTGATGTTGAGGTACAACACTCTCTCTAGGTATCACCTTATAGTATAGGCACACACACCTATCTTCTCTTCTCGAGAGGATGAAATCAATCTGGATAGAGTGTTGACCACTACTAAAAGTCACAAGCTGTGATTCTCTCTTTCTAAGGAGGTTGTTAGCTACAATCATGTCATAGGCTACAGCAAAGCTTAAGACATCTTCTCCTTCTTGATTCCTGATGCCATAGCCAAAGCCCCCATGCTCCCCTTCAAAAACTATGTTAGATGTACCCACGTGGCCATTGAGATCTCCTCCTATGAAGAGCTTCTCGTCAATCGGTACACTCCTAACCATGTCTTTCAGGCCTTCCCAGCACTCCCTCTTGGTGTTCTCATTGTGGCCTACTTGCAGTGCATACACGCTGATAACATTGAGAACTAAGTCCCCAACTACCAACTTGACCAGGATAATCTGATCCCCACGTCTCTTGATGTCTACCACTCCGTACTTGAGGCTCTTGTTGGTCAAGATGCCTACGCCATTTCTGGTTGCAGCCGTCCCCGTGTACCACAGCTTGAAGCCGGTATCCTCCACCTCCTTCGCCTTCTGTTCCCTCCATTTGGTTTCTTGGATACAAAGGATATCAACACCTCTCCTCACCGCCGCATCAACTAGCTCCCAAAGCTTCCATTTCAGAGACCCTACGTTCCAGCCACCTAAATGAATCCTCCTAGGCTCGGCTAGCTTCCTTACCCTTCGCACTCGTTGAGTCAAATGCGTAGACCCTTGCTCATTTTCCACTACATCTGGGTGCCGATGTAGCGCGCCACTAAGGATGGGATGACCCGCTTTGGGTTTCATCTCCATAAGTGGTAAAATTTGTTGGAAGTTAACAAACATAGTATTGGTCAATGATGCAATTCATCAAAGATTAATAAGGGAAGTGAAGATTCACATATAAATATACTATCTTGGACATCTTTTATGATTGTGATCCCCCATTAGATATTCTATGTCAATTGTTGAAGTTCGACAAGGAAGACAACGTAATGAGTTATGTTTGATTATATTCACATATAAGTTATATTGTTATGGATCCTCCAACATGTGGTGCTTGCGCAATATCTTTTCTAGACAAAAATCCGCACCAACCAGATATACTACTTGTGCATCCAAAACCCTTAAACCCACTTTCATGTCATGAGAGTCCACTATATCTACCTATGGATTGAATAAGATCTCATCGGTGCATAAAGCAACAAAAGTTGCTCCTAAATATGTATGATCTTTTATTGTAAGGTAAAATAAGCTTTGTACGATCTTGTGATGGTAAAGAAATAAAAGTGACATACTACAAAATAAAGGTTGCTATCACAAGGGGAAATATAAAGTGACGCTCCTTTAAATTAAGAGCTTGCACATCCGAAAACAAAAAGCGCATGACAACCTATGCTTCCCTCTGCGAAGGGCCTATCTTTTAGTTTTCATGCAAGAGTCAATAGTGTTCCCCTTTATTCCTTTTTCATTCATCTCTTTTGCAAGCATGATGTGGTGGGCAAAGATCTAGGCATATATATCTAGTTGGATATGAGTGATCATGAGTTATTATTGTTGACATTACCCTTGAGGGAAATGAGTTGGGAGGCGGAGTTATAAGCCCATAGCTTTCTATGTGTCTGACTGAAACTTTCGCTCCATATATATGTCGTGAGTGTCAACAATCATAGAATACTAAATGATAGTTGAGTATGTGGACTTGCTAAATAAAATCTCTTACATTAGACCCTTCCTGAAAGTATGATGAATTGTAATTGCCTTGTTGACTGAGAACATAGTTTGTTAGTTTTCAAGAAACCTTATGCCTTATATTTTGTTGTTGTGATGAATTGTTACTTATTCATGAGAAGTTTTATGATATTATATATTTTTGTTATGATAATGATCACGATGCTACTATGTCCGTATTTTTTTATCGACACCTCTCTCTCTAAGCATGTGGTCATGATTATCTATATCGGCTTTCGCTTGAGGATAAGCGAGGTCTAAGCTTTGGGGAGTGGATTCGTACATCCATTTTGCATCATGTTTTCATACTGTTATTTATATTGTTTTTGATCAATAAAATATTTCATGGTGCAATTCTAATGCCTTTTTGTTTCTTAATTTGCAAGATTTACATGAAGAGGGAGATTGCCGGCAGTTGGAATTCTGGACCTGAAAAAGGTATGATAGAGATACCTATTCTGCACAACTCCAAATGAGCTGAAATTTCAGTGAAAATTATTTTTGAATATATAAAAATACTGGAGAAAAGAAATATTAGAGGAGGCCACCCAGGTGCCCACGAGGCACCCGGGCGGGCCACCCCTCCTTGGCGCGCCCTGGTGGCCTATGGGGCCCCTGGCCAGCCTCCGTGGCCCATCTTCTCCTATATGAAGCCATTTTCCTAGAAAAAAAATAAAGGGGAGGACTTTCGGGATGAAGCGTCGCCATCTCGAGGCGGAACCTGGGCAGGAGCACTTTTGCTCTCCAGTAGAGCGATTCTGCCGGGGATACTTCCCTCCGGGAGGGGGAAATCAAAGCCATCGACATCACCAACAACCCTCTCATCGTGGGAGGACCAATCTTCATCAACATATTAATCAACACCATCTCCTCTCAAACCCTAGTTCATCTCTTGTATTCAATCTTTGTCTCAAAACCTCATATTGGTACTTGTGGGTTGCTAGTAGTGTTGATTACATCTTGTAGTGGATGCTAGTTGGTTTATTTGGTGGAAGATTATATGTTTAGATCCATGATGCTATTCAATACCCCTCTGATATTGAACATGAATATGATTTACGAGTAGTTACTTTTGTTCTTGAGGACATCGGAGAAGTCTTGTCATAAGTAATCATGTGAATTTGTTATTTGTTTGGTATTTTGATGATATGTATGTTGTTGCTTCCTTTAGTGGTGTCATGTGAACGTCGACTACATGACACTTCACCATATTTGGGCCTAAGGGAAGGCATTGTGGTGTAGTAATTAGATGCTGGGTTGCTAGAGTGGCAGAAGCTTAAACCCTATTTTATGCGCTATTCCGTAAGGGGCTGAGTTGGATCCATATGTTTCATGTTATGGTTAGATTTATCTTAATTCTTCTTTCGTAGTTGCGGATGCTTGCGAGAGGGGTTAGTCATAAGTGGGAGGCTTGTACAAGTAAGAAGATCACCCAAGCTCCGGTCCACCCACATATCAAATTATCAAAGTAACGAACGCGAATCAAACAAACATGATGAAAGTGATTAGATGAAATTCCCATGTGTCCTCAAGAATGCTTTACTTAATATAAGAGAAACTTTTGGCATGTCCTTTTCTATAAAAAGGATTGGGCTACCTTGCTGCACCTTTGTTACTATTACTACTTGTTATCGATAATTTCAGTGCTTTCAGAAAATATCTTGTTGAAAACCGCTTGTCACTTCCTTCTACTCCTCGTTGAGTTCAACACTCTTACTTATCGAAAGGACTAGATTGATCCCCTATACTTGTGGGTCATCAGTGATCTCCGATCTAAGACTTCCAGCTATGCTTGAACTCCTACCGAGGGATCTGACGGTATTTCGCACCGCCAGGTGTACTAGGATTGATGCTATGCGGATGCTAGTGGAGATGTTGACTCGACACAGTGTCTGTCCTGTGGTACTAAAATTATGTGCACCAATCAATGCATGTGTGGATAAGCACTTGCGTATTACTACGCAATATTACTGATCGACTAAAATTAGACTATGTGGAAAAATCGGTGCAGATGTAATGCTAGATAAGAGAGACATTTATTGTAATTAAGAATATGCCAGTTCTAGCTATTGTTTGCTCGCACACAATCTTGTCCAAAGGTATATCTCGCTATGTTTTTATAGTTGGTTAATGGCATGTATAACGGGTTTTCTATATATGAGGCTCTGACCATGCACCCTCAACACATTTAAACCCTCATCCTCGATAGAGAACAAGGAGAGTCCATGCCGCGACACCTCCTCTAGCCTTGTCGGTGCCCTTGTCGCCCCCTCATCCAGTTCCTCTTCCACCAGTCTTCCTTCACATCAGAGCAACCTCTGCCGTGTATGTGTATGCGCTTGCTCTTTCTTGGTTCTTGCATATGGTGATTTATGTTGCTTAATCTGTGAATTTGTGCTCATAGGTTCATGGATTCTGCTAGCCCGAAGAACAAGGTTGATGATGTGACGAATTCCCATATGGTGATGGAGTCTCGTGGCATGCGTCGATGCCGAATTGACAAGCACTCTATTGATTTCATGCACATCCCCAACAACTACCCTGCAAGGACACATAATCTTGATAGTGCAGTAAACATCATTGACCTCAATTTGCCTCCCATGGTCGGCGAGGAGGAGGAGCCCATGGAAATCCTAAGTGACTACCCTAGAGGCTTATCAGGACAAGTCGATGTTATAGACATGAGCGACTCTCCCATGGCTGCCAAGGATGGTGTGGGATCGTCAGTCGAGGCGGTGTTAACCAACTTCGTGCAACCTATGGCTGCAATCCATGACGAGGAGTCGCCCATGAACTTCGACGACTTCCCAAAGGTTCCGACAATGCTTGACTTCCTCATGGGTGGCTCCGGGGAAGCTCGACCTCCTCCACGGGGCTCTCAGACATCACCATTTTACGTGCACAACTCCAAGAACCCTGGACTGTGAATGGCTTTCCGCAAGGGCACATGTGATGGTCATGTTATTTTTGTTATGCGAGGAAAATATAATATACATGACATTTTTTGGTCTCTCCTCTGCAAATTCGTAACATATGACATTCGATGTAGGTATCTCGATACTACATTCATTCATTCATGGATCACTAGTTTTCCCTTTGATGCAAGGTTGATCTCGCCTTGAGTTTGCAGTTATCTAGAATTAGATAAGATTTTTTTGTTTTGGGTTTGAGTTATGTAATTTGATGAATAACTAGAACTCAAGTGATATATGATGGTGAATTTTTATCCATTGGGGGATAAGTATCTCATGCAATGTTACATCCCAATTTTTTCCAAAATATGAAATGTTTAGAAAATTGCTTGAGTGCTATTTAGCTAGATTTACCTAGGATTGGTTACATGTTGACCTTGGATGACCACTTAGGAGATTTAGAGGCCCTAAACGAGTAGTTGAACCCTAGTCACACAAGGTAGAAAGCCGAAACGAAAAGCCTAAAGGGGTCAAGTTAGAAAGGTAAATTTCTCGAAAGGTTGGCACCCACGACCACGTGAACACCTGACACTAACAATCTCCACTCCGCGCGTCCCTGGCCATACCTAAGCCCTGATACCATGTCCTATATGTACTCCTACCTCACCTATCAATTTACCCCACCTTGCACCACCTCTTGCCGCTAGACTATCGGCAAACCAACGCCCGCCGCCTGCCTTTTCCCTAACCGCCTCCGGCTAGATTTCAACAAGTCAACTCCACCCCAAGCCATGACACTGCCACCATCCTCTTTCCCGAGCCACGACGCACCTTCTGGACATCGCCGCCTCGACCAAAGCTTCCCCGAGCACCTATTCCAATGAAGGCCGAACGTCTCCATCGCCCACCATTGATTCTGGTTAGGTGAGCACACTATGGACACTCTTGTCGTGTCCATCATCTTTGTCTTGCCCGTGCGCACGTACTCACCCAGTCACGCATCAAAAAATGCCTAAGTTTGAGCATGTCGTCAATGCCCGACGATCTCCATCAACCTCGCCACACCATATTCGTGCACCTTGTGGACCACCAAGACCACCCACGACCTCCCCATGCTGGTCCAGCCGTGCCCTTCGCTGCCTCTGAAACACCCTACATCGTCGTCCTCGTCAACAACGAGAGCTGCATCACTATCTTTGTTGTCTCCGCCGACTTTTCCGAAGACCTAACCATAGTGAGCTCCAGATCTATTTTGCACCATCTGATCATGCACACACGACCATGATTAGATCACATAAAATCCGAAATGGTATGCACTTACAGCTGCCCATCTCAGATCCAATGGCCCATGTTTTAACTTAAATGAATCGGTAACAACCAATTAGAAGCCGCCATGTGCCACCTAATTTAGATTAAATCAAATTGACAGAATTAAACACTGACAGTTTTATAGAAAACCCCCTGAACATTCAAACCCTTATAATTTCTTACCAAAGAGTCCAAATTTTGTGAAACTTTTTGAAAATTGATACTTAGGAAATAAACTTTCACATGACAATAAAATTTAACTTTTGAATATTTTAAAATTAAAATTCAAATAGAATGGTGTCAAACTTAGATAGTGTCTAACTTGTAAATAATAAATCCAATTTAACCAATTCTTTTTGCAGAAACAACCTAGTGAATTGTGGTTTCAACTTAGCATTGTAGCTAAAATTTGAACAGGTTAAAATTCAAATAAATTTTAACAGGAGCTTTAATTCAAACTAAATTTAAACCTAATTAGGATGAATTTTAAACAAAAAGTCCAAATAGAATAATTCCTTTTACTAAATATTTCAGAAACTTAAATTAAACTTAGTAATCATTTTGGATTTATTTCACATTAGAAAATTCAAACATAATTTGAATTAAGTCCAAACTTAAATGAAACTTAAAAGCCATTTAGTTAATTCAAATTAAATGGAACCATCAGCAAGTAAATTCATGAACCAACCTTAATCAAATATGAAATGGTTGGAATGTGAACCTAGCTTTATGAATTTCAAACTTAGTTGAATTCAAATTCAAACCTTATTTAAAGAAATTATAATTAAGTTCAAACAAGATGTACCCAAATTCAAATTTAAATTGAATTGTAATCGAAACCAAGTTGATGAACTTATTCACTTGAGATGAACCAAATTCACACAAGAAGTTCAAACCAAGCCTAGTATGAATTCAACTTAGGACATGACCAGTAGTGGATCTTAGAATGAAACCTGGCAATGCAACCTTGCATCGCATACTCCTTATGTGATGAACCCTTTTACAGTTTAAACTTAATCTGAATCCTTATGTCACATGTGTTCCAAGTGATAACTAATAAGTTGTCTCCGAACTCCTTAATAGTGGACACATGACACTTTATCTCACAACACCATCTAAACTGATGCCTTGCACTACACTGTTGTTTGATAGATGGTTTTGTATGGTTGTTTACCAGTACTCTTTATTTACTATATATCATTCGGGAGCGAATAGTAGCTTGATCAATAATGTGGGACTGAAGAATCGTCAATACTAGGCAAGTGGAACCCTTGATCACTATCACCTATTATTTTCTACATGTAACATTTCCAAGAAGGGTTGGGCGCCCTATGCGTTTGTGGCCGGTGTGGGCATTTTGAGGGCCTTCAAATTTTTGGAACAACGTAGATGGCTTGTAGCCTAGTAGAAGCCCTGGTCAATAGCCAAGCGCGCAGCCCACCAAATGGCTCCATCGTTGGCTCCTCTCTCTAGACCAAAGCAGACCGATCTCACGCTGGTCCAATTGGCGATCACAATTTGTGGGTGCTAGCACACATGCAACTATCATCGGTCACACACTCCATCGCTAGCATGCAAGCACCCTCCCCCTATCGCACGCACCGCTCAATCCTGCGTGTGAGGACCTGTTGTGCTATCTGATACGTCCATTTTGCATCATGTTTTCTTACTGTTATTTACAATGTTTTTATCCATAATAATGCTTTTTGGAGTAATTCTAATGCCTTTTCTATCATAATTTGCAAGGTACACACGAAGAGGGAGAATTCCGACAGCTGGAAATCTGGACCTGAAAAAGCTACGTCAGGCCACCTATTCTGCACAACTCCAAATGAGCTGAAACTTCACGTAGATTTTTAATGGAATATTTAAGAAATATTGGAGCCAATAACTACCAGAGGGGGGGCACCGGGTGGGCACAACCCACCTGGGTGCGCCAGGCAGCCTAGGCGCGCCCTAGTGGGTTGTAGCCCCCTCGGCCCACCTCCGGTGCCCATCTTCTGGTATATAAGTCATTTTTACCTAGAAAAAAAAGGAGAAGACTTTCAGGGCGGAGCGCCACCGTCTTGATACGTCCATTTTGCATCATGCTTTTATATCGATATTTATCGCATTATGGGCTGTTATTTCACGTTATGTCACAATACTTATGGCTATTCTCTCTTATTTTACAAGGTTTACATGAAGAGGGAGAATGCCGGCAGCTGGAATTCTGGGCAAGAAAAGGAGCATTGGAGACCTATTCTGTGCAACTCCAAAAGTCCTGAAACTCCACAGAATACCTTAAAATAAATAAAGAAAAATCGTCGCCAAAGATGAAGGCCAGGGGGCCCACACCCTGCTCACGAGGTGGGGCGCCCTGGGCGCCCCTCTACCTCATGGGCCCCCGGTGGCTCTCCGGCGTCCATCTTATCCTATATGAAGTCTCGATGAGAAAAAACATTAAGCAACCTTCGGGATGAGACTCACGCCGCCACGCAGGAACATTGGCGGAATCAATCTAGGGCTCTGGCGGAGCTGTTCTGCCGGGGACACTTCCCTCCGGGAGGGGGAAATCATCGGCATCGTCATCACCAACGCTCCTCTCATCGGGAGAGGGCAATCTCCATCAACATCTTCACCAGCACCATCTCATCTCCAAACCCTAGTTCATCTCTTGTATCCAATTCTTGTCTTCAAGTCTGAGATCGGTGCTAGTAGGTTGCTAGTAGTGTTGATTACTCCTTGTAGTTGATGCTAGTTGGTTTATTTGGTGGAAGATCATATGTTCAGATCCTTTATGCATATTATTACCCCTCTGATCATGAACATGAATATTCTTTGTGAGTAGTTACATTTGTTCCTGAGGACAAGGGAGAAGTCTTGCTATTAGTAGTCATGTGAATTTGGTATTCTTTCGATATTTTGATGAGATGTATGTTGTCTAGCCTCTAGTGGTGTTATGTGAACGTCGACTACATAACACTTCACAATTATTTGGGCCTAGAGGAAGGCATTGGGAAGTAATAAGTAGATGATGGGTTGCTAGAGTGATAGAAGCTTAAACCCTAGTTTATGCGTTGCTTCGTAAGGGGCTGATTTGGATCCATATGTTTCATGCTATGGTTAGGTTTACCTTAATACTTTTTTTGTAGTTGCAGATGCTTGCAATAGAGGTTAATCATAACTAGGATGCTTGTTCAAGTAAGAACAGCACCCAAGCACCGGTCCACCCACCTATCAAATTATCAAAGTACCGAACGCGAATCATATGAGCGTGATGAAAACTAGCTTGACGATATTCCCATGTGTCCTCGAGAGCGCTTTTCCTATTATAAGAGTTTGTCCAGGCTTGTCCTTTGCTACAAAAAGGATTGGGCCACCTTGCTGCACTTTATTTACTCTTGTTACTTGTTGCTCGTTACAATTTATCTTATCACAAAACTATCTGTTACCACTTATTTCAGTACTTGCAGAGAATACCTTGCTGAAAACCGCTTATCATTTCCTTCTGCTCCTCGTTGGGTTCGACACTCCTAGTTATCAAAAGGACTACGATAGATCCCCTATACTTGTGGGTCATCAAGACTCTTTTCTGGCGCCGTTGCCAGGGAGTGTAGCACCTTTGGTAGGTGGAATTTGGTATGGAAAAATTTATATAGTGTGCTCAAATTTTCTGTCACTTGTTACTATGGAAAGTAATTCTCCGAGGGGCTTGTTCGGGGTATATTCACCCCGTCCAGTAGAGCAAAGAGTTGGGCCTCGACCTACTGAACCTATTGAAAATGAAACTCCTTTTGAAATTCCTTCGGGTATGATGGAAAAACTGCTAGCTAACACTTTTATAGGAGATGGAACAAAGCATCCTGGTGAACATCTACTCTATGTGGATGAAGTTTGTGGACTATTTAAGCTTGCAGGTATACCCGATGATGTTGTTAAGAAGAAGGTCTTCCCTTTATCTTTGAAGGGAGACGCATTGACATGGTATAGGCTATGTGATGATACGAGATCATGGAACTATAAAAGATTGAAATTGGAATTTCATCAAAAGTATTACCCTATGCATATTGTTCATCGTGATCGCAATTATATATATAATTTCTGGCCTCGCGAAGGATAAAGCATCGCTCAAGCTTGGGGGAGGCTTAAATCAATGTTATATTCATGCCCCAATCATGAGCTCTCAAGAGTGACAATTCTTTAGAATTTTTATGCTCGGCTTTCTGATAACAATCGCACCATGCTCGATACTTCTTGTGCTGGCTCTTTTATGATGAAGACTATTGAATTTAAATGGAATTTATTGGATATAATTAAACACAACTCTGAAGATTGGGACCTCGACGAAGGTGAGGAGTCAGGTATGATACCTAAGTTTGATTGTGTTAAATCTTTTATGGGTACCGATGTTTTCCGTAAGTTTAGCACTAAATATGGACTTGACACTGAGATAGTAGCTTCTTTCTGTGAATCTTTTGCTACTTATGTTGATCTCCCCAAGGAGAAGTGGTTTAAATATCATCCTGCCATAGAAGTAAAAGTAGCTGCACCTATTAAAGTTGAAGAAAAGACTGTCACTTATAATGATCCTATTGTTCCTACCTCTTATGTTGAGAAACCACATTTCCCTGTTAGAGTAAAGGATCATGCTAAAACTTCAACTGTTGTTCGTAAAAGCAATATTAGAACTTATACACCTCCTGAGCAAGTTAAAGTAGAACCTAATATTTCTATTGTTAAAGATATCTTGTCTGATAATATTGATGGGCATGTTATTCAATTCTGCGGTGAATCTGCTAGAATTGCTAAACCTTGTGCTAGAGATAAACATAGACCTGTGGTAGGCGTGCCTGTTATTTCTGTTAAAATAGGAGATCATTGTTATCATGGCTTATGTGATATGGGTGCTAGTGCTAGTGTTATTGAAGGAAATATGCCCTAGAGGCAATAATAAAGTTATTATTTATTTCCTTATTTCATGATAAATGTTTATTATTCATGCTAGAATTGTATTAACCGGAAACATAATACATGTGTGAATACATAGACAAGCAGTGTCACTAGTATGCCTCTACTTGACTAGCTCGTTAATCAAAGATGGTTGTGTTTCCTAACCATGAACAAGGAGTTGTTATTTGATTAACGGGATCACATCATTGGTTGAATGATCTGATTGACATGACCCATTCCATTAGCATAGCACCTGATCGTATAGTTTGTTGCTAGTGCTTTTCTTCATGACTTATACATGTTCCTATGACTATGAGATTATGCAACTCCAGTTTGCACGAGGAACACTTTGGGTGCTACCAAAGCGTCACAACGTAATCGGGTGATTATAAAGGTACATTACAGGTGTCTCCGAAGGTACATGTTGGGTTGGCATATTTCGAGATTAGGATTTGTCACTCCGATTGTCGGAGAGGTATCTCTGGGCCCTCTCGGTAATGCACATCACATAAGCCTTGCAAGCATTTCAACTAATGTGTTAGTTGTGAGATGATGTATTACGAAGCGAGTAAAGAGACTTGCGATAACGAGATTGAACTAGGTATTGGATACCGACGATCGAATCTCGGGCAAGTAACATACCGATGACAAAGGGAACAACGTATGTTGTTATGCGGTCCGACCGATAAAGATCTTCGTAGAATATGTAGGAGCCAATATGGGCATCCAGGTCCCGCTATTGGTTATTGACCGGAGATATGTCTCGGTCATGTCTACATAGTTCTCGAACCCGTAGGGTCCGCACGCTTAACGTTTCGATGACAGTTACTATGAGTTTTTATGATGTTTCTGTACCGAAGGTTGTTCGGAGTCCCGGATGAGATCACGTACGTGACGAGGAGTCTCGAAATGTTCGAGAAATAAAGATTCATATATTGGAAGTCTATGTTTGGACATCGGAAGTGTTCCGGGTGAAATTGGGAATTTTACCAAGTACCGGGAGGTTACGGAACCCCGGAATGCTAATGGGCCAACATGGGCCTTAGTGGAAAGGAGAAAAGGGGGCCCAAGTGCTGGTCGCACCTTCCCCCTTCCTAGTCCTATTAGGACTAGGAGAAGGGGCGCCTCTCTCTCCCTTCCCACTTGGGGAAACCTAGTTGGACTAGGATTGGGGGAATCCTACTCCCGAGGGAGTAGGAAACCCTGGTGCGCCTCCTCTCCTTGGCCGGCCAGCCCCTCCCTTCCCTCCTTTATATACTGAGGCAGGGGCACCCCATGACACACAAGTTGATCATTGAGATCGTTCCTTAGCCGTGTGCGGTGCCCCTTCCACCATATTACACCTCGAAAATACCGTGGCGGAGCTTAGGCGAAGCCTGCGCCGGTGGAACATCATCATCGTCACCACGCCGTCGTCTTGTGAAACTCTCCCTCAACACTCGGCTGGATCGGAGTTCGAGGGACGTCATCGAGCTGAACGTGTGCAGAACTCGGAGGTGTCGTACGTTCGGTACTTGGATCGGTTGGATCGTGAAGGAGTACGACTACTTCCTCTACGTTGCGTCAACGCTTCCGTTGCTGGTCTACGAGGGTACGTAGACAACACTCTCATCTCGTTGCTAAGCATCACCATGATCTTGCGTGATCGTAGGAAAATTTTTTGAAATTACTACGTTCCCCAACAGTGGTATCAGAGCCAGGTTTTATGCGTAGATGTCATATGCACGAGTAGAACACAAGTGAGTTGTGGACGATACAAGTCATACTGCCTACCAGCATGTCATACTTTGGTTCAGCGGTATTGTTGGACGAGACGATCCGGACCAACCTTACGCGTACGCTTACGCGAGACCGGTTCTCTCGACGTGCTTTGCACATAGATGGCTTGCGGAAGACTGTCTCTCCAACTTTAGTTGAACCGACTGTGGCTACGCCCGGTCCTTGAGAAGGTTAAAACGGAGTCTATTTGACAAACTATCGTTGTGGTTTTGATGCGTAGGTAAGAACGGTTCTTGCTCAGCCCGTAGCAGCCACGTAAAACTTGCAACAACAAAGTAGAGGACGTCTAACTTGTTTTTGCAGGGCATGTTGTGATGTGATATGGTCAAGACGTGATGCTATATTGTATGAGATGATCATGTTTTGTAACCGAGTTATCGGCAACTGGCAGGAGCCATATGGTTGTCGCTTTATTGTATGCAATGCAATCGCGATGTAATGCTTTACTTTATCACTAAACGGTAGCGATAGTTGTAGAAGCAATAGTTGGCGAGACGACAACGATGCTACGATGGAGATCAAGGTGTCGGCGCGGTGGCGATGGTGATCATGACGGTGCTTGACGATGGAGATCACAAGCACAAGATGATGATGACCATATCATATCACTTATATTGATTGCATGTGATGTTTATCCTTTATGCATCTTATCTTGCTTTGATTGACGGTAGCATCATAAGATGATCTCTCACTAAAATTATCAAGAAGTGTTCTCCCTGAGTATGCACCGTTGCGAAAGTTCTTCGTCTTTGAGACACCACGTGATGATCGGGTGTGATAGGCTCTACGTTCAAATACAACGGGTGCAAAACAGTTATGCACGCGGAATACTCAGGTTAAACTTGACGAGCCTAGCATATAACAGATATGGCCCTGGAACATGGAGACCGAAAGGTCGAGCGTGAATCATATAGTAGATATGATCAACATAGTGATGTTCACCATTGAAACTACTCCATCTCATGTGATGATCGGACATGGTTTAGTTGATTTGGATCACGTGATCACTTAGATGACTAGAGAGATGTCTATCTAAGTGGGAGTTCTTAAGTAATATGATTAATTGAACTTAAATTTATCATGAACTTAGTCCTGGTAGTATTTTGCAAATTATGTTGTAGATCAATAGCTCGCGTTGTTGCTTCCCTATGTTTTATAAGTGTTGCTAGAGAAAAATGTATTGAAAAATTTTAGTAGCAATGATGCGGATTGGATCCGTGATCCGAGGTTTATCCTCATTGCTGCCTGTAAGAATTATGTCCTTGATGCACCGCTAGGTGACAGACCTATTGCAGGGAGCAGATGCACGGGCGTTATGAACGTTTGGCTAGCTCAATATGATGACTACTTGATAGTTTAGTGCACCATGCTTAACGGCTTAGAATCGGGACTTCAAAGACGTTTTGAACGTTATGGACCATATGGAGATGTTCCAGAGTTGAAGTTAATATTTCCAGCAAATACCCGAGTTGAGAGATATGAAGTCTCCAACAAAGTTCTAAAGCTAAAAGATGGAGGAGAATCGCTCAACTAGTGAGCATGTGCTCAGATTATGCAGGTACTTCACTCGCTTGAATCAAGTTGGATTTACTCGTCAAGAAAAGACATTGATTGACAGAATTCTCTAGTCACCATCACTAAGTTACTAGAACTTCGTGATGAACTATAGTATGCAAGGGATGACGAAAACGATTCCCGAGCTCTTCGTGATGTTGAAATCGACGAAGGTAGAAATCAAGAAAAAGCATCAAGTGTTGATGATTGACAAGACCACTAGTCTCAAGGAAAAGGGCAAAGGGAAGAAGGGGAACTTCAAGAAGAACGGCAAGCAAGTTGTTGCTCGAGTGAAGAATCCCAAGTCTGGACCTAAGCCTGAGACTAAGTGCTTTCACTGCAATGGAACTGGTCACTGGAAGCGGAACTACCCCAAGTGATTGGTGGATAAGAAGGATGGCAAAATAAACATAAGTATATTTGATATACATGTTATTGATGTGTACTTTACTAGTGTTCATAGCAACCCCTCAAGATTTGGTACTAGTTCGGTTGCTAAGATTAGTAACTCGAAAAGGGAGTTGCAGAATGAACAGAGACTAGTTAAGGGTGAAGTGACGATGAGTGTTGGAAGTAGTTCCAAGATTGATATGATCATCATCGCACACTCCCTATACTTTCGGGATTAGTGTGGAACCTAAATAAGTGTTATTTGGTGTTGAACATAAATATGATTTGATCATGTTTATTGCAATACGGTTATTCATTTAAGTAAGAGAATAAATTGTTGTTACATTTACATGAATAAAACCTTGTATGTTTACACATCCAATGAAAACAGTTCATTGGATCTCGATCATAGTGATACACATATTCATAATATTGAAACCAAAAGATGCAAAGTTAATAATGATAGTGCAACTTATTTGTGGCACTTGCCGTTTAGGTCATATTGGTGTAAAGCGCATGAAGAAACTCCATCTTGATGGATTTTGGAATCACTTGATTATGAATCATTTGATGCTTGCGAACCGTGCCTTTTGGGCAAGATGACTAAAACTCCGCTTCTCGGAACAATGGAACAAGCTCTTGACTTATTGGAAATAATACATACCGATGTATGCGATTCAATGAGTGTTGATGCTCGTGGCAAGTATCATTATTTTCGACCTTCACAGATGATTTGAGCAGATATGCGTATATCTTCTTGATGAAACATAAGTCTGAAATAGTTGAAAAGTTCAAAGAATTTCAGAGTGAAGTAGAAAATCATCGTAACAAGAAAATAAAGTTTCGCGATCTGATCGTGGAGATGAATATTTGAGTTGCGAGTTTGGTCTTCAATTAAAACAAAGTGGAATAGTTTCACAGCTCACGCCACCGGAACACCACAACGTTATGGTGTGTCCGAACGTCAGAATCGTACTTTATTTTGATATGGTGCGATCAATGATGTCTCTTACCGATTTACCAATATCGCTTTTGGGGTTATGCATTAGAGACAACTGCATTCACGTTTAATAGGGCACCATCTAAATCCGTTGAGACGACACCGTATGAACTATGGTTTAACGATAAACCTAAGCTGTCGTTTCTTAAAAGTTTGGAGTTGTGATGCTTATGTGAAATAGTTTTCACCGATAAGCTCGAACCCAAATCGGAGAAGTGCGTCTTCATAGAATACCCAAAGGTAACTATTGGGTACACCTTCTATCACAGATCCGAAGGCAAGTTTTTCGTTGCTAAGATGGATCCTTTCTAGAGAAGAAGTTTATCTCGAAAGAAGTGAGTGGGAGGAAAGTAGAGACTTGATGAGGTAATTGTACCTTCTCCCTTATTGGAAAGTAGTTCATCACAGAAATCAGTTCTAGTGATTTCTACACCAATTAGTGAGGAAGTTAATGATGATGATCATGAAACTTCAGATCAAGTTGCTACCAAACCTCGTGAGGTCTTCCAGAGTAAGATCCGCACTGAGTGGTACGGTAATCATGTTCGGAAGTCATGTTACTAGACCATGATGAACCTACGAACTATGAGGAAGCGATGATGAGCCCAGATTCCGCGAAATGGCTTGAGGCCATGAAATGCGAGATAGGATCCATGTATGAAAACAAAGTATGGACTTTGATTGACTTGCTCGATGATCAGCAAGCCATGTTAAATAAATGGATCTTCAAGAGGAATACGGACAATCGATAGTAGTGTTACTATCTACAAAGCTCGACTTGTCACAAAAGGGTTTTCGACAAGTTCAAGGTGTTGACTACAATGAGATTTTCTCAACCGTAGCGATGCTTAAGTCTGTCCGAATCATGTTAGCAATTACCACATTTTATGAAATCTGGCAAATGGATGTCAAAACTACATTCTTTAATGGATTTATTAAAGAAGAGTTGTATATGATACAACCAGAAGGTTTTTTCAATCCTAAAGGAACTAACAAAATGTGCAAGCTCCAAATGATCCAACTATGGACTGGTGCAAGCATCTCGGAAGTTGGAATAAACGCTTTGATAGTGTGATCAAAGCATATAGTTTTATATGAGACTTTTGGAGAAGCCTGTATTTACAAGCAAGTGAGTGGGAGCACTACAGCATTTACGATAAGTATATGTGTATGACATATTGTTGATCGGAAATAATGTAGAATTATTCTGCAAAGCATAAAGGAGTATTTGAAAGGAGTTTTTTCAAAGAAGGACCTCGGTGAAGCTGCGTACAAATTGAGCATCAAGATCTATTGAGATAGATCAAAAACGCTTGATGAGTTTTTTCAATAAGAACATACCTTGTCAAGATTTTGAAGTAGTTCAAAATGGAACAGTCAAAGAAAAGTTCTTGCCTGTGTTGCAAAGGTGTGAAGTTGAGTAAGACTCAAATCCCGACCACCAGTAAAAATAGAAAAGAGAATGAAAGTCATTCCCTATGCCTCGATCATAGGTTCTATAAAGTATGCTATGCTATGTACCAGACCTATTGTATACCTTGCTCTGAATTTTGCAAGGAGTATAATAGTGATCTAGGAGTAGATCACGGACATTGGTCAAGAACATCCTTAGTGGGGACTAAAGAAATATTTCTCGATTATGGAGGTGATAAAAGAGCCCGTCGTAAAGAGTTACATCGATGCAAGCTTTTTATCGATCCAGATGACTCTAAGTCTCAATCTGGATACATATTATAAGTGGGAGCAATTAGCTAGAGTAGCCCCTGCAGAGCATTGTAGACATAGAATATTTGCAAAATACATACGGCTCACGAATGTGACGGACCCGTTGACTAAGCTTCTCTCACGAGCAAAACATGATCATCCCTTAGTACTCTTTGGGTGTTAATCACATAGCGATGTGAACTAGATTATTGACTCTAGTAAACCCTTTGGGTGTTGGTCACATGACGATGTGAACTATGGGTGTTAATCACATACTGAGATGTGAATATTAGTGTTGAATCACATGATGATGTGAACTAGATTATTGACTCTAGTGCAAGTGGGAGACTGAAGGAAATATGCCCTAGAGGCAATAATAAAGTTATTATTTATTTCCTTATTTCATGATAAATGTTTATTATTCATGCTAGAATTGTATTAACCGGAAACATAATACATGTGTGAATACATAGACAAACAGAGTGTCACTAGTATGCCTCTACTTGACTAGCTCGTTAATCAAAGATGGTTGTGTTTCCTAACCATGAACAAGGAGTTGTTATTTGATTAACGGGATCACATCATTGGTTGAATGATCTGATTGACATGACCCATTCCATTAGCATAGCACCTGATCGTATAGTTTGTTGCTAGTGCTTTTCTTCATGACTTATACATGTTCCTATGACTATGAGATTATGCAACTCCCGTTTGCCTGAGGAACACTTTGGGTGCTACCAAACGTCACAACGTATCTGGGTGATTTTAAAGGTAGATTACTGGTGTCTCCGAAGGTAATTGTTGGGTTGGCATTTTTCGAGATTAGGATTTGTCACTCCGATTGCTCTGGAGAGGTATCTCTGGGCCCTCTCGGTAATGCACATCACATAAGCCTTGCAAGCATTTCAACTAATGTGTTAGTTGTGAGATGATGTATTACGAAGCGAGTAAAGAGACTTGCCAGAACGAGATTGAACTAGGTATTGGATACCGACGATCGAATCTCGGGCAAGTAACATACCGATGACAAAGGGAACAACGTATGTTGTTATGCGGTCTGACCGATAAAGATCTTCGTAGAATATGTAGGAGCCAATATGGGCATCCAGGTCCCGCTATTGGTTATTGACCGGAGAGATGTCTCGGTCATGTCTACATAGTTCTCGAACCCGTAGGGTCCGCTCGCTTTACTATTCGATGACAGTTACTATGAGTTATTTATGATGTTTCTGTACCGAAGGTTGTTCGGAGTCCCGGATGAGATCACGGACGTGACGAGGAGTCTCGAAATGTTCGAGACATAAAGATTCATATATTGGAAGTCTATGTTTGGACATCGGAAGTGTTCCGGGTGAAATTGGGAATTTTACCAAGGCACGGAGGTTACCGAACCCCGGAATGCTAATGGGCCAACATGGGCCTTAGTGGAAAGGAGAAAGGGGGCCCAAGTGCTGGTCGCACCTTCCCCTTCCCTAGTCCTATTAGGACTAGGAGAAGGCGCCTCTCTCTCCCTTCCCACTTGGGGAAACCTAGTTGGACTAGGATTGGGGAATCCTACTCCCAAAGAGGAGTAGGAAACCCCGGTGCGCCTCCTCTCCTTGGCCGGCCAGCCCTCCCTTCCCTCCTTTATATACTGAGGCAGGGGCACCCCATGACACACAAGTTGATCATTGAGATCGTTCCTTAGCCGTGTGCGGTGCCCCTTCCACCATATTACACCTCGAAAATACCGTGGCGGAGCTTAGGCGAAGCCTCGCCGTGGAACATCATCATCGCCACCACGCCGTCAGGTTGACGAAACTCTCCTCAACACTCGGCTGGATCGGAGTTCGAGGGACGCCATCGAGCTGAACGTGTGCAGAACTTCGGAGGTGCCAGACGTTCGGTACTTGGATCGGTTGGATCGTGAAGGAGTACGACTACTTCCTCTACGTTGCGTCAACGCTTCCGTTGCTGGTCTACGAGGGTACGTAGACAACACTCTCATCTCGTTGCTAAGCATCACCATGATCTTGCGTGATCGTAGGAAAATTTTATGAAATTACTACGTTCCCCAACAGTTATACCTTATGACTTGTATAAAGAAATTAAGCATGAAATTGCACCTGCTGAGTTAGAAGATATTGATGTTACGATTAAACTTGCCAATAGAGATACTATATCTGCAATGAGAATTGTTAGAGATGTTCAAGTCTTGTGTGGGAAAACTAAATATCCTGCTGATTTTCTTGTTCTAAGTTCTCCACAAGATAGCTTTTGTCCCATTATATTTGGTAGACCCTTCTTGAATCTGTTAATGCTAAGATAGACTGCGAAAAGAATGTTGTTACTATTGGCTTGGATGATATGGTTCATGAGTTTAATTTCTCTAAATTTAGTAAACAACATCGTGAGGAAGAATTGCCTAGTAAAGATGAAATTATTGGTCTTGCTTCTATTGCCGCATTCTCCTAGTGATCCTTTAGAACACTATTTGCTAGACCATGAAAAAGATATGTTCATGAATGAAAGAAGGGAAATAGATGAAGTATTCTTTAAACAGGAACCTATTCTCGCAACACAATTTGCCTGTTGAAATCCTAGGGGATCCTCCTCCACCCAAGGGTGATCCCGTGTTTGAGCTTAAACCATTGCCTAATAATCTTAAATATGCTTATCTTGATGAAAAGAAAATATATCCTGTTATGATTAGTGCTAACCTTTCAGAGCATGAAGAAGAAAGATTATTGAAAACTCTGAAGAAGCACCGTGCCGCTATTGGATATACTCTTGATGATCTTAAGGGCATTAGCCCCACTTTATGTCAACATAAATTAAATTTGGAAGCGGATGCCAAACCAGTTCGTGATCCTCAACGACGTTTGAATCCTAAAATGAAAGAAGTGGTAAGAAAAGAAATACTCAAGCTTCTGGAGGCAGGTATAATTTATCCCGTTCTTGATAGTCGATTGGGTAAGTCATGTCCATTGTGTCCCTAAGAAGGGAGGTATTACTGTTGTCCCTAATGATAAAGATGAATTGATCCCGCAAAGAATTATTACAGGTTATAGGATGGTAATTGATTTCCGCAAATTAAATAAAGCTACTAAGAAAGATCATTACCCCTTGCCTTTTATTGATCAAATGCTAGAAAGATTATGCAAACATACACATTATTGCTTTCTAGATGGTTATTCTGGTTTCTCTCAAATACATGTGTGGGCTAAAGATCAATCAAAGACTACTTTTACATGCCCTTTTGGTGCTTTTGCTTATAGACGTATGCCTTTTGGTTTATGTAATGCACCTGCTACCTTTCAAAGATGCATGATGGCTATATTCTCTGACTTTTGTGAAAATATTTGTGAGGTTTCCATGGACGACTTTTCCATCTATGGTTCCTCTTTTGATGATTGCTTGAGCAATCTTGATCGAGTTTTGCAGAGATGTGAAGAAACTAATCTTGTCTTGAATTGGGAAAAGTGCCACTTTGTGGTTAACGAAGGTATTGTCTTGGGGCACAAAGTTTCTGAAAGAGGCATTGAAGTTGATAAAGCCAAGGTTGATGCTATTGAAAAGATGCCATGTCCCAAGGACATCAAAGGTATAAGAAGTTTCCTTGGTCACGGCGGATTTTATAGGAGGTTCATTAAGGACTTCTCAAAAATTTCTCGGCCTCTGACTAATTTATTACAAAAGGATGCACCATTTGTCTTTGATGATGATTGTGTAGAAGCATTTGAAATACTTAAGAAAGCATTAGTCTCTGCACCTGTTGTTCAGCCACCTGATTGGAATTTACCCTTTGAAATTATGTGTGATGCTAGTGGTTATGCTGTAGGTGTTGTTCTAGGGCAAAGAATTGATAAGAAATTAAATTTTATCCGTTATGCTAGTAAGACTCTAGACAATGCTCAAAGAAATTATGCTACTACCGAAAAGGAACTTTTAGCAGTTGTATTTGCTTGTGATAAATTCAGACCCTATATTGTTGATTCTAAAGTAACTATTCACACTGATCGTGCTGCTATTAAATATCTTATGGAAAAGAAAGATGCAAAACCTAGACTTATTAGATGGGTTCTCTTGCTGCAAGAATTTGATTTGCATATTGTTGATAGAAAGGGAGTTGAGAACCCCGTTGCCGATAACTTATCTAGGTTAGAGAATGTTCTTGATGACCCACTACCTATTGATGATAGCTTTCCTGATGAACAATTAAATGTCATAAGCACTTCTCGTAGCACTCCATGGTATGCTGATTATGCTAATTATATTGTTGATAAATTTATACCACCTAGCTTCACATACCAACAAAAGAAAAGTTTTTCTATGATTTGCGGCATTACTTTTGGGATGACCCACATCTTTATAAAGAAGGAGTAGATGGTGTTATTAGAAGTTGTGTACCTGAGCATGAACAGGAACAAATCCTACGCAAGTGTCACTCCGAAGCTTATGGAGGACACCACGCTGGAGATAGAACTGCACATAAGGTATTGCAATCCGGTTTTTATTGGCCTACTCTCTTCAAGGATGCCCGTAAGTTTGTTTTGTCTTGTGATGAATGTCAAAGAATTGGTAATATTAGTAGACGTCAAGAAATGCCTATGAATTATTCACTTGTTTATTGAACCATTTGATGTTTGGGGCTTTGATTATATGGGACCTTTTCCTGTCTCTAATGGATATACACATATTTTAGTTGTTGTTGATTACGTTACTAAGTGGGTAGAAGCTATTCCAACTAGTAGTGCTGATCATAACACTTCTATTAAAATGCTTAAGGAAGTTATTTTTCCGAGGTTTGGAGTCCCTAGATATTTAATGACTGATGGTGGTTCACACTTTATTCATGGTGCTTTCCATAAAATGATTGCTAAATATGACGTTAATCATAGAATTGCATCTCCATATCACTCGCAGTCTAGTGGTCAAGTAGAATTGAGCAATAGAGAGCTCAAATTAATTTTGCAAAAGGCTGCTAATAGGTCTAGAAAGAATTGGTCCAAGAAACTTGATGATGCATTATGGGCTTATAGAACTGCATATAAGAATCCTATGGGTATGTCTCCGTATAAAATGGTTTATGGAAAAGCATGTCACTTACCTCTCGAACTAGAACATAAGGCATATTGGGCTATTAAAGAGCTCAACTATGATTTCAAACTTGCCGGTGAGAAGAGGTTATTTGATATTATCTCACTTGATGAATGGAGAACCCAAGCTTATGAAAATGCCAAGTTGTTTAAAGAAAAAGTTAAAAGATGGCATGACAAAAGGATACAAAAGCATGAGTTTAATGTAGGTGATTATGTATTGCTATACAACTCTCGCTTAAGATTTTTGCAGGAAAACTTCTCTCTAAATGGGAAGGTCCCTACGTTATCGAGGAGGTCTATCGTTCGGTGCCATAAAAATCAACAACTTCAAGGCACAAATCCGAAGGTGGTAAACGGTCAAAGGATCAAACATTATATTTCAGGTAATCCCATAAATGTTGAAACCAATATCATTGAAACCGTAACCCCGGAGGAATACATAAGGGACACTTTCCAGACCGTTTCAGACTCCGAAAAGGATTAGGTATGTGGTACGGTAATTAAACCGACTCCAAAACAATTTTAAGGCAATATTTCTCCGTTTTGGAATATTTAGAAAAATAGAAAAATAAGTGGAAGTCCGGGAAGGACACGAGGGCCCCATGAGGGTGGTGGGCGCGCCCTACCCCCCTGGGCGCGCCCCTACCTCGTGAGCACCTCGTGTGCCCTCCGGACTCCATTTTCTTGCACGATACGTATTTTGGTCGGTAAAAATTCATTATATATTCTCCCAAGGTTTTGACTCCCGTATCACGCAAATCTCCTCTGTTTTTGTTTTGAGCTGTTTTACATCGGGGTTGTCAAGGCCAGGCATCATGCTGTCCCCCTCCTCCGACAATGGTGACAAAGATGCTTGGCTAATGAAGATAGATTTGAAGAGGGAAGAACCCATGGAGATCAACAAGGATAAAGGGATCAAGAAGGCCACGGAGGACCAAGCTCCGGCAGCAGAAGACACCCTTTAACTTGATCACAACTTTCTTACCCCAACTGAAATAGAAGCTTTCAAGATGATTGAGTTAGCTCGTATTCAAAACAAGTATCTCACAAGTGAAAATATTTTGTTGAAGGAGCATATTGTTGCACTCAAGGGCATTATCCGCAAGTTGGAGGATCTCTTACGCTCGATGTGCGACTATCCAACACCTCCACCTCCAACAACAAAGAATGAGACATAATCACATGGGTATGGGCACTCCCCTTGGCAACTTCCAAGCTTGGGGAGGTGCCCCGGTATCGTATCACAATCACAACTCCTATCTTTACCGTTTTTCTTAGTTCGATCCTATTAGTAGTATCTTGATCTAGTAGAATAAAGTTATGGCATGATCTAGTTTTGAGTTTTGCTTTACGATCTCTCTATGTAATCGAGTCCGTGAGCTATATATAAAATAAAGATTAGTGTTGAGTCGAGGGCTTGATTATTTTGCCATGATCTTGGGTGAATAATAGAAGGAAGGAAAAGAATAAAAAGAAATAAAGAGTACATATTGATCTTATTGAAAGTAATGACTTCACGTAGAAAGAGTATGATGATTAAAAGTTGTTGGGAGTTGGCAAATATAGCTTTGGTCATCATTGCAATTAATAGGAAGTAATAAGGAAAGAGAGGTTTCACATATAGATATATTATCATTGGCATATTTTATGATTGGGAGCACTCATTAAAATACATCATGCTAAACAGTTGATGTTGGACAAGGAAGACAACGTGATGAGTTATGTTTTATTATATTTGAGATAAAGTATGTTGTCATGGATCCTCTAACATGTTGAGCTTGCCTTTCCCCCTCATGATAGCCAAATTCTCAACACCAAGTAGAGATACTACTTGTGCTTCCAAATACCCTTAAACCAGTTTAGCCATGAGAGTCCACTATATCTACCTATGGATTGAGTAAGATCCTTCAAGTAAGTTGTCATTGGTGCAAGCAATAAAAATTGCTCTCTAAATATGCATGAATTATTAGTGAAGAGAAAATAAGCTTTGTACGAACTTGTTGTGGAAGTAATAAAAGCGACGGACTGCATAATAAAGGTCCACATACAAGGGGCAATATAAAGTGACGTTCTTTTGCATTAAGATTTTGTGCATCAACCCTAAACGCCAAGCATGACAACCTCTGCTTCCCTCTGCGAAGGGCCTATCTTTTATTATTATCCTCTACCTTATGCAAGAGTCACGGTGATATTCACCTTTCCTTTTTCATTTTATCCTTTGGCAAGCCCAAAGATGTTGGAAAGAACATGATATATATATCTAATTGGATGTAGGGGAGCATGAATAATTATTGTTGACATTACCCTTGAGGTAAAAGGTTGTGGGGCAAAACCATAAGCCCCTATCTTTCTCTCTGTCCGATTAAAACTCCGTAACCACAAGTATTGCGTGAGTGTTAGCAATTATGAAGGACTAAGTGATAGTTGAGTATGTGGACTTGATTTTAAGCTCTGACATAGACTCTTTCCGATGTTATGATAAATTGCAATTGCTTCAATGACTGAGGTTATAATTTGTTGGTGCTCAATAAGGTTTCTGATTCATACCTTTGCATTGTGAAAAGATCATCACTTGAACATAAGTAATCATATGACAAAATCTATATATGTTGCTGTTATGAGAATAATCATGATGCCTTCATGTCCGTATTTTATTTTTATCGACACCTCTACCTCTAAACATGAGGACATAATTGTTATCGGCTTTTCGCTTGAGGACAAGCGAGGTCTAAGCTTGGGGGAGTTGATACGTCCATTTTGCATCATGCTTTTATATCGATATTTATCGCATTATGGGCTTATTTCACGTTATGTCACAATACTTATGGCTATTCTCTCTTATTTTACAAGGTTTACATGAAGAGGAGAATGCGGCAGCTGGAATTCTGGGCTGGAAAAGGAGCAAATATTGGAGACCTATTCTGTGCAACTCCAAAAGTCCTGAAACTCCACGGAATACCTTAAAATAAATAAAGAAAAATCATCGCCAAAGATGAAGGCCAGGGGGCCCACACCCTGCTCACGAGGGTGGGCGCGCCTCTACCTCGTGGGCCCCTGGTGGCTCTCCGACGTCCATCTTCTCCTATATGAAGTCTTTCGATGAGACAAAAACATTAAGCAACCTTTCGGGACGAGACTCCGCCGCCACGAGGCGGAACCTTGGCGGAATCAATCTAGGGTTCCGGCGGAGCTGTTCTGCCGGGGAAATCATCGGCATCGTCATCACCAACGCTCCTCTCATCAGGAGAGGGCAATCTCCATCAACATCTTCACCAGCACCATCTCATCTCGAAACCCTAGTTCATCTCTTGTATCCAATTCTTGTCTCCAAGTCCGGGATCGTTGCTAGTAGGTTGCTAGTAGTGTTGATTACTCCTTGTAGTTGATGCTAGTTGGTTTATTTGGTGGAAGATCATATGTTTAGATCCTTTATGCATATTATTACCCCTCTGATCATGAACATGAATATGCTTTGTGAGTAGTTACGTTTGTTCCTAAGGACAAGGGAGAAGTCTTGCTATTAGTAGTCATGTGAATTTGGTATTCGTTTGATATTTTGATGAGATGTATGTTGTCTAGCCTCTAGTGGTGTTATGTGAACGTGGAGTACATAACACTTCACCATTATTTGGGCCTAGAGGAAGGCATTGGGAAGTAATAAGTAGATGATGGGTTGCTAGAGTGACAGAAGCTTAAACCCTAGTTTATGCGTTGCTTCATAAGGGGCTGATTTGGATCCATATGTTTCGTGCTATGGTTAGGTTTACCTTAATACTTTTGTTGTAGTTGCGGATGCTTGCACTAGAGGTTAATCCTAATTGGGATGCTTGTTCAAGTAAGAACAGCACCCAAGCACCGGTCCACCCACATATCAAATTATCAAAGTACCGAACGCGAATCATATGAGCGTGATGAAAACTAGCTTGACGATATTCCTATGTGTCCTCGGGAGCGCTTTTCCTATTATAAGAGTTTGTTCAGGCTTGTCCTTTTCTACAAAAAGGATTGGGCCACCTTGCTGCACTTTATTTACTCTTGTTACTTGTTGCTCATTACAATTTATCTTATCACAAAACTATCTGTTACCACTTATTTCAGTACTTGCAGAGAATACATTGCTGAAAACCGCTTATCATTTCCTTATGCTCCTTGTTGGGTTCAATACTCTTACTTATCGAAAGGACTACGATAGATCCCCTATACTTGTGGGTCATCACGTCTCGAGGCGGAACTTGGGCAGGAGCATTTTTGCCCTCCAGCGGAGCGATTCTACCGTGTAACATCCCAAATTTTGGAATGTTAATATAATTAATTGAATTGTTTGTTTGTTTGCTTGAGTGAATTAAACTTGAGTGAAATTTGAACCTTTTCAAAAACTTTTGAATGAGAGGGAATAAAATGACTTTCCCTTCTCCGTAAATTCAAATTCATCCTATTAAAATCAATGAGAGAAGATGACATGACTTCTTCAACTATAAAGAATTTGAACGGAGTTTTGCAATTTAATTCTTTCAAATATTTGCACTTGCTTCTCTATTTTTCTTCCCGAGAAATACCCGAAAAATAAATTCTTGCAAGCAAGAAAGAGCGGAGGAAAATGACCCTCCAAAATCAGGGGCATTTTGAAAATATTTGAGCCAAGAAAAACCAAAGTTTTTATTTAAAAATTATTTGCAAAAAGAAATAAAGCCTTTAGGGATTTTCTGAAAAACATTTTTTAAGTTTTTATTTTGGCCGTGGAATAATGCTCATCATCTACATTTTATTTTTCTGATAATTTTAGTATATAAAAACTCTTTATTCGAATTGATTTGATTTCCCTTTTATTGTTTTAGTTTCCTAATTTTAAAAATAGGAATGGAATCGTTTTATTAGGAAAAACCTGGCCCATTAAGCACTTTCCTATTCTAGCCCAACAAGAGATCATCTCCTTCCTCTGCTTTTCTCTCACGTTCTGAAGCTTTCCATATCCATGGAGACAGGAATCTCCACCTTCCCGATCTCCCTCGTCTTTCCATCCCAGCGCCTCCCGAGACCGCCTATAAAACCCCCTCCTCTCTCCTCGTTCCATTTTTCCCATCACCACGCCCCTCCTGCCCGTAGCCTTCTCGCCACCGTCCTCCTTTTCCTGCCTAGAACGCTCACCAGGAGCTCTCCTGGAACCTCCCCATCGCCCAGCGCCACCTCCCAAGCGCCGACCCTCCTCCGCCACCCCCCACCTCGGCGACCTCGCCCCTCGCCGAGCAGCCCTCCACATCGCCGTCTCCTTCCTGCCATCTCTGCCTCACGTACAGGTAACTCCGTTTTCGTTTTCAGATTTATTTCCGTAACAGATTTAGTTCCGTTCTTGTTTAGCTTATAACTTTTGATCTAGAAGTCCAATGATGCTGATTCGTTTTGCGTTAGATCACAATTTTCTTGTAGTTTCCAAAAATATATAATTTGTCTATGTTTGGATTTATAAAATTGAGTTAGATCAGATTTGAATTAAAGCTTGTTTTGCTTATTCCGGGAGTTTAAAAATAGGTTTTTAATTAATTCTTTTTGCTCCTGGTCTCTAGGACCTTTGTTTATCCAGTAGTATTTAGTATTTTATTTTCAGGTTAATTTAAATTAGGTTTTTAGCAAAACAGTACTGTTTTAGTATTAGTTCTGTTTTAGCTTTTTCTTTATTGTTTTTATTAGTTTTAAAGTATTTCTTTTTGTCACTTTTGACAAAATTAGTTGTGTTTCTGTTATACAACAGGAGAAAATTTATTTTTATTTTAAAAATTTATTTTCCTTAGTTTTGTATGAAACCTTCTATAGGTCATAGTTAGAGTTTTATAAAAGCTTTTTATTTGTTTCTTTTTGCAAATAAAATTTTATGGAAAAAAAATACTTTCTGTTAAATTAGTTATTTTACATTTTATTTTCTGTTAATTTATTAGTTTAGTATTTTAATTGTTGTTAAGTTTTTACTTACGGCAAAACTATATTAGAATTTCGTAGCAAAGTCATAGATCTTCGTTAGTAGTTTTTCTTTGTAGTTTTATTTGAAGTTTCTTTTGATTTTGTTTGAGTTTTATTATCGATTTTCCTTGCTGTTTTGATTGTTATTTCGAGTGCTAAAATTGTTTGCTAGGATGTTTGCTTATGTGAATGCTATGTTTGACTATATAGATTTTCAACGGAGTGACGATTAGTTCTACCAAGTCATTTTCTGATGACGTTGTTATCTTCATCAAGTATTACCGAGCAAGTTCACTTTGACCATGCTTTCTTACCTATCTTTTATTGCATTTAGTGGCACCTTTGCAACCACCCCTCAGTAGTGTTATTGAATCCTTGTAGTTGAGTAGTATGCATGAGGTAGGAACCCATCACCCTGTTACCAAGCCCGGGACGTTATTTATTTTAATGCTACGCTATAGTAGACGGGGTTTGGTATGAGTGCTTAGGAGTGGTGTGAGAATGAAGGATTTCGTCAATGACGACAACTCCATGATGGCACCTGCAAGGACTGCATCTTCAAGGCCTCAAGACTTCAAGACTCGAGACAAGAATTCAATACACACTACTGGGTGAAGGATGGTTGACGGGCACTGTAACATCCCAAATTTTCAATTTGGAATGTTATACATTAGGTCATCATGCATATCATATTTTTCTCGCATTTTTCCGATCCTAGAAATTTCACGCAACTCAAGGACCCTCGGAGAGAGTTGGAAGTTTCATTATTTTCATATTTGGGATTTCCCAAGTTTTGAAAATAGGATCAATTGGATTTATTTAAATTATCTTCATAAAGTTTTCCTATAAAAATATTTGGAGAGGGAATAATATGACTTTCCCAACATTTAGGAAAAATGAAGGTTTTATAAATAAATCAAATTTGGTTTTGGAAGATTTATTTTGCTTAGGCAAAATGAGCATTTAAAAAAAATTATGCATGTTTGCCGCTTTTAAAGTTCATTTTGTTCGACTCATTTTAGGAGTCGGGAAAATTTGTTTTATTTAATTTGGAGTTCATTTGGTATTTTTTAATTCATTTGGTTTAAATTTTATTTTAAAAATCCACTTCTGGCCGAGGCCCAGCCGGCCAACCAGCCGGGCCCAGGCCCGGCCGGCCCACCTCCTCTCCTCCCTCGCGCGCCGCCGCCCGTCTTGTGAGCCCGCCACAAGACGCCTCCCGGAGTTCGGCTCCGACCCGGACCCGTTGCCCCCTCCCAAGCCACGGCCCCTCTCCCCCTTTATAACCCGCCCCCCTCTCCCTCACCTCGATCCGCCGCCGCCCGCCCTCACCGCGCCAAGCCGAGCCGCCCGCCGCCGGGCTTGCCGCCGCCGCCGTCCCTCGCCGGCCCGGTAGCCCGCCGCCCTCGCCGCCCCTCCCGACCCCGCCGCCGACCCCTAGCCCGCCGCCCGGAGCCCCGCCGGCGATCACCGGAGGTAGCCCGCGCCCGATCCGGTTTTCCCCTAATAAACCGATCCGGTTTTGTTTTTTTTTTTTAAAAAAGATGTTCGGTTTTTTAAAAAAAACCTAGATTGGTTTATTTTTTCGGTTTTCTTATTTAACGAACGTTCACCGAACCGTTCGTTTTAATGAACACGTTCGTTGGATTCGTTCTGTTAACAAACGTCCGTTATTTAAACCGTTCGTCGTTTTTCTTTTAATCGGATTTAATCCGTTATTTTTCTGATTCGATTTCAGATCCGATTTTCAAAACTGTTTTATTTCTCGCTCGTTTATCGGAATCAGATGATTCAAGCGCCTGGAGTTTCAGAATGAAACCGCCGTTCCGACTACCCTACTTTCACAGAGTTTTGCTACTGTGAAATTTTGACCTAATTTCAGATTGCTAAACCGAGTCGTTCTCTCTCGAGTTTCGACTTTCGGAGTTTATTTTGATTCGATTCTTTTGCAACCAGGGTTCTTAAGTTGAACTTTCTGGTTTGATCTTTTATTCGAGATTCCCCCGTGCATTTGATGAGTACTTTTTAATTGGGATTGAGAATGCTGTCAACCATTCTCAATGTTTAACAACCACCATGATAGTTAAATAAAACTATTCCTTTGATGTAGGGAAAAATCAGCTTTATGCAAATGTAACCGTAGAGCCTTACCACCAGCCATATATGCATGTAGTGTAGGCTTATTCATTCATTGCTCTTATGTGTTACATGCCAAAGCATATTCCATGTCTTGACCCGTTTTGGGCTGCAACTTTCACGTTAAGACTTTTAGAACGATGAGTAAAGTGTTAGGTCGTGGTTCTATACTCGGTGATGCCGTTGGAGTTGATGGACTCGCTTATCTTCCAAGCCTTCCATTGTTATTATTAGATGGCCTTAAGCCATATTATTGTAATAAGTTCCTTGTGGACAATGATGTAATAAGTGTGTGATTGCTACTCGCAATAAATCCTTGAAATCTTGTGTGGTGTCGGCATTCTTGATCCGGGGATGACATTGAGCACAGTAGACTGGATCCATTCGGTCCGGTCGCTCTGAGAGAATGGTATCGAGCACACTGTTGTTGTAGGACATGACCACTAAGTTAAAGCCATAGATCACTACTCTCTTCCCATTTTCTAACTCCTTATCTTTTCTACTCTCTTTAGGATGATTTGACGCGAAGATCAAGTACACCCAACCGGATGAAGGCACACCTTTTGGATTTCACTTGAAGGAAGTTACTAAGTACCTGAACATTGGATTACCAAGCTTCACCGGGACTTTCAGCGCCACTCTGCCTGAAGAGGAGCGCTGGAAGATTCATGCTCACGTTCGGGAAGGACATTCGCCCCAATCACCAAGCCTATAGATAGTGTTTTGATTGCACCAACTTGGAGTGCAGGAAAGAGCATGGCAGCTCACATTACCATGGGACGCATTGGAGAAGTTTATCAAGAAGACCTCAAGGACACCATTTACCAGATTTGCGGACGCCGAGATGACAACTTGGACGTCGTCAACACCAAGAAGGATAGGTCCATTGCAGCTTTCATCCAGGAGTTAAATCAGCACATTCGACGCCAGGAGAATCAAATGTGCAATGACATGTTGGAGTTGCAGAAGACAAAGGGAAGGATCATCGAACTGGAAGAAGAACTAAAGACTACACGCAAGGACTACATGGACGAGATCGTAGCTCTGGCAAGACACAATAACGATCTTAAGTACGAGATCGAAGAACTCAAGAAGAAGTTGGCGCTCAGGAATGAAGACCAGTATGTCGAATACCCAAGCGACTACATTAACATCGACGACACCGATTCGGATCCAAGTGAACCCGACTTTGAAGACGAAGCTGGAGCAGACATCATGGAGTCTTCCACCGGTTCAAATTAGTAGAAGTCCCCCACATATCAGTAGGATTACCTCCATGTAAACATTATAGTACACGCACTTTTGCGATAGTTAGATCGTTGTAAGCCCTTGTTTGATTGAATGGAGTGATTTTGTGTGCATTTGCTCATGTGCATTTGGGTAGTGATTCCCTTAGACCTTATTCTATTCTACATTTCTCTCCTTTTCTAAACCCATCAGATGCCTCCGAGACGCGACCCCGGATTCGCTTTTCCCGCCAGAGATCACCCAATTGATCCAGCAGCAGAATACCCTGATTCAAACATTGGTGCGAACAACAACAACAACAACAACCCACCGCCACCACCACCACTGCGGATCATCGACTCGTTTCCTTAGACTGAACCCGCGGTGTATTCCAAGAGCACCGAGCCGATTGTAGCAGATGACTGGCTCCGATAGTTATGAAGGTAGCTGACCACTGCTGGATGCACGGATGGTGAAAGAGTGAAGTTTGCAGCGCATCAGCTTGAAGGACCCGCGGCTGACATGGTGGGAGAATTTCACGACCACTTACCCGTAGACACCTTTGTCACATGGGACCAGTTTGACAAGCTTTCGCCTTGCCCATGTTTCAGCAGGAGCCATGGCCATGAAGAAGCGTGAGTTTCGCAACCCTCGCCAAGGAGGAAGGGCTGTTGGCGATCGTGGATGACTTTAGCAAATTAGCACGTTATGCCCCGGATGACGCTTACATGTATGCAGCTAAACAGGAGAAGTTTCTAGAAGGACTGAATGATGAGTTCAGCATGCCGTTGATGGTAGCAAGTTTCAACAACTACCAGGAGTTAGTAGACCGAGCTCTCATGATTGAAGGGAAGCAGCAGCAAATTGAGAACCGCAAGCGGAAGTATGGACAAGGGAAGTATAACTCTGGATCCCAGCAGAAGCCTCGTTATACCCCTAAATCAGGAATTGGCCAAAGCATACCCATGGAGGAGGTAATTCGCATAACCATAATGGCACCAAGAATGGGAACGGGAATGGAGGAAGCAATGGACAGAACCGCACCAACCCGTCTACACCATCCAAGGTAGACCTAAGTCACATTACTTGCTTTAAGTGCCGCAAGACTGGGCACTATGCAAATGACTGTCCAGAAGGCGTAATGGAAATGGCAATGGAAGCTCGGAAAGAAGCCCAACCCTTTCAACAGGGACGGTGAACCACATTGATGTGGAGGAGGTTGAAGATCAGCCCGATGCGATGTCGGTAAGTTTTTGGTTAAGTCATTTACTGCGGTTGTTCTTTTTCGATCTTTGGTGCATCGCATTCATACATATCAAAGGGATTTGTGGATAAGTACAAGTTACCAACCCAAGCCCTTAGGTCACCCATGCTAGTAACCTCACCCGGAGCAGAGTACATGGCTAGTAAATGGTGTGATCGACTGCCACTAAGGATTGGACACTATGTTTTCCCCTCAGACCTAATAGTTACGGAATCCCAAGGATTGGATGTGATATTAGGTATGGATTGGTTATCAAAGTATGGAGGAAACATAGATTGTACCACAAGGTCAATTTTGCTCACCACACGAAGGAAGAAGGATTAAGTATGTATCACGGACGAGCCAAGGAGAGCACAAGTTAATTGCTTATCGTGAATGGTACGGGAAGAAGTACCGATGGTAAAGGATTATCTGATGTATTTCGGAAGAGTTGCTGTGAATGCCGCGGATAGAGACATTGAGTTTTGATCGAAATGTTGCCTGTAACAGTCCCGATATCGAAGCGACCGTACAGGATGCCCGCAAAGGATTTGGCAGAAATCAAGAAGCAGATTAAGGAACTATTGGATAAAGGTTTTATTCGCCCAAGTTCTTCACCTTGGGGATCACCCGTTTTATTGGTGGAGAAGAAGGATGGATCGTTGAGAATGGTTGTTGATTATCGTGGATTGAATGAAGTAACAATCAAGAACAAGTACCCACTACCGATGATAAATGATCTGTTTGATCGCTTGCAAGGAGCCAAAGTGTTTTCTAAGATCGACTTGCGATCAGGGTACCATCAGTTGAAGATTCGGGAACAGGACATACCCAAGACAGCATTTACCACGAGATATGGACTGTACGAGTATACCGTTATGTCATTTGGACTGACTAACGCGCCAGCCTATTTCATGAACCTGATGAACAAAGTGTTTATGGAGTTTTTGGATAAGTTCGTCGTGGTGTTCATTGATGATATTTTAATTTTCTCGAAGGATGAAGAGGAACACAAGGAACATTTGAGATTGGTTTTGGAGAAAATGAGGGAACACCAGTTGTATGCCAAGTTCAGCAAGTGTGAGTTTTGGCTAAAGGAAGTTGGATTTCTCGGACATGTTATATCCGGAGAAGGGATAGCAGTTGACCCCACAAAGGTTGAGACCGTAACCAAATGGGAAGCACCAACGACAGTTGGAGAGATTCGGAGTTTCCTTGGACTCGCAGGATACTACCGAAGATTCATTGAGAATTTCTCAAGGATTGCAAAGCCTATGACTGAATTGTTGAAGAAGGAAAACAAATTCATATGGAGAGGATTTGTGAGGCAAGTTTTCAGGAGTTTGAAGAAAAGATTGGTTACCTCACCAGTTTGATATTGCGGATCAAACTAAGGATTATGAGGTGTATTGCGGCGCTTCACGTCGAGGACTTGGAGCAGTGCTTATGCAGGAAGGAAGAGTTGTTTACGTATGCTTCACGACAACTTAAGCCTCATGAGTTGAATTATGCCACTCATGATTTGGAGTTAGCAACCGTTGTGCATGCCTTGAAGACGTGGAGACATTTTCTCATTGGAAATCATTGTGAAGTATATACGGATCACAAGAGTTTGAAGTACATCTTCACACGTATGAATTGAATCTCGAGACAAAGGAGATGGTTAGAGCTAATCAAGGATTATGACATGAGATTGCATTATCACCCGGAAGGCTAATGTTGTAGCGCATGATTGAGCCGTAAGAGCCACGTCAACACCCTAATGATGGGAGGAATACCCAATGAGTTAGCCGAGGACCTTCGAGAGCTATGTTTGGAAATAGTTCCGAGAGGCTATGTAGCAGCATTGGAGATTGATCGACACTAATGGACAAAATCGGAGAAGCCCAAAAGGCGGATAAGGAAGTTGCCTCTATAAAGGAGAAAATGAGCAAAGGAAAAGATAAAGGATTTAGTGAGGAAGAGCACGATACCCTATGGTTTGAAGACCGTGTTTATTTGCCCAATGACCCATAGATCAGGAAGTTGATTTTACAAGAAGACAATGATTCACACTATTCGATTCACCCAGGAAATACCAAGATGTATTTGGATTTGAAGAATATTTTACGGTGGACCGGAATGAAGAAGGATATTGCGAGTATGTAGCAATTTACGGCGTATGTCGAGAAAGTAAAGGCAGAACATCGAAGCCAGCAGGATTGTTACAACCGTTGCCGATACCGAATGGAAGTGGGATAAACTAGGCATGGATTTCATCACAGGTTTGCGAAGACCCGTTCAGGATATGACTCGATTTGGGTCAAAGTCGACCGTTTGACCAAGGTATCACATTTCATTCAATACAAGACTACCTATAGCAGTGCTAAATTGGCAAAGATATACATGACCAGAATTGTGTGTTTACACGGAGTTCCGAGGAGCATCGTATCGGATAGAGGAACCCAGTTTACTTCGAAATTATGGAACCAGTTGCATGAAACATTGGGAACCCGATTGGAATTCAGTACAGCTTTCCACCCACAGACCGATGGACAGACTGAGAGAGTCAATCAGATTTTGGAGGACATCTTTGAGAGCTTGTGCACTAGATTATGGATCTAGTTGGGATGATAATTTGCCGTATGCAGAATTTTCCTACAATAACGATTACCAAACCAGCTTGAAGATGGCACCTTTCGAGGCTCTGTATGGAAGAAGGTGCAGGACACCGTTGTCATGGGAATGGCCGGAGATCGTCGATTGTTTGGACCAGATTTGATTAAGGAGTGCGAGCAGAAAGTTAAGTTGATTCGAGACGAGCTCAAGGTAGCCCGATCCTGCATGTAAGAGCTATGCCGATTCAAAACGCATAAGCGATTGAGTATGCGATTGGAGACAGTATATCTCGAGTATCCCGCTTCGAGGAGTTAAGCGTTTTGGAGTTAAAGGAAAGTTAGCACCCGTTTCGTTGGACCATATAAGATTTTGCAACGCATGGGAGAAGTTGCGTATAAGTTGGAATTGCGGAAGGACTGTCGGAGTTCATGATGTATTCCATGTTTCTCGATTGAAGAAATGTCACCCGAGATAGCAGAGGTACCGTTAAGAGACACAGTACACCGGAATCAATTCAATTGAAGGATGACTTGACATATGAGGAAAAACCAGTTAAGATTCTCGATTATGCCAGGTGAGTTACCCGCAGCAAGGTTATCAAGTTTTGCAAAGTTCGGTGGAGCCACCACACCGAGGATGAAGCCACAGGGAAAGAGAGGAAGTTTTGCTTAAGGACCACCCTCACCTATTTTCTAGCCAACCCGAATCTCGAGGGCGAGCTTCATCTTAAGGGGGTAGGTTTGTAACATCCCAAATTTTCAATTTGGAATGTTATACATTAGGTCATCATGCATATCATATTTTTCTCGCATTTTCCGATCCTAGAAATTTCACGCAACTCAAGGACCCTCGGAGAGAGTTGGAAGTTTCATTATTTTCATATTTGGGATTTCCCAAGTTTTGAAAATAGGATCAATTGGATTTATTTAAATTATCTTCATAAAGTTTTCCTATAAAAATATTTGGAGAGGGAATAATATGACTTTCCCAACATTTAGGAAAAATGAAGGTTTTATAAATAAATCAAATTTGGTTTTGGAAGATTTATTTTGCTTAGGCAAAAATGAGCATTTAAAAAAAAATTATGCATGTTTGCCGTTTTTTTTAAGTTCATTTTGTTCGACTAATTTTTAGGAGTCGGGTAAAATTTGTTTTATTTAATTTGGAGTTCATTTGGTATTTTTTAATTCATTTGGTTTAAATTTTATTTAAAAAATCCGCGCCCCCTGGCCGAGGCCCGGCCAAGCCCGGCCAGCCCGGGCCCAGCGCCCGGCCCACCTCCGCTCCTCCCTCGCCTTGCGCCCGGCCAGCCTTGAGCCCGCCAAGACGCCTCCCGAGTCCGGCTCCGACCGGACCCGTGCCCCTCCCAAGCCACCCGGCCCCTCTCCCCCTCTATAACCCGCGCCGCCCCCTCTCCCTCACCTCGATCCGCCGCCCGCCCTCACCAGCGCCAAGCCGAGCCGCTTGCTGAACGCCGGCCCGCCGTCTCGGGACGCCAGTAGCCCCGCCGCCCGTCGCCGCCTCCCGACCCGCCGCCGACCCCTAGCCCGCCGCCTGAGCCCGCCGGCGATCACGGAGGTAGCCAGCGCCCGATCCGGTTTCCCCTAATAAATCGATCCGGTTTTGTTTTTTAAAAAGATGTTCGGTTTTTAAAAAAACCTAGATTAGTTTATTTTTTCGGTTTTCTTATTTAACGAACGTTCACCGAACCGTTCGCTTTTAATGAACACGTTCGTTGGATTCGATTACATTATGAGCGTCCGTTATTTAAACCGTTCGTCGTTTTTCTTTTAATCGGATTTAATCCGTTATTTTTACGATTCGATTTCAGATCCGATTTTCAAAACTGTTTTATTTCTCGATGCGTTTATCGGAATCAGGTGATTCAAGCGCTGGAGTTTCAGAACGTGAAACCGCCGTTCCGACTACCCTACTTTCACAGAGTTTTGCTACTGTGAAATTTTGACCTAATTTCAGATTGCTAAACCGAGTCGTTCTCTCTCGAGTTTCGACTTTCGGAGTTTATTTTGATTCGATTCTTTTGCAACCAGGGTTCTTAAGTTGAACTTTCTGGTTAGATCTTTTATTCGAGATTCCCCCGTGCATTTGATGAGTACTTTTTAATTGGGATTGAGGATGCTGTCAACCATTCTCAATGTTTAACAACCACCATGATAGTTAAATAAAACTATTCCTTTGATGTAGGGAAAAATCAGCTTTATGCAAATGTAACCGTAGAGCCTTACCACCAGCCATATATGCATGTAGTGTAGGCTTATTCATTCATTGCTCTTATGTGTTACATGCCAGCATATTCCATGTGCTGACCCGTTTTCGGGCTGCAACTTTCACGTTGCAGACTTTTCAGACGACGAGTAAAGTGTTAGGTCGTGGTTCTATACTCAGTGATGCCGTTGGAGTTGATGGACTCGCTTATCTTCCAAGCCTTCCGCTGTTATTATTAGATGGCCTTAAGCCATATTATTGTAATAAGTTCCCTTGTGGACAACGATGTAATAAGTGTGTGATTGCTACTCGCAATAAATCCTTGAAATCTTGTGTGGTGTCGGCATTCGATCCGAGGATGACACCGGCGGAGAGATCGGATCCATTCGGTCTGGTCGCTTCTGAGCACCACTGGAGAAACCGGTGGTTGGCGGGATGCATGGAGAAGCGCCATGACATCTTGCGGAAAGCTTCACCCAGACTCAAAGAGGCGGAAGAATACTTCATGCCGGAAGCTTACTGTGCAACCGCAAGTCATTATGGGCTCTGGCTTGGTTGACCTTAGTTGTGACTCTGGCTGGGGCCGGTACTAGCAGATGTAGAACTACGGTAGGATGGGTTGAGTGCGGACGATTGGTCGAGGAACTCTTTGGAAGACCATGTTTCGGTCATCCTGTTCTCAAACACTCTGAAGTGCGAGAACGTAAAGAGAGGGATAGAATCTTGCGGGTAAAGTGTACAAACCTCTGCAGAGGGTTAAAACCTAATCGATTAGCCGTGTCCCCGGTTACGGACAATTTGAGCATCTGGACTTGGATCTATTTCGGAACTCTCAACACCGGATTGATACCCTAATTGTGGGCAACTTATGATGATTTTGGGCTATTGAGACATCGGTTGGCGGAACCATGTCATGATAGAAAATTCCATAGTACAGACTTCATTTTATTCCTTTGATGTAGGTAAAATAAAACCAGATTTTACGCAAACAAAATTCAGATACAGAGCCATAAAGCCATATTGCATATAGTATAGTTTTATCATCTGTTTTCTCATGTTGTGATCTTGCCGGTACATTCAATGTCTTGACCTACACGCGGCTGCAACGTATCATGTTGCAGATATTTCCTCGACAGTAAGAATTATGATCTGGTTACGGTCTACACTCAACCTGCCGATGGCGTTGATGGGACTCCACACCCATTTGATTGTTTCACTGAGTATTATGAGGTATATATCATTTTACGTTATTTATACATGTGGTTGCACTTTGATATATACATTGATGTACTTGTGTGCCAAAGATATCTTGATCGAGGATGGCACAAGAATACGGAGGCTTGACCGTCTGAGGTCGGGTCGCTACATACCGGGGGAACGTCCCTTCCGTAGGGGGAAATCATCATCATCATCATCACCAACAACAACTCTCCCATCTTGGGGAGGGAAATCTCCATCAACAACTTCACCAGCACCATCTCATCTCAAACCCTAGTTCATCTCTTGTATTCAATCTTGTTACCGGAACTATAGATTGGTGCTAGGGGCTGACTAGTAGTGTTGATTACATCTTGTAGTTGATTACTATATGGTTTATTTGATGGAAGATTATATGTTCATATCCATGATGCTATTTAATACTCCTCTGATCATGAGCATATTTATTATTTGTGATTAGTTACTTTGTTCTTGAGGTCACGGGATAAATCATCTTGCAAATAATCATGTGAATTTGATATGTGTTTGATATTTTGATGGTATGTATGTTGTGATTCCCTTAGTGGTGTCATGTGAACGTCGACTACATGACACTTCATCATATTTGGGCCTAAGGGAATGCATTGTGGAGTAGTAAATAGATGGTGGGTTGCGAGAGTGACAGAAACTTAAATCCCAGTTTATGCGCTATTTCGTAAGGGACCGATTGAACCCCAAAAGTTTAATGCTATGGTTAGAATTTATTCTTAATACTTTTCTCGTAGTTGCAGATGCTTGCGAGACGGTTAATCATAAGTAGGAGGTTTGTTCAAGTAAGAACAACACCTAAGCACCAGTCCACCCACATATCAAATTATCAAAGTAGCGAACACGAATTAAACCAACATGATGAAAGTGACTAGATAAAATTCCCGTGTACTCTCAAGAACACTTTGCTTATCATAAGAGACTGTTTTGGCATGTCCTTTGCCTCAAAAGGATTGGGCTTCCTTGCTGCATACTTATTGCTACTATCATTACTTGCTCGTTACAAATTATCTTGCTATCAAACTATGTAACATCCCAAAATTCTAAATTTTGGAATGTTATATTAAATAAATATTTATGATTGTTTGTTTGATTGTTGTGTGACTGATTGTCTGAAATTGAGTGGCTTTTGGAAATTTTAGAGGCATTTGAATTTTATTTGAACTTGAATTCAAATTGGCATTTGAAATTTATTTCAAAAAAATTCCCTGACAAATAATGCCAAAAGTTTGAATTCAAATTTGGATTTATTTGGAGTTTTCAAAAAAAATCTTTTTTATAAAGTTATCTTTTCGCCTCTGAAAAATAGTTCATCCTACAGATTTTATTTTTATGAATTGTGTTATATATATATGTCCTGTATAAAAATATTATAGATTTCTCTATATTTTATTTTTATCTCTGCCTTAATTCAAAAAAAGAAAAAGAAAACTCTTGGCGGGCGGCCAGGCCAGCAGGCCCAGCCACCACCCGAGCCGCGGGCCAGTAGGCCGCCAGGCGAGGCGAGCGCTCGATCCCCACGCTCCCTTCGCTCGATTCCCTCACGTAATCCCCTCTCTCTCAATTTTTTTTCTCTCTTCCTTTTTTTCCCCTCTGATCGCTGGACCCCACAGCATCATCTCCTTCATCCCGATACTCCCGTGCCCGTATCTCGTTCTGTTCGACGCCGGCCGCGTCCGCCCCTCTCTTAAACCCTAGCTAAAGTCTTCCCTTCGCCCAAGAAACACGTCCTATAAATACCCCTACCCGTCCTCCCGCGATCCCCTTCAGAAACCCTTGCAGAAACCTCCCACGTCTGCCGCCATCTCCGTTCCGATCTCGCCTCAGCCACCGCAGTTCACCACCGTTCTCGTCATCGGTGAGCCTCGCCGAGACTATACCTTTCTCAACCCACTGCCCTCGCGGTTGCCCATCTGTTTGACAAGGTCTCATTTCTTCTTATCAACAGCAGCAACGACTCGAAGCTCGTCCGCTCGCCACCGGAGTTGTAGAGCACCGGAGCTCTGCCACCTTCTGCCGCTACGTCCCGATGTCCCCGATCGCCCCGGACTCCACCCCCCGACGCCCTCGCTTCGCCGCATCCGTTCAGCCACTCCGCCAACCTCTACGGCCATCGGAGCCGCGGTCCCGTTCGGTGCCCAAGCCACTGACGACCGTCGTCGTCCTCTACTTCGGTGAGCGAGCGCTCCTCTCCTTTTCTTTTTTTCCTCTTTTAGATCGAACTGTTATGTAGATTAGATCGGTTTAGTAGATCATTTTATTTTCATTAGATCGGTTTTAGTTACGGTTTTTTGGCGGTTTAGTACGGTTCAGATCAAACCAGCTGATCAGTTTTAATCTATAGAAAAATAAACGCATGTGTATGTATTGTTAAGTTTCGCCCGAGCGTTTGGTAGCTATAGATCACACCCCCCGTAGGCCCAATAGCGCCCGTTTATTTTTTTTCTATATTTTCGTTTCTGTTTTTAAAACAGAAAAGTTTCAGTTTCGTAAATTCTATATCTCTTAGGTAATTTAGAGTTTTTGATTGATTCTTTTTGATCTAGTCTGAAAATTTCCTAACGTTTCTGTATAAAATAGTTCCAGCCATGTTTTAGTTTTTTTTAAATTGTTATGAGTTTTATTCAGATTACTATTTCTGCTATAAAATGAGCTAGAATTAATATTTTTAGGCGATTTTTTTGCCACTGATTTGTTTTGACCTTGCCTAGCAGCAGGATTAATTTGGGTATTTATAGATTTCATTAAAATTAGTTTTCACGATAAACACTGTGCTAGTTATTTTTAACTTGCTGCTGTTTTTCTATTGTTTTAATTATTTTAAAATATATTTTCACCTCTGCTATATTTTGTTTCAGATTTGTTTCTGTAGTTATAGAGGGTGAACTTTTATTTACAGAAAAATAAAATGGTTAGTTTTGTTTTAAGCATAATTAGAGTTTTAATTTAGCTTTTTATGTGTTTCCTTTTGCTAGTAAAACCTTATGAAAAATACTTTCTGTTAACTTAGTTGATTTAAATTTTATTTTCTGTTAAAAATATTAGTTTGGTATTTTCTTTGTTAAGTTTTACTTAGGACAAAACTATTTTTGTAGTTAAGGCCAAAGGTTTTCCTAGTAGGTTCTAGTTTTCCCGTATTAGTTCTTTCGATGTGTTATTTGTTTTGTATTGGGTTTTCTTATTGAGTTTTTTTATTGTTAGATTTGCTTGCTAGAATGCTTATGTGAATGTCATGTTTGTTATTATAGATTTCATCGGAGAGTTGCGTATAGTCCTATCAAGTTATTTTCGAGAGCGTTGTTATCTTCATCAACTTACCAGGCAAGTTCATTTTGACCATATTTTTTGACCATGTTTTTCATACCTACGTTTTATTTGCATGTAGTAGCACCCTTTCAATAATCCCTCCAGTAGTGATATTGATTTCTTGTAGTTGAGTAGAATGCATGAGGTAGGAACCCATCTCCCTGTTATCAAGCCTGAGACATTATATAGTTTTAATGCTACGGTATAGTAGACGGGGTTCGGTATGAGTGAACGGGAGTGGTGTGAGCATGAAGGACCCCTACGTCAATGGCGACAACTTCATGATGGCATCGGCAAGGACTGCATCTTCAGGACTCGAAGACTTCAAGATTTCGAGACTCGATACAAGAATTCAATACACACTACTGGGTGAAGGGCTGATTGTGGGCACCTGGAGAAACCCGGTGGATGGCGGGGATGCATGGAGAAGCGCCATGACATCTTGCGGAAAGCTTCACCCAAACTCAAAGAGACGGAAGAATACTTCATGCCCGGAAGCTTACCTGTGCAACCGCAAGTCACTATGGGCTCTGGCTTGCTTGACCTTAGTGGCGATTCTGGCTGGGACGGTGCTAGCAGATATAGAACTACGGTAGGATTGGATGAGCATAGGACAGTGGTCAGAGGAACTCTTCGGAAGACCAGGTTTCGATCATCCTGTTCTCAAACATCATGAAGTGCGAGGACGAAAAGGGAGGGATCGAATCTTGCGGGTAAAGTGTACAAACCTCTGCAGAGGGTTAAAACCTAATCGATTAGCCGTGTCCCCGGTTACGGACAATTTGAGCATCTGGACTTGAATCTATCTCGGAACTCTCAACATCGGACTGATAACTTAATTATGGGAAACTTATCTTGATTTGGGCTATGAGACATCGGTTGGCGGAACCATGTCGTGATAGAAAACTCTGTAGCACAGACTCCTGGTATTCCTTTGTCGTAGGGAAAATAAAATCAGCTTTTGTGCAAACAAAACTCAGATACAGAGCCACAAAGCCATATTGCATATAGTATAGTTTATCATCTATTTTTCTTACAGTGATCTTGCTGGTACATTCAATGTACTGACCAACACAGCTGCAACGTATCATGTTGCAAGATTTTATGCGTCGAGTGAGTTGCGTTGATTGGGTTACGGTCTACACTCAACCTGCCGATGGTGTTGATGGGACTCCACACCCGATTGTTTGTTTCCGCTAAGACTTACGAGGTATACATGTGATTGCACTTTGATATATACATTGATGTACTGTGTGTGCCAGCATACCGATCCAGGGATGACACAGATACACAAAGACTTGACCATCTGAGGTTGGGTCGCTACAAACTACTCCGCTACTTACAATTTCAGCACTTGTAGATGTGTAGGATCAAAAGTATGTCTAGAGGGGGGGGTGATTAGACTACTTGACCAAATAAAAATCTAGCCTTTTCCCAATTTTAGTTCTTGGCAGATTTTAGAAACTTAGAACAAGTCAAGCAATCTTAACACAATTCAAGCAAGCATGCAAAGAGTATATGAGCAGCGGAAAATAAAGCATGCAACTTGCAAGAATGTAAAGGGAAGGGTTTGGAGGATTCAAACGCAATTGGAGACATGGATGTTTTTGTCGTGGTTCCGATAGGTGGTGCTCTCGTACTTCCACGTTGGTGGAGACTTCAACCCACTTAACGGTAATTCTTGCTGAGTCCACGGAGGGCTCCACCCACGAAGGGTCCACGAAGAAGCAACCTTGTCTATCCCACCATGGCCGTCGCCCACGAAGGACTTGCCTCACTAGCGCTAGATCTTCATGAAGTAGGCGATCTCCTTTCCCTTACAAACTCCTTGGTTCAACTCCACAATCTTGTCGGAGGCTCCCAAGTGACACCTAGCCAATCTAGGAGACACCACTCTCCAAGAAGTAACAAATGGTGTGTTGATGATGAACTCCTTGCTCTTGTGCTTCAAATGATAGTTTCCCCAACACTCAACTCTCTCTCTCATAGGATTTGGATTTGGTGGAAAGAAGATTTGAGTGGAAAGCAACTTGGGGAAGGCTAGAGATCAAGATTCATATGGTAGTAATGGAATATCTTGGTCTCAACACAAGTGTAGGTGGTTCTCTCTCATAAAATGTAGGTTGGAAGTGTAGGTTCGTTCTGATGGCTCTCTCCACGAATCAATAGGAGGTGGAGGGGTATTTATAGCCTCCACACAAAATCTAACCGTTACACACAATTTGCCAAATTCGGTGGGACCAAATTGATAAACTCGGCCGGACCGATTCAGCAAATCTAGTGACCGTTAGGATTTTCGGTGGGACCGACATGCAACTCGGTAGGACCGATATGGTTAGGGTTAGGGCATAACGTAATCCCAGTGAGACCGATTACACAAACTCGGTGAGACCGATTTTGGTAATAATCTAACCAGAGAGTTGGTCAGGTAAACTCGGTGGGACCGATTCGCTCATTTCGTTGAGACCGAAATGTTACAAAAGGGAAACAGAGAGTTTACATTGCAATCTCGGTGGGACCGATTGCTCATCTCGGTGGGACCGAAACGTTACGAAGGGAAACAGAGAGATTACAACCCCATATCAGTGAGACCGAGATCCCTATCGGTGAGACCGATTTGCCTAGGGTTTGTGGCAGTGGCTATGACATTTTTACTCGGTGGCGCCGGATAGAAAGAATCGGTGGGGCCAAGTTTGACTTTGGGTTTAGGTCATATGTGGATGTGAGAAAGTAGTTCAGGACTTTGGAGCATATCACTAAGCATTTTGAGAAAGAACCTTATTAAGCAACACCTCATCCCTCCTTGATAGTATTGGCTTTTCCTATAGACTCAATGTGATCTTGGATCACTAAAATAGAAAATATAGAGTCTTGAGCTTTGAGCTTGAGCCAATCCTTTTGTCCTTAGTATTTTGAGGGATCCACTTTTCTCATCCATGTCATGCCAATCATTGAGCTTTCCTGAAATATTACTCTTGAAATAGCATTAGCTCAATGAGCTATATGTTGTTAGGAATTACCAAAACCACCTAGGGATAGTTGCACTTTCAATCTCCCCCTTTTTGGTAAGTGATGACAACATATAGATCAAAGCTTCGACAAATAATAATAAGAGTGAAAAATATTGTCGCTTTGAGAAGTATGTGAAAAGCAAGAGCTCCTCCTAAATTTGTGCATAGTTTAAGGTTTGCTTTGGACTGCAAATGCACAAAGAGTTAGGATCATGGGTTACTCTTCCATGTCACATACATCTTGGTGGAGCGCTCAAAATAATAATAATTAAAATGCATGCACTCATCACCAAGCAAAGTGAGTGATCATATGGAGATGTAAGAGGATAATGTCATCCAACAAGCATTAAGGTAGCATATGATCAAACACATGATCATCCAAGTATCACACACAAGCATAAAGTATCTCAAACAACCAAATGACAAAGTTCAACCACCAAAAAGCAAGAGAGAACAAAGAGCAACACACACACACTCTCTCGAAGCCTATGATCTATACACTTTCTCCCCCCTTGGCAACAAGTTACCAAAAAGTTTATAAAAAATGCATAGTGCTAGAACGACTCTCAGGCTTGGTCTTCAGGTGGTGGTGTAGATAGGACTCCAAGGACGAAGGCATCAGTCGATGTAGATGGAGCTGGTGGAGTGGGTGCTGGAGCTGGTGGTACTGAAGCTGTAGCTGGTGCAGATGAAGTTGCTCTCGTGTCTGTGACAGGCATAGCAGCAGATCTCTGACCTCTGGGCACTCTAGCAAAAGCATCAGTGGTTATCTTGCCCTTCTTCTCCTGCATTTCCTCCTAAAGTTGCTCAACAACAGACTGTATCTCAGTGACCTTCACATATAAGTCATAGAACTTCTGCTCCATGATCCTCTCCAAGCTCTCCTGGTTTTGAGTCAGGGTGACCAGTCCCTTCTCAATCCTCAGAGTGGAGGCAATCAAGTAGCCAAGCTGATCTTGCTTGCTCTTCAGAAGATACTGAGATGCCTCATCCATGGTTGACATCTTTGCAGCTTTCTTAGTCTTTGCCTTCTCCCTCTTTGCTTGTGCTTGCACAGTAGATGGTTCATTTTCATCCATCACAACAGTGTTATCCTCAAAGTCTGGGTAGATGGGCAGATGCTCCTTGTCCAGCAGATATGTGCCAGTGCCCATCTTGGAGTTGACCAGCTCCTGAATCTGCGGGGCATACCCACAACTCCTCTTCTGATCTGCAGCTGTCCTCTTTATGGTTTCCACAATTAGGCTCATGACCTTGAACTTCTGTGGAACATCAAAAATGTGCAGCAAGTTGATGGAGTGACCTCTGATCATCCTGTGATCACCTGACTTTGGCAGAAGAGTGTGCCTGAGGATCCAATTGATTGTAGGCAGACCTGACAGCAAGTGTTTCACTGATCCAAACTGGTGATTCTCAAGATCTGCATCAGGAATCTCCTTGTACATGCTAGCCATGGAGTTGTGATCCTTCTTCTTCTTGGCATAGACATCCGAGTCATCTTCTTGTTCTTCTGGGGCATTGATCAACTGAGCCCATTCTGCAACTGTTGACTGGTATCTTGTGCCTTCAGACATCCAGACTATCCTGCCATCTGGGTAGAAGTGAGCTGTGGAGTAGAACTGCATTATGAGCTCATCATTCCACTTTGTGAGCTTCTGAGCCACAAACTCATCAACTCCACAAGCCTTGAAACTGTCATATACTCCAGGATAGTGCTCTTTATTCTCCTTGATGTACTCCCAGTTGACCCATCTCATGTCACACACTATTGGCTTCTTGTCAAGAAGAATTGTCTCATAGAAGTCCTGCTGTTCCTTGGTATGGAACCTGTAATCCACAGCAGTTCTTCTTCTGGTGGCATATGGATCTATCTCTCTCCAAAGCCTCAATCCTGAATCCTTCCTTATCTTCATGTTCTGAGCTACTGGATGAATATCATTGTGATCTGGAATCTTTGGCTTCAACTTCCTCAAGACATGTGACTCATCATCTTTTTCTTCCATTGCAGCTTCAGGCACTGGGGCCTTGTTCTTCTCAGCTGCAGGAATGTTCCTGGTGCTTCTCTTAGGTGTAGTTTTGGGTTTTGGAGCAGCTGGCTTGGGAGCTTCTTTGGGCTTAGATGGAGCAGCCCCTGATCTTATGGCATCTCCCATTAGCTTTTGTGCCTTAGGTGCTGGTGCAGCAACCTCTTCCTCTTCCTCTTCAGAGTCTCTCGTCATAGAGGACTTGCCTAGAACTCTGGCAGTTGTCTTCTTGACCCTCTCTTTCCTCTTCTTGCCATCTCCAGCTTCCTTGGGTTCAAGAGTGAACACCATTTTCTCACCTGTGGCAACTTTCCTTGGCTTAGACATTGGCTGTCTTCCTGCTGGCCTCTTGGTCTTCAGACCCGGCTTAGTTGCAGCAGTTGTGCCATATTCCTTTTTGAGCACCTTCTTCTTTGATGTGGCTTCTTCCTCCTCAGCCACATAGTCCTCATCCTCTGATTCTGAGGTTCTTTTCTTGCTAGCCCTGGTGGGAGCCTTTGGCCAATTGCCGGGTGTGCTCCTGCTTCCATCATCTGAGCTGCTGGAGGGACTAGTGCCCTCACTCAAGTGAACCTGCTCCTCAGACTTGTTCTGGCTGTCACTCTGATCTGACATGATGCAAACACTGACAGCTGACCCTGTGAATAGTTTATAGATGAGGTAGAGTGGATGAGCATTACAAAATGCAGAGGTTTTTGCAAAAGAATGAATCAAAAACTTAGTTTTAGTTTTCCACAGAAAGCATTTTGGTTCTATCGATTTGAAATCTCGGTCATACCGAAGCAGCTGTTGGAACCTAAACTAGTGAACTCGGTCCCGAGTCACAGTTTGGTGGCACCGAGACTGCTAGGGTTTCACAAAGACTTGAACTCAGTCTCACCGATTTGCAATTATCGGTCAGACCAAGAATAACATGTGCAATGGCCTGAGCCAAATCGGTGGAACCGATTTCAACAACTCGGTCCGTCCGAGATGGTTTCGGCGAAAACCTAACCCTAAATTTTCAATCCACGACTAAACTACGGAGTGTTTTCATTGGATAGGTGATTTCAATCGTGGCAAGATTCATGGCAAAACAATGTGCTGGGGAATCGGAGTTAGATCAGCACAAGGATCAAGCCCATACACTAGTGCGGCGATGGACTTGCTACAGCGGCAACGGCGGAGACGATCCCATTGACGGCGGCAGAGACCAGCGACTGGAGGCGGTTGGCGACGATGAGGATGATCCGGAGACCCAGGGAGGCAGGGCAGGCTGAGCTTGGGCGAAGAGGTTCGGAAAGTTTTCCAAATTTTGGCCCGTGAGTATATATAGCCTGACCCTGTCGGTGTGACCGAGTGGAACAACTCGGTGGCACCGAGATGCATAACTACAAGCAAGCATCGCAACTCGGTGTGACCGAAAGTTCAAATCGGTTGCACCGAGATTGAAAACCTAGATCGACTTAGTGATCTCGGTATGACCGAAATGGATGAATCGGTCAGACCGAAACGCACAAAGAAGTTTTGGAAGTTTAAGTCTATGACGAATCGGGGACTCTGAGTGCTCCTCACACAGAGTGGTTCGAATATGACTTGATCAAACTTTGTGATGCAGCATGAATAGAGTTTGAGACGAGAAAATCATAGATAGCTAGAGAAGGTTCTTAGGCATTCTTGTCCATCCACTTGGCAAGAGAAAAAGAAACCAATCAATCAAAGCAACAAGTGGATGTCCTCGAATGAGTAAATTATGCAACCAACATGCTCACACAATAAAATGGCAAATGAGATATGAGGCAAAGTATGCACAACCAATCCTAGCATCTATCAAGCAATTGGCAATGACTAGGTCATCTATATATGAGTATATTGACTTAGGAGTCAAATGAGAACATTTGATCATAGGTCATACTCATCGTTTAAGCACAAGTGGGGTTACCACTTTTACATATAGCATTGTTGTGTTTACACCATTAGAGTTGCTTTAGCTCAATTCTTAGAGTAAAGATCCCCCTAGATGTGAGATCCCCCCTAAGAGGGACGAACTAACCATGGGTTTTGTCGATGATGACTTCATGTAGCGTTGAAGATGTGGATGCTCAATGTTGATGTAGATCATTTGGAGCTATCCTTTGGAGTGAGTTGCACTTTCAATACCTACTCGGGTTAGTCCCACAAGGAACAAACAAGGATATCCATAGACATAGAGTGATGCATATACAAGATGATGTCTATGAAAGCATTTGGTTACCTTGTCCCTTGTCTTAACAACAAGAGGGTTTGTGACTCCTTGAACTAGTACAAGATGTGGAAGTTGTTTGCACTTGTCCTTGCCAAAATGATAAGAGTGAAGTACGTTGGCGGAGTCACCCTCAAGAACTCTCTAGTTCTTCTTCAGAATCCTCGGAGTTGTAGTTGTACTTGATGAAGTGGAACTTGACGTAGTCTTGGGAACCCACTTGACCAAGGCCTTAGGAGCTTCTTCAAATGCATCAATTTCCTCTTGAAGCTTGTCCTTGCCTTTTTGCTTGTGGTCTTGTGGTGGAAGATCATTGACGGTGTCCTGGACTAGGGGGTACTCACCACGTCGTCTCCTGATCTGTTAGATTGGGCCGAGGACCCCCAGGGCCGTATACTCATGGGCCAGTCCGGACAGCTGCCGCATACAAGGAAGATTCCACAAGACTTGGCGATCAAGACAAGGACTCCTCCCCACCGGCGTATTCGGCTAGGACTCTTGTTATCCTAGGCCTCTGGTGCATTATATAAACCAGGGGCAGGCTAGTCGATAGATCATATATACAACAATCATACCATAGGCTAGCTTCTAGGGTTTAGCCTCTACGATCTCGTGGTAGATCTACTCTTGTACTACCCATATCATCAATATTAATCAAGCAGAGTAGGGTTTTACCTCCATCGAGAGGGCTCGAACACAGGTAAAAACATCGTGTCCCTTGTCTCTTGTTACCATCCGGCTAGACGCACGCTCGGGACCCCTACCCGAGATCCGCCGGTTTTGACACCGACATTGGTGCTTTCATTGAGAGTTTTGTTGTGTGTTCGGCAAAGGTCGATGGCTCGCTGCAGATCAGCTGCGACTTTCGGCATCTTCGTCACCAGCTGACCATTGGTCACCTTGGTTCGACCAAGGACCGCGCCCTACCTCCGATCGTCATGTTCGGATGAGGGCCTTCATCAACATCAGCTCCGATCTCTATCAATATAATGGAGGAATCATCCAAGGAGCCCGGGGGCTCAACGTCAACATTGCCCTTGGGCGACCGTGCTGTTTTTCTGGACAGCGAACTTGTATCCGCCGTCACCGCCTCCTCGAGCGTCGGTTTGACGATTGCTTCAGTGGAATAGTGCAGAATAACGTCTACCACCGCCACGCTTAAATTTCGGCCGAGTTCGATGGAGGAATCTCCGACAATCTACGATATACCGGAGCCTCACAACTGGACGAGAATCTGGACGAGTTTAGGGCATGGTGTCCAGCATCTAGCTCGGACCTCCTTTGGAAGATCGAACCGTTGATCGATTGCGAATTCCTATATCTACCACCCTCAAAATTTCAGCTCGATCCGACCGTCCAAACTCCAGGAACCTTCCGATTAGTGCATCACTTTTCGGATCTATTTTCTGCGCGAAAACAAATCCGATCCGAGTTTGTCCTTTTTACGAACGGAATTTCGGACATCCTCTTTGAAGGAAGTTTTGTATGGGGTATTGTGTTTTGTTCCCGAACACATCCCACTGACTTTAAAATCTTTTGAACATGATCTTCAATATCATGCTAGTGTCAAACCAATCCGGCAATATTGCTCCACGGCTCCCGACCTGCATCGGCAGGGCCGCACTATTGCTTCTTCAAGCTGGTGTCCATCACGCCGACCTACTTCGACATCTCGGCTGGACCGAGGGCTTCGCCATCTCTTCATCAACCTACTCCGGACACTTCGGCGTCGCTAGCCGACCAGCTCAAATCACGTTAGCTGGACCGAGGGCTTTGCCTCGGCGAGCCAACCTTGCCGGACATTGCCATGCCGCTGCTTTTATCGCCCATCAGGCAATGGGTGCACAGATCGAGTCCCAATTTTGGGAATCACCTTCCTTCGGATTGCTACAACAAATAAACCAGGTGCTATTAATCCCAGTATTTTTTGCTTGTGTGGGTTCATTTTTCTCAAGGAATTATTACTCTGGTTTGTCCATCATATGTACACAGGTCTATCAAATGGTGGCCGCATTAACGACAGTCGCATGGTGGTTCGGTCAGTTTCCGTACATAGTCCGGCGAACGCCGCATCCGGAGCTTGGACCGACCTGTGAATTCAGGCTTTGCCACGCCTTTACCGCATCACGCCGACGCCCTGCATCGACATTGACTTCGGCGCCAGGCCATATTTCTTTTATTACTCACTTTGTATAAATTATTTATTATGCGATGATTTTTTTAATTATCATTATTACTATTATCTCCGGTTTGCACCATTTTTTGTGCACAGGAAAATGATCCGGGGACTTCGGCGTCACTCTACCGGTCTGCATTGACCGTGCTATGTCACCACTTCGGCGTGTCGAGCTCTCCGCTCCGCCACCTCGGGACCGGCTTGGCGGATGGAACCTTGTCACGTATCAAGCTCGGACCGCGTCATCAATACCGAACACATTAACCAGCTAAGTTGCCTTCATGCTCAACGCTTAAATTTCTAACTTGTGTTCGGCTCGACCAAGCATTACACTTTTTTGGAAAAATGTTGCTTGTAAAAAAATTTCTTGTCCAAACTTTGTTTGTGACGCATAAATTCAAATACCCAATTCATTTGGGGGCTTCCTTCATGAAGCTTTTCCTCTTGCATATGATTATACTTGTACGGCTTCGTTCCTTGTTCGTGTATTATGCCATAATATGCACCATATTGACTTAAGCTATTTGCAAGCTGGGTTGCCTCGCTCCTGTGTTTACCCCTACGTTCCCGATAGTTCGGCTAGGGAGTAAAGGGAGCACCTCTGCGATTTTCACGATCGGGTCATCCGAGCCAGACCTCAGACTGGGTGAAGCCGAAAGCTAGGGCTCTTATAGTTTTCAATGATGGTCGGCACACAACGAAACTCATGAGTACAAAAAATCTATTGCACAAGTCTCATAATAACAATGAGCAATCAAGAAAGGTATCGGTGGAGGTACTATTTTCTTGAAGATGCTTCTTACACTTCGCGATAATATAGCATAAGTTCCCGAGCGCTTTTTCTGTTACAACCTTATGGCCTGATTGCCAGGTTATTGGAAACACCGTCGATATTCTCGACAGATGGAGTACATAACACTTTTCGGTCCTTGACCGAAGAGGGAGAAGCCGACGGTCGGTTAAGACGCGTTTAAAGTTCGGTCGAAGATAGATATGATATAAGTACTTCGGTACATGCAATCATTCTTTTACCCAAGTCACTTGGGGGCTCTTAAATTTATATGAGCCGTTTTATGATAAGTGTTCTTCTTCTTAGTCGTTGCAAAGTTAAAGCACGACAGAAGCACTTCTTTCGCTAAGGCCAATTTTCGGATTGGCACGAACACTTGATCTCGTTCGGACGTCAAGTTTTCTTGGCGTTTTTGGTTTTCAAGCTTATGGCACTTTTTAAACTATTTGTGTGTTTTCAGCACAAGTCTCGCAGTGCAACGCCGGACACCTTTAGAGATTCGGCAAAAACATTCTCGGATATTACTATATATGCATCGGTTTCGAATTGTGTCTTCGGTCAATAGTTGGGTTTCCCGGCTCCTGCGCTTGCCTCCCACGTTCCGCTTTGTTTGGCTAGGTGTGCAAAGGGAGAGCCACTGGATTGTGCTTCCAGCTCACATGGTTAAGAACCTGAGTGGAGAAAGCCGAAAACTGACTATCACAATAAGCGTAAACTGGTCAGCGATCCGATGACGGTGTTAAACGACGGGCCATTCATAACAATGGTCAAGTGTTTCTGACTTGACTTCGACTGTCGCCGAACACTACCAGGGGCTATTAAATGGCCTCCCAAACTAAATCCTCGATATTTTGCTCTTACATTGGAGCTGAGGTTTCATGATCATGCTTAGCATGACAACCCAAAAGAAAGGAACCGATAGCTGGGCTATTTTCTTTGGAAGACATTTCTTCTGTTAAACAGTAATATAACATATCTCTCTGCGTACCTTTGTTTATAAAACCGTATGGCCAGATTGCCTTGTTTGTTATAAATCTTTGCCCTCATAAAAGCTTTATGAAGTAGGACAAAACACTCCTCGGCTATTGGCCGAGGAGGTGGAAGCCGATGGTCGGTCAACATAGTTTTGTACAATGTGGATCCGAGCATTAATGACGTAAAGTACTTGGATACATAGAGTCATTACACTTAATTTGTGATTTACTATGGATATCAATCCTTAATTCGTCCACCCGTGCCCGCATTAAGGGTCGAGACTCTTGAGCTTCGGGCTTATTATTTACAAATATTAAAGGGGCACATCGATCCCCTGATCTGGTGTTGCCACCCGACCAATGTCTCGGGGGCTACTGCATTGCCTGTCCAATGCAGAAAATTTTAAGTGTAATACAGTCTCCGAGGAGATTTTGATCCTCAGGTTGGTCGGCCGCACCCAACCTGAGTCTTGAGGACCGAGCACGCCGCTTTTTGTGTCCCGAAGTATTCTGCCGAGCTAGGACTTGATCCTCAGACCGATTTTGCAAATCAACCTGAGTCTCACCTGCTACGGAGATCAGCGGTCTTATGTCATCCTTCATGTGCATCTCGGGTTTTAGACCGATACCCACCTTGAGGTCTACTGGCTATGTATCTCGGCAGAAATAAATTGCACCAATCAAAAATATTGACAAAAATCGGCCCACATTCGGGGTGGTGCACCACCGTAAGCGATCGACATAAAGCTCGGGCGCTAGTGGCTGGCTCCATAGATGGCATTTCCGGCATTAAGCTCGGCTAAACTCCTTCAAACTTCTTTGAACCAAGGTGATTTTCGACACCTCGGATACAGTCCGGCGTTGGAGCTTGGATACATAGTCCGGCGTTGGAGCTCGGATACAGTCTGGCGTTGGAGCTTGGATAAATAGTCCGGCGTTGGAGCTCGGATACATTCCGGCGTTAGAGCTGGGAAGCGGTCCGGCGTTGGTGCTCGGCTGCAAAAGATACCTCGAATGCAGTCCGGCGTTGGAGCTCGGACGCAAGAGGACGCTGCCGCCTGGGAACAACTTCAAACCCGAGGTGTGGCATAAAAATAACAAGGCATTGATAAAGGCCGGAAACTTAAAGGGGCTCCTCGGATACCCGACGTGTAAACTCGTCGAATGCATTTCGGCGATCCTCAAGATCGAAGATGAGAAGATTAGTTGAACCAGTTTTCAAGATCGACGACTGAAGATGAAGAACGGTTCGGAAGAATCGAGGAGCGTCCCTAAACTTGAAGACCGGCTCAGGGGGCTACTGACGGTGTCCTGGACTAGGGGGTACTCACCACGTCGTCTCCGGATCTGTTAGATTGGGCCGAGGACCCCCAGGGCCGTATACTCATGGGCCAGCCCGGACAGCTGCCGCATACAAGGAAGATTCCACAAGACTTGGCGATCAAGACAAGGACTCCTCTCCACCGGTGTATTCGGCTAGGACTCTTGTTATCCTAGGCCTCTGGTGCATTATATAAACCAGGGCTAGGCTAGTCGATAGATCATATATACAACAATCATACCATAGGCTAGCTTCTAGGGTTTAGCCTCTCTGATCTCGTGGTAGATCTACTCTTGTACTACCCATATCATCAATATTAATCAAGCAGGAGTAGGGTTTTACCTCCATGGAAAGGGCCCGAACCTGGGTAAAAACATCGTGTCCCTTGTCTCTTGTTACCATCCGCCTAGACGCACAGTTCGGGACCCCCTACCCGAGATCCGTCGGTTTTGACACCGACATTGGTGCTTTCATTGAGAGTTTCGTTGTGTGTTCGGCAAAAGGTCGATGGCTCGCTTGCAGATCAACTGCGACTTCAGCATCTTCGTCACCAGCTCGACTGGTCACCTTGGTTCGACCAAGGACTGCGCCCTACCTCCGATCGTCATGTTCGGATGAGGGCCTTCATCAACATCAGCTCCGATCTCTATCAATATAATGGAGGAATCATCCAAGGAGCCCGGGGGCTCAACGTCAACATTGCCCTTGGGCGACCGTGCTGTTTTTCTGGACAGCGAACTTGTATCCGCCGTCACCGCCTCCTCGAGCGTCGGTTTGACGATTGCTTCGGTGGAATAGTGCGGAATTACGTCTACAACAGCCACGCTAAATTTCGTCGAGTTCCGATGGAGGAATCTCCGACAATCTACGATATACCGGAGCCCTGTCAAATCTGGACGAGAATCTGGACGAGTTTAGGGCGTGGTGTCCAGCTTCTAGCTCGGACCTCCTTTAGAAGATCCAACCGTTGATCGACTGCGGAATTCCTATATCTACCACCCCTCAAAATTTCAGCTCGATCCGACCGTACAAACTCCGGGAACCTTCCGATTATTGCATCACTTTTTCGGATCTGTTTTCTGCGCGAAAACAAATCCGACCCGAAGTTTGTCCTTTTTACGAACACGATTTGGACATCCTCTTTGAAGGAAGTTTTGTATGGGGTATTGTGTTTTGTTCCCGAACACATCCCACTAACTTTAAAATCTTTTGAACATGATCTTCAATATCATGCTGGTGTCAAACCAATCCGGCAATATTGCTCCACGGCTGCAGACCTGTATCTGCAGGGCCGCACTATTGCTTCTTCAAGCTGGTGTCCATCACGCTGACCTACTTCGACATCTCGGCTGGACCGGGGGCTTCGCCATCTCTTCATCAACCTACTCCGGACACTTCGACGTCACTAGCCGACCAGCTCCATCTCGTTAGCTGGACCGAGGGCTTTGCCTCGGCGGGCCAACCTTTGTCAGCATTGCCCTGCCGTCGTTTTATCGTCCATCAGGCAATGGGTGCGCAAATCGAGTCCCAATTTTGGGAATCACCTTCCTTCGGATTGCTACAACAAATAAACCAGGTGCTATTAATCCCAGTATTTTTTGCTTGTGTGGGTTCATTTTTCTCAAGGAATTATTACTCTGGTTTGTCCAGCATATGTACACAGGTCTATCAAATGGTGGCCGCATTAACGACAGTCGCATGGTGGTTCGGTCAGTTTCCGTACATAGTCCGGCGAACGCCGCATCCGGAGCTCGGACCGACCTGTGAATTCAGGTTTTGCCACGCCTTTACCGCATCACGCCGACGCCCTGCATCGACATTGACTTCGGCGCCAGGCCATATTTCTTTTATTACTCACTTTGTATAAATTATTTATTATGCGATGATTTTTTTAATTATCATTATTACTATTATCTCCGGTTTGCACCATTTTTTGTGCACAGGAAAATGATCCGGGGACTTCGGCGTCACTCTACCGGTCTGCATTGACCGTGCTATGTCACCACTTGATGTCGAGCTCTCCGCTCCGCCACCTCGGGACCGGCTTGGCGGATGGAACCTTGTCACGTATCAAGCTCGGACCGCGTCATCAATACCGAACACATTAACCAGCTAAGTTGCCTTCATGCTCAACGCTTAAATTTCTAACTTGTGTTCGGCTCGACCAAGCATTACACTTTTTTGGAAAAATGTTGCTTGTAAAAAATTTTCTTGTCCAAACTTTGTTTGTGACGCATAAATTCAAATACCCAATTCATTTGGGGGCTTCCTTCATGAAGCTTTTCCTCTTGCATATGATTATATACGGCTTCGTTCCTTGTTCGTGTATTACGCATACAATATGCACCATATTGACTTAAGCGATTTGCAAGCTGGGTTGCCTCGCTCCTGTGTTTACCCCTCGTTCCCGATTGTTCGGCTAGGGAGTAAAGGGAGCACCTCTGCGATTTTCACGACCGGGTCATCGGAGCGGACCTCGGGTAGGTGAAGCCGAAGCTAAGCGCTCTTATAGTTTTCAATGATGGTCGGCACACAACTTGAAACTCATGAGTACAAAAATCTATTGCACAAGTCTCATAATAACAATGAGCACCGAAGAAAGGTATCGGTGGAGGTACTATTTTGTTCGAAGATGCTTCTTACACTTCGCGATAATATAGCATAAGTTCACGAGCGTGCTATGTCATGTTACAACCTTATGGCCTGATTGCCTGGTTATTGGAAACACCGTCGATATTCTCGACAGATGGAGTACATAACACTTTTCCGTCCTTGACCGAAGAGGGAGAAGCCGACGGTCGGTTAAGGCGCGTTTAAAGTTCGGTTGAACATAGATATGATATAAGTACTTCGGTACATGCAATCATTCTTTTACCCAAGTCACTTGGGGGCTCTTAAATTTATATGAGTCGTTTTATGATAAGTGTTCTTCTTCTTAGTCGTTGCAAAGTTAAAGCACGACAGAAGCACTTCTTTCGCTAAGGCCAATTTTTGGATTGGCACCGAACACTTGATCTCGTTCGGACGTCAAGTTTTTACTGATGTTTTTTTTGGTTTTCCAAGCTTATGGCACTTTTTAAACTATTTGTGTGTTTTCAGCACAAGTCTCGCATGATGCAACGCGGACACCTTTAGAGATTGGCAAAACATTCTCGGATATTGCTATATATGCATCGGTTTCAATTGTGTCTTCGTTCAATAGTTGGGTTGCCCGGCTCCTGCGCTTGCCTCCTACGTTCCGCTTTGTTCGGCTAGGTGTGTAAAGGAGAGCCATGCGATTGTGCTTCCAGCTCACATGGTTAAGCACCTCGGTGGAGAAAGTCAAAACTGACCGTCACAATAAGCGTAAACTGGTCAGCGATCCGATGGCGGTGTTAAACGACGGGCCATTCATAACAATGGCGAAGTGTTTCTGGCTTGACTGATTGTCGCCGAACACTACCGGGGCTATTAGCGGCCTCCCAAACTAAATCCTCGATATTTTGCTCTTACATTGGAGCTGAGGTTTCATGATCATGCTTAGCATGACAACCCAAAGAAAGGAACCGATAGCGGGACTATTTTCTTTGGAAGACATTTCTTACATTATGATAATATAACATATCTCTCTGTGTACCTTTGTTTATAAAACCGTATGGCCAGATTGCCTTGTTTGTTATAAATCTACGCCCTCATAAAGGCTTTATAAAGTAGGACAAACACTCCTCGGCTATTGGCCGAGGAGGTGGAAGCCGATAATGGTCGGTCAACAAAGTTTTGTACAATGCGGATCCGAGCATTAATGATGTAAAGTACTTGGATACATAGAGTCATTACACTTAATTTGTGATTTACTATGGATATCAATCCTTAATTGACCACCCGTGCCGCATTAAGAATTAGAACTCTTGGGCTTCGGTCTTATTATTTACAAATATTAAAGGGGCACATCGATCCCCTTATACGGTGTTGCCACCCGACCAGTGTCTCGGGGGCTACTGCATTGCCTGTCCAATGCAGAAAATTTTAAGTGTAATACAGTCTCCGAGGAGATTTTGATCCTCAGGTTGGTTGGCCGCACCCAACCTGAGTCTTGAGGACTGAGCACGCCGCTTTTTGTGTCCCGAAGTATTCTGCCGAGCTTGGACTTGATCCTCAGACCGATTTTGCAAATCAACCTGAGTCTCAGCGGCTAGCGGTCTTATGTCATCCTTCATATGCATCTCGGGTTTTAGACCGATACCCACCTTGAGGGCTACTGGCTATGTATCTCGGCAGAGAATAAATTGCACCAATCAAAAATATTGACAAAAATCGGCCCACATTCGGGGTGGTGCACCACCTCGGAAGCAGTCCGGCATAAAGCTCGGGCGCTAGTGGCTGGCTCCATAGATGGCATTTCTGGCATTAAGCTCGGCTAAACTCCTTCAATCTTCTTTGAACCAAGGTGATTTTCGACACCTCGGATACAGTCCGGCGTTGGAGCTTGGATACATAGTCCGGCGTTGGAGCTCGGATACAGTCTGGCGTTGGAGCTTGGATACATAGTCCGGCGTTGGAGCTCGGATACAGTCTGGCGTTGGAGCTTGGATACATAGTCCGGCATTGGAGCTCGGATACATTCCGGCGTTAGAGCTGGGAAGCGGTCCGGCGTTGGTGCTCGGCTGCAAAAGATACCTCGAATGCAGTCCGGCGTTGGAGCTCGGACGCAAGAGGACGCTGCCGCCCGGGAACAACTTCAAACCCGAGGTGTGGCATAAAAATAACAAGGCATTGATAAAACCGGAAACTTAAAGGGCTCCTCGGATACGGCGTGTAAACTTCGTCGAATGCATTTCGGCGATCCTCAAGATCGAAGATGAGAAGATTTGTTGAACCAGTTTTCAAGACCGACGATGAAGATGAAGAACGGTTCGGAAGAATCGAGGCGTCCCTAAACTTGAAGACCGGCTCGGGGCTCTTGGCGGTGTCTGGACTAGGGGTACTCACCACGTCGTCTCCGGATCTGTTAGATTGGGCCGAGGACCCCAGTGGCCGTATACTCATGGGCCAGCCGGACAAATGCCGCATACAAGGAAGATTCCACAAGACTTGGCGATCAAGACAAGGACTCCTCTCCACCGGCGATTCGGCTAGGACTCTTGTTATCCTAGGCCTCGGTGCATTATATAAACCAGGGCCGGGCTAGTCGATAGATCATATATACAACAATCATACCATAGGCTAGCTTCTAGGGTTTAGCCTCTCTGATCTCGTGGTAGATCTACTCTTGTACTACCCATATCATCAATATTAATCAAGCAGGAGTAGGGTTTTACCTCCATGGAAAGGGCCGAACACAGGTAAAAACATCGTGTCCCTTGTCTCTTGTTACCATCCGCCTAGACGCATGCAGTTCGGGACCCCCTACCGAGATCCGCCGGTTTTGACACCGACATTGGTGCTTTCATTGAGAGTTCCGTTGTGTGTTCGGCAAAAGGTCGATGGCTCGCCTGCAGATCAAGCTGCGACTTCGCATCTTCGTCACCAGCTCGACTGGTCACCTTGGTTCGACCAAGGACTGCGCCCTACCTCCGATCGTCATGTTCGGATGAGGGCCTTCATCAACATCAGCTCCGATCTCTATCAATATAATGGAGGAATCATCCAAGGAGCCCGGGGGCTCAACGTCAACATTGCCCTTGGGCGACCGTGCTTTATTTTTACGGACAGCGAACTTGTATCCGCCGTCACCGCCTCCTCGGCGTCGGTTTGACGATTGCTTCGTGGAATAGTGCGAATTACGTCTACAACAGCCACGCTAAATTTGCCGAGAGTTCCGATGGAGGAATCTCCGACAATCTACGATATACCGGAGCCTGTCAAATCTGGACGAGAATGCGGACGAGTTTAGGGCGTGGTGTCCAGCTTCTAGCTCGGACCTCCTTTAGAAGATCCAACCGTGGATCATTGCGGAATTCCTATATCTACCACCCTCAAAATTTCAGCTCGATCCGACCGTACAAACTCCGGAACCTTCCGATTATTGCATCACTTTTCGGATCTGTTTTCTGCGCGAAAACAAATCCGACCCGAGTTTGTCCTTTTTACGAACACGATTTCGGACATCCTCTTTGAAGGAAGTTTTGTATGGGGTATTGTGTTTTGTTCGAACACATCCCACTAACTTTAAAATCTTTTGAACATGATCTTCAATATCATCTTTGGTGTCAAACCAATCCGGCAATATTGCTCCACGCAGACACTGATCTGCAGGGGCCGCACTATTGCTTCTTCAAGCTGGTGTCCATCACGCTGACCTACTTCGACATCTCGGCTGGACCGGGGGCTTCGCCATCTCTTCATCAACCTACTCCGAACACTTCGGCGTCGCTAGCCGACCAGCTCCGTCACGTTAGCTGGACCAAGGGCTTTGCCTCAGCGAGCCAACCTTTGCCAGCATTGCCATGCCGTCGTTTTATCGCCCATCAGGCAATGGGTGCACGGATCGAGTCCCAATTTTGGGAATCACCTTCCTTCGGATTGCTACAACAAATAAATCAGGTGCTATTAATCCCAGTATTTTTTACTTGTGTGGGTTCATTTTTCTCAAGGAATTATTACTCTGGTTTGTCCATCATATGTACACAGGTCTATCAAATGGTGGCGCGATTAACGACGATCGCATGGTGGTTCGGTCGGTTTCCGTACATAGTCCGTGACGCCGCATCCGAGCTTCGGACCGACCTGCGAATTCAGGTTTTGCCACGCCTTTCTTGCATCACGCCGACGCCCTGCGCCGACATTGACTTGATTGCCGTGCCATATTTCTTTTATTACTCACTTTGCAGAAATTATTTATTATGCAACGATTTTTTTAATGATCATTATTACTATTATCTCCGGTTTGCACCATTTTTAGTGCACAGGAAAATGATCCGGGGACTTCGGCGTCACTTTGCCGGTCTGCATTGACCGTGCTATGTCACCACTTCAGCGTGTCGAGCTCTCCGCTCCGCCACCTCGGGACCGGCTTGGGGGATGGAACCTTGTCCCGTATCAAGCTCGGACCGCGTCATCAATACCGAACACATTAACCAGCTAAGTTGCCTTCATGCTCAAAGCTTAAATTTCTAACTTGTGTTCGGCTCGACCAAGCATTATACCTTTTTGGAAAAATGTTGCTTGTAAAAAAATTTCTTGTCCAAACTTTGTTTGTGACGCATAAATTCAAATACCCAATTCATTTGGGGGCTTCCTTCATGAAGCTTTTCCTCTTGCATATGATTATATATGGCTTCGTTCCTTGTTCGTGTATTACGCCACAATATGCACCATATTGACTTAAGCGATTTGCAAGCTGGGTTGCCTCGCTCCTGTGTTTACCCCTACGTTCCCGATTGTTCGGCTAGGGAGTAAAGGGAGCACCTCTGCGATTTTCACGACCGGGTCATCGGAGCCGGACCTCAGACTGGGTGAAGCCGAAGCTAGGGCTCTTATAGTTTTCAATGATGGTCGGCACACAACGAAACTCATGAGTACAAAAAATCTATTGCACAAGTCTCATAATAACAATGAGCACCGAAGAAAGGTATCGGTGGAGGTACTATTTTGTTCGAAGATGCTTCTTACACTTTGCAGTAATATAGCATAAGTTCCACAGGCGTGCTATATGCATTACAACCTTATGGCCTGATTGCACGGTTATTGGAAACACCGTCGATATTCTCGACGGATGGAGTACATAACACTTTTCGGTCCTTGACCGAAGAGGGAGAAGCCGATTCGGTTAAGACGCAGCGTTTAAAGTTCGGTTGAACATAGATATGATATAAGTACTTCGGTACATGCAATCATTCTTTTACCCAAGTCACTTGGGGGCTCTTAAATTTATATGAGCCGTTTTATGATAAGTGTTCTTCTTCTTAGTCGTTGCAAAGTTAAAGCACGACAGAAGCACTTCTTTCGCTAAGGCCAATTTTTGGATTGGCACCGAACACTTGATCTCGTTCGGACGTCAAGTTTTTACTGACGTTTTTTGGTTTTCCAAGCTTATGGCACTTTTTAAACTATTTGTGTGTTTTCAGCACAAGTCTCGCAGTGCAACGCCGGACACCTTTAGAGATTCGGCAAAAACATTCTCGGATATTGCTATATATGCATCGGTTTCGAATTGTGTCTTCGTTCAATAGTTGGGTTGCCCGGCTCCTGCGCTTGCCTCCTACGTTCCGCTTTGTTCGGCTAGGTGTGTAAAGGGAGAGCCACTGCGATTGTGCTTCCAGCTCACATGGTTAAGCACCTCAGTGGAGAAAGCCGAAAACTGACTGTCACAATAAGCGTAAACTGGTCAGCGATCCGATGACGGTGTTAAACGACGGGCCATTCATAACAATGCCGAAGTGTTTACGGCTTGACCTCGACTGTCGCCGAACACTACCGGGGCTATTAGCGGCCTCCCAAACTAAATCCTTGATATTTTGCTCTTACATTGAGCTGAGGTTTCATGATCATGCTTAGCATGACAACCCAAAGAAAGGAACCGATAAGCGGGACTATTTTCTTTGGAAGACATTTCTTACATTATGATAATATAACATATCTCTCTGTGTACCTTTGTTTATAAAACCGTATGGCCAGATTGCCTTGTTTGTTATAAATCTCTGCCCTCATAAAGGCTTTATAAAGTAGGACAAACACTCCTCGGCTATTGGCCGAGGAGGTGGAAGCCGATGGTCGGTCAACAAAGTTTTGTACAATGCGGATCCGAGCATTAATGATGTAAAGTACTTGGATACATAGAGTCATTACACTTAATTTGTGATTTACTATGGATATCAATCCTTAATTCGGCCACCCGTGCCCGCATTAAGGGTCGGGGGCTACTGGGCTTCGGTCTTATTATTTACAAATATTAAAGGGGCACATCGATCCCCTGATCTGGTGTTGCCACCCGACCAGTGTCTCTGGGGCTACTGCATTGCCTGTCCAATGCAGAAAATTTTAAGTGTAATGATCTCCGAGGAGATTTTGATCCTCAGGTTGGTTGGCCGCACCCAACCCGAGTCTTGAGGACTGAGCACGCCGCTTTTTGTGTCCCGAAGTATTACGCTGAGCTTGGACTTGATCCTCAGACCGATTTTGCAAATCAACCTGAGTCTCAGCGGCTAGCGGTCTTATGTCATCCTTCATATGCATCTCGGGTTTTAGACCGATACCCACCTTGAGGGCTACTGGCTATGTATCTCGGCAGAGAATAAATTGCACCAATCAAAAATATTGACAAAAATCGGCCCACATTCGGGGTGGTGCACCACCTCGGAAGCAGTCTGGCATAAAGCTCGGGCGCTAGTGGCTGGCTCCATAGATGGCATTTCCGGCATTAAGCTCGGCTAAACTCCTTCAATCTTCTTTGAACCAAGGTGATTTTCGACACCTCGGATACAGTCCGGCGTTGGAGCTTGGATACATAGTCCGGCGTTGGAGCTCGGATACAGTCTGGCGTTGGAGCTTGGATACATAGTCCGGCGTTGGAGCTCGGATACAGTCTGGCGTTGGAGCTTGGATACATAGTCCGGCGTTGGAGCTCGGATACATTCCGGCGTTAGAGCTGGGAAGCGGTCCGACGTTGGTGCTCAGCTGCAAAAGATACCTCGAATGCAGTCCGGTGTTGGAGCTCGGACGCAAGAGGACGCTGACGCCCGGGAACAACTTCAAACCCGAGGTGTGGCATAAAAATAACAAGGCATTGATAAAGGCCGGAAACTTAAAGGGGCTCCTCGGATACCTGACGTGTAAACTCGTCGAATGCATTTCGGCGATCCTCAAGATCGAAGATGAGAAGATTTGTTGAACCACTTTTCAAGACCGACGACTGAAGAAGAAGAACGGTTCGGAAGAATCGAGGAGCGTCCCTAAACTTGAAGACCGGTTCACGGGGGCTACTGACGGTGTCCTGGACTAGGGGGTACTCACCACGTCGTCTTCGGATCTGTTAGATTGGGCCGAGGACCCCCAGGGCTGTATACTCATGGGCCAACCCGGACAGCTGCCGCATACAAGGAAGATTCCACAAGACTTGGCGATCAAGACAAGGACTCCTCTCCACCGGCGTATTCGGCTAGGACTCTTGTTATCCTAGGCCTCTGGTGCATTATATAAACCAGGGCCAGGCTAGTCGATAGATCATATATACAACAATCATACCATAGGCTAGCTTCTAGGGTTTAGCCTCTCTGATCTCGTGGTAGATCTACTCTTGTACTACCCATATCATCAATATTAATCAAGCACGAGTAGGGTTTTACCTCCATGGAAAGGGCCCGAACCTGGGTAAAAACATCGTGTCCCTTATCTCTTGTTACCATCCGCCTAGACGCACAGTTCGGGACCCCCTACCCGAGATCCGCCGGTTTTGACACCGACATTGGTGCTTTCATTGAGAGTTCCGTTGTGTGTTCGGCAAAAGGTCGATGGCTCGCCTGCAGATCAACTGCGACTTCGGCATCTTCGTCACCAGCTCGACTGGTCACCTTGGTTCGACCAAGGACTGCGCCCTACCTCCGATCGTCATGTTCGGATGAGGGCCTTCATCAACATCAGCTCCGACCTCTATCAATATAATGGAGGAATCATCCAGGGAGCCCGGGGGCTCAACGTCAACATTGCCCTTGGGCGACCGTGCTGTTTTTCTGGACAGCGAACTTGTATCCGCCGTCACCGCCTCCTCGAGCGTCGGTTTGACGATTGCTTCGGTGGAATAGTGCGGAATTACGTCTACAACAGCCACGCTAAATTTCGTCGAGTTCCGATGGAGGAATCTCCGACAATCTACGATATATCGGAGCCCTGTCAAATCTGGACGAGAATCTGGACGAGTTTAGGGCGTGGTGTCCAGCTTCTAGCTCGGACCTCCTTTAGAAGATCCAACCGTTGATCGACTGCGGAATTCCTATATCTACCACCCCTCAAAATTTCAGCTCGATCCGACCGTACAAACTCCGGGAACCTTCCGATTATTGCATCACTTTTCGGATCTGTTTTCTGCGCGAAAACAAATCCGACCCGAGTTTGTCGTTTTTACGAACACGATTTCGGACATCCTCTTTGAAGGAAGTTTTGTATGGGGTATTGTGTTTTGTTGCCGAACACATCCCACTAACTTTAAAATCTTTTGAACATGATCTTCAATATCATGCTGGTGTCAAACCAATCCGGCAATATTGCTCCACTACCGCAGACCGCATCGGCGAGGCCGCACTATTGCTTCTTCAAGCTGGTGTCCATCACGCCGACCTACTTCGACATCTCGGCTGGACCGGGGGCTTCGCCATCTCTTCATCAACCTACTCCGGACACTTCGGCGTCGCTAGCCGACCAGCTCCGTCACGTTAGCTGGACCGAGGGCTTTGCCTCGGCGAGCCAACCTTTGCCAGCATTGCCATGCCGTCGTTTTATCGCCCATCAGGCAATGGGTGCACGGATCGAGTCCCAATTTTGGGAATCACCTTCCTTCGGATTGCTACAACAAATAAACCAGGTGCTATTAATCCCAGTATTTTTTGCTTGTGTGGGTTCATTTTTCTCAAGGAATTATTACTACGGTTTGTCCATCATATGTACGGGTCTATCAAATGGTGGCGCATTAACGGCGATCGCATGGTGGTTCGGTCGGGTTTCCGTACATAGTCCGTAACGCCGCATCCGAGCTCGGACCGACCTGTGAATTCAGGCTTTACACGCCTTTACCGCATCACGCCGACGCCCTGCATCGACATTGACTTCGGCGCCAGGCCATATTTCTTTTATTACTCACTTTGCGTAAATTATTTATTATGCAACGATTTTTTTAATGATCATTATTACTATTATCTCCGGTTTGCACCATTTTTTGTGCACAGGAAACTGATTCGGGGACTTCGGCGTCACTTTGCCGGTCTGCATTGACCGTGCTATGTCACCACTTGAGCGTGTCGAGCTCTCCGCTCCGCCACCTCGGGACCGGCTTGGGGGATGGAACCTTGTCCCGTATCAAGCTCGGACCGCGTCATCAATACCGAACACATTAACCAGCTAAGTTGCCTTCATGCTCAAAGCTTAAATTTCTAACTTGTGTTCGGCTCGACCAAGCATTATACCTTTTTGGAAAAATGTTGCTTGTAAAAAAATTTCTTGTCCAAACTTTGTTTGTGACGCATAAATTCAAATACCCAATTCATTTGGGGCTTCCTTCATGAAGCTTTTCCTCTTGCATATGATTATATACGGCTTCGTTCCTTGTTCGTGTATTACGCCACAATATGCACCATATTGACTTAAGCGATTTGCAAGCTGGGTTGCCTCGCTCCTGTGTTTACCCCTACGTTCCCGATTGTTCGGCTAGGGAGTAAAGGGAGAACCTCTGCGATTTTCACGACCGGGTCATCGGAGCCGGACCTCAAACTGGGTGAAGCCGAAAGCTAGCGCTCTTATAGTTTTCAATGATGGTCGGCACACAACGAAACTCATGAGTACAAAAAATCTATTGCACAAGTCTCATAATAACAATGAGCACCGAAGAAAGGTATCGGTGGAGGTACTATTTTGTTCGAAGATGCTTCTTACACTTCGCAGTAATATAGCATAAGTTCCCTGAGCGTGCTATGTCTGTTACAACCTTATGGCCTGATTGCCTGGTTATTGGAAACACCGTCGATATTCTCGACAGATGGAGTACATAACACTTTTCGGTCCTTGACCGAAGAGGGAGAAGCCGACGGTCGGTTAAGACGCGTTTAAAGTTCGGGTGAACATAGATATGATATAAGTACTTCGGTACATGCAATCATTCTTTTACCCAAGTCACTTGGGGGCTCTTAAATTTATATGAGCCGTTTTATGATAAGTGTTCTTCTTCTTGGTCGTTGCAAAGTTAAAGCACGACAGAAGCACTTCTTTCGCTAAGGCCAATTTTCGGATTGGCACCGAACACTTGATCTCGTTCGGATGTCAAGTTTTTACTGATGTTTTTTTTTTGGTTTTCCAAGCTTATGGCACTTTTTAAACTATTTGTGTGTTTTCAGCACAAGTCTCGCAGTGCAACGCCGGACACCTTTAGAGATTCGGCAAAAACATTATCGGATATTGCTATATATGCATCGGTTTCGAATTGTGTCTTCGTTCAATAGTTGGGTTGCCCGGCTCCTGCGCTTGCCTCCTATGTTCCGCTTTGTTCGGCTAGGTGTGTAAAGGGAGAGCCACTGCGATTGTGCTTCCAGCTCACATGGTTAAGCACCTCAGTGGAGAAAGCCGAAAATTGACTGTCACAATAAGCGTAAACTGGTCAGCGATCCGATGACGGTGTTAAACGACGAGCCATTCATAACAATGGCCGAAGTGTTTACGGCTTGACTTCGACTGTCGCCAAACACTACCGGGGGCTATTAACTGGCCTCCCAAGCTAAATCCTCGATATTTTGCTCTTACATTGGAGCTAAGGTTTCATGATCATGCTTAGCATGACAACCCAAAGAAAGGAACCGATAGCGGGACTATTTTCTTTGGAAGACATTTCTTACATTAATGTAATATAACATATCTCTCTGTGTACCTTTGTTTATAAAACCGTATGGAGATTGCCTTGTTTGTTATAAATCCCTGCCCTCATAAAGGCTTTATAAAGTAGGACAAACACTCCTCGGCTATTGGCCGAGGAGGTGGAAGCCGATGGTCGGTCAACAAAGTTTTGTACAATGCGGATCCGAGCATTAATGATGTAAAGTACTTGGATACATAGAGTCATTACACTTAATTTGTGATTTACTATGGATATCAATCCTTAATTCGGCCACCCGTGCCCGCATTAAGGGTCGGGAACTCTTGGGCTTGGGCTTATTATTTACAAATATTAAAGGGCACATCGATCCCCGATGCGGTGTTGCCACCCGACCCGATGTCTCGGGGGCTCTTGCATTACTGTCCAATGCAGAAAATTTTAAGTGTATCTGAGTCTCGAGGAGATTTTGATCCTCGGGTTGGTTGGCCGCACCCAACCTGAGTCTTGAGGATCGAGCACGCCGCTTTTGTGTCCCAAGTATTCTCGCCGAGCTTGGACTTGATCCTCGGACCGATTTTGCAAATCAACTTTGAGTCTCGGTGACTAAGCGGTCTTACGTCATCCTTCATGTGCATCTCGGGTTTTAGACCGATACCCACCTTGAGGGCTATCGGCTATGTATCTCGGCAGAGAATAAATTGCACCAATCAAAATATTGACAAAAATCGGCCCACATTCGGGTGGTGCACCACCTCGGAAGCGATCCGCATAAAGCTCGGGCGCTAGTGGCTGGCTCCATAGATGGCATTTACGGCATTAAGCTCGGCTAAACTCCTTCAATCTTCTTTGAACCAAGGTGATTTTCGACACCTCGGATACAGTCCGGCGTTGGAGCTTGGATACATAGTCCGGCGTTGGAGCTCGGATACAGTCTGGCGTTGGAGCTTGGATACATAGTCCGGCGTTGGAGCTCGGATACAGTCTGGCGTTGGAGCTTGGATACATAGTCCGGCGTTGGAGCTCGGATACATTCCGGCGTTAGAGCTGGGAAGCGGTCCGACGTTGGTGCTCGGCTGCAAAAGATACCTCGAATATAGTCCGGCGTTAGAGCTCGGACGCAAGAGGACACTGCCCCCCGGGAATAACTTCAAACCCGAGGTGTGGCATAAAAATAACAAGGCATTGATAAAGTCCGGAAACTTAAAGGGGCTCCTCGGATACCTGATGTGTAAACTCGTCGAATGCATTTCGGCGATCCTCAAGATCGAAGATGAGAAGATTTGTTGAACCAGTTTTCAAGACCGACGACTGAAGAAGAAGAACGGTTCGGAAGAATCGAGGAGCGTCCCTAAACTTGAAGACCGGTTCACGGGGGCTACTGACGGTGTCCTGGACTAGGGGGTACTCACCACGTCGTCTTCGGATCTGTTAGATTGGGCCGAGGACCCCCAGGGCCATATACTCATGGGCCAGCCCGGACAGCTGCCGCATACAAGGAATATTCCACAAGACATGGCGATCTAGACAAGGACTCCTCTCCACCGGCGTATTCGGCTAGGACTCTTGTTATCCTAGGCCTCTGGTGCATTATATAAACCAGGGCCAGGCTAGTCGATAGATCATATATACAACAATCATACCATAGGCTAGCTTCTAGGGTTTAGCCTCTCTGATCTCGTGGTAGATCTACTCTTGTACTACACATATCATCAATATTAATCAAGCAGGAGTAGGGTTTTACCTCCATGGAAAGGGCCCGAACCTGGGTAAAAACATCGTGTCCCTTATCTCTTGTTACCATCCGCCTAGACGCACAGTTCGGGACCCCCTACCCGAGATCCGCCGGTTTTGACGCCGACATTGGTGCTTTCATTGTGAGTTCCGTTATGTGTTCGGCAAAAGGTCGATGGCTCGCCTGCAGATCAACTGCGACTTCGGCATCTTCGTCACCACCGACCGGGTCACCTTGGTTCGACCAAGGATCGCGCTTCTACCTCCGATCGTCATGTTGGATGAGGGCCTTCATCAACATCAGCTCCGACCTCTATCAATATAATGGAGGAATCATCCAGGAGCCCGGGGCTCAACGTCAACATTGCCCTTGGGCGACCGTGTTTGTTTTTACGGACAGCGAACTTGTATCCGCCGTCACCGCCTCCTCGGCGTCGATTTGACGATTGCTTCGGTGGAATAGTGCGGAATTACGTCTACAACAGCCACGCTAAATTTCGCCGAGTTCGATGGAGGAATCTCCGACAATCAACGATATACCGGAGCCCTGTCAAATCTGGACGAGAATCTGGACGAGTTTAGGCCGTGGTGTCCAGCTTCTAGCTCGGACCTCCTTTAGAAGATCCAACCGTTGATCGACTGCGGAATTCCTATATCTACCACCCCTCAAAATTTCAGCTCGATCCGACCGTACAAACTCCGGGAACCTTCCGATTATTGCATCACTTTTCGGATCTGTTTTCTGCGCGAAAACAAATCCGACCCGAGTTTGTCCTTTTTACGAACACGATTTCGGACATCCTCTTTGAAGGAAGTTTTGTATGGGGTATTGTGTTTTGTTCCCGAACACATCCCACTAACTTTAAAATCTTTTGAACATGATCTTCAATATCATGCTGGTGTCAAACCAATCCGGCAATATTGCTCCACGGCTGCAGACCTGCATCGGCAGGGCCGCACTATTGCTTCTTCAAGCTGGTGTCCATCACGCTGACCTACTTCGACATCTCGGCTGGACCGGGGGCTTCGCCATCTCTTCATCAACCTACTCCGGACACTTCGGCGTCGCTTAGCCGACCAGCTCCACACGTTAGCTGGACCGAGGGCTTTGCCTCCATGAGCCAACCTTTGCCAAAGATTGCCATGCCGTCGCTTTTATCGCCCATCAGGCAATGGGTGCACGGATCGAGTCCCAATTTTGGGAATCACCTTCCTTCGGATTGCTGCAACAAATAAACCAGGTGCTATTAATCCCAGTATTTTTTGCTTGTGTGGGTTCATTTTTCTCAAGGAATTATTACTCTGGTTTGTCCATCATATGTACACAGGTCTATCAAATGGTGGCGCGTGATTAACGACAATCGCATGGTGGTTCGGTCGGTTTCAGACATAGTCCGGCGAACGCCGCATCCGGAGCTCGGACCGACCTGTGAATTCAGGCTTTGCCACGCCTTTACCGCATCACGCCGACGCCCTGCATCGATATTGACTTCGGCGCCAGGCCATATTTCTTTTATTACTCACTTTGCGTAAATTATTTATTATGCAACGATTTTTTTAATGATCATTATTACTATTATCTCCGGTTCGCACCATTTTTTGTGCACAGGAAACTGATCCGGGGACTTCGGCGTCACTTTGTCGGTCTGCATTGACCGTGCTATGTCACCACTTCAGCGTGTCGAGCTCTTCGCTCCGCCACCTCGGGACCGGCTTGGGGGATGGAACCTTGTCCCGTATCAAGCTCGGACCGCGTCATCAATACCGAGCACATTAACCAGCTAAGTTGCCTTCATGCTCAAAGCTTAAATTTCTAACTTGTGTTCGGCTCGACCAAGCATTATACTTTTTTGGAAAAATGTTGCTTGTAAAAAAATTTCTTGTCCAAACTTTGTTTGTGACGCATAAATTCAAATACCCAATTCATTTGGGGGCTTCCTTCATGAAGCTTTTCCTCTTGCATATGATTATATACGGCTTCGTTCCTTGTTCGTGTATTACGCCACAATATGCACCATATTGACTTAAGCGATTTGCAAGCTGGGTTGCCTCGCTCCTGTGTTTACCCCTACGTTCCCGATTGTTCGGCTAGGGAGTAAAGGGAGCACCTCTGCGATTTTCACGACCGGGTCATCGGAGCCGGACCTCAGACTGGGTGAAGCCGAAAGCTAGCGCTCTTATAGTTTTCAATGATGGTCGGCACACAACGAAACTCATGAGTACAAAAAATCTATTGCACAAGTCTCATAATAACAATGAGCACCGAAGAAAGGTATCGGTGGAGGTACTATTTTGTTCGAAGATGCTTCTTACACTTCGCAGTAATATAGCATAAGTTCCCTGAGCGTGCTATGTCTGTTACAACCTTATGGCCTGATTGCCTGGTTATTGGAAACACCGTCGATATTCTCGACAGATGGAGTACATAACACTTTTCGGTCCTTGAACAAGAGGGAGAAGCCGACGGTCGGTTAAGACGCCGCGTTTAAAGTTCGGTTGAACATAGATATGATATAAGTACTTCGGTACATGCAATCATTCTTTTACCCAAGTCACTTGGGGGCTCTTAAATTTATATGAGCCGTTTTATGATAAGTGTTCTTCTTCTTGGTCGTTGCAAAGTTAAAGCACGACAGAAGCACTTCTTTCGCTAAGGCCAATTTTCGGATTGGCACCGAACACTTGATCTCGTTCGGACGTCAAGTTTTTACTGACGTTTTTTTGGTTTTCCAAGCTTATGGCACTTTTTAAACTATTTGTGTGTTTTCAGCACAAGTCTCGCAGTGCAACGCCGGACACCTTTAGAGATTCGGCAAAAACATTCTCGGATATTGCTATATATGCATCGGTTTCGAATTGTGTCTTCGCTCAATAGTTGGGTTGCCCGGCTCCTGCGCGTGCCTCCTACGCCCGCTTTGTTCGGCTAGGTGTGTAAAGGGAGAGCCACTGCGATTGTGCTTCCAGCTCACATGGTTAAGCACCTCAGTGGAGAAAGCCGAAAACTGACTGTCACAATAAGCGTAAACTGGTCAGCGATCCGATGACGGTGTTACACGAGGGGCCATTCATAACAATGGCCGAAGTGTTTACGGCTTGACTTCGACTGTCGCCGAACACTACCGGGGGCTATTATCTGGCCTCCCAAACTAAATCCTCGATATTTTGCTCTTACATTGGAGCTGAGGTTTCATGATCATGCTTAGCATGACAACCCAAAGAAAGGAACCGATAGCGGGACTATTTTCTTTGGAAGACATTTCTTACGTTAATGATAATATAACATATCTCTCTATGTACCTTTGTTTATAAAACCGTATGGCAGATTGCCTTGTTTGTTATAAATCTACGCCTCCCTCATAAAGGCTTTATAAAGTAGGACAAACACTCCTCGGCTATTGGCCGAGGAGGTGGAAGCCGATGGTCGGTCAACAAAGTTTAATACAATGCGGATCCGAGCATTAATGATGTAAAGTACTTGGATACATAGAGTCATTACACTTAATTTGTGATTTACTATGGATATCAATCCTTAATTCGGCCACCCGTGCCCGCATTAAGGGTCGGGGGCTACTGGGCTTCGGGCTTATTATTTACAAATATTAAAGGGGCACATCGATCCTCGATTCGGTGTTGCCACCCGACCCGATGTCTGGGGCTACTGCATTGCCTGTCCAATGCAGAAAATTTTAAGTGTAATATGATCTCCGAGGAGATTTTGATCCTCGTTGGTTGGCCGCACCCAACCCGAGTCTTGAGGACTGAGCACGCCGCTTTTGTGTCCCAAGTATTCTGCCGAGCTTGGACTTGATCCTTAGACCGATTTTGCAAATCAACACGAGTCTCGGCGGCTAAGCGGTCTTATGTCATCCTTCATGTGCATCTCGGTTTTAGACCGATACCCACCTTGAGGGCTACTGGCTATGTATCTCGGCAGAGAATAAATTGCACCAATCAAAAATATTGACAAAAATCGGCCCACATTCGGGGTGGTGCACCACCTCGGAAGCAGTCCGGCATAAAGCTCGAGCGCTAGTGGCTGGCTCCATAGATGGCATTTCCGGCATTAAGCTCGGCTAAACTCCTTCAAACTTCTTTGAACCAAGGTGATTTTCGACACCTCGGATACAGTCCGGCGTTGGAGCTTGGATACATAGTCCGGCGTTGGAGCTCGGATACAGTCTGGCGTTGGAGCTTGGATACATAGTCTGGCGTTGGAGCTCGGATACATTCCGGCGTTAGAGCTGGGAAGCGGTCCGGCGTTGATGCTCGGCGCGTTGGAGCTCGGACGCAAGAGGACGCTGCCGCCCGGGAACAACTTCAAACCCGAGGTGTGGCATAAAAATAACAAGGCATTGATAAAGGCCGGAAACTTAAAGGGCTCCTCGGATACCCGACGTGTAAAATCGTCGAATGCATTTCGCGATCCTCAAGATCGAAGATGAGAAGATTTGTTGAACCAGTTTTCAAGACCGACGATCAAGATGAAGAACGGTTCGGAAGAATCGAGGAGCGTCCCTAAACTTGAAGACCGGTTCAGGGGGCTACTGACGGTGTCCTGGACTAGGGGGTACTCACCACGTCGTCTCCGGATCTGTTAGATTGGGCCGAGGACCCCTGTGGTCAGATACTCATGGGCCATCCTGACAGCCGCATACAAGGAAGATTCCACAAGACTTGGCGATCAAGACAAGGACTCCTCTCCACCGGCGATTCGGCTAGGACTCTTGTTATCCTAGGCCTCTGGTGCATTATATAAACCAGGGCCAGGCTAGTCGATAGATCATATATACAACAATCATACCATAGGCTAGCTTCTAGGGTTTAGCCTCTCTGATCTCGTGATAGATCTACTCTTGTACTACCCATATCATCAATATTAATAAAGCAGGAGTAGGGTTTTACCTCCATCGAGAGGGCCCGAACCTGGGTAAAAACATCGTGTCCTCCTGTTACCATCCGCCTAGACGCACAGTTCGGGACCCCCTACCCGAGGTCCGCCGGTTTTGACACCGACCATCATCTTGAGCTTGTGTCCCTTTGAAAGAAGTAGGATCATACTTCTCTTGTTGAGGAACAAACTTTGTCTTGGGGTATTGATCTTCTTCCCACTCAACTCCATTGGCATTGAACTTTCGTTCAAAACCAATACCTTGGTTCTTCCGGTGCCTTCCTTGCTTGCGTACAATTTCCTCGAATTGCTTACTCCCGGCAAGTCTCTTGTAAACACTTTTCTCTATAATTCCCTTCAATAAGCTATTTTCTTGCTCAAGTGTAACTTGGCTAAGAGAATCATTAGTGGAATCAAGAGAACTACTAGAAGCAACAATATTGGATTTAGCATGATTACTGTTACTACTAGAGGAAGAATCTTTCTTGTTCTTATTACTAGACTTGACTTGAGGCATCTAAGTGGATAAGAGTAAACGCTTGGCAATGTAAGAAGAACTTTTCTTGCGAAGATCATCATTGATTGCCTTTAAGAACTCATGCTCTTGCTCAAGGTTGAGCTTTTCAAAGCGTAATTTCTCATGAGTCCTTAAAAGTTCACGGTGATCTCCTAAGATAGTTTCATGAGCTAACTTAAGAGTGTTTAGTTCTTTAGTTAGAAACTCAATCTTCTCCTTATCATTTTCATTCGTTTCATCTTGATTAGCATGATTAATTGACGTTTCATCATAGTATTCATCACTAGAGTTGTCAACAAGTAAATCATCATCACCTAACAAGTCATCTTCATCACTATTGAAATCAACATACTGTGGTGTGATACCTTTGGACCTTTGGCCATGAAGCATCTTCCAATTCCTTCATTGGGTGAATCAAATATGTCGTAGGAGTTGGTTGATACAAGTGCTAGACCGGAAACACCTTCATCTTGAGTATATTCGGAGTCGGAGTGATAGCTTCTCTCGGAGTGATTGTCGGAGTCGGAACCGGATACCCATTCACCAACATGAGCTTGATGTCTTCGTTTTGTGTAGCTCCTTACTTGTCCTTCCTTTCCGAATCCTTGCTTCTCCGAGAGGGTCTTTGTTCATAATGATCATCCTTACTCCTTCTCTCCCTTGATGGTGATTCTTCTCTTCTACTTCTCCTTTTAGGAGAATCTTCTCTTCTTTTTTAGGGGGCCGTACACTCATTGGAGTAGTCTCCGGGTCTTCCACAATTGTAGCAATTACGCTCTCGACTAGAAGATCTTTTGTCATTGTAGGACCTTGACTTGGAACTTCTCTCTTTGCTTCTACTCTTGTAGAACTTGTTGAAGTTCTTCACCATTAGGCTCAATTCTTCATTGAAGGTTTGTTTCTCACTTGATGATGTGGGAGCTTCACATGAGGCTTTGTAAGCACCACTTGACTTGTTATGGAGCTCCTCCTTATCCTTGAGTGACATCTCATGAGCAACAATTCTTCCAATGACTTCCGTCAGCTTGAGGTCTTTGTAATTGGGCATCATTTGGATCAATGTGCATACGGTATCATATTTTCCATCCAAGGCTCTTAGGATCTTCTTGATGATGAATTTGTCGGTCATCTCTTCACTTCCTAAGCCGGCAATCTCATTTGTGATAAGAGCAAGCCTAGAGTACATTTCAGCGATACCTTCACCATCCTTCATTTTGAACTTGTCAAGTTGACTTTGAAGCACGTCCAACTTGGATTCCTTGACGGAGTCGATACCTTCGTGCATATCAATCAAAGTATCCCAAATTTCTTTTTGCATTCTCAAGACGGCTGATTTTGTTGAATTCTTCGGGGCACAATCCGTTGAAGAGGATATCACAAGCTTGAGCATTGTATTGCAGCATCTTCAACTCTTCCGCAGTAGCTTCACGGTTTGGTTCTCTCCCATCAAAGAATTCACCTTGCAAGACAATACACACAATAGCCCAAACGGCGGGGTTATGTCCAAGAATATGCATTTTCATCTTATGCTTCTAACTAGCAAAAATTAGTACCATCAAAGTAAGGATCTCTACGGTGATAATTTCCCTCGCTAGACGCATACTCTCCTAGGTTGTGAAACCAAGGCTATGACCACCAAAAGCTATGGAAATCAAAGCAAATGGAGACCAAAGCTCTGATACCACTTGTAGGATCGAAATTATGTCTAGAGGGGGGTGATTAGACTACTTGACCAAATAAAAATCTAGCCTTTTCCCAATTTTAGTTCTTGGCTGATTTTAGCAACTTAGAACAAGTCAAGCAAGCATGCAAAGAGTATATGAGCATCGGAAAGTAAAGCATGCAACTTGCAAGAATGTAAATGGAAGGGTTTGGAGGATTCAAACGCAATTGGAGACACAGATGTTTTTGTCGTGGTTCCGGTAGGTGGTGTTATCGTACATCCATGTTGATGGAGACTTCAACCCACAAAGGGTAACTGTTGCGCGAGTCCATGGAGGGCTCCACCCACAAAGGGTCCACGAAGAAGCAACCTTGTCTATCCCACCATGGCCGTCACCCACGAAGGACTTGCCTCACTAGCGGTAGATCTTCATGAAGTAGGCGATCTCATTCTCTTACAAACTCCTTGGTTCAACTCCGCAATCTTGTCGGAGGCTCCCAAGTGACACCTAGCCAATTTAGGAGACACCACTCTCCAAGAAGTAACAAATGGTGTGTTGATGATGAACTCCTTGCTCTTGTGCTTCAAATGATAGTCTCCCCAACACTCAACTCTCTCTCACAGGATTTGGATTTGGTGGAAAGAAGATTTGAGTGGAAAGCAACTTGGGGAAGGCTAGAGATCAAGATTCATATGGTAGGAATGGAATATCTTGGTCTCAACACAAGTGTAGGTGGTTCTCTCTAAGAAAATGTAGGTTGGAAGTGTAGGTTCGTTCTGATGGCTCTCTCCACGAATGAAGAGGAGGTGGAGGGGTATTTATAGCCTCCACACAAAATCTAACCCTTACACACAATTTGCCAAACTTGGTGGGACCGAATTGATAAACTCGGTCGGACCGATTCAGCAAATCTAGTGACCGTTAGGATTTTCGGTGCGACCGACATGCAACTCGGTAGGACCGATATGGTTAGGGTTAGGGCATAACGTAATCTCGGTGAGACTGATTACACAAACTCGGTAAGACCGATTTTGGTAATAAGCTAACCAGAGAGTTGGTCAGGTAAACTCGGTGGGACCGATTCGCTCATTTCGATGAGACCGAAATGTTACAAAAGGGAAACCGAGAGTTTACATTGCAATCTCGGTGGGACCTGTGACGCCCCCGATTCAAGCATACACTAATCATGCACGCAAACGTGTACAATCAAGATCAGGGACTCACGGGAAGATATCACAACACAACTCTAAAACATAAATAAGTCATACAAGCATCATAATACAAGCTAGGGGCCTCGAGGGCTCGAATACAAGTGCTCGATCATAGACGAGTCAGCGTAAGCAACAATATCTCAGTACAGACATAAGTAAACAAGTTGCCATAATATGGCTAGCACAAACTGGGATACAGATCGAAAGAAGTGCAGGCCTCCTGCCTGGGATCCTCCTAACTACTCCTGGTGGACGTCAGCGGGCTGCACGTAGTAGTAGGCACCACCAGTGTAGTAGGAGTCGTCGTCAACGGTGGCGTTTGGCACCTGGACTCCAGCATCTAGTTGCAACAACCAGAAAGAAAGGAAAGGGGGAAAAGGGGGGAGAAAGCAACCGTGAGTACTCATCCAAAGTACTCGCAAGCAAGGAGCTACACTACATATGCATGGGTATATGTGTAAAGGGCCATATCAAGGACCGAATCGCAGAATGCCGTAATAAGAGGGGATAACTAATCCTCGTCAAGACTACGCTCGCAGCCTCTGCCTTGGCAAAGATGTAGAAGAGAGTAGATCAAGTCCTCCAAGTAGCATCGCATAGCATAATCCTACCCGGCGATCCCTCCTCGTTGCCTGTTAGAGAGCGATCACCGGGTTGTATCTCGCACTTGGAAGGGTGTGTTTTATTAAGTATCCGGTTCTAGTTGTCATAAGGTCAAGGTACAACTCCAAGTCGCCTGTTATCAAGATCATGGCTATTCGAATAGATAAACTTCGCTGCAGGGTGCACCACATAACCCAACACGCCGATCCCATTTGGCGGACACACTGCTCGGGTCATGCCCGCCACGGAAGATCAACACGCCACGACCCCACCTAGGCCAACAGAGAGGTCAAGACGCCGGTTTAAACCTAAGCGCGACAGGGTCCGGGCCCATCGCCTTAGCACACCTGCACGCTATGCACGCTGGCCGGAAGGCACCTAGCCTAGCGTGCGTCCGGTCCAATCCGGCGTGCGCAGCTCAGTCGCTGACGTCACGAAGGCTTCGGCTGATACACGATGCCGAGTGCCCATATCTTTCCCACGTAGTTGGTTAGTGCGTATAGACCAAATGGCTAGACTCAGATCAAATACCAAGATCTCGTTAAGCGTGTTAATTATGTAACCGCAGACACCGATCAGGGCCAGGCCCACCTCTCACCCAGGTAGTCTCATCCTGCCCTGACGCTCCGCCACAAAGATCCACACAGAGGGCCGTTGGGACAAAGGTCCTTTCAGCCCCCAATCCGTGAATCACTCGCGGGTGCTCCACGAGCCGACCCGACTTTAGTCACCATATGCATCATGTATAAAGTATATAGTATATACCCGTGACCACCTCCCGAGTGATCACGGCCCGATAGTATAGCATGGCAGACGGACAAGAATGTAGGGCCACTGATGGAATACTAGCATCCTATACTAAGCATGTAGGATTGCAGGTAAAGGTAACAACAGTAGTAGCAAGGACATGCTATGCATCAGGATAGGATTAACGGAAAGCAGTAACATGCTACACTACTCTAATGCAAGCAGTAGAGAGTAGAATAGGCGATATTTGGTGATCAAGGGGGGGATTTCCTGGTTGCTCTGGCAAGTTGTAGCGACCCGACCTCAGACGGTCAAGCCTCTGTGTTTCGTACATGCCATCCTCGACCAAGATATTGGCACACACAGACATCAATGTATATATCAAAGTGCAATCACATGTATAAATAACGTAAAATGATATATACCTCATAATACTCAGCGGAAACAATCAAACGGGTGTGGAGCCCCATCAACGCCATCGGCAGGTTGAGTGTAGACCGTAACCCTGTATCGTAACTCTTACTCGTCGAAGAAAATCCTGCAACATGATACGTTGCAGCCGTGTAGGTCAGTACATTGAATGTACCGGCAAGATCACAACAAGAGAAAACAGATGATAAACTATACTATATGCAGTATGGCTTTGTGGCTCAGATTCTGAGTTTTGTTTATGTAAAAGCTGGTTTTATTTTCCCTACATCAAAGGAATAAATGAAGTCTGTACTATGGAGTTTTCTATCATGACATGGTTCCGCCAACCGATGTCTCATAGCCCAAATTCATCATAAGTTGCCCACAATTAAGTTATCGATCCGGTGTTGAGAGTTCCGAGATAGATCCAAGTCCAGATGCTCAAATTGTCCGTGAATCGGGACACGGCTAATCGATTAGGTTTTAACCCACAGCAGAGGATTGTACACTTTACCCGCAAGATTCGATCCCTCTTTTTACGTTCTCGCACTTCAGGGTGTTTGAGAACAAGACGACCGAAACATGGCCTTCCGAAGAGTTCCTCTGACCACTGTCCGGTGCTCATCCAATCCTACTGTAGTTCTACATCTGCTAGCATCGTCCCAGCCAGAGTCACCACTAAGGTCAACCAAGCCAGAGCCCATAATGACTTGCGGTTGCTGCACGGTAAGCTTCCGGGCATGAAGTATTCTTCCGTCTCTTTGAGTCTGGGTGAAGCTTTCCGCAAGATGTCATCGCGCTTCTCCATGCATCCCGGCCAACCACTGGATTCTCCAGGGTGCCCGTCAACCATCCTTCACCCAGTAGTGTATATTGAATTCTTGTCTCGAGTGTTGAAGTCTTGAGGCCTTTGAAGATGCAGTCCTTGCAGATTCCATCATGGAGTTGTCGTCATTGACGTAGATCCTCCATTCTCACACCACTCCCGAGCACTCATACCAACCCCGTCTACTATAGCGTAGCATTAAAATAAATAACGTCCCAGGCTTGGTAACAGGGTGATGGGTTCCTACCTCATGCATACTACTCAACTACAAGGATTCAATAACACTACTGAGGAGTGGTTGCAAAGATGCCACTAAATGCAATAAAACATAGGTATGAAAGCATGGTCAAAGTGAACTTGCCTGGTAATACTTGATGAAGATAACAACGATTAAGAGAAAATGACTTGGTAGAACTAATCGTCACTCCGTTGAAAATCTATATAGTCAAACATAGCATTCATATAAGCAAACATCCTAGCAAACAATTTTAACACTCATAATAACAATTAAAACAAAAACTCAATAATAAAACTCCAACAAAGTCCAAAGAAGCTTCAAATAAAACTAGAAAGAAAAACTACTAACGAAAATCTATGACTTTGCTACAAGCATCTAACATAGTTTTGCCCTAAGTAAAAAAAAAACTTAACAGCAATTAAAAAACTAAACTAATAATTTAACAGAAAATAAAAAGTAAAACAACTAAGTTAACATAAAGTAATTTTTTCATAAAATTTTATTTGCAAAAAGAAACAAATAAAAAACTGTTATAAAACTCTAACTATGACCTATAGAAGGTTTCATACAAAACTAAGGAAAATAAAATTTTTTTAAATAAAAATAAATTTTTCTCCTGTTTTCTAACAGAAACACAACTAATTTTGTCAAAAGTGACAAAAAGAAATAATTTAAAACTAATAAAAACAATAAAGAAAAAGCTAAAACAGAACTAATAATAAAACAGTACTGTTTTGCTAAAATCCTAATTTAAATTAACCTGGAAATAAAATACTAAATACTACTGGATAAACAAAGGTCCTAGAGACCAGGAGCAAAAAGAATCGGTCAAAAATAATATTCCTAACTCAAAATATCTCAAATCTAGTGATTTGAGAAAATTCATACAAACACAAATTTAAACTTCTCAAATATGAAATACAATTGAAGTAACAGAAACTTCAGCAAATTTGTGACATATAGCAATTGGAATCACTCAAAAATACCAAAAACTCTAAAAGATATGAATTTTCTAAGATTGCTATTTTCTGAAGAAAAAAATGAATTACGGGATTTCGTGGATCTCACCGGAGTAGTCGTCGGAGTTGGGGAAGAAGATCGGATCCGATGTTGCGGTTGCTCCTAGAGGAAAGGAGATCACGGGACGGTGGAGAGGAGATCATATAAACCTCGGGGAGAGGTCGAGGCGCGGCAAAGACTTGGCGCGACGTGGCAAGCGGCGCGGTGGTGGTGCACCGCACGCTGCCATGGAGAGGAGAGGTGTTGGTTTGATGTGTTGGAGGGGGTGCTTGGGTATTTATCTGGGGCCGGGGCGGCCTTGGCTTGGGGTAGGGGACAAGAAATAGACTAGGATTAGGAAACAAAAGGGAAAAGATCTAGAAACAAATCAGAATAAACGAAATAACGAAACGGGATCAAATCCTACTAGGATTTGTAAAAGAATAGGAAACCTTGGCTCCTGGCTCCCTAGGTGCGTATGCACGATGGTCTTGGCCTTGGCCGTCGGTTGAGTCGGCGGCTTGGGCCTTTGGCCCAAGGCGCTGCATATTTTTTTTAACAAAATTTCACAGAACTAAAATAAAAACAAAATAATGAAAAATTTTATATAGGCATATAATATATCAAAATTTGCTGAAAAATATTTCCTACAAGATGAACATTATTCTAATGTCAAATAAAATCCACACAAATTCAAATAAAGCAAAGAGTGCTTCTGCTTTAATAAAATCTAACCAAAATCATTTTTTAAAAAAATACCAAAATGATTTCAAATTTATTTCTCTCCATTTTTCTGATGTAGGGAATCATGTTACCCTATTTTCCATATATTTTATTTTTGGAGAAAAATAACTCAAATAACTCCAAATTGAAAATAAATTCAAAGGAACTTTGAATTTAATTCTTTGAAACTCCCAACTCATATTTCATATGTTTTGAAGAAGTCATTTTATCTTCGCTCGTGAAAATCATTGAGTCGCATAAAGTTTCAGGATTGGAAATATTCTCAAATGAAATTCAAATATTTTCAACACCCTTGTCATTTAAATAAATGGAAGAAGTCATGTCATCTTCTCTTCAGTGGTTTTGTGATGAAAAGAATTTTGAATTCTCAAGATCATAAAAGCAAAATGGAAGTTTGGGAAAGTCCTTTTATTCCTCTCATTTAACTTTCAAAAAGTTTCAATTCACTCACTTTCACCAATCAATCAAACAAACAATCAAACAACAAGCATAGTTATTTATTTAATATAACATTCCAAAATTTAGAATTTTGGGATGTTACAAATCTACCATACTTAAAATGAATCTCGTCCTCGAGATTCGAAGGGGCTAGCAAGAAAGGGTTAGGGGTTGGGGGTCTTCTAGCAAATGTTTTGGTCGGAAAGGTCAGGGGTGCTACCACACTTAAAACAAGGTTACGGTTCCAATAAACTCAGAATATTTCCTCTGGAGTGCCGACAATATATGTCTCTTCACATATCTTACAATAGCTCCTTCATTAACGTTCTTCTGTCAGAAGCATAGTGTTTTTCCTCAGAATCTTGGGTCGGTTCGTCAAAGTTGAAGTTCGTCCGAGACTGGATCTTCTTAGCTGATAGGTCTGTGTCCATCCTAGACAACTATCGAAATACTCATGGTGGTCTACCATTAATGGTTTCTGCAGAAAAAGGGCATTGGCTTCATTCTCACCGTATAATCTACGATTGGCAACAACTGCCATGTACATAGGTTTAGCATCATACCATTCTAAGGCTTAAGCAAGGCTTCAACGAGCGTCGTCACTTTACTATGGGTAAGTCTCTCAGATTTACCATTCCAAATAGCAAGAGCGAATGATACGAGTAAGTCGGTATGGTGATCAATCCATTCCGAACCCAAATCATTACCCTGTATAAGGTTTAGCGAATATCGTATTTCTAACACTCGGTCATCCTCACAAGCATTGCAGAGTTTCTCTTGTCGACGAACCAAGTTCGGAAAATCCATTGATTCTGCAGGCCAAACAAACATCTATCGTTCCTTAACAACTCTCAGGTTTTGCGTAAACTCCTATAGAATCGTATGCTGATTGAATCACCGATTCTTCCAAATTTCTTCCTTCATCAAGGTTACAGCTGTTCCTTTTCAAATCCTGGGCCTGTGGGTTATGGCCCACTTCAACACTAGTGCAGCTTTAACTCATCCTTGGAGTAACTCTCTTGTTCCATATTACACCTCCTTTAAATCCAAAGAGTACTGCTTCTTCATACCATCATATCAAAAGCAAAACTCCAACCTTTTTTTTTCGAACTACAGTCCGTGGAATATATATTTTCTTATCCATTAGTCTAGTCTTCTTCACAGGGTACTACCACCCTTAAAATGCACAAATTCTTTCATAGACCATATTTTTCTCATATCCTAAAAATGGTCAAAACTCTTTGTTCATGGAGTAACAACCCATAAAATTCAACATATGAAATCATCACACCTTATCTTTATTGATTCATGCATTCATTACAATCTCTGAGCACACATTACATAACTCAACTCATCGAACTTATGAAAATAAAACTGCTTTCTACCACTCTTATTATCCATATCAAAATCTCAACTGCTTAGCTCCAGCCTTCATCTGATCTGAACATTCTCTAGCAAAATGTCCCACTTCCTTGCAGCAAAAACAAATGACTTCCGACATGTCTCGGGGCTTCTTTGTGATTATGTAGGCTCCTTGGATTCTTGGCTTCTTTTCTGGACATTTACTAGCGTAATGACCTAAATCCTTGCACCTGTAACAAGTGATATGACTTAGTGTCCTTCTCTGCGAAAATTGTGTTGTTCTCGGGGTTGCCTTCTTTTCTCTTCCCGGATTTCTCTGTAATGATCAGAGCTTCTATTTCCCGAGGGTCAAACTTCACTTCGCTGTCGGAAATATCCCAGATACTCTTTTCTTTCCTTGGTGCACATCTGCGAAAAATGTCCTTCTTCTCCACATGAATAGCAGGTGCATGGGAGTAAAATCTGTTGAGGCCTTCTCCATCGTGGTCTTCAACACATTCCTTCATCATGTGTTCTTTCATAACTTCTCGGAGGGCTTCTTTCATTCCTTCTTCCCGCTTCCTGAATAGTTTGTTGCACCATGGGGCAAATGTGACACTGGGTCGGGTAGTGGGTGGTTCCTTCACACAAGAAACAACTCACCCGACTAGTTGGGCATTCCTCACCGGTGTTTCTCCTCACAATGAGGGCATCCATCCTTGTGTTCCTCCTGGGTGTGTCCTATTTCTCCGCAAATCTTGCAGGCACAAGGTTTATTTCTTGGTGTATCATGGTGCTTCCGGGTAAGACGTGATCTCAACAGGGTCTTTTTGAATTCCTCCCAAGTTCTTGCTCCATTAAATCCTTGTATGGCTTGATGCATTTTCCACCAGGTTGCAGCACTTTCTGTAAAAGCAATCAAGAGCGATTGAACCTCATACTTCCTTGGAATCAATTTTTTCTAAATTGATTCTCCATGTTCTGAATCCATAGCTCTGCCTCCAACTGAGTCATCGGTCCAGAGAATAGCAGACCAACTTCATTCATCATCTATGGGGTCCAAAAGTTTTGGGATGAGATATGAGAGAGGTGGGGAGGGATATACACACAATACAAACAATAGTTTTGAAGAAACAGGTTTTATTTTGGGGCTGTCGGAAAACATCAAACAAATGACAGCTCACAAATCGCCACATCTAACGTAAGTGTGTATCAGGGATTTGATCTTCTAAAGGTCAAATAATTCTTCAGATTCTTCAAATTCTTCAAGTCTTCAGAGTCTTCAGTTGTTGCAGCTTCAACTCTTCTAATACATGGTGAAATCCTAGTTACTTTGAAGAGGTCATCAGCTGTCCGATATCTAATCTTTCTTGGAGCGTCTTCAGTTGATCCTCCGGGTGATCAAAGGATAAGGGGTATATTCTAACTGTTTGAGGTGAGAGGGTCTATTTGATAAAATCTGAAAAGATGAGAAGTAAGAGTCTTTTTGAAAATAAAGTTTTAGAAATTTCCTGTCCTAGGGCTTTCCGGTTTCTAGGGTCACGTTCTACAGTCAACATGTGCTCGATACCATATCTCAGAGCGACCCGACCTCAGACGGTCAAGCCTCCGTGTTTCTGCCATCCTCGACCAGATGTCTGGCACACACAAGACATCAATGTATATATCAAAGTGCAATCACATGTATAAATAACGTAAAATGATATATACCTCATAATACTCGTGAAACAATCAAACGGGTGTGGAGCCCCATCAACGCCATCGGCAGGTTGAGTGTAGACCGTAACCCTGTATCGTAACTCTGACTCGTCGAAGAAAATCCTGCAACATGATACGTTGCAGCCGTGTAGGTCAGTACATTGAATGTACCGGCAAGATCACAACAAGAGAAAACAGATGATAAACTATACTATATGCAGTATGGCTTTGTGGCTCAGATTCGAGTTTTGTTTGCGTAAAAGCTGGTTTTATTTTCCCTACATCAAAGGAATAAATGAAGTCTGTACTATGGAGTTTTCTATCATGACATGGTTCCGCCAACCGATGTCTCATAGCCCAAATTCATCATAAGTTGCCCACAATTAAGTTATCAATCCGGTGTTGAGAGTTCCGAGATAGATCCAAGTCCAGATGCTCAAATTGTCCGTGAATCGGGACACGGCTAATCGATTAGGTTTTAACCCTCTGCAGAGGTTTTGTACACTTTACCCGCAAGATTCGATCCCTCTTTTTACGTTCTCGCACTTCAGGGTGTTTGAGAACAAGATGACCGAAACATGGTCTTCCAAAGAGTTCCTCTGACCACTGTCCGGTGCTCATCCAATCCTACCGTAGTTCTACATCTGCTAGCACCGTCCCAGCCAGAGTCACAACTAAGGTCAACCAAGCCAGAGCCCATAATGACTTGCGGTTGTTGCACAGTAAGCTTCCGGCATGAAGTATTCTTCCGTCTCTTTGAGTCTGGGTGAAGCTTTCGCAAGATGTCATCGCTTCTCCATGCATCCCGCCAACCAATCGGATTCTCCAGGGTGCCCGTCAACCATCCTTCACCCAAAGAGTGTGTATTGAATTCTTGTCTCGAGTCTTGAAGTCTTGAGGCCTTTGAAGATGCAGTCCTTGCAGATTCCATCATGGAGTTGTCGCCATTGACGAGATCCTCCATTCTCACACCACTCCCGAGCACTCATACCAACCCCGTCTACTATAGCGTAGCATTAAAATAAATAACGCCCCGGCTTGGTAATGTGGTGATGGGTTCCTACCTCATGCATACTACTCAACTACAAGGATTCAATAACACTACTGAGGAGTGGTTGCAAAGATGCCACTAAATGCAATAAAACATAGGTATGAAAGCATGGTCAAAGTGAACTTGCCTGGTAATACTTGATGAAGATAACAACGCTGTCAGAAAATGACTTGGTAGAACTAATCGTCACTCTGTTGAAAATCTATATAGTCAAACATAGCATTCATATAAGAAAACATCCTAGCAAACAATTTTAACACTCATAATAACAATTAAAACAAAAAACTCAATAATAAAACTCCAACAAAGTCCAAAGAAGCTTCAAATAAAACTAGAAAGAAAAACTACTAACGAAAATCTATGACTTTGCTACAAGCATCTAACATAGTTTTGCCCTAAGTAAAAAAAACTTAACAGCAATTAAAACACTAAACTAATAATTTAACAGAAAATAAAAAGTAAAACAACTAAGTTAACAGAAAGTATTTTTTTCATAAAATTTTATTTGCGAAAAGAAACAAATAAAAAACTGTTATAAAACTCTAACTATGACCTATAGAAGGTTTCATACAAAACTAAGGAAAATAAATTTTTTAAAATAAAAATAAATTTTTCTCCTGTTTTCTAACAGAAACACAACTAATTTTGTCAAAAGTGACAAAAAGAAATAAGTTAAAACTAATAAAAACAATAAAGAAAAAGCTAAAACAGAACTAATAATAAAACAGTACTGTTTTGCTAAAATCCTAATTTAAATTAACCTAGAAATAAAATACTAAATACTACTGGATAAACAAAGGTCCTAGAGACCAGGAGCAAAAAGAATCGGTCAAAAATAATATTCCTAACTCAAAATATCTCAAATCTAGTGATTTGAGAAAATTCATACAAACACAAATTTAAACTGCTCAAATATGAAATACAATTGAACTAACAGAAACTTCAGCAAATTTGTGACACATAGCAATTGGAATCACTCAAAAATACCAAAAACTCTAAAAGATATGAATTTTCTAAGATTGCTATTTTCTGAAAAAATGAATTACGGGATTTCGTGGATCTCACCGAAGTAGTCGTCGGAGTTGGGGAAGAAGATCGGATCCGATGTTGCGGTTGCTCCTAGAGGAAAGTAGATCACGGGACGGTGCAGAGGAGATCATATAAACCTCAGGAGAGGTCGAGGGCGCGGCGGCAGCACTTGGCGGCGGCGGTGGCAAGCGGCGGCGGTGGTGCTGCACTGCTGCTGCTGCGGAGAGGAGAGGTGTTGGTTTGATGTGTTGAAGGAGGGGTGCTTGGGTATCTATATTGGGGAGGGGAGGGCTTTGCTTGGGGTAGGGGACAAGAAATAGACTAGGATTAGGAAACAAAAGGGAAAAGATCTAGAAACAAATCGGAATAAACGGAATAACGAAACGGGATCAAATCCTACTAGGATTTGTAAAAGAATAGGAAACCTTGGCTCCCTGGCTCCCTAGGTGCGTGCGTGCGATGGTCTTGGCCTTGGCCGGCCGGCTGGTCGGCGGCTTGGGCCTTTGGCCCAAGGCGCTGCATATTTTTTTAACAAAATTTCACAGATCTAAAATAAAAACAAAATAATGAAAACTTTTATATAGGCACATAATATATCAAAATTTGCAGAAAAATATTTCCTACAAGATGAACATTATTCTAATGTCAAATAAAATCCACACAAATTCAAATAAAGCAAAGGGTGCTTCTGCTTTAATAAAATCTAACCAAAATCATTTTTTAAAAAAATACCAAAATGATTTCAAATTTATTTCTCTCCATTTTTCTCGATGTAGGGAATCATGTTACCCTATTTTCCATATATTTTATTTTGGAGAAAAATAACTCAAATAACTCCAAATTGAAAATAAATTCAAAGGAACTTTGAATTTAATTCTTTGAAACTCCCAACTCATATTTCATATGTTTTGAAGAAGTCATTTTATCTTCGCTCGTGAAAATCATTGAGTCGCATAAAGTTTCAGGATTGGAAATATTCTCAAATGAAATTCAAATATTTTCAACACCCCTTGTCATTTAAATAAATGGAAGAAGTCATGTCATCTTCTCTCCAGGGTTTTGTGATGAAAAGAATTTTGAATTCCCGAAGATCATAAAAGCAAAAATGAAAGTTTGGGAAAGTCCTTTTATTCCCTCTCATTTAACTTTCAAAAAGTTTCGAATTCACTCACTTTCAGTCAATCAATCAAACAAACAATCAAACAACAAGCATAGTTATTTATTTAATATAACATTCCAAAATTTAGAATTTTGGGATGTTACACAAGTAGGGGTCGTCAACTCCGTAGTCGAACTGGGGTCGCCGGCAGTCTCCGGGTCTACCGGAAAGAAGTAATCAACGGAGGGGAACACAATAAATAACAGAGAAATCAAAGCATCACAAAGGGTAACATGGAAAAACGCGGTGCTAGGTGTGCCCTAACGCGGTAGTAGGTGATACCGACGAAGGGGGGAAAACAACCAGGAAAGTATCCCCAGTGTTTCGCGTTTTCGGACACGTGATCCGGAGGGGGATAGTTGTGTGTTCTCTATGCTAGGGACCCGTGGCTGATGAATAGGCTGCATAGTCGGATTCGTCTCGTCGTTGTGAGCAACTTTCATGTACAAAGTATTTTCATCCGAGTTACGGATTATTTTATATTAATTTTCAAAGGTTTATTCATTTTCTGTATTTAATTTAATTCGAAATAAATGTGAATTGCTAGGTGCACCCAGCTCTAGGTACACATAAGTGTACCAGTGGGGCTGACATGTGGGTCCAAGGGGTCCCAGTTGACCCGTCAAACTTTGACTGGTCAACAGGGGGTGGGTCCCCCTTGTCATATACTATCTTACAAACCTAACAGATAAAATAGACTAATTAGGTTATCAGTTTAACTAACACAGGTTAATTAAGTTAATTAACTCTTTAATTAATTAATTAATATTTTTATCATCATTATTGTTTAATCTCTTTTTTATAAATGTTTTAGGGGCTGGGCCCCACTTGTCATAGGGCCAAAGGCCTAACGGGCATGCGGGTGTGGGCGCCTGGCACGGTTGCTGGGCACCCGCCCAGGTCGACGGGAGAGGAACGGGGCGGCCTCGGCGCGGCCCCGCGCCAACAGAGGCGAGGTGCAGCATTGGCCGATCGCGGCCTCCTCAGAGGAGGCGAGCGATGTGAGGGCGCGATCGGGCGCCACGGGCAGGGGCGGCAGTGGACGCTGGCTGCGAGGAGCCGCGGCCAGGGAGGCTGTGCGGGGGTTGTGTAGGGGAGCGCCCGGGCGACCACGGCCATGGGCGACCGAGCGCGGGGGAGACAGAGAGGAGGGAGTGGAGGCCGTGGCCTCATAGGGGGCGTAGGGTCAGGGCAGTGGGGCGCAGGGAGGAGGCAGAGATGACGGCGACGAGGTGACGGGGAGGCAGTCCGGCGGGGAGGAGTCGAGGGCGACGGGGCGGGGCGTCTCGCCGGGAGCGGCCGCGGCCGGGTTCAGTGCGCGCCGTCGGGACCCAGCCGGCATGGTCCGACGATGAGGTGGGCTCGGCGAGGGGCGCCAGCCTGGTGGCGGGGACGGGAGGCGCCCGCCGAGGTGGGCAGCGGGGCGCTCGACGATGATGGAGAACGAGAGGGAGCGGGAGGGGGTGGGGTCGTGCGGGGCGACGGGGATGGGCATCGTGGGTTCGTTCCCCCGATCCAGATCTAGATCCAGGAGGGGGAGAGAGCGACGTGGGGAGTGGGGGGGGGGGGATGTGTGCGGTCGGGAGTTAGGGTTTCCCCCCGGAGGGGATATGGAGGGGGGTTTGGGCCAGTCTGGTTGGATGGCCAGCTGGGCTAAGGCCAAGCACGGGGGGGGGGTCCTTTTTGTTTTGCTTTGTTTTATTTCTTTTCTCTTTATTTATTCTTTCCTGTTTTGGTTTAGTTGCAATTTATTTTAGTAAAATATACACTTAGTATCTAAATTAGTATTTCAACTTAGTCCACAGTCACAAAAAGTCTAGACCTCAAATAACTTAGTTTGACATTTTATTAATTATAAAAGGTATTCAAATAATCGTTTTTGCTACTGTTTTACTTAATATAATGCACTTACATACTTTATAGAAGTGCGGTTTCTTCACCAATATTTAGTATGGGATATTTGCCACAACCCAAACATTTTTTTTTACTGTTTGAAAACTTTGTTGTTTGGTTTTATTTTAAAATTTGAAATTTGAATTGGGTATCGAACTGACGCGAGTTTATCAACATTAACCGAGGTGACGTGGCATCATTAGCGGAGGTTCACTATAGCTTAACTACCCGGGCATCATAGACCGATCGCTCATCTCGGTGGGACCGAAATGTTACGAAGGGAAACAAAGAGATTACAACCCCATCTTGGTGAGACCGAGATCCCTATCGGTGAGACCGATTTGCCTAGGGTTTGTGGCAGTGGCTATGACATCTGAACTCGATGGCGCCGGATAGAAAGAATCGGTGGGGCCAAGTTTGACTTTGGGTTTAGATCATATGTGGATGTGAGAAAGTAGTTGAGGACTTTGGAGCATATCACTAAGCATTTTGAGCAAGAGCCTCATTAAGCAACACCTCATCCCTCCTTGATAGTGTTGGCTTTTCCTATAGACTCAATGTGATCTTGGATCACTAAAATAGAAAATGTAGAGTCTTGAGCTTTGAACTTGAGCCAATCCTTTTGTCCTTAGTATTTTGAGGGATCCACTTTTCTCATCCATGCCATGCCAATCATTGAGCTTTCCTGAAATATTAGTCTTGAAATAGCATTAGCTCAATGAGCTATATGTTGTTAGGAATTACCAAAACCACCTAGGGATAGTTGCACTTTCAAGATGTTACCTTATTGAAAACTACTTGTCATTTCCTTCTCCTCCTCATTGGGTTCGACACTCTTACTTATCTAAAAGTTCTACAATTGATCCACTATACTTGTGGGTCATCAAGGCTATTTTCTGGTGCCGTTGCCGGGGAGTGAAGCGCCTTTGGTAAGTGGAATTTGGTAAGGAAACAGTTATATAGTGTGCTGAAATTTATTGTCACTTGCTACTATGGAAAACAATCCTTTGAGGGGTTTGTTCCGGGTATCTTCATGTTGTTCGGAACCACAATTAATTGCCCCTCAACCTACTGCACCTACTAAAATATTGAATATGAAATTCCTTCGGGTATGATAGAACAACTTCTAGCTAATCCTTATGCAGGAGATGGAACCGAACATCCTGATATGCACTTGATATATGTAGAACAAATTTGTGGATTGTTCAAGCTTGAAGGTTTACCCGGAGATGAGGTGATGAAAAAGGTTTTCCCTTTATCTTCGATTGGAAAAGCATTGGCATGGTATAGACTATGCGATGATATTGGATCATGGAATTGGAATCGTTTAAAATTGGAGTTCCACCAAAAAAAATTACCCTATGCATCTAGTTCATCGTGATCGGAATGTTATATATAATTTTTGGCCTCGTGAAGGAGAAAGTATCGCTCTAGCTTGGGGGAGGCTTAAGTCAATGTTATATTCATGTCCCAATCATGAGCTCTCAAGACAAATTATTATTTAGAATTTTTATGCTCGGCTTTCTCGCAATGATCAAACCATGCTTGATACTTCTTGTGCTGGTTCTTTTATGAAGAAAACTATTGAATTCCGGTGGGATCTTTTGGAAAGAATTAAACACAACTCTGAATATTGGGAACTCCACGAAGGTAAAGAGTCAGGTATAAAGCTTAAGTATGATTGTGTTTAATCTTTTATGGATACCGATGCTTTTCAAAAGTTTAGCACTAAATATGGACTTGACACTGAGATAGTAGCCTCCTTTTGTGAATCATTTGCTAGTCATGTTGAACTCCCTAAAGAGAAGTGGTTTAAATATCACCCACCTATTAAAGATGATAATAAAGAACCGGTACCAGTTAAAGAAGAAACTATACTCTATAATGTTGATCCAGTTATTCCTGCTGCTTATATTGAGGAACCCCCTTTTCCTGTTAGGATAAAGGAACATGCTAAAGTTTCAACTGTGGTTAACAAAAGCTATGTTAGAACACCTAAACCAGATGAACAAATTAGAGTGGAACCTAATGTTGCTATGGTTAAAGATCTCTTAGAAGAAGATATAGATGGGCATGTTATTTACTTCTGGGCAGAAGCTGTTAGAATTGCCAAACATTTTAAAAAGGATAAACATAGACCAGCAATTGGCATGCCTCTCATTTCATTTAAAATAGCAGATCACTGTTATCATGGTTTATGGGATATGGGTGCTAGTGTGAGTGCTATTCCTTACACTTTATATCAAGAAATTAATAAAGACATAGCACCTACAGAGATGGAAGACGTAGATGTTACTATTAAACTTGCTAATAGAGACACCATATGACCTTTTGGGATTATTAGAGATGTTGAAGTCTTCTGTGGGAAAATAAAATACCCTATTGATTTTCTTGTTCTTGGTTCCCCACAAGATGACTTATGTCCCATTATTTTTGGTAGACCTTTCTTGAACACAGTTAATGCTAAGATAGATTGTAAGAAACAAACTGTCGGTGTTAGTTTTGGTGATGAGTCTCATGAGTTTAATTTTTCCAAGTTTAGTAGAAATCATCATGAAAAAGAATTTCCTAGTAAGTATGAATTAATTGGTCTTGCTTCTATTGCCGTGCCACCTACTGATCCTTTAGAACAATACTTGCTAGACCATGAAAATGATTTACATATGCATGAAAGAAATGAAATAGATAAGATTTTCTTTGAACAACGTCCTCTACTTAAACACAATTTGCCTATTTAAACTCTAGGAGGTCCCCTCTACCTAAAGGTGATCCTGTGTTTGAATTAAAACAATTACCAGACACTTTGAAATATGCTTATCTTGATGAAAAGAAGATATATCCTGTTATTATTAGTGCTAACCTTTCAGAACGTGAAGAAGAAAGATTATTGAAAGTTCTAAGGAAGCACCGAGCTTCTATTGGGTATACTCTTGATGATTTAAAGGGCATTAGTCCCACTCTATGTCAGCATAAGATTAATATGGAACTTGATGCTAAACCCGTTGTAGATCACCAACGTCGGTTAAATCCAAAAATGAAGGAAGTGGTAAGAGCGGAAATCTTAAAACTTCTGTAAGCAGGTATAATCTATCCTATAACTGATAGTAGGTGGGTAAGTCCTGTTCATTGTGTCCCTAATAAAGGAGGTATTACTATTGTTCCTAATGACAAGAATGAGCTTATTCCACAAAGAATTGTTACAGGCTATAGAATGGTAATTGATTTCAGAAAATTAAATAAAGCAACTAGAAAAGATCATTACCCTTTGCCTTTTATTGATCAAATGCTTGAAAGATTATCTAAGCACACACACTTCTGCTTCCTTTTTGGATATTCTGGCTTTTCACAAATACCTGTTTCTCAACCTCACCAAGAAAATACCACTTTTACTTGTCCTTTTGGAACCTATGCTTATAGACGTATGCCTTTTGGTTTATGTAATGCACGTGCTACCTTTCAAAGATGCATGATGGCTATATTCTCTGACTTTTGTGAAAAGATTGTTGAGGTTTTCATGGATGACTTCTCTGTTTATGGGAATACTTTTGATGATTGTTTAAGCAATCTTGACCGAGTTTTGCAAAGATGTGAACAAACAAATCTTGTCTTGAATTGGGAGAAGTGCCACTTTATGGTTAATGAAGGCATTGCCTTGGGTCATAAAATTTCTGAAAGAGGTATTGAAGTGGACCAAGCTAAGGTTGATGCAATTGAGAAAAAGCATGTCCTAAGGAACTCAAAGGTATTCATAGTTTCCTAGGTCATGCTGGTTTTTATAGGAGGTTTACTAAAGACTTTTCTAAAATTTCTAGGCCTCTTACTAATCTTTTGCAAAAGGACAGTCCTTTTGTTTTTGATGATGATTGTTTAAAAGCCTTTGAAACACTCGAGAAAGCTTTAATCTCTGCACCTATTGTTCAACCACCTGATTGGAACTTACCTTTTGAAATTATATGTCATGCTAGTGATTATGCTGTTGGTGCTGTTCTAGGACAAAGAGTTGATAAGAAATTGAATGTTATTCATTATGCTAGTAAAACTCTAGACTGTGCTCAAAGAAATTATGCTACTACTGAAAAAGAATTCTTAGCAGTGGTGTTTGCTTGTGATAAGTTTAGACATTATATTGTTGATTCTAAAGTAACTATTCACACAGACCATGTTGCTATTAAATATCTTATGGAAAAGAAAGATGCTAAACCTAGACTTATTCGTGTGGTTCTCTTGTTACTAGAATTTGATTTGCATATTATTGATAGAAAAGGAGCTGAGAACCCCGTAGCTGATAACTTGTCTAGGCTTGAAAATGTTCTTGATGACCCACTTCCTATTGATGCTAGTTTTCCTGATGAGCAGTTAGCTGCAATAAATGTTGCTCATAACACTCCTTGGTATGTTGACTTTGCTAATTACATTGTTGCTAAATATTTACCACCTAGCTTTACATACCAACAAAATAAAAAATTCTTCTATGATTTAAGACATTACTTTTGGGATGACCCACATCTTTATAAAGAAGGAGTAGATGGTATTATTAGACATGTACCTGAGCATGAATATGGACAAATTCTACGGAAATGTCACTGCAAACCGTATGGAGGGCATCATGCTGGAGATAGAACTGCTCAAAAGGTATTGCAATCTGGATTTTATTGGCCTACTCTCTTCAAGGATGCTCGTAAGTATGTATCATCTTGTGATGAATTCCAAAGAATAGGTAATATCGGCAAGCCTCAAGAAATATCTATGAATTATTCACTTGTTGTTGAACCATTTGATGTTCGGGGATTTGATTACATGGGACCTTTTCCTTCCTCTAATGGGTATACACATATTCTGGTTGTTGTTGATTATGTTACTAAATGGGTAAAAGCTATTCCAACATGTAGTCCTGATCACAACACCTCTATTAAAATGCTTAAGGAAGTTATTTTCCCAAGGTTTGGAGTCCATAGATATTTAATGACAGATGGTGGTTCACATTTATTCATGGTGCTTTTCGTAAGATGCTTGCTAAGTATGATGTTAACCATAGAATTGCATCACCCTATCATCCTCGGTCTAGTGGTCAAGTTGAACTTAGCAATAGAGAAATAAAATTAATTTTGCAAAAGACTGTCAATAGGTCCAGCAAGAATTGGTCTAAAAAATTAGATGAAGCACTTTGGGCTTATAGAGCAGCATATAAAAATACTATGGTTATGTCTCCTTATAAAATGGTTTATGGAAAAGCTTGTCATTTTCCTCTTGAGTTAGAACATAAAGCATATTGGGCAGTCAAAGAACTCAACTATGATTCAAAGTTGCTGGTGAAAAGAGGCTATTTGATATAAGCTCATTAGATGAATGGAGAACCCAGGCTTATGAAAATGCAAAATAATTCAAAGAAAAGGTTAAAAGATGGCATGACAAAAGAATTCAACACCGTGAGTTTAAAGTTGGAGAATATGTTATTTTGTACAACTCTCGTTTCAGATTCTTTGCAAGAAAACTCCTCTCGAAATGGGAAGGCCCATATGTCATCGAGGAGGTTTACCAGTCTGGAGCTATCAAAATAAATAATTCCGAATGTACTAACCCGAAAGTTGTCAATGGGCAATGAATAAAGCATTATATCTCAGGTACGCCTATTAATATTGAAAGCAATATTATCCAAACTTTTACACCGGAAGAGCACATAAAAGAGTCCTTCCGGAACACTCCAGAATCGTGAAAATAAGGAGGTACGTGATACGGTAAGTAAACGGACTCCAGAATCGTGAAAATATTTTTTGTCAGTTTTGGAATATTTTAGAATTTTGGAAATAAAGAAACTTCCAGGAAGCGTCCCCTGGTGGGCACAAGACACCTGGCGCGCCCAGGTGGGTTGTGCCCACCTGGGACACCTTTCGGACTCAGTTTTTCTACCTCTTACTTGTCCCCCAAGATAAAAAAATCTATATATACTTCCCGAATCTGTTGATCACTGTATCGCGAAGAAATCCGTTGTTCTCTTTTCTAGCTGTTTCTGGTTAGATTTATCAAGCCAGACATCATGTCTTCCTGCTCCTCCAACAACATGGAAGAAGATGCTTGGCTGATGAAGATCAAGACGAAGAGGGAGGAGCCTATGGATGCCGTCAAGGGAGGCTAGGGCAAGGTAGCTACCGTGGATCCATCCCCGGTGGCAACACAAGCACTGCTGGCCGAGGAGGAGGAAGAAGATATCCTTAAGCCCTACCTTATTCATCTTACCCCTGCTAAGATTGAAGCTTTTCGTGTCATTGAAATAGTTAGCATACAAAATAAGTATCTCACTCGCGAAAATATTCTGCACCAAGAGCATATCATCCACCTCTGGAGCGTCATCCGACGATTGGAGAATCTCCTCATCCTTAAGGACAGGATCGCTTCATCACCATCGTCATCTTCTTCACCACCAAAAGAGAACTGAGTATCGGGTATGGGCACTCCCCTTGGCTTCTGGCAAGCTTGGGGGAGGTGCCCCGGTATCGTATCATCCCACTATCTTTTTTTCCTTTCCTTATTTTAGTTAGGTCCTTTTGCTTTAGACGAAATAAAGTTTAGTTTGATCCTTTCGTCTTTGAGAGTTTTCTTAGTGATCTATCATTGTAATCATGTGCTAGTTATATAATAAAGTTTAGTTTGAGTTTTTGCCTTCTTTACTCTCATGTTGCAAATAAAGAAAAGAAATAAGGAAAGAAAAAGAGAAATAAAGCAAATAAAAGAAAGGAAATAAATCAATAAGATCATATACTAATCCTATGGTAGGTGATAGCACCACATAAGGAAAAGTATAAGTAGGAAATTTTATTAGAGATTGACAAACATATCATTACTCAGGGATGCAACTCATGCAGGAATTAATAAGGGAAGGGAAGATTCACATATAAATATACTATCCTAGAAATCTTTTGTGTTTATGAGCCCTCATCAAAATATATATGCCAAAATTGTTGACGTTGGACAAGGAAGACAACGTAATGGTTTATGTTTGTTTATATTCACATAGAAGTCATATTGTCATAGATCCTTTAACATGTGGTGCTGGCCCCCTATCTTTGCTAGCCAAAATTTGCGCACTAAGTAGAGATACTACTTGTGCATCCAAAAATTGTTAAACCCAAATCTTTTTCAAGCGTCCACCATACCTACCTAGGGGTTGAACAAGATCCCTCAAGTAAGTTGTCATCGGTGCAAAAGGCAATAAAAATTGCTTCTAAATATGTGAGATTGTTTAGTGTAAGAGAAAATTGAGCGTTGCACGAACTTGGATGACAAAGAATAAAAGCGACAGACTGCATAATAAAGGTTGTCTCTTAAGGGTGTAACCTGGCGTTCTTTTGCACTAAGGGATTGAGCATACAAACTAATAAGCGCATGACAACCTCTGGTTCCCTCTACGAAGGGCCTATCTTTTACTTTTATGTATTTATTTTTATGCAAAGAGTCAAAGTTTTCCTTCTACTCCTTTTTATTTTTCTCTTTTAGCAAGAATCATGTGGTGAGGAAAGATCTAGGCACATATGTCTAGTTGAATATAGATAGCATGAGTTATTATTGTTGACATCACCCTTGAGGTGAGTATGTTGGGAGGCGAAACTATAAGCCCCTATCTTTCTATGTGTCCGGTTGAAACATTTTGCTCATATGTACAAGGTGAGTGTTAGCAATCATAGAAGACTATATGATGGTTGAGTATGTGGACTTGCCTAAAGGCTCCGACCGTGACCCTTCCTGAAAAGATGATGAATTGTAGTTGCAAACTTGACTGAGAACATAGTTTGTTGGTTCCTAATAGATTTTTTTTGCTTTATACTTCAATTATGTGATGAACTATTACTTATTCATGGGAAGTGTATGATAGAAGTTCTATGATAAAAGTATTATGTTTAAATTTGTTACTGTTATAATAATCAACACGATGCTTCTATGTCCGCATTTTGTTTCTATCGACACCTCTCTCTCGAAGCATGTGGACATGTTTTTCGATTTCGGTTTTCGCTTGAGGAAAAGCGAGGTCTAAGCTTCGGGGAGTTGATACGTCCATTTTGCATCATGTTTCTTACTGTTATTCACAATGTTTTATCCATAATAATGCTTTTTGGAGTAATTCTAATACCTTTTCTCTCATAATTTGCAAGGTACACACCAAGAGGGAGAATTCCGGCAGCTGGAAATCCGGTCCTGAAAAAGCTACGTCAGGCCACCTATTCTGCACAACTCCAAATGAGCTGAAACTTCATGGAGATTTTTTATGGAATATTTAAGAAATATTGGAGCCAATAACTACCAGAGGGGGGCGACCAGGTGGGTACAACCCACCTGGGCGCGCCCTGGTGGGTTGTAGCCCCCTTGGCCGACCTCCAGTGCCCATCTTCTGGCATATAAGTCATTTTTACCTAGAAAAAAAGGAGAAGACTTTCGGGGCGGAGCGCCGCCGTCTCGACGCAAAACTTGGGCAGGGGCACTTTTACCCTCGGGCGGAGCAATTCTGCCGGGGGAACTTCCCTCTCGGAGGGGGAAATCATCATCATCATCATCATCATCACCACCAACAACTCTCCCATCTTGGGGAAGGCAATCTCCATCAACATCTTCACCAGCACCATCTCATCTCAAACCCTAGTTCATGTCTTGTATTCAATCTTGTTACCGGAACTATAGATTGGTGCTAGGGGGTGACTAGTAGTGTTGATTACATCTTGTAGGTGATTACTATATGGTTTATTTGGTTGAAGATTATATGTTCAGATCCATGATTCTATTGAATACTCCTCTGATCATGAGCATGTTTATTATTTGTGAGTAGTTACTTTCGTTCTTAAGGTCACGGGATAAATCATGTTGCAAGTAATCATGTGAATTTGATATGTGTTCGATATTTCGATGGTATGTATGTTGTGATTCCCTTAGTGGTGTCATGTGAACGTCGACTACATGACCACTTCCCCATATTTGGGCCTAAGGGAATGCATTGTGGATTAGTAAATATATGGTCGGTTGCGAGAGTAACAAAAACTTAAACCCCAGCTTATGCGCTATTCCATAAGGGACCGATTGGACCCAAAAGTTTAATGCTATGGTTAGAATTTATTCTTAATAGTTTTCTCATAGTTGAGGATGCTTGCTGGAGGGTTAATCATAAGTAGGAGGTTTGTTCAAGTAAGAACCGCACCTAAGCACCGGTCCACCCACATATCAAATTATCAAAGTAGCGAACACGAATTAAACCAACATGATGAAAGTGACTAGATGAAATTCCCGTGTACTCTCAAGAACACTTTGCTTATCATAAGAGACCATTTTGGCCTGTCCTTTGCCTCAAAAGGATTGGGCTACCATGCTGCATACTTATTGCTACTATCATTACTTGCTCGTTACAAATTATCTTGCTATCAAACTACTCTGCTACTTCCAATTTCAGCACTTACAGTCGTTAACTTACTGAAAACTACTTGTCATTTCCTTCTGCTCCTCGTTGGGTTCGACACTCTTACTTATCGAAAAGAGCTACAATTGATCTCCTATACTTGTGGTCATCACTATCCCGTCGAGAATGTCAGGGAGCTTGCACGCTTCATCGGGTTGTCTTTCCTTGTGGAACAGGGTGATGGCGTTAACGACGATATTTTCAAGCTCTACATCTTGGTACACCTTAAGCCTTGGAAGCCAAACAATGGGCCACTTGTATCCCCTCCTCCCGGTGAGCTCATACTTGACATGGGTTCAACCATGTTGATGACATATGAGTGTCACTGATTAAGTCTTGTGTATGTCCATAATTCGTTTTATTTTCTCACAGAATTTCATTCTTGTTGCTATGCAAATTTTAGTCTATGTGATGTCCCAATTTTAGTGCTTTGTTCTACCAATACAGAGATGGTGTTGTCCAATTTTTAGTACATATGTTGTCTAAGTTTTAATTTACATGATGTCCAAATTTTAGTGTACTTGCTCTGATATTTTACTGCCATTTATCAAATGGTTTGTTGCCTTTTATCAAGTCTACAAGAGTTGGACTTAACCCATTATTCTCTTCTATTTTACTGGGCATGCACAAGCTACGTTTGTTGCTTCAAAGATGAGTCTATCGATATCATAATCAATGGGAACAAAAGGTATCAAGTATTTATTATTTCTACTAAAACACTACTAACATATGATTTGGAATTTAAACCTTTTATGTGATCTCCTTCAGATTACTCTGCCCATTTTTTTCTTTGTAGCTCGACCACTAGAAGATACGCCACATTTTATAGCTGGGCACGCAACCCCAAATTTTGCCAGCCCGGCCCTGTTTCCAAGTCGGGATGCATGATTAGATTTTACTTTATGCTTTGAGTGGACAAGAACCAGTAGCAAGGTCATATGTACAGTACCCTATAACCAACGTGTAGTGATGCTTGTCTGCTATTTAACAAGCACTACTAGGAAAGGTTTTATAGGTGAACTCGCGTTAGTGGCGGGTGCAATGCAGCACCCACCACTGATAATCTAAAAATTACCAGTGACGCGCGCAAAAATCTGCCCGCCACTGCTATCGGCTTACAGTGGCAGGCGCCAGCTTGCGCCCGCTACTGGTAACAGATGTCCAGATTTACCGTGGGAAAAATGTTACCAGTGACGGGCACAAACTGACGCCCGCCACTAGTAGTTGGATTAAAAGAGGAGCGCCGCAATACGGGCCGCCACTGGAACTTTTTGGTTCCACGGCAAATCTGTGTAAAAATAGAAGTGACGGGCAGTAATTCATGCCCGCCACTATAACTCAACTAGTAGTGGCGAGCTTAATACGGCACCCATCACTTCATTTTTTCTGACCCCCCAGGAAACCACAAAGGCCCGTCAAATTCTTTCAAGAGATAACCCTTCTATCTGTCAAAAAAAGAGATAAAAGAAACAAAAGCTAACCCTAAGCCCCTCCCGTCTATCTCATTCTCTCCAGCCGCCACACCTCTCCTCTAGATCCCCTCGTCTCTAGCCGCCAGATACTCCCTGTGGATCCCTCCCTCCTTTGATCTACCGCCAGCGGCGGTGCCCGACGACTGGCCCGTGATCCCCCTATAGCCCGATGGCTGGCGCTCCCGGTCATGCCCTCCAAAAGAGGCGAAAGAGAGAAATCAATCCATCGATCGAGCATCCGGATATGGAGATCCCGAGCCTGCCGCCGTCGCCCAGCCCTGCAAGGGACCAGTTCATGTGCAACAGCTCATGCACCGCGACCATGCCGACGCGCTGTTGTGCCTGGACTTCCACCGCTTCGCCTGTGCGAGTGTCGCCCTCGTCCGCGTCCACCACCCCTCCCTGGTTATCACCACCCTCTGTAAGCCACCAATTCCACTCCACCCCTTTCCTTTTCTTTTCTTGTATGAATGAAATTCCCTACTATACACTCTATCCGAAAAAGCATGTTGTGAGGGCAGTACAAATGATATTTTGCAAAAAAATCCTCATAGTTTTAAACCTCTGAAAAATAGGCCTCTGTCTTCTTCCTTTGCCCTCCGCCCGCCCCCCGCATGTCGCCACGGTGAGCTGCCATCGAATTCCTCAATGCACAATGCGTCGCCCATGAGTAGGTCTTGTGCCACCTTGAATAGGTCATGTGCCGCCCACAAGCAGCTCCCTGCGCTGCCCACGAGCCCGCCCACTAGCCTGCCGATGAGTAGGACCCCCGCCGCCTACCCACGAGCAAGAAGTCCATCGCCTACCCACAAGAAGGATCGTCGCCACCCAAGACATAGCTCACCGCCCCCGATTCCGTCGCTCACCGCCGCCGCGCTGGTCGAGCTGCCGACTAGTGGTGGTGGCGGTGGTGGGAGATGTCGACGCCATGCCCCCACCTCTATTGCTGATGGCTGCTACTCCAATCCTCGTCCCCACCCCGCCTCTGCTGGTACTGGTCAATTGTCCTCCTACTAGTGTCCTCTGTTTCAATTTCAATTAACAGATCCTGAAATTAAATTGACACAATCTTTTCAGTTGTCCTCCTGGTTTTAATCCAATCCTCGGTTTCAATTAACTGATCCTTAAATTAAATTAACATGTCATAGGAGATGTTAACTATTAAATTGTTCTCCTGTTTGTCCAATTATCCAATTTATGCTTCGAATAGTGCACAATAGTAAATTGAAAACTATAGTTGGTCACTATTCTGTTGCTGTTGTTGTCCTCCTCCTACTGCTGCTAGATTGGCGACAATCTTTTAACTTGTCCTCCTCCTACTGTTGTAGGATTGGCAATATCTTTTGGTCTTTTGTGCACTATTCCAAACTAAAAATTGCAGTAAACTGAATTCAGTACTCCAATTCTTGCTGCAGTAAACTTAAGTGTTTCTTGTTGCAACGATATGTAGAGCAATAGTAGTACTCCAATGTTATCTCAAACTGAAAACTGAAATAGGAGTACACCTATATCTTAGAGCAATAGGAGTATACTGAAATGTACTCCAATTGTCATCCAATAGGTTCATTGTGAGGTTCATCCAATATGAGTATTTCTTGCAGGAAACTGAAAACATACGGTACTCCAATGTTATCTCAAACAATATTCAAATTATAAATAGAGCGTCACTACAAAAATAGACACTTCCGTGATGATACGTGTTTGTCACAGTAGGTCACGTTTTCTGTCATGCATGTACATCCATGACAATTTTGTGACAAAATCAAGATAGTCATACCTGTGTTGTCGTAGAAGTGTTCCATGACATTACCAAAATTATCATCACGGAAGTGTCCACTTCCATGATGATAAATCGTGCGTCATGGAAGTGCTTTCGTCAAGGGTGACCGACATGTGGCATCGACCGTAACGGGTCGCCGTTAAGCTATCGGGTCTAGTTTTGGATCCGATAACCCGCTAACAGCCTGGACCAATGAAGATTTTCCATGTGTAAAATTCTCATTCGCCGGAGGAAACACGTGTTGGCTCACCGCTGGGACAGATGTCATCCATTCATTGGACATGAGGCACCTATGATACGTCGACATGTGGCATGGCCCAACAGAGGCCCATTCCTGTGAAAATTCTGGCCCGTTTGACTTGGTCAAAAGGTAACGAGCCGGCCCACAGAAATCCTGGTAACGACCTGTTCGTATATAGCCCATTTACGACTCGCTAACTCACGGCCCGTTACGGCCTATCAGAATTACGCCTAGTAGCTTCATCTGGGCCGTCCAATATGATTCCATCCCATTGTAACTTCTGGCCCATGTATGGCCCATGATGTCTTTCGGCCCATTCGAAGCCATTTGTAACTCTTGGCCCATTAACGGCCTGTGGTGAATCTGGCCCGCAATGAACAGAGTACCCGTTTATACCCATTAACGACCCATTATTCCATTGGGCCATTTCCAACCCGTGTTATATTTTGGCCTTCTCAGGGCCCATTTATTCTTGGGCTCATTTCCAGCATTCAGTTACTTATGGCCCGTTATTGGCCTTTTCTGTTTGTGGGCCAAATTCAGCCCGCGGTTACAATTGGCATGTTTGCAGCCTGTTAATCCGTCGGGCCATTTTCATAGCGTCATCAAATACGGCCGATTAACGAGGCCCGTTATTGTCGGCCCATGAACGGATGATTCCAACTCTAGCCCGTTTATGGCCCATAATGCGGTCTGTTATTGGCCCATGTTTGGCCTATCGATCATATGGCACGTAGAAGGCCCATTGATGCTACGGCCCATAGAAGGCCCATTGTTTCTACAGCCCTTAGAAGGACCATTGTTTCTACAGCCCGTACGAGGCCCATGGTAACTACAGTAAATATGTAGCCCATGGTTATTGTGGCCTAGTTTTAAAAATAGGTTATTGCGGCCACTAGCAAACCGCGGAAAAAGAACTGCACTAACTACAAGCAAAGAAATAAACAAGACAACAAGGAAATAAATAAGCAAGCAACTTACGCTAGGCAATCACGGTTATTACACATATTACATCCACTTGGCATTAAAGTTCGCCACCAAAGGTAAATATAGGGAACAAAGCGACATATCATATACCTTTGGTTGTCAAAGTTGGCGACCAAGGTGCAAATAAACGCCGCAAACAAAACAAGTCCGTAACTAAAACCACTTCAGAAGATCTCAAGAAACAATATCACAGGTACCCATAATGCTTGGCAAGATGCTTAGCAAGCTTATTAACTTTCTCTTGTTTGGCGCTTAAATCCTCCAAAGACTTGTCATTGCACTGTGAAGTATGCATCTGAATTCTGCAGGACTTCCTCAGTCCTTGACTTCTGTCGCATAACATCTGATCGATGTCTTTCAACTTGAAGTTGAGACTCAAGAAGCCGAACTGATTCAGGCAGCAAGTTCGAAGAGATGGTGCCAGCAGTAGTAGCCAGTAACTCGAACACTACATCAAGACATGACTTTAGGGTTGTCTCAGTGTCTTCAATATAGTTTTTATCAGCTTTCTTGGAGACCAAAAGGGATGTCTCACTATCTTGAACCTTCTCTGCATTACTTCCTTTACCATTGCATAACGGGGTACTCCAATATTTTATCCGCGTTCTAAAAGAGAAACAAACAAACATATCATAGGTTTACAATATAGTATACGAAACTCATTTTGGTAAACCAGTTCAGTAGTAAGGTGGACAGGATAACAGCATGAAACAAACATATATCTATGTAGTATGGTCACTATATGGTCTATATCATTCTAGGTTATGTTGCCAAATCAAGATAGATACAGGTCGAATCATATCTATTTAAGACAAAGCAGCATAGACAGAATATAAGTATGGGAAACTACACAACAATAACAACACTTGTAATGTGCATGGCATGAGAACATAAATGTTTATTCAATTGAAACTGAAATCAACATAGAGCAAGTTACAACATCAAACACGTTAAAGAAACAGGTTTAAAACATACCTGTTGCGCCATTGGAGTTTCAATTGCATCCTTCAAATTTGAAATTAGTTGGTATGAGTAAATACAGTGATGCAAGAGCAAAGTAGTATGAACCATAGCTACGGAACCTGACCTGAGAACAATTCTTCTTCTGCTTTAAGCGTTGACTTGGGGTTCGGAGTGGTGGTCCTCGTGCTTTGGGCACTGCAGTTGCCTTACTAACTGCTCGTGTTCGGGTGCTCTGTGGTGGAGACGGTGCTGTGTCAACTGGAACTGGGTTACTATCTGCTGGGGTTGGGTTTAGAAGGGGTGTAGCTCGTTCTCTGTCCAACTGGGTAGGGGTACAACTGCCTCAGTCTGGGTTATGTGTGGTGGGGCTGGTTCTTGGGCAAGTACAACCGTGGTTCTATCCGCATCGACAGGTAGCATGATCTTTTCTAAAGATCGTGTTTTTACTCCCACAGATACTGCCATCACCCCTCCAATTGAAATGGCTAATAAACAAGAAAAGTAATTGAATGTACAGACATTGTAAGATAGACATGTGCAATGGATAGTAGGGAAGAAAACATGGCATGAAATAATTCATATTTGTGTTGTCTAACCAAACAGAATAGCAGGACATAATTTCACATATATGATGGCTAATTAAAGAGGATAGAATGACACAATTTCACATGTATGATGGCTAACTAAACAGGATAGAATGACATACTTAAAATATGATGACTATGTAAATAGGATGACATGATATAACTTCTATTAAAGTGGTTGGCATGCCATAAATCACAAACATGCCGTCGATGGAAACATGATGGCATGATATAATTCACGGATAGAATGACATAATTCAAAATATGATGACTATGTAAATAGGATGAGATGATATAACTATATTATGTCTTTAGAAAATGGGCTGGCATGCCATAGTTCAGATACATGCTGTCTATGTAAACATATTGGCATGATATAATTCAAATATATGATTTTTATATTAAGCAAGTGAGCAGAGGGCAATCGCATATATGATGTGTCAACTAAGGAGATGGCATTAAATATTGTGTATATGATGTAAAAACTAAGCATTGCAATACAACATATGCATGATATGAGTAATATAACCCTACCAAGTTTGAGCATACACCTCAGGGGGATAATAGGACTGGTCATCCGCCTCTGAAGAGCATCTCAGAATCAAAGAAGATATCTGCTTCACAGTAGCGAAGGTTCCGCTCAAGACCTTGTTTTCACTCCCGATTTCTCCATCACCAATTCAAATGGCTGATGCACAGGAAGAGCAGTTGAATATACAAACATTGTCGACAAATGCAACGAGAAATACAAAAAAACGGACAGCATGACATAATTCAAATATATGACGCTTGGTTAAACAACATGGCATTGCATAATTCACATATATAATGCCTTGCAACAAGATAGCATTGCATAATTCACATATATAATGTCTTGCAACAAGATGGCATCGCATAATTCAAATATATGGTAATTAGTCACTAAACAGGTTGCATTTACACAAAGCATGTCTAAACTAACCAAATGACATAGCAATGCAAGATACCATACGCACGATATGAGCAACATAACCCTGCCAAGTTAGAGCATGCACCTCGGGGGGGGGGGATAGGACTAGTCATCTGTCTCTGAATCCTGCTCCGAGGAGCTATCCGTAACCAGCAAGACATGCGCTTCGTCATATAGCATTGTCTGCTCTGAAGACCTTGTTTCCACTTCAGATTTTTTTCCATGACCGTGCCGAATGACTGATGCACAGGAAGAGTAATTGAATGTACTAAAATTGTTGACAAATTTAACACGTAATAAAAAATGAGGGCATGATATAATTCACATATAAGATGACTGGCTAACCATGGTGGCATTGCAAAATTCACATATATGATGCCTGGCTAAACATTGGCATTGCATGATTCACATATACGATAAAGAAACTAAACAGATGGCATTGACACAAAGCATGTCTAAACTAAGCAGATGACATATTTGATGTATACAGTAAGCAATGCAAGGCACCATATGCATGATATTACCAACATAAGCATGCCAAGTTAGCGCGAAGACCTCAAGGGGTAAATAGGAGTGGTCTTCTGCTTCTGAATCCCCCTCAGAACAGTTTGCCTTTGCGCCCACCATGGAGCGACGTCTGCATGAAATTTTATTGCCACGCAAGGCTCGTCTCTTTTGCTCTACATGTTCAGTTCCATTGTGTACAATAACTGACATGCATATAGGAATAAAATATAGTGAGATTATGTAAGGGGTGCATGCACAAATCCAGAGTGATGGTAGAAAATTGTGGATAGACCCAAAACTAATGATAGCAAGCAGATAATAGCTTTAGTTAAAAAATACAGATAATGGCTCCTTTAGTGTTTGTTTGCACCCAACATGAAACTCATAGTAGACACCCGAGATTAACCAGATAGTAGACAGATAGTACTGATTGTTGCCCCAATATGTACCCCACAACCATTTAAAAACTCAAGTTTCAGCATTAGTTCGGGCCTGACTCGGAGTCTAATAGGTGAACACGACGATAAAGTAGCATGTCATCATATTAAGCGATGCATAACGTAAGCAGACATGGAAGAGTGCAACCTCTCTTGCAGACCCGTGTAGTCCTCAAGGTCATCTGCTCAGTTGATGATGGTAAGCAGTTGCCGTGGCTTTCGGCGGCGGGGAAGAAGATCTAAGGCGGCGAAAGATAGTCTGGAGAGCGGATCCCTGCTGTGGTGAACCATTCCGTTGTTGGAGCAGCTGAGCAGGGGTGGAACATAGCGCAGCAGGAGCAGGAAAAACCACACAAGGTTTTCTTTGACACATATCTGTAACAGAAGTAATTGTGTAAGGGCTTGTTTGAATTTGAGGATTCCAACAATGCAGGGATAGGAATAGACAGGAATATGATAGGAATGCACGTGCAAAACAGAGAATTAAAAAAACAGGATTTCTGCCAATCTGGGTGTTTGATTCACAAGAATTGGAAGATCACAGGATGCAAAGAAGCATGATGAGATTAAGTCAAACCACAAGTGTACAACCTCTTTGACGAAGCCAACATCGATCTCAGCGTGATTGGGTTGGTCGTTGAGGATGCTCCGGCTGACTTGGCTATCCGAGGAGGGGAAGAAGATCTTAGGCGTCTGGAGATCGAGCCCGGGGCAGTGCTCCGCTGTGATAGAGGGTTTCGTCGTTGGAGCAGCTCCGGTGAGTTGTACGACGCCGAGGCTGAAGCAGGACAAGAGAGACAATGTTAACCTGAGTGGAATTATAATAGCATCTCCAATAGATGATGTAAAATACATAACCACAAAGTGCTAGATGTAAAATACATTAGCCGCTCATCTCTGAACTTAACTGTCGAAACCGAATTTAACTGTCGAAACAGAATTAACTGTCGAAACTAAAATTTTCTATCGAAACTGAATTTTATTGTCGAAACTGAACGCACTAGTAGCAGAAAAGCAGTAGCAGTAGCAGCAGCTCGTGTCAGAGCCGGTGCAGCTGGTCCTGTAGCAGCATCAGTTGAGGCTACCCTAAGCCGCCAGCCACCACCGGCCAAACAGCCGCTTCACGGCAAGCGGTGCGCAGCCGCCCGCCTAAAAAACACTCCCCACCGTGGTCCGCCGCACGCCTTGGCCATCCTTCTAGCCCCCCGTGCCGAGATTTTTCTCCGATGACCCCCACGCCACCGCCGGCGACCACCGCCCCTACCCTGAACCCTAAGATAGATACAGGGGTACCTCTCCGACGAGCCCCCTCCCCGCTGCGACTGAAGTGTAGCTAAATCGGAGCAGCATCGCAAGCAAGAGCAGGAGCGAGAGCAGCAGCGCGAGCAGGAGCAAGAGCAAGAGCAATAGTAAGAGCAGACCAAGCAGGGGACCGAGAGCAAGAGCAGAGCAGCAGCGTGAGCGAGAGATAAAGCAGCAGTAGCTCCTGCTGATGTGGACGTAGCCGCCGAGGGAGCGACGCCATGGAAGAAGTGGCCGGCGATGCCGCCGTGGATGGAGCCGCACCATGTCGGCTCGGGACCAAGCGCCGGCAGGACCGTGAGATCGAATCAAGAAAAAAATGCGGAAATTAGTGTACAACCTCTTTGGTGGCGCCGATTAGGCCTCAACTTCATCCGAGGAAACGGTGATGATGATGCTCTTTCGGCGGTGCAGGTGAAGACGGCGGTGTGGAAATGGAGGTGGCACGAAAGACGAGGGGAACATCGGGGCAGATCCTTGGAGGTGGAGGACGGGGTGGCTGAACCGGCGGGACGACGAGATCGACGACGGATCCTCATCCGGTACGGTGGATGAGGGACGTCGAGGTGTTGCTATGGACGACATCGTCAGGGAAGAGGCTCCGGCTGGGTGGAGGACGAAGGAGGGTGTGGGGCTTCGCGGGTTTTCGCGGCCTCGGTGTACGAATGGGATGGGAGTGGGGAACCATGGCTTAGGGACGCGCTTGTCCGAAATGTGGGGTAAGTTATGAAAGTACCCCCACCGATTTGAGCTAGGCGGTTCTTTCGGTTCAGGGGTATCACGGGCATTTCGTGTGTCGGGATTTCACAGGAGGTGGGAGTTTTCACGCGCGTTGTAATTTTGGAATAGCAAGGCGCGGGTTGAGATGGAGGGAGTTGTCGGAGCACAACGAGACAAAGATATATCTTAAATATTTCGGGGTAACAAGGCGCGGGTTAAAGAGGCGGGAGTTTCACAGCACGATAGACAGAGACGCTAGCTTGAATTTTGGCAAAACAAGGCGCGGCTTGAAATTTCGGGAGAACAAACTTAACGTGTACCAAAAAAAAGACAATTCGCACCTCATCACTAGAGAGAGCCATGTCCCGTTTTACTATATTACTAGAAATGCATTCAAATACAACAAAAAAACTAGAAAAATCGGGACAACAAACATAACGTGTATAGTACCATAACAATTTGCACTTCCCTCAACAATAAAAAAACAATGTGTGTTGTCTAGCATATGGTCTAAATTTGACTACATTTTCCCTGTTTGAATGGGATTGTACTTGGGTTAGTTATACAACCATCTAAATATTATCTTCACAACACAAGACATGAATGTAGGAGAAGTAAATTCCTATATAAATACGAACTAGATGTACATACGATCTCAAATTCAAATATATGTATCCATTTTATGTTGAATTCAAATCATAGTACATGTATGCTCTAGCTAGATGTTTGGAATCTAAACCATGTATGATATACTACGTACAATGTGTTTAACAAGCACAACAAACACACAAACACCATTTAGACTAGTAAGGTACACGTGCATTGCACGCATGAGATTTGGCAACCAAATTATGAATAAATACCACATTATAGCATGTAAGCTTTGAGTCATATATGCATGATGTAGATGTTCGTTTAATTTTCATTTCATTCAAAATCATCTAGTTTTTATAAGAAAGCTAATCTATTTTAAGATTCATGGAATTGTGCATTGTAAGGCATATAGTAAAAACAAATAATGGCAAATCATGTAGAAAAACATTTGGGCAATTCTGATACAGAAGATTCTAGAATAAAGAAGTGCTTGTGTTTTGAGGTTTGTGCATTATGCTTAAGTTCAACCATGGAGTCTTCTAGATTGTACATGTGGCAAAATCTGATGGAATCTAGATGATATCCAATGGCCAGTAGTGCTCAAATTTGCCATCTCTGCACCATCGGATTGGCCTCATCCAACGACCATCTTTCAAAGTTAAAGTTATCCGCACACTATATAAAATATATAATATATAATATATATAGGGGGTATAGATATAGATATGTGATGCGAAAGCCACCCATCATCTCCAATTAGAATAGTGTGCCCATGCACGGATGCAATGTGGCCAAACAATGTCTGCCATCGATATCTCAAATTCAAATCAGTCTGACCTTGTTCAATGTGTATACAGTACAACATGCTCGTTTCCAAACCACACCGCGCATATCTCAGTTATATTCATGCATGCATGGGTTTCAAATATCATGATCTCTTATTCAAATATTTGAATTCAACTTTACATTGATTATGACCTCACCTAGTCTTTTACACCCACACGGTCGTCTTCTCTTTTATAATTGTACCACTAACTTTCTCCGTGCATGCATGCATACACAGTACCAGTCGGCATTATCCATCGCACACGTGCAATCTTTTTCTTCCGGTCGGTCTCCCATGCATGCACACACACACACACACACACACACACACACACACACACACACACACACACACATACACACACACACACCTCCCCCTCTCCATCATATCGGGCATTCTTTATCTCTCATGTGCATGTGCAACGATCGATGTTCCTCTATGTGTGTGTATATATAGCTAGGTCTTTCACAGTTTCCCACACAAACCGATCAATCTATATATCTAGTAAGGTCTCACCCTTTTTCCCACGTCCACATCGATCAATCTATACCTCTCTATATACGATTACATAGCTAATACACACACACTAATTATATATCCAACGCCCCCCTCTCATCATACATGCCTTCCGCTTCATCCCTCAGACGCGACCACAGTGGCAAAGACAGGGGTAGCAAGGGCCCTGCCCCCCTAACATCACTATGTATCGAGGCTAATATGAATGTGATCATTAGACAATTGCTGGTAAAATGGTTTAAGTTGATGAATTGGCCCTCCTCGTAAAGGATTAGCAATGCTTGGCCCCCTAGCTCATTTATTTTTCATGGTTCCGCCACTGCACCCAACGACGCACGTTCTCGCCCCCTCTCTTTAAATATCGATCTCGCACTTGAGCACTCCTTCATAGTCTCCCTCCACTTGGCCCCTTGCACCATCTACTAGCCCCTCACCGGATTTTGCCACATGTACAATCTAGCAGACTCCATGGTTGAACTTAAGCATAATGCACAAACCTCAAAACACAAGTGCTTCTGCTTTGTTCTAGAATCTTCCATTTCATAACTACCCAAACTTTTTTTCTAGTTGAATTGCCATTATTTCTCTTTACTTTATGCTTTACAACACACGATTCCACAAATCATAAAATAGATTAAGGGCTTCTTTGATTCAAAGGATTCTCAAAGGAATTTTGGAGGATTCTAATCCTTAGGAATTTTTCCTATCTTGGTTGTTTGATTCGTAGGATTGTAAACCATAGGAATTTTTTCATAGGATTCATTTGCACTAGATTTCATTGGAAACATCCCATCCACTCAAACCTCTTTGAAAGAATCCTCCGTTTTTTCTATGCACAATCAAACACTCGTACAATCCTGTAGGATTCAAGATGACACTCCACTCTAATCCCATGTTTTTCCTATTCCCGCGTTTTGGAAATCCTACAAATCAAAGAGGCCCTAGCTTTTTATTAAAACTAATTTATTTTGAATGAGATGAACTATAAGAATTAAACGAAGGTCTTCATCAGACATATATGACTCAGAGCTTACATGCTATAGTGTGGTATTTATTCATAATTTGGTTGCCAGATCTGATGCGTGCAATGCACGTGTACCTTACTAGTACTTCGAGTATGTGCAAAACACGTAAATTAGGATTCCAATGGCACATTACACAGTGTCTCTCTTACAGTTCATGAAGCCATCGTGGCACATGTGGATTCGTTGCCGCGACCTCCTTGTGTGGATTGATCACAATGACGTGCTGGTTGTTCCAGAAGAATGTAGTCGTCCTCTCTGAGCCACACTGGCGGTACATGCATGAAGCGAAGATGTGCACGCATGCCACACACGCACTCATTCCCTCGCACGCACAAGCGGGTACACGGGGGACACATTTTTGTAGAAAGATCCACCCCATGTGATAATTTGATGCGTGTAAAGTCCTTCACTTCATTGATGGTCAATTAATACAGCGCATGCAAATTGAGTGGACGTGAGGGCGGAAGAAAGACATTACTACTCCATCAAGCATGCGAGTAGTTAAATAATGGGTTGCTAGTACTTCCATTGGTCTCCTTCGTATTTTGTGCCAATTTTTGACCATATTTGTAAGTAACATAATATTTATGCATTTCATAAAAGTGGCACAAAAAAAAGGGGGCCAATAAACCAGGACGCAGGCAGCATGATCAATTTTTGCCAGGGCTACTGTTGGTGGCCTTTGTATTTAAATATGGACGGAGTGGAGTATTACTATATTTATCTTAGCCTCGTAGGGCTCTCCCAGCGCCTAGGCTCGCCTCCCCGCCTCGCCTACCGGATCCCGCCATGGAGGATCTCGCCATGGATAATCCCTTAGATCCCAGGATCCCGCGAGCTGCCCTCTCACTGCGGCCCACAGCACTGCCGCCTTTGAGCAAAACCCACATGTGTTTTAGAGGGGATCCATTGCTCTGGAATCACAGATCGATGGCACCGGAGGACATGCCAGGGCTGCATTTCAGGTGGTGGGCAGCAAGGGCAAATCGGATCGAGGAAGCGTCACATCAATTGGAGAGAAGTTCCAAGGAGCTACGCCTGGCGCAACACAAGGCGGAGGCGCAAGTTGATCTCAGGGGAGAGATGCTGAGGGATGTCAGCATCTGGCAGCATAGCGTTGATTCCGAGCTGGGGCTAATGGCAAAGATCATATTCACGGAGTCGACTGCGGAGGAAAGAACGTGCATGCCTGCGCAATGGCATGAGCAGCCGGTGCAACTATTCAAATGGGCGGTAGGAGAAGCCAAATCCCGGAACGATTCTGGCGGCGCGCTGGGCATGCATCGTAGGCGAGGTGAGCTGCCCTCCTTCCCCGCCTGTGATGCAGTGACCTAGTCGGTTGCTGCTGCAGTGAACTTGCAACAGCATGTCGGTTTGCAACCTTGACAATCACTCCATCTATATGTATTGTATTCCTGTGAAAATACTTGTTCGTTTGGAAAAATGTGGTAAGTGATTTATCACTAGTTTTAGAATGCTTGGTCGTGACAATCAACCGAAGCCACAACCAGAAGTCTCCATTGCATAATACTTTACGATCGGTCGCACCAACAGAGTGTCGGTCGGACCCGCGTCTCACCGAAGGGACACGCATCGGCTTGGTCTGACATGTACGACCAGTTACATCACTGACTTGTGCGACCACATTTGAGCAGTGTAGTACTGTACTCCCTCTATCTCAGTTTACAAGTCTTGTACGTGTACCTAGGTCGTTAATTTGACCAACTTAATAAGAGGCATATGTTACGAAAAATATATCATTACAAACTTCAAATATTCTTTTTTTAATGATATATTTTTATGTTAAACAAATTATTTTATATAACTTTCATTGATGACCTAGATACACGTGCAAGCCTTGTAAACTGAGATGGAGGGAGTACTTGAAATTATGTTCCACTAAACTCATTTCGGGAGCCGTTTCGGGCCTCGAAACCAAAACCATCAATTAATCTTTACCTTGTTCCCATCACATTCCAAAGTACTAGTGCTACAATTAAGTGCAAGCCTGCTCACACCTACCAGTACGTACCAAACCTGAATGTGTTCCCACTATGCAGGTTTTAGTACTAGTGCTAGTACTTAGGTTATAAAAAGGGGAACTACCTAACCGAAAATTACTCTACCTTCCTCATAAGTCCTTCTTCGTACGTCCTTGCCATGCCTGGTATGCAGAGCTCTAGGTCGAGAACTACTCATAACAAGGGAGCGGCAACCAAGGCTACGGAAAAAAAGAGGGCTCGCCGCCACGTAGAGACCTCGAAAGATCTCTCACGGGCAGGCGATGGCTCCCAGGAGCGCCCTAGCCGCGGAGGCGAACATGCCGAGCTGGCAACGCTGGAGTCGTTATCCCTCGACGGCATGCCCGATCAGCTCAATAAGCACATCAATAAGCAGAAGGAGTTCGTCCACGGCTTGGTGGAGCTGTTGAAGGAGAGCCTCGACATGCCCGCTGAGCTCAATGAGCAGGGGGAGTTGACCGCCGGCTTGGTGATGCTGCTGAAGAAGAGCATTGCCTTAGAGAAGAATGCGACCGGCGAAATCCTGCAACTTCAGGAGGACAAGGCGAAGCTCTGCCACGAGCTCGACCTGCTGAAGGAGGAGAACGCCGGCTGGAAGAAGCTGCATGAGAATAGTAGTTCCTCGATGAAGATGCTGCAGGCCCTCGTCATGGAACAGAAGGAGGAGTTGGCGAAGCTCCGCATCGAGCACCCGGCTGCCGTTAAGGTACGTAATGCGGCCGTGGAACAGATGATGAAGGCTCCCGTCGAGAAATCCCGCGTCATGGACACAATGAAGAAGATGGCGGAGGAGATGCGTAAGGAGATGGAGGTCGTGGAGGCGATGAAGAAGCAGTTATGACTCCGCGGCCAGCAACCCTTCATGTAGTAGAGAGCAGTGCCCCAGACTTGTGTGTGCGTCTTCCTTCTTTTTTGGGGGTGATAATCTTCCTTCTTCTTTTGCTCCTGTGTTTCTTCTTTTGCTTCGGGTGTTTCGCCACACGTGTCACGTTCTCTGCGAGGCATGTATAGAACAATGCTAACAATGAGATGACTAGCAAATTAGACCATTTCTTATTGCCATATGGCACTGGGCTGCCATGTTTCGTGCTCCTCCGTCGTACTACTCCAGTGGAAAACTTGAGTTTACCGCACGGTTCTTTGCTCCTCCTCCGGTCATCGGCACATTTATAAAGCAGTCAAATCACAAGGCCCCGCCTTCTAGCAGTAATGAGCCGTCAAATCACAAAGGCCCTCGCCTCTCTTGAAACCGACCAAGCTAGACTGCCCCGCCCTCTAGCCTTTTAAAAAATGTATACTTTTGTACAGTAATAGTATCGATGGATTGCTCCATGGAGCAAACTAACAAGACAAAATTAAAGAAAAAAGGTGGTACATATAGAGAGCGCTCGTCGCCAAATTATGCATATAGTACTATTAAAAAAGCTAGTACGTGCTTAAATGGGGTGCTAAATTATATTAAAGAAATTAGCATACCTATTTAATTCTTGGGTTCTTATTATTTATGCCACTAGTTGTGTATCACTACTCAGTTTTTCCATGAGAAGTTACAGCTACTCAAAAATGCCATCGATCCGTGAGATGCCTGCTCAAAATGCAATTAGATATCTCAAAAAATGCCATTGTTAAGTTAGATGTTTGCTCAAAAATGTCAATAGACATTGTTATTTTCACGTCAAACCCGTTGACCATGTTATATGACAAAAATAAGCCGATTCTCACAATGATAAGTGTGGCCCCGCTTGTCAGGACTAACCAAGCGAATAATTTTACAGGAAAATAAGAGCGTTGTTGGGATCAAGTAGGACCCACACTTTATTTTGCTATAGTGAGATAGAGAGAGAGCTGGCATGTTGGTCCATCGGTATTTATGTCATTATAAAATGGCTAAAGAGATTTGAGTCATAATAATGGTGTCCAACACAACACACCCCTCAAATAAAACTAAGCACCCTGAAATTGTTTGACAACTAAACTGCTGGCTATATGATGTTGGCCATATATATTGTACATATATAATGTGAAGAAATGAGTGGTAGTACTATACCAACTAAAACTTGAACTATAAGAAATACTAGTATGTACGTACTGAAGAGTTAAAGTAACGAGAAGGAACATAACATAGTTCTACTGGGGGCTCAGCACAACACACCCCTCAAATAAAACTAAGCACACCTGAAATTAAACTAAGCAACTAATCCGGTAGACACTGCATTAGAACCACCATGAGCAACGACACTGCCACCTTACTCGGACTCCTCGTCCACGTGCTCGACTTCGTCCTTGTCCCTCTTCCTCTTGGGTGATACTTCTTTGCTTGAACCGCACACTTGGCTCTTGCTCTTGATCCAACTCTTGTAGATATTGAAACAAAGGTAGCCATCCATTGCAGCGTAGTGGATGTGGTCTATATCTAGTACATTCCACTCCCATGCATGATGAAGCTTGAACGGAGGTTTCTTGAGTGTATCGTACGAAGGATGAACCATGGCTCCTGCCAGGGTCAGCATTGAAGGCTGATGATGGGAGGCCACCAGCCCTTTCTTCTGGAGGTCGAAGGGGTTTCCTACAACGAGGCCAATCCGGTCCAGGACATCCCTGTCGTTCCTAAAGTCTACAGTAATGAATTTGACTCGTCCGTCCTTGAGGAAGTTCTTAAAATCCTGGCACTCAACGTCAGCATGGCATATGTGGTAGACCAAGCATAAGTCATGCACTTAAACCTGGATCACGGCGGGCTTCTTCTTCTATGCCTCCTTTTAGAGTCTTCTTGCTTTGCAGGACTGTGGTGTACTCAACATCTAGCCCGGCGACCCACTCATCGTTTGAGTTTTCGAACATGCGTCTGAAGCGAGCAAGGCATCATTTCACCATTGCGGAAGAACGGGTGTAGATGACGTCGAACTCATCGCCGGTGATGGTTCTAACATTGTACTCACCGCTGATCATGGAGATTTGGGACGCCATGGATTTAGGAGGAGGGTTAGGATTACTGGAACTGTCGTAATGTGAAAGGACGGGACGACAAGGAGCAAACTGCCATAATGTTAAATGACGTCCGGGGATGAGTATGAGTGAGAACTGCGAGCGGTTTTTGTAAAAATGCTGAGTGGGGCGTGCGAACGGCAGGGTAGTGGCTTGCCTAGTGGATAAATGGATTCATGCACAGTACTATGGGGGCCCAATTAGATGTCATGTCTACTCGACGCCCAATTAAATTGCTTTTGATGTCATGTCAAGCATCGGGAAAATTACAGGTGGTACGAAGCTTTCCATTCTCCCATGATACAGGCTTCCGAGAGCCCTTGGATCTTAGATCAAACGGTTGCAGGGCGTGATTCTAGACCTATGGGTGAATATCCTATCCTGGAGGGTTATTCTGCAAATTTTTAGCAACTTAGCATGCGACCGTTCGATCTTAGATCCAAGGGCTGCTAGCAGCCCGTATCATGGTCGCGCCTACCACGCACTGGCCATCAAGGCCATGTCGCGCCCTTGGAGATTTAACATGGTGTGTTAGGCTATCTGATGTTGGCATGTCATACATAGTCATCACTTATACAACAAGGTTAGCTAGAAGGTTGGCTATAAGAGTATTTTTTTTACTTCTCTCTATCTCTTTCTTTGTTGTATTTATTGCATTTGCCAAGGAGTGACCTCTTCCAATGAAATGGTAGTCTCAAGTCATTAAAAGCATGCACACCCCACATCTCTTATTGGTTGATATATCAAGAAACAAGAAACGATGTATGCACCACGCCTAAGTGTCTTGGGATTATTTGGTTTTCGTAAGATGACTTGCACACCTAGACGGAGGGAGTAATTAACTTGCCTCATCAGACTTTATGCCTATGTGGCAGGCTTAGCACCTATACGAGCAAGTACAATAGTGGGCTATAAGCCCGCTTACATGGCATTTTTGCATATGTTGAGGAAAGAGGAAAGGAAAAAGTGGAGGAGTGGGCTCTTATGCAAGAGCCAGCCTCTACATGGTGGAGCATTGGGAGACGCACCTGTATACCATGGAGGTGGTCAGGAATCGGGAGACTCACGCCGGTCGTAGCACCGCAGTTAAAATGATAAAATGGCAAGTCAAATCACGGGGCCCCACCTGTCCAGCAGTAATTCGCTGTCAAATCACACAGCCCTACATTTGCAGCTGCCTACTCCCTCATCTTCTTGCGTGTCTGTCGAACCGACTAGTCGGAACTGCCCCGCATACCGCACGGGAAAGCCCCGCCCTGGACTTTTAAATAGTACAATATACTAATATTGTATCCAGGGATTGCGCCATGGAGCAAAGCCTCAAGAAAGGCGGTACATGTACGGAGTATACAGCACGCCCATCGCGTTCGCGTGGCACCCAAGACGGTCGGTCGATCTGGCACGCCGTTCTCCGAATGGAACGCGGGTCATATTGCGTTTGCACACACATGTTGTCTCGCCTTTGGGCAGTGAGGTTATGGTTTCTTGTCATGTGGCATTTCTTCATGTTATATGTTATAATTCGGTGCTTTAGATCAAAATGACAACAACCGCGCCTCGGGGGCACGTGCATGAAGACTTCTCGACAGTCATTGACGAGGGCAAGCCGGCTCCGGTAGACAAAAGAAAACTAGTACTCCACTATATAGGCAGGAGCCTCCGCGCTTGCTTGCTAGTGTTGCTCTCTTCACAGTCTCGTCCTCTCCAGATCTGAACACGACAGCGGTGGCCACACTCTCTCTCTCTCTCTCTCTCTCTCTCTGCTCACCGCTGGTCACAGATCCAGCCGGATCCTCTCCGCCGGGGAAGGTGAGAAGGTGCAACATTCACGCGCTCGTCCTCGGCGACGGCTCTTACCCACTTCCGGTGCGTCCCGATCAGCGTGCCTTGCGTTCTCTCCCAAGCACCGCAGGCTAGGGAGGGCCTCCGACCCCTTCTTCCTCGCTGCCGTAGTGTGGGCAGATATGGCCTCCCGCTACCCACCTATCAACATCCCGGCGACCCTCAGGTATAACTTTCTTCGAAACCGTCCTTTCTCTACTTCCCGAGCTCCTGACGTCGCTGCATTTGTATCTTTTACTATTTCCCAGGCCCCCTCGTAGATAGGATCGATCGGCTGTTCGAAAGCCACCTAAATTTTGACTGTTAAGAGGTAAAAGTAGTTCATGCACTCGAATCTAGTACTACTTGGTTCAAACAAGGAAGAAAGTGGGTGGGGTGGGGAAGATCTGTTACTGAATCTAGGACTTGGTCGAAAGAGGAAATAATGGGGGCGAAAAGTAGCAGAGACTGGCTATCCAACTGGTCTCGTGGTCTAATAGGGAAATAAAGGGAAACGCAGTACAAACTCAATATAAACACGATCTATTGGTTAAAAAGGAAAGATATCATGTTCCGATGTTTGTTGCCCCGAGCCACTCTTATGTAATGCCACTGGTAAAATGTAGCAGTCGCACTGTTAAAAGTAAGGACACGTTAAACCAATGTTGTTTTCAGTGTAATGCATCCAGTAATATGAATCAATGGCACTTTTTTTCATGTCCTGCTAAATTTCCCATTAAGATAAGTTGCTTCTTTTCGTTAGAAATGCAACTGTCCTGGTCCGCCTACTCTCCCGTGCCCAAATATCGACTCTGTAGCAGCTGTTAATGTAATGTTGCTGGTAAAACGAAGCAATGGCACCATTAAAGTAATGTCATATTTAACGGTTGTCATAGTTAATCCTAATGCCCACACTAATATCTAGCAATGCTGCTGCTTTAGAAATTGCTACTGTCCATGTAGGATTGCCATTCAGATAAGGAACATGCTTCTTTTCATTTGGTGTATGTTTCATCACTTGTTTGTCACCCTCCTTTCCACCTTTTTTGTGCAAACAGAGACATACATTTCACGCTTGATCTTAGTTGAACTGCACAAATGATACCCAAATTATAGTTGAACATTCCACGAGCTTCCCAACCAACCTTGATATTGCTCAATTTCATTGCAACTAATAAATATGAAGCTCTATGGGTTTCGTTTTCTGATGGAAATGGAACCGGGGCTGAAGCCCTTTTCTTAAAAAATTGAAGAAGAAGCTGCTAGCTCATGGGACATTGCTTCATTTTAGGTGAACTGCACCAAAAGGTCCCATGAATTGAATCATCCATGTTGGTGGTGGTGTCATCCCTTCTACGATGGCGTTGATTGCAGATATGGTTCCCATCACGAGGTATGTGGATTTTGGTCCGAATGCCCCGCCAAAGATCCTGCATTTTGAGTCTGCTCTTGTGCATCTTGTTTTGGCACCGCCATGATAAAGTAGTAATGTTATTATTTTGCACCTTAATCTAGTGGCACTATTAATTTGAGGCAATGTTTTGGCACCGCTAGTGCCACAGACTTTTTTTTATATATCAAAAGAGGGGGTTTCCTCGGATTTCATTAAAGAAACCCTACCATAGAGAACCATTATCCGACAACATCTCAGTGTAAACGGGCAGTTCTGCAACTACTTCTAGACCGGACTGAGTACTAGCAGGAGACAAGTTTGCCACATAAACTAGGCAGGAAGGGGGACGCAACACCAACTGGACCAAGTTTGGATTACAACCCAAATGCTACCACAGAAACATCAGGGGGGAGATAGAGCCAGCTTCAGCATCCCAGTCTAAGCACCCCCGGCCTCCATCCTTGCGATGCACGGTACACCTCGTTTGCCACCTTCTCGACCCTAGTGCCACTGGTAAAATGAAGTAATAAAATACAGTTAAAATAGAGCGAGTGTCCTCTCTATCATTTCATTTCCAATGTAGATAAAGAAAGTGCTTCTCTTTGTTAGTGTATGTTTCATCAACTAGTCCCATTGTTAATGTTTAAGCGTTTTTGCAAACTGGGGTGCTTAATTTTAGTTGATCTCGCACAAAAATAGAGATTGAATGTCTCAAGGCCCTTCTTGTACTACCGATGTACACCGATGTACATCAACGGCGTAAGGTGTATCGGGGAGACTTGGGTCGATTACTCGATTTCCAGTATGAGGCGTACCGTATGAGGCGTCGCAGGGCCCATCTCGCCCTCGCAGCATGGCATACTATGATACTATCGCAATATTTTCTTCTATTTATTACTGTATGTTTCATCAACTAGTGCCACTCTAATGTAATCACACTTTTTCATTATCTGTGCAAACAGGGTTATTCAGCTGCATTTTGGTGGAACTGCACAAATGTACGAATGGAACCGGCATATATGCAGAGTGCAAGGTGCCAAGTAAAAATTACCGACACCAACCCTGCTCCATCTAAGCATTGGCATCCACCACCACCAGTGGCATGCGTGGCGCTCACTGTGGACAGATCTTTCTTGGCAGCAAATCCTCTAAATACTAGTAGCTTAGACTTCAAAAAAATTACTAGGGAGTACTCTTTTTTGAAAGAAGCACCAATCTATTTTTCTTTATTTGTACACAGTGTCACAACTTTGACCCAAAGGTCCAGAGCTATTTTAGGGTGATTGGCCTAGTACTCGGAGAGTGATTGTAAGCTTGATTTTTATTAGCTGTCACACTGATTGTAAGCTTGAGCAGATGGAAGATTAGGTTAGTGTGAAGCTTACCTTAAACCCTACCGATGCCGTTGAAACGAGGCGAGCATCGAGGGAACCATGGAGAATGGCGGGGAAGCGACGTCGCGCCATCCGGCCTCCTCTTGCGGTGGTAGAACGAATACTCATGTGGCTCCGGCTGGCTCTGCACCCTCACGAACGGCACACCGTACTCGATCGATTCATTATCCTCTGGGTGCTCGACCTTCGACCTGTACGCCCACCACCTCCGCCTGACTTTCGCCTCAGGCGGATCTGTCTGCTCCATCGCCTAGAGGAGATACTCGATGAACTCGAAGGACTGTGGCGTGACAGCTGCCGAGGAGTACATCGCCGCCCTCATCGCAGTCGTCTCGCTCTTTCGCATACATTGCCACATGGCCCTCACCGTCCTCGAAATCTCTCACTCATTGTCGAACCAAGTAAGGATCTCCTTCAACCTGGCTAACTTTGCCTGGTCGCCACCGGCGATCTGCCTGATTCGCTGCTGCATCCTCTCCATAGATGTCATTCTGAGTGGTCCGGTGCTAGCTTTGGAAGATGGGAGGAGAGACGGTGGTCTTGCAATAGAGAAGAGGGAGAGGCAAGACGGTGGTTTTGGAATGGAGATGATGGAGAGGAGAGGGGGTGGTTTTGCAATGGAGAAGAGGGAGAGACGAGACGGTGGTTTTGGAATGGAGATGATGGAGAGGAGAGGTTTCCATGCCTTTTGGTTGCTGACAGGTGGGCCCCGCGCTTGGTGGGACCCATGTGTCAGTGTCTCAATGGCAGGATGGGCTACGTGAGGGGATCCTCGTCCAAGGAGAGAGGAGGTGGTTTTGCAATGGAGAAGAGCGAGAGGCGAGGCGGTGGTTTTGGAATGGAGATGATGGAGAGGGGAGGAGGTGGTTTTGCAATGGAGAAGAGGGAGAGGAGCGTGTGGCAGCGATTTAGGATTGGACAAGAGGGCCAGTGCGCTGTGAATGGATCAAAATCAATTTACCCTTTAATTAAGAAAGCGACCCCCTCATTAACTAGTCTCCCTTTTATTCTAGGTCATAATTGACCATGATTTTCACAAATAAAATATATGTTATACATTGCGAAAATAATAAAATTTGAAAGTACATTCAAATATGAACCAAACGATACAATTTTGGTGACATGCATTCACATTTTGCTTGTCAAATACAGTACATGGTCAAACTTTCACCCAAAATACGCAAAACAAAAAAATACTTCCAAGACCACCGCCACTCCTCTCCTCTTAAACCACCGCCGCTCCTCTCCTGTTCCAATCTAAATCCAGCGCCGCTCCTCTCCTCTTCCATTTCAAAACCACCGCCCCTCCTCTCCTGTTCCAATCCAAAACCAGCGTCGCTCCTCTCCTGTTCTAATAAAAAACTAGCGATGCTCCTCTGCTCTTCCATTCAAAAACCACCGCCAGCGAGTGAAGGTGCTGTGGAGAAGTAGATCGATGGAGGAGTACAACCGATACGTGAGGATCGTAGACGGCGACCCTGTGAAGCTAGCTAGGATGTTGGATATATAGTCTTGGTTTGACAACAAGGACCAACTAGCATCGACAGCGACATCCATGGCAAAATATCTGCAACAGAGCGAAAAGGCAGCGTTACTCCCGAAGGGAGTCGCGCGGGAGTACATAGAGCTGCTCCTCTGGGCCATGGAGCAAACAGATTCACCGAATCCGATCATGAGGGAGCGGTGGTGGGAGTATCGATCCCAGATGGAGCATCCACCAGAGATTGAAGGATCGAGCATCTACAGGGTGCCGTTTGTGAGGGTGTCGTGCCAGAGCAAGCCGGTGGAGTCTTCGTTGACCGAACCCAACTGCAACAGGAGAAAAGCAGTTGGCCCGACAAGGCTTCCTCGCCATCCTCTCCCTTGCCGTTCACATCGTCTCACGGGGCGGCTGTCTGCCGCCGAGGAATAGGAGGGGACTGCCACCCAACCCAATAGTCGGGCAGGTTGTGAATTGTCAGGAGGATCTTAGGGTTGTCAGTATTTGCAGGTTGTGAATTGTGTTTTGTGTTGTGTATTTTGGGAGTACTTTCAGATATGAATGTCTTTTGAATTTCAGATTTGCAGTATTGAGCATATGAAGTATTTTATGAATTCTAGAGATATATTTTAGCACTTAAAAAAATGTAGTTTCATAGGAGTATAAAACTGCAGACAATGTGATTCTCAGAGAAGAAACTGCAAGTTTCAGTTTCAGATAAGAAACTGCAAGTTTCAGAGGCAGAGCATTTATATTAACACGGCCTTTTCAACCAGGGTTAACATCATGTTGGAAGTTTTATTCATGGTTGAAAATGGAACTACCAGCCAGTTAACATCATGCTGATCAACATTCATGCATATCACATCTTCATATGATGCACAGTCAAAAAGGTATGCTATTTTCAAAATGCCCACACAATGTCGAGTGTGCGAAAAACAGAGAAAACGAGGGATGAAGTTTTGGCAAGTGTTGGACGTGGTGTGTGTAGATGAAAATGGGGACCCACATGTCAATCATGGCAGAGGCAAAAAATTTGGATATATTTTTCGTGCATCAGGTGGAATTGAACCCGGGCGGAAGAGTTGTCGCCTATCGGGTAGTGTCACTTGGCCACTGGGCTAGTTCAGCACTTTCTTTACAAATAGGGCACTGCCTCAGGTGGTCCGATCTCCTCCTGCGCCTTTGTGCGCTCGCCGCGGCGCCACTGTCTGCCGTTGTGAACATGCTGAACAAATGAGAGGAATTTGGAGAGGATCAGACGTGGAGAGGCCATACGGGACCCACTGTGTCTATGGCCGTACGCAAGCAAGTGCCTCATTGAAACAATACTTCCTCCTAATGATATACTGACATTGGGGCCCACAGGTTTGTCAACATAGTTACATTTTTTTAGGTGCTTCAACGTAGTTACTATAGGAGATAAATTCACAATGAAGCCGGGGATCTGGCAGGTATCATTTATTATCACTCGGGCAGCAAGTATCAGCTGGGTTTTGGGCTTCCCCGTCTAGGCTTTCTTTTTTAACATGCGCAGCCCACGACATATGCCGGTTTGTATTGTTTTGAGGGCCATCATGTATCGACCAGCCTATGGACCTCCTATCCGAGATTTTATTTTTCCTGAAACATCGGCAGCCCAATTTATGTATTTTTTTTGAAGAAAACGCAGAGGTCTGTTCTATTTTTCTATATAAGAATAGGAACGCCTGGTCCAACTTATGTTTCCCTTCTAACTATATTATATATATTTAAATTATTTTATATGTTATTATATATTATTGTTATTGTCATCATATATTTAACAGATACTTACATATGTAAAAAGAAACAATATCCCACATCTTATTAACTTATAAAAATAATTTCTTAACAAAAAAATCCTGGATTTTTTTGGCAACGAAAATCCTGGTGATTGTGTACGAAAGCTTGGTAAGGTTTAAGGACCAATGTAATAATAAATCACTTATTATTCAAATATATTTATAACAAAATGCTCATCCCCTGTTTATTTTTTGATAACATTGTTGCGCCCAACCCAACATTATAATTAGAATCAGCCCAGCAAAATTGTGTATATCGAGAAAGTACAAATGGCCTGTAATTTTTTAGGAAAAAATAAATGGGCCGCATGGACGCTACATTATTTGTTCACCCAGCCCGGCAAATGGACTGTAATTCTAAAAAAAAGATCAAATTGACTGTAAATTTTGAAAAAAAATGGGTTGAATACGTGCCACATTTTTGGAGGCTGAAATGTGGGCCAATAGGTCGAAGCCAATGCAAGTCGTTGTCAACATAGTCAACAAATGATTCTGACATCGTTAGCCGTTGAATTTACATCAACAACTGGCATCCATCTTCAATCTCTCGTCTTCTTCCTCCAGCGCCGCCGGGACCACCTGCTCCCGCCTCCTACTGCTAGCAGCTCTGCTTACCACGCTTTGCTGTGAAGCGCTACCCCACCGTTGGCCAGGCCATCCCTCCACCCCTACACACCTCCTGTTCTTCTTGACCGACTACCGAACCACCTCGCACCAGAACCAGTTAACCCTCGTACACCTCTCCGTCTATGACTCTACTCCCGCGTCTTCCCATCTCCGGCTCGTTGTTGTCCGGGCCCTCACCATCATACACCACCTTGGATGCGCTCGGCGCAGAGTGGTTAACATGGTCAACGAACGACATCCATCGGAAGTAGACTGTGGGCGGAGAGGCTGACAGTTGGGTCCACGATCGCACACATGGAAATGCCTCCTTATTACACGCAAAATAATGATTCCTCCACCTGATAGCTGGGACCCACCATAAGGGCCTCCGTATTTCGTGAAAAAAATATTCCCCTCGCTGACAGGTCGGACCCACCAGCTATGTCTTCGCACGCAAGAAGTGCCTCCTTATTACGCACAAAAAAATGAATACCCCCTCCTAGCTGGGACGCACCATAGTGAGAGGCTGACTTGTGGGCCTACTAAGTTGATAGGGACGGAGGGCTTTGTCAACTTAGTCAATATGAACGATTCTAGCTCCAGCGACCGTACGATGTCCATCCAACGTCCCTAGTGCTTCTTCAACCTCTGGTCTTCTTGCTCCAGCCGCCCAAACCAGCGCCAGTCATGTCGCGTGCTCCTGCCTCCCGTGGTCGGCTGTGATGCCGCGGAGCCCTCACCGTCCCCTACTACTCCCACCATTGGCCTGGCCATCCCTCTACTCACCCACACCCCCTATTATTCTGCGGTGACGACAGCCTCACACCGCAGCCAAACCAATGAACCCTCGTACTCCTCTCCGGATGGGCAACCACTACCGCGTCTTCCTCGGCTCTACATCGTCCCCTTCCTAGGCCTCACCATCGTCCACCGCCCTGGTGCTCTCGGCTTGGCGTGGTCAACGCGGTCAAGGACTGACTTCCATCGGAAGAGTAATCAGACGTGGAGAGGTCGATACCGGGTCCACGGCCGCAGCAAGGAAGTGCCTCCTTATTACATGGAAAATAATGATATCTCCACCTGACAGCAGGGACCCACCGGACGGGCCACCGTATTTCACAAAAAAAACATTTCCCCCTGACTGCTGGGACCCACCAGGTACATCTTTGCACGGAAGGAAGTGCCTGATAGTCGGGACACACCTGGTCGTGACCCACAAGTATAGGAGATCTATCATAGTCCTTTCGATAAGTAAGAGTGTCGAATCCAACGAGGAGTAGAAGGAAATGACAAGCAGTTTTTAGTAAGGTATTCTCTGCAAGCACTGAAATTATCGATAACAGATAGTTTTGTGATAAGGTAATTTGTAACGGGTAACAAGTAATAAAGGTAAATAAGGTGCAGCAAGATGGCCCAATCCTTTTTGTACCAAAGGACAAGCCTGGACAAACTCTTATATAAAGGAAAACGCTCCCGAGGACACATGGGAATTATCGTCAAGCTAGTTTTCATCGCGCTCATATGATTTGCGTTCGTTACTTTGATAATTTGATATGTGGGTGGACCGGTGCTTGGGTACTGCCCTTCCTTGGACAAGCATCACACTTATGATTAACCCCTCTTGCAAGCATCTGCAACTACAAAAAAAGTATTAAGGTAAACCTAACCATAGCATGAAACATATGGATCCAAATCAGCCCCTTACAAAGCAACGCATAAACTAGGGTTTAAGCTTCTGTCACTCTAGCAACGCATCATCTACTTATTACTTCCCAATGCCTTCCTCTAGGCCCAAATAATGGTGAAGTGGCATGTAGTCAACGTTCACATAACACCACTAGAGGAAAGACAACATACATCTCATCAAAATATCAAACGAATACCAAATTCACATGACTACTTATAGCAAGACTTCTCCCATGTCCTCAAGAACAAACGTAACTACTCACAAATCATATTCATGTTCATAATCAACTTCCAAAATGGGTCTCTCATATTCCAAAACTAACTTCCGTAAAGTTTCAGGACTTTTGGAGTTGTGCAGAATAGGTCTCTCATATTTGCTCCTTTTCCAAATTTGTAATTCCAGCCAAAGATTCTCCCTCTTCGTGTAAACCTTGTAAAATAAGAGAGAATAGGCATAAGTATTGTGACATAATGTGTAATAACAGCCCATAATGCAATAAAAATCAATATAAAAGCATGATGCAAAATGGACGTATCAACTCCACCAAGCTTAGACCTCGCTTGTCCTCAAGCGAAAGCCGATAACGAAAAATATGTCCACATGCTTAGAGATAGAGGTGTCGACAAAATAAAATAGAGACATGAGGGCGTCATGATCTTTCTTAAAGCAGCAACATATATATATATTGTCATATGATTTCTTATTGCTAAAGTAACAATGTATTCACAATGTCAGGTATGAATCAGAAACCTCATTGAGAACCAACAAACTATAATCTCAGTCATTGAAGCAATTGCAATTTACCATAACATCGGAAAGAGTCAATATATAAGAGCTTTTCAGCAAGTTCACATACTCAACTATCATTTAGTCTTTCATAATTACTTACACTGACACAATACTTATGGGTATGGAGTTTTAATCGGACACAGAGAAAGATAGGGGCTTATAGTATTGCCTCCCAACTTTTTACCTCAAGGGTAATGTCCACAATAATAGTGTATGATAACTTACATCCAATTGGATATATATATATATATATATATATATATATATATATATATCAGGATCTTTCCAACACAATGTGCTTGCCAAAGGTTAAAATGTAAAAAGGAAAGGTGAAGATCACCATGACTCTTGTATAAAGTATAAGACAAGAATAAAAGATAGGCGCTTCATAGAGGGAAGCAGAGGTTGTCATGTGCTTTTATAGTTGGATGCACAAAATCTTAGTGCGAAAGAACGTCACTTTATATTGCCACTTGTGATATGGAACTTTATTATGCAGTCCGTCGCTTTTATTGCTTCGATATCATAAGATCGTATAAAGCTTATTTTCTCCACACTAATAGATCATACATATCTAAAGAGCAATTTTTATTGCATGCAACAATGACAACTTACTTGAAGGATCTTACTCAATCCATAGGTAGATGTGGTGGACACTCATGGCAAAACTGGGTTTAAGGATACTCAGAAGCACAAGTAGTATCTCTACTTGGTGCAAAGAATTTGGCTAACATGAGGGGGAAAGGCAAGCTCAACATGTTGGATGATCCATGAAAATATACTTTATTTTGGATATAAGAAAACATAACCCATTACGTTGTCTTCCTTGTCCAACATCAACTTTTTAGCATGGCATATTTTAATGAGTGCTTACAATCATAAAAGATGTCCAAGATAGTATATTTATATGTGAAAACCTCTCTCTTTCTTTATTACTTCCTATTAATTGCAACAATGACCAAAACTATGTTTGTCAACTCTCAACAACTTTTATTCATCATACTCTTTTATATGTGAAGTCATTACTCTCCATAAGATCAATATGATCTATTTAATTCTTTTTATTCTTACTCTTCTCTTTTATTTTTATTCTCGATCATAGCAAGATAATCAAGCCCTTGACTCAAAACTAATCTTTATTATATATAGCTCACGGACTCGATTACATAGAAGTATCATAAAGCAAAACTCAAAACTAGATCATACTAAAACTTTATTCTACTAGATCAAGATATTACCAAAAGGATCGAACTAAGAAAAATGGTAAAGATAGGAGTGTGATGGTGATACGATACGGGGGCACCTCCCCCAAGCTTGGCAGTTGCCAAGGGGAGTGCCCATACCCATGTATTTATGTCTCTTTCCTCGGAGGTGAAGGAGATGGTGACGGTGATGACAATTGTGCCTTCAACTTTTTCATATTGTATTTGAGAAGAGCAATTTCCTCCTTTAAATCATCGACCTCCGATTCCAGCTTCAAGATCTTGTCACATAAATCTCCTTTGCTTTTCTGCCGAAAACGAGAAGGAATAGATCATTTGTTAGACAGTTTAGCCCTCTTAGGGAGACTAGACTTCTTGAACTTCATGTGCATATCCCCAGGTTGAGGTAGAGGAACATCTGTCGGTGTCAAAACCGGCGGATCTCGGGTAGGGGGTCCCGAACTGTGCGTCTAGGATCGATGGTTACAGGAGACAGGGGAAACGATGTTTACCCAGGTTCGGGCCCTCTCTATGGAGGTAATACCCTACTTACTACTTGATTGATCTTGATGAATATGAGTATTACAAGAGTTGATCTACCACGAGATCGTAATGGCTAAACCCTGGAAGTCTAGCATGTATGACTATGGTAATGAGTATATGCTATCTGGACTACGCCCTCCGGTTTATATAGACACCGGAGGGATCTAGGGTTATATAGAGTCGGTTACATAAGAAGGAATCTTCATAGCCAGTCGCCAAGCTTGCCTTCCACGCCAAGGAGAGTCCAATCCGGACACGGGTACAGTCTTCGGCCTTCATGTCTTCACAGCCCACCAGTCTGGCCCATGGATAACAGGTCGGACGCCCGAGGACCCCTTAGTCCAGGACTCCCTCAGTAGCCCCTCAACCTGGCTTCAATGACGAGGAGTCCGGCGCGCAGATTGTCTTCGGCATTACAAGGCGGGTTCTCCTTTCTGAACTCCAAGATAGTCTTCGGATGCGACGATAGTATCCGGACCTGTCACGCACACCATACACAACCGCAGAGAGAATATAATTTTACACGAGTTCCATCCGCTGACAACTTTTCGTATCACGACATTACATCTGACCGGTCATAATTCCAAACCGTTTTTGTGTTCGACGCCCCATGTCCCGAGACGCAGTTGCCATTGGCACGTCTTGTCAAAGCAGAGATCGTGTTCCCTTATCGCGGGATTCTCATCAATGCGGGCATGGGTAACCCAACCGTGTTGTTTATACAACCCTTGGGAATAGGCGAATTCTAAAGCGAGTGGGGAGGCGTTCAATATTCGTTGCCTTTATAAGGGGATAAGGATTCCCTCTTCATCTCTCACGCCTTCTCTCTGTCTCCACCCTTCCAACCTCGAGCTCCAGCGCCCAAGTTCTCATCTTCTTTCCACTCAAGCTAGCACTCAACCATGTCCGAATCCGCAGGTCAGGGCAAGTGGATGGTCTCCTCCATCAAGGAGGAGGAAATTACTGAGCTTCGGGCGGCCGGATTTTTGGCGAAGGAAATCGCACACCGTCTGCCGGCCAAGGGAAAAATCGTTCCCACGCCGAAGCCCAATGAGAGGGTGGTTTTCATCCCTCATTTCTTCCGCGGACTAGGGTTCCCACTCCACCCTTTCGTCCGCGGGCTGATGTATTATTACGGGATAGATTTCCACGATCTGTCCCCAAACTCCTTCCTCAACATTTCGGCGTTTATCGTCGTGTGTGAGGCCTTCCTCCGCAATCAACCCCACTTCATGCTGTGGCTCAAAGTCTTCAACGTAAAGCCAAAGGTGGTGGATGGTTGATACATCTCCAACGTATCTATAATTTTTTATTGTTCCCTGCTATATTATATTTTGTTTTGGATGTTTATTGGGCTTTATTATACACTTTTATATTATTTTTGGAACTAACCAATTAACCAGAGGCCCGGCCCAAATTGCTGTTTTTGCCTATTTCAGTATTTGGCAGAAAAAGAATATTAAACGGAGTCCAAACGGAATGAAACCTTCGGGAACGTGATTTTCGGAACAAACGTGATCCAGAGGACTTGGAGTCCATGTCAAGAAAGCAACGAGGAGAGCACGAGGCAGGGGGGCGCCTACCCCCCAGGCGCGCCCTCCACCATCGTGGGGCCCATGTTGCTCCACCGATGTACTTCTTCCTCCTATATATACCTACGTACCCCCAACCAACAGAAGCATCCACGAAAACCTAGTTCCACCGCCGCAACCTTCATGCAATTCGTGAGATCCCATCTTGGGGCCTTTTAGGTGTCTGCCGGAGGGGCATTGATCATGGAGGGCTTCTACATCAACACCATAGCCTCTCCGATGATGTGTGAGTAGTTTACCTCCGACCTTCGGGTCCATAGTTATTAGCTAGATGGCTTCTTCTCTCTCTCTTTGGATCTCAATACAAAGTTCTCCACGGTTCTCGTGGAGATCTATTCGATGTAATCGTCTTTTGTGGTGTGTTTGTTGGGACCGATGAATTGTGGGTTTATGATCAAGTTTATCTATGAACAATATTTGAATCTTCTCTGAATTTTTTTTATGTATGATTGGTTATCTTTGCAAGTCTCTTCGAATTATCTGTTTGGTTTGGCCTACTAGATTGATCTTTCTTGCAACGGGAGAAGTGCTTAGCTTTGGGTTCAATCTTGCGGTGTCCTTTCCCAAAGGATGTTAGGGCAGCAAGGCACGTATTGTATTGTTGCCATCAAGGATAATAAGATGGGGTTTATATCATATTGCATGAGTTTATCCCTCTACATCATGTCATCTTGCTTAAAGCGTTACTCCGTTCTTATGAACTTAATACCCTAGGTGCATGCTGGATAGTGGTTGATGTGTGGAGTAATAGTAGTAGATGCAGGCAGGAGTCGGTCTACTTGTCACAGACGTGATGCCTATATACATGATCATACCTAGATATTCTCATAACTATGCTCAATTCTATCAATTGCTCGACAGTAATTTGTTCACCCACCGTAATACTTATGCTCTTGAGAGAAGCCACTAGTGAAACCTATGGCCCCCGGGTCTATTCTCCATCATATTAATATTCCAACACTTAGCTATTTTCTATTGCCTTTTATTTTACTTTGCATCTTTATTTCTCTTTATCATAAAAATACCAAAAATATTATCTTATCATATCTATCAGATCTCACTCTCGTAAGTGACCGTGAAGGGATTGACAACCCCTTTATCGCGTTGGTTGCGAGGTTCGTATTTGGTTGTGTAGGTGCGAGGGACTTGTGCGTGATCTCCTACTGGATTGATACCTTGGTTCTCAAAAACTGAGGGAAATACTTACGCTACTTTACTATATCACCCTTTCTCTTCAAGGGGAAACCAACACAGTGCTCAAGAGGTAGCAAGAAGGATTTCTGTTGCCGTTGCCGGGGAGATTCGCGCCAAGTCAAGTCAAGATTTGATTTCCCATCAACGACACATTTCTGGCGCCCTTGCCGGGGAGTCTGCGCAAAAGTCAAAACATACCAAGTACCCATCACAAACTCTTATCCCTCGCATTACATTATTTGCCATTTGCCACTCGTTTTCCTCTCCCCCACTTCACCCTTGCCGTTTTATTCTCCCTCTCTTTTATGTTCTCCTCTTTTTCGCTTGCTTCCTGTTTGCTCGTGTGTTGGATTGCTTGCTTGTCACTATGGCTCAAGACAATACTAAATTGTGTGATTTTACCAATACCAATAACAATGATTTTCTTAGCACTCTGTAACATCCCAAATTTCCTATTTGGAATGTTTTACAATTATAGTTAAGCATCTATGCATCCTGTTTGAATTTGAGTGCCATTTGGAGTTTCAGAAGATTTTGAGTTTTAAATTTGAATTTAAACTTTGGCAAGTGGGAATCATTTCAAAAAATATGCCTGATAAATACTTGATCAAAAGTATGAGAGGAGTAAACATGACACTCCAAAAATATCAGAGGAAACAATGCCAAAAGTTTTGAATTCAAATTTGGGTTTTATTTGAATATTGGAAAAAATGAATTCTTATAAACTTTGGATTTTTCCCCTGGAAAAATGTTCAAATGATAGGGAATATTCCCCTGATCATTTTGGTATATATATGTCCTATATAAAATATTTATATTTTATAAGTTATCACTGTTTTTGTTTTATTAAAAAATAAATTTTAAAAAAAGAAACCCCTCTCAGCGCTACCAAAGCATCGCCCAGCTACTGAAGCGATCATCATAGCCAAAGCGCAGCCTGCCCACTCAGCGCCAAATGAGCTGCCCAAAGACCGACCGACCCTCCCTCGCCTGAAACCTCTCCGGCTCGACCGACCGAGACCGCGCCCTCTCCCCATCGCCAAAGCGGACCCCACCCCGTCTTCAACCCCCCGCCCACGCAACGCCGCGCCGCCGCCGATCGCCGGGATCCCGTGAGATCCGGGATCCGATCCCCCCTCCCGATCGCCTCCCTTGCCACGCCGAGCCCCCCCCCCTATTTATACCCCTCCCCCGCACCCCATTCCCCCCCTCGCCCCCTCGCCGGAACCCCTCCTCCTCTCTCACGCGCTCGCCGGAGCCCGAGCTCACCGCCGCCATTTCCCTTGCCCGTCGCCCTAGACCTCCCGACCTCGCCGACTCCACCAAGACCCTCCCTTGTCGCCTCAAGACCACGGACGACTCCGCCGACCTCCCCGACGACCGGAGAGGCCAACACACTCGCCACCGCCGCCGCCGCCGCCGTCTCCGGTAAGTCGCCGGAGATCACCCCCGCCGTCCGATCTCGCGTAGACGGGTAGGATTAGAACCCCCCCCCCCCCGAAGGGGTAAGTTCTTTTAATAAAACCGGTTCGCTCCGGTTTAGTCCGGTTTAGTTTTTAGTTAGGGTTTATTTTATTTAGCCTGGCCCGACTCGTTTAACCCTAGGCCCGTTTAGTTTATATTACGCTCAGTGCGTAGGTTAGGCCCATTAGGCCATTTTTCTTTTATTTTCATTTTCTGTTTTAACAGAATAGTTCCTGATTTGAAAAAAATTCATATCTTTTATTCTGTTTAATATTTTTAGGTGATTCTTTTTTTGTTGGTTTGCAAATTTTCTATAGTTTCTGTAGAAAATATATTTAGCTATGTTAAAATTAATTAAAATTGCTTTAATTTAGTTTTAGTCAGAATAGTAAATCTGTTATAACATGAGTTAAAAAAATTATTTTTGGATGATTATTTTTGTCCCAACTTTATTTTGACATTACCTAATCATAGGAATTAATTTGGGTATTTTAGGATTAATAAAAAAATTAGTTTTAAGCAGAATCTTGTTAATCCTAATTAATTAACTAGCTACTGTTTTCCTATTATTTTAATTAGTAAATAAAATTATTTTTAACATGTGATTGATTATTCTAGGATAGTTTCTGTCACTTTATAGGATGAACTTTTATTTATAATAAATAAAATTTTATTTTATTTTTCTTAATAGAAATTGAATTAGGCCTAATAGGAGTTTCATAATAGATTTTAAATTGATTCTTTTTTGCTCCTAGTTGCTTAATGCATTCTTTTCTGTTAAGTTAACATAAACTCATGATTAGGTTATGTTAAAAAAATTTGTTATATAAAACTATTTTAGTTGTTGCTTGAAGTAGGAAAACTCTGAATGGGATTTTCTTTGAGTATTTCCCTTGGGTTTTGATTTGGTTGTTTTGGTGTGTTATGTTGCTATTGCTATTGCTATTGTGTTAAGTGATGATATGCTATATGCTTATTGTGGTTATTGTTTGTCTCGGTAGAGTTTCCGGAGTGCGAAGCTTGCTACGAATCTTTAGCTTACGAGGATCATCAGCAAGGCAAGTTTTGATCATGTTATTTTCAATACCTATGATTTTTGTGCATTAGAAATTATCACCACCCCACCATGCATGCAGTAGTTGAAATTTTGAAGTTATTAATCTTGAGTAGTATCATGTGGTAGGATGAACCAATCCCCTTGTTACCATGACCCCGGATTTAAGTAGTTTACTTTGCTATGCTCAGAGACGGGTTTTGGTTGAGTGAAATTCATAAGAAAGATGTGAGAGTCAATGATGATGACAACCCCATGAACTACAAGAATCAAGATGGACTTCGGAAATTCACTCCGGGTGGAGGATTTGCTGACGGGCACCTGGAGAACCCAGTGGTTGGCCGGGATGCATGGAGAAGTGCCATGACATCTTGCGGAAAGCTTCACCCAGCCACGAAGAGACGGATGGATGCCCCATGACCGAAAGCTTACAATGCGGCCGCAAGCCATTATGGGCTCTGCTGGGTTAACCCTAGTAGTGACGCCGGGCTGGACGCATTACGAGATGTAGAAGAACGGTAGGATTGGATGGGTACAGGCAGTAGCCATAAGAACTCTTTGGAAGACCCTGTTTCATTCATCCCGTCTTCAAACACCATGAAGTGAGAAGACTTAAAAGGAGGGAATGATTCTTGCGGGTAAAGTGCGCAAACCTCTGCAGAGTTAAATATCTAATCGATTAGCCGTGTCCCCGGTTACGGACAATTTGAACCTCTGGAACTTGGAAGTATTCGGAAATCTCAACACTAAAACTAATGAATTAATTTGAGGGGTTTATGACTTAATAATTTGGGAATGAGATATTGGTTGGCGGAACCATCTCAATAACTACCAACAATTTGTAGTAATTTGCAAGCAAGTCCACTGTAGTAGGGAAAAATTTGCTTTTCGCAAAATGATGAAACTTAGAGCCCCACAGCCAAAATGCATATAGTGTTAGTAATTTTATTATTGTTATTCATGACTTGCCAGCTTATTCAAAAAGCTGACCTACACGGCTGCAACGTCTTATGTTGTAGAGATTTATTCCGATCAGGAGTGAGGCTACGCTCCGCGCTTGGCGATTGCCCTTTGGAGTCGGATGGACTCGCTTTACTTCTATGCTTCCGCAGCATTAGTAGTTTATTTCTCATGAGTTGGCCTTGAGCCGAATTTATTCTCTTGTAATAAAGACTCTATATGAGAATCGTGTAATAATATTCAGGTGTGATTGAACTTTGATTATTTCATCGATGTACTGTGAGTACCAGCATGATCTTGGGATGGTACAGGCACAGAGATTTGACCGATTTTGGGTCAGGTCGCTACACACTCCGATTGCTCCTCTTACCGATACTGAATCTTGTGAAATTAATGCTGCTTTGTTGAATCTTGTCATGAAAGATCAATTCGCCGGCCTTCCTAGTGAAGATGCCGCTACCCATCTAAATAGCTTCGTTGTGATATGCAAAATAAGAAAGATGGACAATGATATTGTTAAACTGAAGCTATTCCTTTTTCACTTAGAGATCGTGCTAAAGCTTGGTTTTCGTCTTTGCCTAAAAATAGTATTGATTCATGGAATAAGTGCAAAGATGCTTTTATCTCTAAGTATTTTCCTCCCGCTAAGATCATCTCTCTTAGAAACGATATTATGAATTTTAAGCAACTTGATCATGAACATGTTGCACAATCTTGGGAGAGAATGAAATTAATGATACGTAATTGCCCTATTCATGGTTTGAACCTGTGGATGATTATACAAAACTTTTATGCCGGATTGAATTTTGCTTCTAGAAATCTTTTAGATTCGGCCGCGAGAGGCACTTTTATGGAAATCACTTTAGGAGAAGCTACTAAACTCCTCGATAATATTATGGTTAATTATTCTCAATGGCATACCGAAAGATCCACTAATTAAAAAGTGCATGTGATAGAAGAAATTAGTGTTTTGAGTGGAAAGATGGATGAACTTATGAAATTATTTGCTACTAAGAGTGTTTCTTCTGATCCTAATGATATGCCTTTGTCCACTTTGATTGAGAATAATAATGAATCTATGGATGTGAATTTTGTTGGTGGGAATAATTTTGGTAACTACGCGTATAGAGGAAACTTTAATCCTAGGCCGTATCCTAGTAATTCCTCTAATAATTATAGTAGTTCCTACAACAACTCTAAAGGAAATTTTAATAAGAAGCCTTCTGAATTTGAGAATAGTGTTAAAGAATTTATGAATTCGCAAAAGAATTTCAATTCTTTGCTTGAAGAAAAATTGCTTAAAGTTGATGAATTGGCTAGGAACGTTGATAGAATTTATCTTGATGTTGATTCTTTGAAACCTAGATCTATTCCACCTAAGCATATATCAATGAGTCTCTCAAAGCTATGAGAATTTCCATTGATGACTGCAAATAAAGAACCGCTAGGATGCGTGCTAAGAAAGATTGCTTTGTGAAAGCATGTTCTTCTAGTTTTTATGAGAATAAAGATGAAGATATAAAAGTTATTGATGTGTCCCCTATTAAATCTTTATCTTGCAATATGAATCTTGACAATGATGGGACTGAATATGATCCACCTTTACCTAGAAGGCGTTCCAAAAATTTGGAGTTTTTAGATCTTGATGCTAAAATTTGTAAAAGTGGGATTGAAGAAGTCAAAACTTTAGATATCAATGAACCCAACATTTTGGATTTCAAGGAATTTAATTATGATAATTTCTCTTTGATAGATTTATTTCCTTGTTGCAATCCGTGCTAAATTCTCCGCGTGCTTATAGTCAACATAAAGCTTTTACCAAACATATCGTTGATGCTTTAATGCAATCTTATGAAGAAAAACTTGAGTTGGAAGTTTCTATCCCTAGAAAACTTTATGATGAGTGGGAACCTACTATTAAAATTAAAATTAAAGATCATGAATGCTATGCTTTTGTGTGATTTGGGTGCTAGTGTTTCCACGATTCCAAAAACTTTGTGTGATTTGTTAGGTTTCCGCGAATTTGATGATTGCTCTTTAAATTTACACCTTGCAGATTCCACTATTAAAAAACCTATGGGAAGAACTAATGATGTTCTTATTGTCGCAAATAGGAATTATGTGCCCGTACATTTTATTGTTCTTGATATAGATTGCAATCCTTCATGTCCTATTATTCTTGGTAGACCTTTCCTTAGAACGATTGGTGCAATTATTGATATGAAGGAAGGGAATATTAGATTCCAATTTCTGTTAAGAAAAGGCATGGAACACTTACCTAGAAATAAAATTAAATTACCTTACTAATCTATTATGAGAGCCACTTATGGATTGCCTACCAAAGATGGCAATACCTAGATCTATCCTTGCTTTTATGCCTAGCTAGGGGCGTTAAACGATAGCGCTTGTTGAGAGGCAACCCAATTTTATTTTTAGTTTTTTGATTTTTGCTTCTGTTTAGGAATAAATATTTGATCTAGCCTCTGGTTAGACTTTTTATGTTTTAATTAGTGTTTGGGCCAAGTTAAACCTATAGGATCTTCTTGGATGATAGTTATATGATCTTGCTGAAAATTCCAGCAACTTTCTGTTCACGAAAACAATTGTTAAAAATTACCAGAACATGATAAAATATTGATTCCAATTGAAGAAGATCAATAAAAAAATTATTTAGGTCGTCCTATTTTGGCTGAATTTTTTGAGTCCCAGAAGTTTGCGTTAGTTACAAATTACTACAGACTGTTCTGTTTTTGACAGATTCTGTTTTTCGTGTGTTGTTTGCTTATTTTGATGAATCTATGGCTAGTAAAATAGTTTATAAACCATATATAAGTTGGAATACAGTAGTTTTAACACCAATACAGATAAAGAATGAGTTCATTACAGTAACTTGAAGTGGTGTTTTGTTTTCTTTCGCTAACGGAGCTCACGAGATTTTCTATTAAGTTTTGTGTTGTGAAGTTTTCAAGTTTTGGGTAAAGATTTGATGGAGTATGGAACAAGGAGTGGCAAGAGCCTAAGCTTGGGATTCCCATGGCACCCCAAGATAATCTAAGGACACGTAAAAGCCAAAGCTTGGGGATGCCCCGGAAGACATCCCCTCTTTTGTCCTCATCCATCGGTAAATTTACTTGGAGCTATATTTTTATTCACCACATGATATGTGTTATTCTTGGAGCGTCTTGTATTATTTGGGTCTTTATTTGATTGTTTGCCACAATCATCCTTGCTGTACACACCTTTTGAGAGAGACACACTTGATTCGGAAATTGTTAGAATACTCTATGTGCTTCACTTATATCTTTTGAGCTATATAGTTTTTGCTCTAGTGCTTCACTTATATCTTTTAGAGCACGGTGGTGGATTTGTTTTATCGAAACTATTGTTCTCTCATGCTTCACTTAGATTATATTGAGAGTCCTAAAAAACAGCATGGTAATTTGCTTTAATTATGATAGGCATTCAAGATTAGCAAAAAAATTATTATGAGTGTGTTGAATACTATGAGAAGTTTGATGCTTGATAATTGTTTTGAGATATGAAGATGGTAATATTAGAGTCATGCTAGTTGAGTAGTTGTGAATTGGAGAAATACTTGTGTTAAAGTTTGTTATTCCCGTAGCATGCACATATGGTGAACCGTTATGTGATGAAATCGGAGCATGATTTATTTATTGATTGTCTTCCTTATGAGTGGCGGTCGGGGACGAGCGATGGTCTTTTCCTACCAATCTATCCCTCTAGGAGCATGCGCGTAATACTTTGTTTCGATAACTAATAGATTTTTGCAACAAGTATATGAGTTCTTTATGACTAATGTTGAGTCCATGGATTATACGCACTCTCATCCTCCCACCATTGCTAGCCTCTCTAATAACGCGCACCTTTCGCCGGTATCATAAACCCACCATATACCTTTCTCAAAACAGCCACCATACCTACCTATCATGGCATTTCCATAGCCATTCTGAGATATATTGCCATGCAACTTACCACCGTTCCATTTATTATGACACGCTCCATCATTGTCATATTGCTTTGCATGATCATGTAGTTGACATCGTATTTGTGGCAAAGCCACCGTTCATAATTCTTTCATACATGTCACTCTTGATTCATCGCATATCCCGGTATTCCGCCGGAGGCATTCACATAGAGTCATATTGTTGTTCTAAGTATTGAGTTGTAATTCTTGAGTTGTAAGAAAATAAAAGTGTGATGATCATCATTATTAGAGCATTGTCCCAAGTGAAGGAAGGATGATGGAGAGTATGATTCCCCCATAAGTCGGGATGAGACTCCGGACTAAATAAAAAAATAAAAAAAGAAAGGCCATATATATAAAATGAGAGAAAAAAGAGAGAAGGGACAATGCTACTATACTTTTACCAAACTTGTGCTTCAAAGTAGCACCATGATCTTCATGATAGAGTGTCTCTTATGTTGTCACTTTCATATACTAGTGGGAAATTTTCATTATAGAACTTGGCTTGTATATTCCAGTGATGGGCTTCCTCAAAATGCCCTAGGTCTTCGTGAGCAAGCGAGTTGGATGCACACCCGCTTAGTTTCTTTTGTTGAGCTTCCATATACTTATAGCTCTAGTGCGTCTGTTGCATGGCAATCCCTACTCACTCACATTGATATCTATTGATGGGAATCTCCATAGCCCGCTGATACGCCTAGTTGATGTGAGACTATCTTCTCCCTTTTTGTCTTCTTCACAACCACCATTCTATTCCACATATAGTGCTATGTCCATGGCTCACGCTCATGTATTGCGTGAAGATTGAAAAAGTTTGAGAACATCAAAAGTATGAAACAATTGCTTGGCTTATCATCGGGTTTGTGCATGATTTAAATATTTTGTGTGATGAAGATAGAGCATAGCCAGACTATATGATTTTGTAGCGATAACTTTCTTTGGCCATGTTATTTTGGGAAGACAAAATTGCTTAGTTAGTATGCTTGAAGTATTATTATTTTTATGTCAATATTATACTTTTGTCTTGAATCTTTCCGATCTGAACATTCATACCACAATTAAGAGAATTACATTGAAAATTATGCCAAGTAGCATTCCACATCAAAAATTCTGTTTTTATCATTTACCTACTCGAGGACGAGCAGGAATTAAGCTTGGGGATGCTTGATACCTCTCCAATGTATCTATAATTTTTTATTGTTCCATGCTATATTATATTCAGTTTTGGATGTTTAATGGGCTTTATTATACAGTTTTATATTATTTTTGGGACTAATCTTTTAACCGGAGGCCCAACCCAAATTGCTGTTTTTCCCTATTTCAGTGTTTCGCAAAAAAGAATATAAACAGAGTCCAAACGGAATGAAACCTTCGGGAACATGATTTTTGGAACAAACGTGTTCCACAGGACTTGGAGTCCACGTCAAGAAAGCAACGAGGAGAGCACAAGGTGGGGGGCGCCTACCCCCCCCCCCCCCACCCCCCAAGCGCGCCCTCCACCCTCATGGGGCCCACGTTGCTCCACCGACGTACTTCTTCCTCCTATATATATATATACCTACGTAACCCCAAACCAACAGAAGCATCCACGAAAACCTAATTCCACCGCCGCAACCTTCTGTACCCGTGAGATCCCATCTTAGGGCCTTTTCCGGCGTCCTGCCGGAGGGGGCATTGATCACGGAGGGCTTCTACATCAACACCATAGCCTCTCCGATGATTTGTGAGTAGTTTACCTCAGACCTTCGGGTCCATAGTTATTAGCTAGATGGCTTCTTCTCTCTCTTTGGATCTCAATACAAAGTTCTCCATGATTCTTGTGGAGATCTATTCGATGTAATCTTCTTTTGCGGTGTGTTTGTCGGGACCGGTGAATTGTGGGTTTATGATCAAGTTTATCTATGAACAATTTTTGGATCTTCTCTGAATTCTTTCATGTATGATTGGTTATCTTTGCAAGTCTCTTCGAATTATCAGTTTAGTTTGTCCTACTAGATTGATCTTTCTTGCAATGGGAGAAGTGCTTAGTTTTGGGTTCAATCTTGCGGTGTCCTTTCCCAGTGACAGCAGGGGCAGCAAGGCACGTATTGTATTGTTGCCATCGAGGATAACAAGATGCGGTTTATATCATATTGCATGAGTTTATCCCTCTACATCATGTCATCTTGCTTAAAGCGTTACTCCGTTCTTATGAACTTAATACTCTAGATGCATGCTGGATAGCAGTCGTTGTGTGGAGTAATAGTAATAGATGCAGACAGGAGTCGGTCTACTTGTCACAGACGTGATGCCTATATACATGATCATACCTAGATATTCTCATAGCTATGCTCAATTCTATCAATTGCTCGACGGTAATTTGTTCCCCCACCATAATACTTATGCTCTTGAGAGAAGCCACTAGTGAAACCTATGGCCCCCGGGTCTATTCTCCATCATATTAACATTCCAACACTTAGCTATTTTCTATTGCCTTTTATTTTACTTTGCATCTTTATTTCTCTTCATCATAAAAATACCAAAAATATTATCTTATCATATCTATCAGATCTCACTCTCGTAAGTGACCGTGAAGGGATTGACAACCAATTTATCATGTTGGTTGCGAGGTTCTTATTTGTTTGTGTAGGTGCGAGGGACTTGTGTGTGATCTCCTACTAGATTGATACCTTGGTTCTCAAAAACTGAGGGAAATACTTACGCTACTTTACTGCATCGCCCTTTCCTCTTCAAGGGAAAAACAACGCAGTGCTCAAGAGGTAGCAATGGTCAGCACACGGAGTGCGGGGAGCCATGGTGAGTAAGTTGTCCAACGTCTCCTGGCCGAAAGGTAATTTCGGGGAGACAGTAAAGGAGTGGCAGAAAAAATGGTTCTACGTCACAGAACCCCGCGGCACCACCTGGGCCATGGCTGCTGAATTCCGCTCCGGTGCTCCCATGCGACTCACCTCCTGGGTCGAGAAGAGTCTGAACTGGTGTTCGCTCGATGAGCTGATAGCATTGCAGACGCGCGTTCAGAGTATGATAGCCAAGAACGTCAAGCTTGTCAATGTAATCCAGGTGATGCTAGTTTGCTGGATCCTCCCGTGCCAGCGCAGAAGTCGCCCTCTGTGGGAGTTTAATCCGAAGAAGCACCAAACCATGGAGAAGCTCTTCGAAACCACTCACGAAAGTGCCTGGAAGTTGCTCTTTATGGGCAACGAGAAACCGCCGGCCGCAGATTCAAACCGTGGGCACGATTGTAAACACCTCGCCAGCGAGGTATGTTATTTTTGACGTATCCCCTACTTAATTGTTTCGAGGATGATGTCTGAGTTTATCATTGCTTTCTTAGGATTGGATGGAGAGGGCTAAGCGGATCCTGTGTCCGTCTCCGCTGCCTGAAGAGCCGGTCATCCCGCGTCTGGCGAAGATGCTGGTGCCGGCTCCATATAAGGCGCCTGAGAATAAGGCCAAGAAGAAGGCCAAGGGGGCCAAGAGTGGCCCCCGTCGCAAGGGCACTTTGTACGTGACGTCCAAAGACGAGGAAGCCCATTCCTCCGTCCCTGGAGACGACGGCAAGGAAGAGGAGGAGGAGGTGGAGAGGAACCCTCCCCCTAAGGAGAAGAAGAGGGGGGCCTCCACGAATCTGGAGGCGGGAACGCCCAAGAAAGGGAAGGGCGCCCCTGCGGTCAACACTGCATGGGACGTTAATAGCAGTCCGGAGCGACGCCTCCGCACTAAGCCTTGGGCCGCATCGTAAGTACTACGACTCTCGTACATAAGTGTACCCGGCCTCTCCTTTTTTATTGTTTTGACGTGGTTACTTGTCCCATTGCAGTCCGGCCTGTGGCAGCATCCAGCGATCCTCATCTGGAGGTTCGTTGGATCCGGCGGAAATGGCCAGTATGTCACCGCAGCCCACTTATTCCCCGGATGCCAAGGATGACACCGAAGTGTTGTCCCGGAGGACCGATCCGAGCCGGGGAGGGGCCCAGGACGCTGTCCAGGAGGCTCCGCAAGGCGAGACCTCCACTGCCGGACACATGGGGGAGCAGATCCCCATGAAGACTCGCGAAGAGGGACGTATTCCGTTCAGTCCTCAATCGAATAAGATTCCCGGGATCGATACGGCCTCGGAATCCGGCGCACGCCTTCCTTCGAAGGAGGGGGGTGCGCCAATTCTGACTGGCGGCCTCGGCCCAACCAGGGGCGCCGGATATTCCGATGGAGGCACTACGAGGTGCCTCCATTGTGTACGAGCACCGTATCCTTATGGGTACAGTGATCGAGAAGGTTCAGTCCACCAAGAGCGGGCTAAATGAGGCCTGCAACAATATGTTGACAGGTTTCGAGGTAAGTCATGCAGAAAGAGAACACCCCGTGCTGACAGTAGCCCCTGAAACACTGTCCGGTATTCGGAAAGAAGGAACAGACAGAGGATCAACCGTTTGTATGAGACTAATTTGATATTTATAAATAAGCAGGCGTCGATGTTAGCTATGACCTCGCATGCTGCCGAAGTCTCTAAACTGAAGCAGAGGCTGGAGCGGACCGAGAACGAGCTCGGCGAGGTGAAGATCCAGCTCTGCAAGAAGCAAGGTGAGTAACGACTTACTGTATATTCGGAAAGAGTAAGCGGTGAGTATTGACCGAAGTGTCGTAATATGTGCAGGGCGGCAACCGAGGTCGAGGCCCTGAAAATTTCCCTGACCGAAGCCGAGGGGAAGGCTGTCCAGCAGCAAGCCGCCCTTAAGAAGCTCAAGGCCCGGGTCGGCGAGATCCAGTAGGAGCTCTAGGATGCGGTGAAGAAGTGTGAGGCTTTGGAGCGTGAAGCGTCGGTTCGAGAGACCGAACTTACCAAGGCTCGCCAGAGCGCGGAGGCCGCACAGAATGAGGCCCGGGGCGCTCTCCAGGAGATCCGGGAGGCCAAGAAGATCGCAGTGGGTAAGGCTTTTAACATGCAAAGCAAGTATGCGGAGAGGAAGTACCTTTTACTAACCCGGATTCAGAGTTGCCCAAGGGCTTTTGCAGGTCTGCCACATAGCGTGTCTGATGCTGCGGAGTTCTTCCGAGCCAGAGAAGGGAGTTCCACAGAGAAGCTGTTGTGGGCGCAGTATGCTGTGCCAGAACATCCGGTGCCCTTTGCCGATCAACTGAAACAGTTGGTTGAGCTGTACAGGGTGGCCGAACTGGCCACGAAGGATTTAATAATCCGGCTGTGGACAGCCGAAGCTATACCTGGCAGTTATTTTAGCCTCGTGCAGCGGGTGATGGAGGCTTGTCCGCGGCTAGACGTCGTCTAGCGATCAGTCTGCATCGAAGGTGCCCGCATGGCCTTCGCTCGTTGCAAGATGTGGTGGGCGAAGATGGACGCCGTCGAGGTGGTCAATGGGCTGCCGGAGGGCAAGGAGCACCGCACACCCGAGCGATATTTTGCGGATGTCCTGGAGGGATCTCGACTTGTAGAAGGGCAGTGCGGGCAAGACATTATTTTTGAATGAGTGCATTCGTTTTTTGTTGCCTTGTATGATGAGAACAAATCTGGTTTGTAATATAATGTTTGTTATGTTTTGATTGTTTCCTCCTGTGTGTCCGTGTTGTGTGAAATCTGAGGGTTGGCCAGTCGTCGGCTTCTGCCCTCATGTAGGTAGTACGAAGGTGTTCGGGATGGAATCTAAACAATCTTGACCCAATTATATGGTCCTTGAAGGAGTTTTTTAGCACAATGAACCAGGCAATCAGACTATGTGGCTTAAACGCCCTCACTTAGCCATAGGAGTTTTATAATAAAACATAGGCGCAACCCATGGTATACAAACCAGAGTGGTGTCAGCATCTGATCGGGAAGTACTGATCCTTCGCGGAATGCGGAAAAAATCTCCAACGATTTGAGACCTCCAAACAGCTGACCGGCTCTCGCCGCATCATGACAGTCAGTTTTTGGCTTTCTCTACTGAGGTGCTCATCTGGTCTAGGCCAGGGCACAATCGCAGTAGTTCTCCCTTTACTACCCTAGCCGATGTAGCGGAACGTAGGGTAGCAAGCACAGGAGCCGGGCAACCCAACTATTGACCAAAGACATGATTCGGAGCCAATGCATATAATGCTAAATTTGGGGTGCCGAACTTATCTTTAAGGAGTGTTCGGACATTGTTGCCGTTTTATGGGGCGATGGGAAGCCCCTGGCGAATATGGAACGTACCAAAGTGCACGGGTGCGAACATATAAGTGATTAATGGCGAAGGAAAACAGAAAGAGAGCAGAGGTAGTTTCTGGGGCCCCTTGACTTGGGCCGTGAACTGATTCCATTATAGTTGGGTTAATGTGTCAAAGTGCATTTATACAAATAGTGCAATAAGCGACCGGCTATTTAACATGCCATAACCAAAGGAGAGCTGCATTTGGGTACTAAAAACAGGTAGAGTGATCGTTAGGTTGTCCTCTAGAGCTTCCCCTGTATGCTTGTGCCCTGTGCCGATCTGGTGCACTTGTCTTTTGACAGGACCGATAATCAGGCCGTCGAAGGAGGCCTGTATAAAAGATACCTGAAAGAAAAAGGAAGGAAGAAATAAGAAACAAAAGGAATAGTAAAGATACCAAGGAGTCCGGGATCGGTGTAGCCGAACTACAAGCTAGTTGTGCCTCCGTCGATGCCCATGGGATTTTGAGTGCGTAATTATGTACACGTGGTGCGGATGCCGCTACCTCATCGGGACTGGGACAGAGGCCGAATTGCTAATCGAGCTCTTGACGAGTCAAACCGTCCTGTTGTAGTGTGGTTCGGAATCTCTTAGTGATGTCCAGGGGCTCGACAGCCGGATTATGGTTCTGCTTGAGAAGGCCGCTCTGTACCTCTGCTGCTTGGGCGGTTGTGTGTTCCTCTGTACGGAGAGAGCGTTCGGTGTTTCCATTGACTGTTATGACGCCGCGTGGACCAGGCATCTTGAGCTTGAGATAAGCGTAGTGCGGTACCGCGTTGAATCTAGCGAACGCGGTTCGTTCGAGCAGTGCGTGGTAGCCACTGCGGAAGGGGACGATATCAAAGATTAATCCTTCGCTTCGGAAGTTGTCCGGAGAACCGAAGACCACCTCCAGCTTGATTGAGCCGGTATAACGGGCCCCTACTCCTGGTATGACTCCTTTAAAGGTAGTCTTTGTGGGTTTGATTCGTGAGGGCATTATTAATGCCCGTCTTCCGCACTGTATCCTGATAGAGCAGGTTGAGGCTGCTACCACCATCCATTAGGACTCGTGTTAGGTGAAATCCGTCGATGATTGGGTCGAGGACCTGTGTGGCCGAACCGCCATGGATGATACTAGTTGGGTGATCTCAACGATTGAAGGTGATCGGGAATGACGACCACGGATTCAATTTTGGGGCGACTAGCTCTACCGCGTAGACGTCCCTGAGTGCTCGCTTGCGCTCCCTTATGGGGATGTGTGTAGCGTATATCATGTTCACCATTTTGACTTGAGGGGGAAATTTCTTCTGCCCCCCAGTGTTCGGCTGCCGGGGCTCTTCGTCCTCGTCCTCACTTTGTGATCCCTTTTCTTTGTGTTCGGCATTTAACTTGCCAGCCCGTTTGAACACCCAACAACCTCTGTTGGTATGATTGGCTTGTTTGTCTGGGGTGCCATGTATCTGGCACGGATGATCGAGTATGCGGTCCAGGCTAGATGGTCCCTCACTGTTCCTTTTGTAGGGCTTCTTCTGTTGGCCGGACTTGGATCCGCTGAATCCGGCGTTAACTGTGGTGGCATCGGTGTTATCGACATTGCTTTGGCGTTTGTATATATTGCACCGGAGCTTGCCGGTGCTGTTCTTGGCCTCGGAAGGGCCTGCCTTGCTGGCTGTGTTTTTGCTACGAGCCAGCCAGCAGTCCTCACCTGCGCAAAAGTGGGTCATGAGTGTCGTGAAGGCTTCCATAGACTTCGGCTTTTCTTGGCCGAGGTGGCGGGCGAGCCATTCGTCACGGATGCTGTGTTTGAAGGCCGCTAGGGCTTCGGCATCCGGACAGTCAACGATTTGGTTCTTTTTGGTTAGGAACCTAGTCCAGAAATTTCTGGCTGATTCTCCGGGTTGTTGAACTATATGACTTAAGTCATCGGCATCTGGTGGCCGGACATAAGTACCTTGTAAGTTGTCAAGAAAAGCTTCTTCCAAGTCCTCCCAGCTGCCGATGGAATTTTCAGGCAGGCTATTTAGCCAGTGTCTAGCTGGCCCTTTTAATTTTAGTGGGAGGTATTTGATGGCGTGGAGGTCATATCCTCGGGCCATATGGATGTGGAGGATAAAATCTTCGATCCACACTGCGGGATCGGTTGTTCCGTCGTATGATTCAATATTGACGGGCTTGAACCCCTCAGGGAATTCGTGATCCAGTACTTCATCTGTGAAGCAGAGAGGGTGTGCGGCACCTCTATATCGAGCCGCGTCACAGCGCACCTCCGGTGGAGTCCGTCTGCGGTTATCGGCCCGGGCGTGACTAGGTTTGTCACGTCCGAATAGGTAGCCGTCATCCCGAGTCGGGAAGCGTCCTCGCGATCCGTAGATTGATCTGGTGTGTCCTGCTCTACTGTCCTGGTCCTACCGAAGGTCGTATGTATGGTCCCGAGTTTTTTTTCTCTGTTTTTACGAGGAAGTGGGGCGGGCTGTTGTTCGGCCTGAATTGTCGTTTTATCCCGACCGCGTGGTGGTCGGTCCGCCGCACTATCCCGACCACGTGGTGGTCGTGCCGCATTGCGCGAGGGAGGTATGGGCTCCGGTGCCTCCACATCGAACTGAGGTAGCAGTCTGCGCTTCGGGTAACTCTTGGCTGGGCGCTTGAGGCCGTATTCTTCGGCTGCCAGGACATCGGTCCATCTGTCAATGAGTAGGTCTTGATCAGCTTGAAGCTGCTGATGTGTTTTCTTCAGGCTTCTTGCAGTAGCTATTAGGTGGCGCTTGAAGCGCTCCTGATCGAGGGGTGCCTCAGGCACAATGAAATCCTTGTTGCCGAGGCTTTCCTCATCCTCGTAGAGTGGATGATAGCTAACGTCATCCGAGTCATTGGGCGTGGCCTGTTTATCAGGGTTAACCTGCCCGTTATCTTGTTCCTCGTGTTCGGATGCCACTCCAACAGGGTCTTCATTGTTTTCGGTGTCGTCCGGAGTACTATTTTCTCCGGTGCCAGTGTTGTCATCTTTTGAGCAACGTGGCTTAGAGCGGCGTTTAGGGCGCCGGCGCTTGGACTGTGTCTCAGAAGGTTTATTCGCGACTGGATCTTCTTTGTCATCGTCGCTAGCTTTTTTAGGTGTGTCAACCATGTACACATCGTATGACAAGGTGGCCGTCCAACGTCCACTGAATGGCGGGTCTTGGCCTTGCTCCTTGTCGGCATCGTCATTGTAACATCCCAAATTTTCAATTTGGCATGTTATACATAGGTCATCCATGCATATCATATTTTATTGCATTTTCGTTTGCAATCCTCCAAATCCTAAGCAACTCAAGGACCCTCAGAGAGAGTTGGGGATTTTCCGATTTCATATTTGAATTTCATCAAATAATGAAGACGAGGATTTTGAATTTTAATTATTTTCTCTCCGGAAAATATTTCATTTTTAAATAATAAATGAGAGGAGATAATATGACTTCTCCAAAAATAATTGAAATATCGGAGGAAAAATGTTAAAATCATTATTTTGTTTTTATTGGATTTATTTGGAATTTTATTTGCCCTAGAAAAAAAATTGCATGTTTTAAAAAAATTGCATTTTAGGGGCCAAGAAAAGTTCTTCTTGTTCTAAATATTTTATTTAGAGGGAGAAAACTTGTTTTGGTATTTTTAGATTTTTATTTATTTTTCTAGGATTTTTATAAGTTTCATGAACGTTTTTTTTAAAAGAGGACTCATACGAATGGGCCAAGGGCCCGACCAAGCAGAGCCCGGCCCACCCGCCGCCGCTTTTCTCAAGATCGCCGCCGTGTCCGACCCGGACACCACCGCCGCCACGCCTTGCCCCTTCCCAAGTCGGAGCCCTCAACCTATAAAAGCCCCCTCTAGCCACCACCACCACCGGAGCCCGAGCCGAGCCCGAGCCCCGAGCCCGCCGCCATCGCCTCGCCACGCCATGCCCGAGCCGCGCCCGTCGCCTCCCGCCGCCACCCAGCGCCTTCTGAGCCCGCCGCCCTCGCCCGCCCCGCTGGAGTCACCCCACCCGCCAGAGGACCTCGCCGGAGGTAGCCACCCGCGCCCGGTTTTTTTATAGAAAAAACCCCTTCGGTTTTTTTAGAAAAACCCTAGTTCGTTTTTTTATTTATAGATCGGTTTTTTCGGTTTATTTTTTTAACGAGCGTTCGCTCGTTCGTTCGTTTTAACGATCGTGTTCGTCGTTTAGTTTCTGCTAACGAACGTTCGTTCATTTAGTCGTTTGTCGTTTTCTTTTTATAGGATTTATTCCGCGATTTTTCTGATCGCGATTTCTGATCCGATGTTCGAACTAGTTTAACTTTTCGCTCATTTATCGGAATCAGGCGATTCAAGCGCCTGGAGTTTCATCTTGAAACCCTCTTTACGAATAGACAACTCAAACAAGTTTTTGCCTCTGTAAAATTTGACCCTAGTTCAGATTAGTAAACGGATCTGGTGTCTTTCGCCGTGTGAGGTTCGTTGCTCGCTTGGTTTGATATTTCTTGTGAACCGGAGTTCTTAAGTTGAACTCTCCGGTCCAACCTCTTTCGGTTGAAGTTTCGTTTGTGCATCTTTGCTTGTTGCTTATGTATGCTGTTGTTTGATTGCGATAGAATTCCCGGAGTGCGAAGCGTGTTACTACGAGTCTCTAGGATTCCCGGATCGTCAGCAAGGCAAGTAACACTTTGATCATACTCTTTCATACCCAGTTTTTATGCATTAGTTTCGACCCTCGCACATTGCATGGTTAGGATGTCATTAATTTGTGGGTTGGGAAGTAGATGATGAGGTAGGAACCTATTGCCCTGTTACTATCAAACCCTTGGGAGTTACTTCTACGTGTTGCTTATATTGCTATGCTATGCTCGTAGACGTGGTTGGGTTTGAGAGTTATTCATGACAGATGTGAGATTGTTAATTAATGGTTAACTTAAGGTGGCAACTTTAATACACATCCGGGTGGATTGAGGCACCTGGGGAACCCAGTGTTGTCTGCTTTTTTGAAACTCTGGGTACCCGTGCAGGATCTTCCTATGGACCGCCACCAGTGCTCAAAGGAATCGAGATTATTCATGCTAGAAACTTCCGTGCAGCCACAAGCTATTATGGGCTCTAGCATAGTTGAGTAAGTTACGTGAAGCTCTTGAAGAGGTAGATCACAGGTAGTGGGTTTTGTAGGTTTGGTATGATCTACCCGAGTAAAGAGTTAATGTTTACGAAAGATCTGTGTCTCGGTCATCCGCTTTCTCAAACACCATGTAGTGCGAGAAATCAACGGAGGCGATCGAGTCTTGTGGGGAAAAGTGCGCAAACCTCTGCAGAGTGTACAATCTAATCATGGTTAGCCGTGTCCCGGTTATGGACAATTTCGAGTATCTAGTACTTGAGTATTCACATGTATCTCATCACTCTAAATTAATATTGCTGGGATGTTAATTATCTTAATTGGGATTGAGTTGGGGTTATACCTTCTCAATGATGTTTCAACCACCATGATAGTTAAATTAAAATTTATTCCTTTGATGTAGGAAAAATTGGCTTTCCATAGAACTCAGAATCAGAGAGCTTTCCACCAGCCAAACATGCATGTAGTGTTAGCATTATTCTGTTTATTGCTCTATTGTGTTACATTGCCAGCATATTCCATGTGTTGACCCATTCTCGGGCTGCAACGTATTATGTTGCAGACTTTTCAGACGAGGAGTAAGGTTCGATAGGTCGTTGCCGTGCAGCTCAGCTATGTCGTTGGAGTTGATGGACTCACTTTATCTTCCAAGCCTTCCGTTGTTATCGTATTAGATGGCCTTAAGCCATATTATTGTAATAAGTTCTCTTTCGAGACATTCAATGTAATAAGTGTGTGATTGCTACTCTGTTATAAATCCTTCGAGTCTTTGTGTGTGTCAAAGATTACCGATCGAGGATGACACGGAAGCACAGGGACTTGACCATCTGAGGTCGGGTCGCTACAAGATGGTATCAGAGCACACGCTGAGTGTAGGACACAACCACTAAGATAAAACCATAGGTCACTCTTCTCTACTCATTTCTGACTCCTCTCCATTTTTTCACTCTTTAGGATGACGGAGATAAAGAACAAGTTTGCACAACCGGATGAAGACACACCTTTTGGACGCCACTTGAAGGAAGTCACTAGGTACCTGAATATTGGAATACCAAGCTTCATTGGGACGCATAACGCCACTTCACCGTAAGAAGATTGCTGGATGATTCAAGTACAAGTTCCAGGAAGGACGTTCTCACCAACTTCCAAGTCCATAGAGTTTTCTTTTGAAGCACCCACCTGGAGCCTTGGCAAGAGTATGGCAGCTCACATTACCATGGGACGCATTGGAGAAGTCTACAACCGGGAGCTTAAGGACACCATATATCAAATATGTGGGCGCCGAGACGAGCAATGGGAAGTAATCAGCACCAAGAAGGATAAATCCATTGCAGCTTACATCCAGGAGCTAAACCAGCACATTCGACGCCAGGAGAACCAGATGTCTTGCAGACATGATGGATTTGAAGAAGGCGAAAACTAGGATCATCGAGCTGGAGGAAGAACTCAAGTTTACACGCGATGGATAAGAGGAAGAAATCAAGACCCTCTTTGGAGAAGAATGACGACCTAGTCAAGAAGATCGGAGTCTTCATGGGAGGACCAAAGACCGGAAGAAGAGGAAGAAGATCCCACTTGTCCGGACAACTACATCATCATCGATTTACACCGACTCGATCCAAGTGATGACGACACGAAGACGAAGTCGGAGCAGACATCATGGAGTCTTCCACCGATCAAAATTTCTAGATGACCACCATATAATAATAGTATTCCCCATGTAATTAGTAGTAGTTGAGCACTTATGCGATAGTCCTAGACCGCTTTTTGTATGCCCTTGCTTGATTGATTGAATGAATGTGTGTGTTTGCCTCATATGCATATGGGTAGTGTTTCTCCCTAGATCTTTTTTCTATTCTGATCTCTTCCATCTAAAACCCTCAGATGCCTCCGAGACGTGACCCCGGTTTTGTTTTCCCACCAGAGCTCACCCAGTTGATCCAGCAGAGAATGCCTTGATGCAATTGCTAGTTCGTAACTGTGGCAACAACAACAACAACAACAACAATGCCAACAACAACCCGCCACGGTGGATAATTTAACCCGCTTCACGAGGCTACAACCGCCGGTGTTTTCCAAAGAGCACCGAGCCAATAGTTGCGATGATTGGCTACACCGTATTGGAAGGGAGTTAACCACCGCAGGATGCACGGATCTTTGAAAGGGTGCGCTTTGCCAGACATCAATTGGATGGACCAGCAGCCGCATGGTGGGAGAATTACACGGCTACTTTTCCTATAGCCAATGTCACTTGGGACCAGTTCCAACAAGCTTTGCAGACGGCCCATGTCTCAACCGGAGCCATGCAGATAAAGAAGCGTGAGTTTCACAACTTACGCTGGGGAACCGCATCAGGCCCAATACGTGGATGAGTTTAGCAAGTTATCACGCTATGCCCCTGATGATGTGGCCACAGATGCCGCGAAGCAGGAGAAGTTTATGGAAGGGCTGAATGATGAGATGAGTATGCAGTTGATGGTGGCAACTTTCAACAACTACCAGGAGTTGGTTGATAAGGCCCTAATGATTGAAGGAAAGCAACAGCAGATTGAGAGCCGTAAAAGGAAGTATGGACAAGGGAAGTATAACTCAGGAGCTCACCAGAAGCCTCGCTTAACCCCGAACTCGGGAGGACTTGTTCATAACCATGGAGGTCATAACCATACTGGAGGAGGATTGCATAATCGAAATGGTGCGAAGAACGGGAATGGGAATGGAGTCAACAATAATCAGAATCGCTCTAACCCAGCTACACCCGCCAAGAGGGACTTAAGCCAAGTTATATGCTTTAAGTGCAGGAAGACAGGGCACTATGCCAATGACTACCCTGAAGGAAAGAATGGAAACGGAATTGGGAGTGCTGGGAAGAAGCCCAATCCATTCAACAAAGGACAAGTGAACCACGTTAACGTGGAGGAAGTTGAAGAGCAGCCGGACGCGGTAATAGGTAAGTTTTCGGTTCAGTCATTTACCGCTCTTGTTCTTTTCGATACTGGTGCATCGCATTCATACATATCAAGGGGATTTGTGGAGAAGTTTAAGTTACCAACCCAAACCCTTAGGACCCCTCTTCTAGTGAGCTCGCCTGGAGCAGAGTACATGGCTAGCAGATGGTGCACCCAGATATCCCTAATCATTGGCACGCATGTTTTTCCGTCTGACCTAATTATCTTGGAGTCGCAAGGATTGGATGTGACATTAGGTATGGACTGGATGTCAAAGTATGGAGGAAGTATTGACTGTGCTAGCAAGTCAATTTATCTTACCACCCCAGAGGGAAAAATTATTAAGTATGTATCTAGGCATGTGCCTAGGAGGAGCCAAGTGAATGCCCTCACGGGACTTGTACAGGAGGAAGTACCTGTAGTAAAGGATTATCCAGATGTTTTCCCAGAGGAGTTACCAGGCATGCCACCGGATCGAGACATCGAGTTTCTGATAGAACTATTACCAGGTACAGGGCCAATATCAAAGAGACCCTATCGGATGCCTGCAAATGATCTGGAGGAAATTAAGAAGCAGATCAAGGAGCTATTGGAGAAAGGTTACATTCGTAGAAGTTCATCACCTTGGGGAGCCCCAAAGATTTTGGTGGGGAAGAACGATAAATCCTCGAGGATGGTTGTTGATTATCGAGCTACGAATGAAGTAACTATAAAGAACAAGTATCCCTTATCGATGATTAATGATCTGTTTGATCAGTTGCAAGGAGCTAAGGTGTTTTCGAAGATTGATCTACGATCGGGATACCATCAGTTGAAGATCCGAGAGAAGGATATACCAAAGACAACATTTACAACACGGTATGGATTATATGAGTATACGGTCATGTCATTGGGACAGACTAACGCCCCTGCCTATTTCATGAGCATGATGAACAAGGTGTTCATGGAGTATTTGGACAAGTTTGTTGTGGTGTTTATTGATGATATTATGGTATACTCGAAGAACGAAGAGGAGCATGCGGAACACTTACGTTTGGTTCTCGAGAAACTCAGGGAACACCAGTTATACGCCAAATTCAGCAAGTGCGAGTTTTGGTTGAAGGAAGTTGGATTTCTTGGGCATGTTATATCAGGAGAGAGTATAGCAGTAGATCCCAAAGAAGGTTCGGGCCAACATCGAATGGTTGGCACCCACCTCAGTTGGCGAGATCCGCAGTTTCCTTGGACTGGCAGGATATTATCGGAGATTCATTGAGAATTTTTCCAAGATTGCAAAGCCAATGACCGAATTGCTAAAGAAAGATACTAAGTTCAAATGGACAGAGGATTGTGAGACAAGCTTTCAGGAGTTGAAGAAACGGTTGACTACAGCCCCAAAGGTCTTTGACATTGCCGACATATACATAAGGAGTTTCAAGTGTATTGTGACGCCTCTCACTTGGGACTTGGATGTGTTCTTATGCAGGATGGAAAAGTTGTTTCGTAGGCCTCACGACAACTGAAGCCTCATGAGATGAACTATGCCATGCATGATTTGGAGTTAGCAGCCGTAGTACATGCGTTGAAGACCTGGAGACATTATCTTATTGGAAACCATTGTGATGTGTACATGGATCATAAGAGTTTGAAGTACATTTTCACACAGAAGGAGTTAAACCTCGGGAGCGGAGGAGATGGCTGGAACTTATAAAGGATTACGACATGAAGCTACATTATCATCCAGGAAAGGCCAACGTCGTAGCAGACGCTTTGAGCCAGAAGAGTTATGCTAATATCCTTGAAAGCAAGGGATTGCCAAAGGAGTTAGTTGCGGAGATCATGGAACTTCGATTGGAGATTGTTCCACGAGGTTTTATTGCAACAATGGAGGTTCAATCGACATTGTTGGACAAGATTCGAGAAGCTCAGAAGGAGGACAAAGAGATTGCCGAGATAAGAGAGAAGATGGGCAAAGGAAAAGACAAAGGTTTTCGCGAGGATGAGCACGATACCTTGTGGTTTGAGGACCGGATTTATGTGCCCAACAATTCGGAGATCAGGAAGTTAATACTTCAGGAGGCCCATGACTCACCATACTCGATTCACCCCGGAAACACCAAGATGTATCTGGATTTGAAGGAACATTTCTGGTGGACTGGTATGAAGAAGGATATTGCCGAGTATGTAGCCGTATGTGATGTATGTCAGAGAGTGAAGGCAGAGCATCAGAAGCCAGCAGGATCAAGCATACCTATGCCAATACCCGAATGGAAGTGGGACAAACTTGGCATGGACTTTATTACCGGATTACCCGTAACCAAGGCAGGATATGATTCAATATGGGTAGTTGTGGATCGTTTGACCAAAGTAGCCCATTTCATCCCAGTGAAAACAACCTATACAAGTGCAAAGTTGGCCAAGATATATATGACCAAGATCATATGTTTGCATGGAGTTCCGAGGAGCATCGTATCAGATAGAGGAACACAGTTTACTTCAAAGTTTTGGCATCAGCTACACTAGACTTTGGGTACCAGATTGGAGTTTAGTACCGCGTTCCACCCACAGACGGATGGACAGATAGAGAGAGTCAATCAGATTCTGGAGGACATGTTGAGAGCCTGTGCGCTAGATTATGGATCTAGTTGGGATGACAATTTGCCGTACGCAGAGTTCTCATACAACAACAGCTACTGTGCCAGCTTTGAAGATGGCACCGCTCAAGCTCAGTATGGACGCAGATGTAGAACACCATTGATGTGGGATGAGGTTGGAGACCGTCAGTTGTTTGGACCAGATTTGATCAAGGAATCGAGGAGAAGGTTAAACTGATCGAGATGGACTAAAGATTGCTCACCTAGATGTAAGAGTTACGCAGATTCAAAACGCAAGGAAGTAACCTATGAAATTGGAGATGAGCCTATCTGCGAAGTATCACCCTTGAGGGGAGTGAAACGTTTTGGAGTAAAGGGAAAGTTAGCCCCAAGATTTGTAGGACCGTATCGTGTTTTGGAACGGATGGGAGAAGTTGCCTACAAGTCGGAGTTACCCAAGGATTGTCGGAGTTCACGATGTGTTTCACGTATCACGGTGAAGAAGTGCCACGTTGAGATGGCCGATATACCGTTAAAGGATACAAAGGCCCCTAGAGGCGATACAGTTGGATAGTAATTTGACTTATGAGGAGAAGCCAAGAAAGATTCTTGATTTCGACAATGAGTCACTCGCAGCAAGGTTATCAAGTTTTGCAAAGTTCAAGGAGCCACCATACCGAGGAGGAAGCCACTGGGAGCGAGAAGATGATATTCGCAAGGACCATCTGCACCTATTTTCTAGCCAAACCGAATCTCGAGGGCGAGATTCATCTTAAGGGGGGTAGGTTTGTAACATCCCAAATTTTCAATTTGGCATGTTATACATAGGTCATCCATGCATATCATATTTTATTAGATTTTCGTTCGCAATCCTCCAAATCCTAAGCAACTCAAGGACCCTCGGAGAGAGTTGGGGATTTTCCGATTTTCATATTCGAATTTCATCAAATAATGAAGATGAGGATTTTGAATTTTAATTATTTTCTCTCCGGAAAATATTTCATTTTTAAATAATAAATGAGAGGAGATAATATGACTTCTCCAAAAATAATTGAAATATCGGAGGAAAAATATTAAAATGATTATTTGGTTTTTATTGGATTTATTTGGAATTTTATTTGCCCTAGAAAAAAATTGCATGTTTTAAAAAAATTTGCATTTTAGGGGCCAAGAAAAGTTCATCTTGTTCTAAATATTTTATTTAGACGGAGAAAACTTGTTTTGGTATTTTTAGATTTTTATTTATTTTTCTAGGATTTTTTAAGTTTCATGAACGCTTTTTTTTTAAAGAGGATTCATACCGACCGGGCCAAGGGCCCAGCTGAGCAGGCCGCCCAGCCCTGCAGCCGCTTTTCCTCAAGATCGTCACCGCCGTGTCCGACCCGGACACCACCGCCGCCGCCTTTGCCCCTTCCCCAAGTCGGAGCCCCCAACCTATAAAAGCAGCCCCTCCTAGCCACCACCACCACTTTGGAGCCGGAGCCGAGCCCCGAGCCGCCGCCGCCGTCGCCTCGCGCCTTGCCCGAGCCGTCGCCGCCGCCTTGCCGAGGCTTGCCGCCGCCAGAGGTCGCCCGTCGCCTTCCGCCGCCACCCAGCGCCCTCATGAGTCCCGTCGTCGCCTTCCGCCGCCACCCAGCGCCCTCGCCGAGCCTCGCCGCCGCCTCGCCCGCCTTGAGTCGCCCGCCGCCAGGCGACCTCGCGGGAGGTAGCCACCACGCTGTGGTTTTTAGAAAAAACCCCTTCGGTTTTTTTAGAAAAACCCTAGTTCGTTTTTTTATTTATTGATCGGTTTTTTTCGGTTTATTTGTTTAGCGAGCGTTCACTCGTTTATTCGTTTTAACGATCGTGTTCGTCGTTTAGTTTCTGCTAACGAACGTTCGCTCGTTTAGCCGTTCGTCGTTTTCTTTTTATCGGATTTATTCCGCGATTTTTCTGATCGCGATTTACGATCCGATGTTCGAACTAGTTTAACTTTTCGCTTGCTTATCGGAATCAGGCGATTCAAGCGCTGGAGTTTCATCTCGAAACCCTCTTTCCGAATAGCCAACTCAAACAAGTTTTTGCCTCTGTAAAATTTGACCCTAGTTCAGATTAGTAAACGGATCTTGTTTCTTTCGCCGCTTGAGTTTCGCTGTTCGCTTTGGTTTGATTCTTCTTGTGAACCGGAGTTCTTAAGTTGAACTCTCCAGTCAACCTCTTTCAGTTGAAGTTTCGCTTTGTGCATCTTTGCTTGTTGCTTATGTATGCTGTTGTTTGATTGCGATAGAATTCCCGGAGTGCGAAGCGTGTTACTACGAGTCTCTAGGATTCCCGGATCGTCAGCAAGGCAAGTAACACTTTGATCATACTCTTTTCATACCCAGTTTTTATGCATTAGTTTCAACACTCGCACATTGCATGGTTATGATGTCATTAATTTGTGGGTTGGGAAGTAGATGATGAGGTAGGAACCTATTGCCCTGTTACTATCAAACCCTTGGGAGTTACTTCTACGTGTTGCTTATATTGCTATGCTATGCTCGTAGACGTGGTTGGGTTTGAGAGTTATTCATGACAGATGTGAGATTGTTAATTAATGGTTAACTTAAGGTGGCAACTTTAATACACATCCTGGTGGATTGAGGCACTGGGGAACCAAGTGTTGTCTGCTTTTTTGGAAATCCTGGGTACCCGTGTGATCTTCCTATGGACCGCCACCCAGGCTCAAAGGGAACTGAGAATATTCATGCTAGAAACTTCCGTGTGCAGCCACAAGCTATTATGGGCTCTAGCATAGTTTAGTAAGTTACGTGAAGCCCTTGAAGAGGTAGATCAGCAGGTAGTGGGTTTTGTAGGTTTGGTATGATCTACCCGGAGTAAAGAGTTAATGTTTCTGAAAGACTGTGTCTCGGTCATCCGTTTCTCAAACACCATGTAGTGCGAGAAATCAACGGAGGCGATCAAGTCTTGTGGGGAAAAGTGCACAAACCTCTGCAGAGTGTACAATCTAATCATGGTTAGCCGTGTCCCCGGTTATGGACAATTCTGAGTATCTAGTACTTGAGTATTCACATGTATCTCATCACTCTAAATTAATATTGCTGGGATGTTAATTATCTTAATTGGGATTGAGTTGGGGTTATACCTTCTCAATGATGTTTCAACCACCATGATAGTTAAATTAAAATTTATTCCTTTGATGTAGGGAAAAATTGGCTTTCCGCAAACTGTAACCGTAGAGCTTTCCACCAGCCAAACATGCATGTAGTGTTAGCATTATTCTGTTATTGCTCTATTGTGTTACATTGCCAACATATTCCATGTGTTAACCCGTTCTCAGCTGCAACGTATTATGTTGCAGACTTTTCGAACGAGGAGTAAGGTTCGATAGGTCGTTGCCGTGCAGCTCAGCTATGCCGTTGGAGTTGATGGATTCACTTTATCTTCCAAGCCTTCATTGTTATCGTATTAGATGGCCTTAAGCCATATTATTGTAATAAGTTCTCTTTCGAGACATTCGATGTAATAAGTGTGTGATTGCTACTCTGTTATAAATCCTTCGAGTACTGTGTATGTCAGCATTACCGATCCAGGGATGACATGGAAGCACAGAGACTTGACCATCTGAGGTCGGGTCGCTACAGTCGTCCATACCGTCGATGTCTTTGGAGCCATAATCAAGCTCGTCGGTTAAGTCCTCGACAATGGCTATGAAGTGGGTGGCGGGTGGGAAGTGAAATTCCTCATCATCAGCCTCCAGTTCGAACCGGACATAGTTTGGCTGTGAGTCCCACACCAAGGATAGGTTTTTTAATGAATTTAGCACATCGCCCAAAGGCAAGTGTTGGAAGACTTCTGCGGCGCTAAACTCGAAGATCGATGACCGATCCAGCTCTGAGCCCGCGGGCATGCGCGGTTCGGAACTTATAGCCGGAGACGAGTCCGGAATTCCGTTGACGCAGATATTCCCTAGTGTTGAGTCTGTGTGCGGCTCCAACACCGCGGACTCTGTGGCTTCGGGTGGTGCAATCTGCTCCGGATCTAAGGCCGTAGCGATTCTGAGAACCATCTCACGAATCTGGTCCGATGATGATTTAAGTCATGTTAAATCGGAGCGAGGGGGAGCGGTCACCACGGTCTCAAATCCATTGAAGATCAAGTCTCCATGGATATCCGCGACGTAGTTCAAGCTTCCAAATCTGACCTGGTGGCCAGGGGCGTAGCTATCGATCTGCTCTAGATGGCCAAGCGAGTTGGCCCGCAGTACGAAGCCGCTGAATACGAAAATCTATCTGGGGAGGAAGGTTTCTCCTTGGGAAGCGTCACTATAGAAGATCGAAGGGGCCATCGAACCTTTCATCGACAGCACAATGGAACTCTCAATGAAAGCACCAATGTCGGTGTCAAAACCGACAGATCTCGGGTAGGGGGTTTCGAACTGTGCGTATAGGATCGATGGTTACAGGAGACAGGGGAAACGATGTTTACCCAGGTTCGGGCCCTCTCTATGGAGGTAATACCCTACCTCCTTCTTGATTGATCTTGATGAATATGAGTATTACAAGAGTTGATCTACCACAAGATTGTAATGGCTATACCCTAGAAGTCTAGCCTGTATAACTATGGTAATGAGTATATGCTATCCGGACTACGCCCTCCGGTTTATATAGACACCGGAGGGATCTAGGGTTACATAGAGTCGGTTACATAAGAAGGAATCTTCATAGCCGGTCGCCAAGCTTGCCTTCCACGCCAAGGAGAGTCCAATCCGGACACGGCATGCCTTGACCTTCATGTCTTCACAGCCCACTAGTCCGGCCCATGGATAACAGGCCGGACGCCCGAGGACCCCTTAGTCCAGGACTCCCTCAACATCCTCCTTCTCCGAGCTCGAATCATTGATCCTCCTCAAATGAGCATCCTCATCATCATCCGTAGTTCGACCACAAGGAGATAGGTCCCCATAGGTCTTTGGGTTAGCAATGAGATGTGAGACATATCTCTCTTCGTCGGAGTCTTGAGATGACATCTTGCTCTAAATCTGCTGCAGAAACAACTCGAAACAAAAACAGAGGATATTTGCGTGGTACGGTGGTCAAAACCTTCAGGAGATTATATAATGAATTTTTACCGACCAAAAGAAGTATTGTGCAAGAAAACGGAGTCCAGAGAGCACACGATGTGCCCACGAAGCAGGGGGCGCGCCCAGGGGGGTAGGGCGCGCCCTCCACCCTCGTGGATGCCTCGTGTTATCTTCAGACTACTTCTTATTTTCCTATTTTCTTAAATATTCCAAAACGGAGAAAATTGCTATTAGAACTGTTTTGGAGTCGGTTTACTTACCGTACCACATACCTATTCCTTTTCGGAGTCTAAAACATTCTGGAAAGTGTCCCTTATGTATTCCTCCGGGGTTACGGTTTCAATAACATTAGTTTCAACATTTATGGGATTACCTGAGATATAATGTTTGATTCTTTGACCGTTCAGCACCTTCGGATTTGTGCCTTCAAAGTTGTTGATTTTATGGCACCGGAACGATAGACCTCTCAATAACGTAAGGACCTTCCCATTTAGAGAGGAGTTTTCCTGCAAAAAAATCTTAAATGAGAGTTTTATAGCAGAACATAATCACCTACGTTAAACTCACGCTTTTGTATCCTTTTGTCATGCCATCTTTTAACTTGTTCTTTAAACAGTTTGGCATTCTCATAGGCCTGGGTTCTCCACTCATCAAGTGAGCTAATGTCAAATAGTCTCTTCTCACAGGCAAGTTTGAAATCATAATTGAGCTCTTTAATGGCCCAATATGCCTTATGTTCTAGTTCGAGAGGTAAGTGACAAGCTTTTCCATAAACCATCTTATATGGAGACATACCCATAGGATTTTCATATGCAGTTCTATAGGCCCATAATGCATCATCATGTTTATTGGACCAATTCTTTCTAGATCTATTAACTCTCTTTTGCAAAATTAATTTAATCTTTCTATTACTCAATTCTACTTGACCACTAGACTGTGGGTGATATGGAGATGCAATTCTATGATTAACATCATACTTAGCAAGCATTTTACGAAAGGCACCATGAATAAAATGTGAACCACCGTCAGTCATTAAGTATCTAGGGACTCCAAACCTCGGAAAAATAACTTCTTTAAGCATCTTAATAGAGGTGTTATGATCAGCACTACTAGTTGGAATAGCTTCTACCCACTTAGTAACATAATCAACAACAACTAAAATATGTGTATACCCATTAGAGGAAGGAAATGGTCCCATATAATCAAAGCCCCAAACATCAAATGGTTCAATAACAAGTGAATAGTTCATAGGCATTTCTTGACGTCTACTAATATTACCAATTCTTTGACATTCATCACAAGACAAGACAAACTTACGGGCATCTTTAAAAAGAGCAGGCCAATAAAAACCAAATTGCAATACCTTATTCGCAGTTCTATCTCCAGCATGGTGTCCTTCATAAGCCTCAGAGTGACACTTGCATAGGATATGTTCCTGTTCATGCTCAGGTACACAACGTCTAATAACACCATCTACTCATTCTTTATAAAGATGTGGGTCATCCTAGAAGTAATGTCTTAAATTATAGAAAAACTTTTTCTTGTGCTGGTATGTGAAACTAGGTGGTATAATTTAGAAACAATATAATTGGCATAATCAGCATACCATGGAGCAGTACGAGAAGCATTTATGACAGGTAATTGCTCATCGAGAAAGCTATCATCAATTGGTTGTGGGTCATCCAGAACATTCTCTAACCTAGACAAGTTGTCTGCAACGGGGTTCTCAGCTCCCTTTCTATATATAATATGCAAATCAAATTCTTGTAGTAGGAGAACCCATCTAATAAGTCTAGGTTTAGCATCTTTCTTTTCCATATTTAATAGCAGCATGATCAGTGTGGACAGTTACTTTAGAATCAACAATATAAGGTCTGAACTTATCACAAGCAAATACAACTGCTAAAAATTCTTTTCAGTAGTAGCATAATTTCTCTGGGCACTTTCTAGAGTTTTACTAGCATATTGGATAACATTTAATTTCTTATCAACTCTTTGTCCTAGAGCAGCACCTACAACATAATCACTGGCATCACACATAATTTCGAAGGGTAAATTCCAATCAGGTGGCTGAACAATAGGTGCAGAAATCAAGGCTTTCTTAAGTATTTCAAATGCTTCTACACAATCATCATCAAAGACAAAAGGAACATCTTTTTGTAAGAGATTAGGCATAGGCCTAGAAATTTTTGAGAAGTCTTTAATGAACCTCCTATAAAAACTGGCATGACCAAGGAAATTTCTTATACCTTTAATGTCCTTAGGACACGGCATCTTTTCAATAGCATCAACTTTTGCTTTATCAACTTCAATACCTCTTTCAGAAATTTTATGCCCCAAGACAATACCTTCATTAACCATAAAGTGGCACTTCTCCCAATTCAAGACAAGATTAGTTTCTTCATATCTCTGCAAAACTCGATCAAGGTTGCTTAAGCAGTCATCAAAAGAAGTTCCATATACGGAGAAATCATCCATGAAAACCTCAACAATCTTGTCACACAAGTCAGAGAATATAGCAGTCATACATCTATGAAAGGTAGCAGGTGCATTACATAAACCAAAAGGCATGCGTCTATAAGCAAAGGTACCAAAAGGGCAAGTAAAAGTGGTCTTTTCTTGATCCTCTTTTGACAGAGGTATTTGAGAGAAACCAGAATAACCGTCTAGAAAGCAAAAGTGTGTATGTTTGGATAATCTTTCTAGCATTTGATCAATAAAAGGTAAAGGTTAATGATCCTTTTTAGTAGCTTTATTCAATTTGTAGAAATCAATTACCATTCTATAACCTGTAACAATTCTTTGTGGGATCAATTCATCTTTATCATTAGGAACAACAGTAATACCTCCCTTCTTAGGGACACAATGGACAAGACTTACCCACTAACTATCAGCAACGGGATAAATTATACCTGCCTCCAGAAGCTTTAGTATTTCTTTTCTTACCACTTCTTTCATCTTAGGATTTAACCATCGGTGGTGATCAACAACCGGTTTAGCGTCTTTCCCCAATTTTATTTTGTGCTGGCATAGAGTGGGACTAATGCCCTTAAGATCATCAAGAGTATATCCAATAGCGACGATGCTTCTTCGTAGTTTTCAATAATTTCTCTTCTTCTTGCTCTGAAAGGTTAGCACTAATAATAACAGGATATATCTTCTTTTCATCAAGATAAGCATATTTAAGAGTATCAGGTAATGGTTTAAGCTCAAACACGGGATCACCCTTGGGTGGAGGAGGATCCCCTAGAATTTCAACAGGCAAGTTGTGTTTCAAAATAGGTCCCTATTTAAAGAATACTTCATTCCCTTCTTTCCTTCATCATATCATTTTCATGGTCTAGCAAATATTGTTCTAAAGGATCATTAGGAGGCACGGCAATAGAAGAAAGACCAATAATTTCATCTTTACTAGGAAATTCTTTATCATGGGGTTGTCTACGAAATTTAGCAAAGTTAAAATCATGAGACATATCCCCTAGACCAATAGTAGCAACATCCTTTTTGCAATCTATCTTGGCATTAACAGTATTCAAGAAGGGTCTACCAAATATAATGGGACAAAAGTCATCTTGTGGGGAACCAAGAACAAGAAAATCAGTAGGATATTTAACTTTCCTACACAAGACTTGAACATCTCTAACAATCCCAACTGGTGAAATAGTATCTCTATTGGCAAGCTTAATTGTAACATCAATTTCTTCTATCTCAGCAGGTGCAATATCATGCATAATTTCTTTGTATAAGGAATGAGGTATTGCACTTGCACTAGCACCCATATCACACAAGCCATGATAACAATGATCTCCTATTTTAACAGAAACCACATGCATGCCAACAACAGGTCTATGTTTACCCTTAGTATTGGGTCTAGCAATTCTACCAGCTTCATCACAGAAGTAAATATCATGCCCATCAATATTATCGGCCAAGAGATCTTAACCATAGCCATACTAGGTTCAACTTTAATTTTCTCAGAGGGTGTAGGTGTTCTAGTATTACTTTTACGAACCATAGTTGAAACTTTAGCATGATCTTTTATTCTAACAGGGAAAGGTGGTTTCTCAAAATAAGCAGTAGGAACAATAGGATCGACATTATAAGTGATAGTCTTTTCTTCAACTTTAATAAGTTCAACTACTTTTACTTCAATGGGAGGATGATATTTAAACCACTTGTCCTTAGGGAGATCAAGATGAGTAGCAAATGGTTCATAGAAATAAGCTACTATCTCAGAGTCAAGTCCATATTTAGTGCTAAATTCACGGAAAACATCGGTATCCATAAAATATTTAACACAATCAAACTTAGGTGTTATACCTGACTCCTTAGCTTCGTCGAGTTCCCAATCTTCAGAGTCACGTTTAATTCTCTCTCCAATAAATCCCATTTGAATTCAATAGTCTTCATCATAAAAGAACCAGTATAAGAAGTATCGAGCATGGAGCGATTATTGAGAGAAAGCCGAGCATAAATTTTTTGAATAATAACTTCTCTTGAGAGCTCATGATTGCGGCATGAATATAACATTGACTTAAGCCTCCCCCAAGCTTGAGCGATGCTTTCTCCTTCATGGCGAAAAAGATATATATATATATATATATATATATATATATATATATATATATATATATATATATATATATATATATATATATATCCCAAGCTTGAGCGATGCTTTCTCCTTCGCGAGGCGAAAAGATATATATATATATATATATATATATATATATATATATAAAATTACGATCACAATGAACCAGATGCATATGATAAAACTTCTGATGAAATTCCAATTTCAATCGTTTGTAGTTCCATGATCCAATATCATCACATAGCCTAAACCATGTCAATGCCTTTCCCTTCAAAGATAAAGGTAAGACCTTCTTCTTGATAACATCCTCAGGCATACCTGCGAGCTTAAATAATCCACAAACTTCATCCACATAGATTACGTGCAAATTAGGATGCAATGTCCCATCTCCTGTAAAAGGATTAGCTAGCAATTTCTCTATCATACCCGAAGGAATTTCAAAGTAAACATTTTCAGTAGGTTTAGTAGGTTGAGGAGAAACTCTTTGCTCTACTGGTCAGGGTGAAGATACCCTGAACAAGCCCCTCAAAGGATTATGTTCCATAGTAACAAGTGACAGTAAATTTCAGCACACTATATAAATTTTCCCTTACCAAATTCCACTTACCAAAGGCGCTTCACTCCCCGACAACGGCGCCAGAAAAGAGTCTTGATGACCCACAAGTATAGGGGATCTATCATAGTCCTTTCGATAAGTAAGAGTGTTGAACCCAACGAGGAGCAGAAGGAAATGACAAGCAGTTTTCAGTAAGGTATTCTCTGCAAGCACTGCAATTATCGGTAACTGATAGTTTTGTGATAAGGTAATTTGTAATGGGTAACAAGTAATACAAGTAAATAAGGTGCAGCAAGATGGCCCAATCCTTTTGTAGCAAAGGACAAGCCTGGACAAACTCTTATATAAAGGAAAACGCTCCCGAGGACACATAATAATTATCGTCAAGCTAGTTTTCATCACGCTCATATGATTCGCGTTTGTTACTTTGATAATTTGATATGTGGGTGGACCTGTGCTTGGGTACTGCCCTTCCTTGGACAAGCATCCCACTTATGATTAACCACTCTTGCAAGCATCATCAACTACAAAAGAAGTATTAAGGTAAACCTAACCATAGCATGAAACATATGGATCCAAATCAGCCCTTTACGAAGCATCACATAAACTAGGGTTTAAGCTTCTGTCACTCTAGCAACCCATCATCTACTTATTACTTCCCAATGCCTTCCTCTAGGCCCAAATAATGGTGAAGTGTCGTGTAGTCGACGTTCACATAACACCACTAGAGGAAAGACAACATACATCTCATCAAAATATCAAACGAATACCAAATTCACATGACTACTTATAGCAAGACTTATCCCATGTCCTCAGGAACAAACCTAACTACTCACAAATCATATTCATGTTCATAATCAGAGGGGTATTAATATGCATACAGGATCTGAACATATGATCTTCCACCGAATAAACCAACTAGCATCAACTACAAGGAGTGATCAACACTACTAGCAACCCACAGGTACCAATCTGAGGTTTTGAGACAAAGATTGGATACAAGAGATGAACTAGGGTTTGAAAGGAGATTGTGCTGGTGAAGATGTTGATGGAGATTGACCCCCTCCTGATGAGAGGATCGATGGTGATGACAATGGTGAAGATTTCCCCCTCCTAGAGGGATGTTTCACCGGCAGAACAGCTCCGCCGGAGCCCTAGATTGGTTTCGCTGAGTTCCGCCTGGCGGCGGTGTCATTCCAAAGCTTGCTTCGATTTTTTCGTGTATGAAAGACTTCATACAGCCAAAAATGGGCACCGGAGGCTGCCAGGGGCCCACGAGGCAGGCGCGCTTGTAGGGCGCGCCCCCCACCCTCGTGGATGGTGGGTGGCCCCCTCTGGTGTTTCCTTCGCCCAATATTTTTATATATTCCAAAACTGACTTTCGTAAAGTTTCGGGACTTTTGGAGTTGTGCAGAATAGGTCTCTAATATGTGCTCCTTTTCCAGCCCAGAATTCCAGCTGCCGGCATTCTCCCTCTTCGTGTAAACCTTGTAAAATAGAGAGAATATGAATAAGTATTGTGACATAATGTGTAATAACAGCTCATAATGCAATAAATATCGATATAAAAGCATGATGCAAAATGGACGTATCATTGAAGCGTACATAGTGTTGTCATTCTGGTCGCGAACGTGTACGTACATACTGGTCGATGTAGAGGCGCGCACGTGTCGTAGTAGAGGCGCGCATGTGTCATAGTAGAGGCGTGCACGTAGCATGTACACGTACGTACAGTGGCCAGGGTGCAAGAAAGTAAATACAGCCGCGTACGTACATACGGGTGGAGTCTCGAACGCCTACTCGCGCATACGTACGGCCAGGGCTCGTGCACATGGCTGGGTCGAAACGGAGAAGCTGTGCCGTCGTCGTGATCATGGGGAGGCAACCGGCTGGGTCGGAACAGAATGCGTCGTCGTGTTCATCGGGAGCCAACAGGCTTGGATGGAACAACCGAAGGAAACGAGGCCTGGAGTACCGCAAAACGGAGGAAATGGCCTTGTTTTCGACCGGCCACGATTGAAACGGGATCCTGTTCATCGGGAGGGGTCTGGCGTACCGCCAAACAGAGCAAACGGACCTCCTACGGTCAAAACGGGGTCCTGTTGATCAGGAGGGGTGTGGCGCACCACAAAACGGAGGAAACAGACTTGTGTTGGAGCGCTACAGTCGAAACAACAGTCCTATTCATCGGGAGGGGTGTGGCATACCGCAAAACGGGACTCCACGGGATATTGTTCATCTCCACCGTCGACCTCCTCCAGCCTCCACGGGCTCCTGTTCATCCACCATCGACCTTCTCCAGCCTCCACCTGCGACTGTTCATCCACGGGCTCCTATTCATCTAGCCTCCACCGTGCACTCCTCCACCGGCTACTGTTCAACCAGCCCTCTCCACGGGGTCCTGTTCAACCACCCCTCCATGGGCTCTGTTCATCCAGTCCTCCACCGCCATCGCTTAACCAGCCCTCCACCGCCATCGCTCAACCAGCCTTCCACGGGGTCCTGATCATCCAGCCCTCCACGGGGTCCTATTCATCCACCAGCTCGATCGATCGGGATACTGTTCATCCAGCGGCAACGGCCTCTACTACCACGGGGTCCTTTTCATCCAACCCCCCACCGGGAACTGTTCATCCAAAGCCCCCAACAACGCTCACTGTTCATCGAGAGGCAGCATCGATCGGCTTCAGTTAGCAGCAGTAGCGAAGGAATCACTCGGGTTTAGTTAACATCAAGGGATTTACCGACCGCTCGGGTTCAGTAACGTGTAGCCTGCAGTGCAATCGCTCGGGGTTCAGTTAGAGCCCAACGCCTCGCACACACACGCGTACGTATGAGAGAAACGCGTATCACTCGGCCCCCGACCACCCACCGTAACGCCCCAATATTTTCGCCCTCGCTTCTACCATGGTTTTCCGTCATGGGCGGCCCAAAGAATGTCATGCATTGCGTCTCCGGCTCGACAGGATGAAAAGCCCATTTACGTCATGATTTTTGTCATAAGTAGGACCCCACCACATCTATGATGATACCGGGTTTGTCACAATTATCGTCATAGAAGTGTCATAAGTATGACAGAAAAAATTTCATTCGGCCCAAAATGTCAAAGATGTGTCTTTTTTTCTGTCATGCTTATGACACTTCTATGACGATAATTGTGACAAAACCTGGTATCATCATAGATGTGGTGGGGTCCTACTTCTATGATAAAAAATCATGAGAGAAAATGGGCTTTTCATCCTGGGCGGGCCGGAGATGCAGCTGCATGACATTCTTTGGGCCGTCCATGATGGAAAAAACCATGGTAGAAGCTAGGGCGAGGAAAATATCGGGGAGTTCCCGGTTACAGTGGGTGGTCGGGTGCTGAGCGATGCACGTTTCTCTCATACACGTATGCGTGTGGGTGTGAGGCATTGGGCTCTAACTGAACCCGAGCGAGGCATTCGCCTACTGAACCCGAGCGATTGCACTACATGCTACGTGTTACTAAACCCGAGCGATCGATCGATCTGGCTGTTAAGTGAACTCGATCGAGCGATTCCTTCGCTACTGCTGCTAACTGATGCCGATCGAACATGCTGCCTCTTGATGAACAGTGAGCGTTGTTGGCGGGTTGGATGAACAGTTCCCGGTGGGGGTTGGATGAACAGGACCCCGTGGTAGTAGAGGTCGTTGCTGCTGGATGAACAGGACCCCGATCGAGGCGGTTGGGGGTGGATGAACAGGACCCCGTGGAGGGCTGGATGAACAGGACCCCGTGGAGGGTTGGTCGAACAGTAGCCGGTGGAGGGCTGGATGAACAGTAGCCGATGGAGGGGTGGTTGAACAGGACCCTGTGGAGAGGGATGGTTGAACAGTAGTCGGTAGAGGAGCGGTGGAGGCTGGAAGAACAGGAGCCCGTGGATGAACAGTCGCAGGTGGAGGCGGGAGGAGGTCGACGGTGGCTTAACAGGAGCTCGTTGTAACATCCCAAAATTCTAAATTTTGGAATGTTATATTAAATAAATAACTATGCTTGTTGTTTGATTGTTTGTTTGATTGATTGAGTGAAATTTGAAAAAAAAATTGAAAGTTGAATGAGAGGGAATGAAATGACTTTCCCAAACTTTCCCTTTGCTCTTTTGGGTCTCGATAAATTCAATTTCATTCCAACACAAAACCCTAGAGTGAAGATGATATGACTTCTTCCATTTAAATAATGAAAAGGGTTTTGAAAAGATTTGAATTCTGTTTGGAAATATTTCAAATTCAGAAACTTTATGCAACTCAATGATTTTCATGAGAGAAGATAAAATGACTTCTTCAATTATATGAAATATGAGTTGGAAGTTAAAAGAATCAAATTGAAAGTCATTTGAAAGTATTTTGAAACTCCCTTTCAAAGTTGGAATTATTTGGATTTTATTCAAATTATTTTTCTCCTAAAAATAAATAAATGGAAATTAGGGTAAAATGATTCCCTTCAATGGAAAATTAGGAGAAAATAAATTTGAAATAATTTTGGTATTTTAAAAATGATTTTTGTTGGGTTTTATTGCAACAGCAACACTATTTGAGTTTTGTAAATTTTTGAGGATTTTATTTGAACTTGAAAAATAGTTCATGTTGTAGGAAATCTTTTTCTGAAAATTTTGATATATTATATGTCTATATAATATTATTTATTTAATTATTTGTGTTTACTTTATTGTCTATGTTTTATAAAAAAAAGGAAAAACGGCCGAAGCCACCTGGCCCCGAGGCCCACTCTCTCTCTCTCTCTTTCCCCTCAGCCCACCGACCCATCTGGCCGAAATGGCCCATGGCCTTCTCCTCGTGACGCTGGCGCAGATCGCCACCCGATCCCCTCTCTCTCCTCACCGGCTGACCGGGCCCCATCGCCTGATCGCCTCGCCCGCTGCTTCTTCCTCCCCACGCCAGAACCACCGCCGCCGCCGCCGGAATCCCGTGATCCTCGGGATCCTCTCCCCGATCCGCCCCCTCCTCCAAGTCTCCCCCCCCCTATATAAACCCCGTCTCCCTCGACCCGTCCCCCTCCTTTCCCCTCGCCGAAACCCTCTCCGCTCGCCGCCATTGCTCGCGGGAGTGCCCGGCGCCATTGCCTTCTAATCGGCTACTTCGACCCTCGCCGCCCCGAGACCACCTCCGGACTCTCCTCGCTCGTCCGCATCTCACCGAGGACTCGCCCGAGCTCCTGCGCCCTTGGAACGCCGCCGCCGCCGACCAACCGAACGCCACCGCCGCCTCGCCCTCGCCGTCGCCCTCCTCCGTCGACCTCCGCTGACGCCACGACCACCCCTGGACTCGCCGTCGTCCGCTGCATCGCCCCGTACACACCACCGAGCTCACCGACGACCGGAGCGCCGTCCCCGTCGACCACCGAAGCCGGAGCATCTCGCCGGAGTTCGTTTCCGCTGCGGTGAGCTTATCCTCCCTCTGATCCTTTTTCAACGGCTCAGATTAGATCTAGCGAAGGGTTAGGTTTTATTTTATTAGATCGGTTTTAGTGCGGTTTATTTATGGTTAAGTCCGGTTTAGTTCGAACCAGTTCCCCGGTTTTTTTTATTACACGTGCATGCACGGTTTTGTTAAGTATCGGCCGAGCACCGTTTAGTTACCAAACGCTCACCGTTTTAGCCAGTAGCAGTAGGCCACGTAGCACCTGCCCGTTTTCTTTTTTTTTCGTTTCTGTTTTAAAATCAGATTAGTTTTGATTTTATATTGCTTATAACTTTTAGGTTTTTAATCCAAATTGAGTGATTCTTTTTGCATTGTGTCACAAATTTTCTTAAGTTTCTGTTTGTGTACTTACGTTTCAAATTTGAATAGTTTAGATTTGAATTTGATGAAATTTGTTCAAATCACTAATTTGGTCATATTTTGAGTTTTACAAAGTATTTTTGATTGATTCTTTTAGCTACTGTTTTATTATGGTTTTGTCTATCCAGTAGCATATACTTCTTTATTTTTACTTTATTTTTAAATTAGGTTTTTAGCAAAACAGTACTGTTTTAGTTATAGCTTTGTTTTAGTCTTTTCTTTATTGTTTTTATTAGTTTTAAATTATTTATTTTTGTCACTTTTGAATAATTTAGTTTTGTTTCTGTTAGTAAACCAAATAAAATTTTGTTTTTATTTTAAAAATTTATTTTATTTAGTTGTGTATGAAAACTGGTTTAGGACATAGTTAGTGTTTCATAAAAGCTTTTTATTTGTTTCTTTTTGTTATTAAAAGTTTATGAAAAATACTTTCTGTTAAAATTAGTTGTTTTATATTTTCTTTTCAGATTATTTATTATGTTGGTATTTTCTTTGTTGTTAAATTTTACTTAGGACAAAACTATTTTTGTGTTATGTCTTAGAGTTTTCTTTAGTAGTTTTGTTGTGTAGTTTTCCTTTGTTTTTATTTGGTGTTCATTGATTTGCATTTTTATTTGTTGGTTTTATTATGAGTGTTAGAATTGTTTTCTAGGATGTTTGCTTATATGAATGCTATGTTTGACTATATAGATTTTCAACGGAGTGACGAATAGTTCTACCAAGTCATTATTCGAGAGTTTTGTTATCTTCATCAACTTACTGTGCAAGTTCACTTTGACCATGCTTTCATACCTATGTTTTATTGCATTTAGTGGCATCTTTGCAACCACCCTCCAGTAGTGATATTGAATTCTTGTAGTTGATTAGTAAGCATGAGGTAGGAACCCATCACCCTGTTACCAAGCCCGGGACGTTATTTATTTTAATGCTACGCTATAGTAGACGGGGTTTGGTATGAGTGCACGAGAGTGGTGTGAAGAAGGAGGACTCTACGTCAATGATGACAACTCCATGATAACATCTGCAAGGATTGCATCTTCAAGGCCTCAAGACTTCAAGACTCGAGACAAGAATTCAATACACACTACTGGGTGAAGGATGGTTGTGGGCACCTGGAGAAACCGGTGGATGGCCGGGATGCATGGAGAAGCGCCATGACATCTTGCGGAAAGCTTCACCCAGACTCAAAGAGACGGAAGAATACTTCATGCCCGGAAGCTTACCTGTGCAACCGCAAGTCACTATGGGATCTGGCTTGGTTGACCTTAGTGGTGAATCTGGCTGGGACGGTGCTAGCAGATGTAGAACTACGGTAGGATTGGATGAGCACCGGACAGTGGTCAGAGGAACTCTTCGGAAGACCATGTTTCGGTCATCTTGTCCTCAAACACCCTGAAGTGCGAGAACGTAAAAAGAGGGATCGAATCTTGCGGGTAAAGTGTACAAACCTCTGCAGAGGGTTTAAACCTAATCGATTAGCCGTGTCCCCGGTTACGGACATTTTGAGCATCTGGACTTGGATTTATCTCGGAACTCTCAACACCGGACTGGTAACTTAATTGTGGGCAACTTATGATGATTTGGGCTATGAGACATCGGTTGGCGGAACCATGTCATGATAGAGAACTCCATAGTACAGACTTCATTTATTCCTTTGATGTAGGGAAAATAAAATCAGCTTTTACGCAAACAAAACTCAGACACGAGCCACAAAGCCGTATTGCATATAGTATAGTTTTATCATCTGTTTTCTCATGTTGTGATCTTGCGGTACATTCAATGTCTTGACCTACACGGCTGCAACGTATCATGTTGCGTATACTTTCTTCCGACGAGTAATAGTAATGCATGTGGTTACGGTCTACACTCAACTTGCCGATGGCGTTGATGGGACTCCATACCCGACTATTTGTTTCATTGTGACTTATGAGGTATATATCAGCTTTACGTTATTTATACATGTGATTGCACTTTGATATATACATTGATGTACGTGTGTGCCAAAGATACCGATCCAGGATGGCATGAGATACGTAGGCTTGACTGTCTGAGGTCGGGTCGCTACCCTCGTGGAGGCTGGAGGAGGTTGACGGTGGAGATGAACAGTAGCCCATGGAGTCCCGTTTTGCGGTACGCCACACCCCTCCCGATAAACAGGACCCCCATTTCGACCGTACCGCTCCAATACAAGTCCATTTCCTCCGTTATGCGGTACGCCACACCCCTCCCGATCAACGGGACCTCGTTTTGACCATAGGAGGTCGAAGAGAAGTCTGTTTTCTCCGTTTTGCGGTACGCCACACCCCTCCCGATGAACAGGATCCCGTTTCAACCGTAGGAGATCAAACACAAGGATGTTTCCTCCGTTCTGCGGTACGCCAAGCCTCGTTTCGATCGGTTGTTCCATCCAAGCCGGTTGGTGATACGTCTCCAACGTATCTGTAATTTATGAAGTATTCATGCTGTTTTATTATCATTCTTGGATGTTTTACAATCATTTTATAGCAACTTTATATCATTATTTGGGACTAACCTATTGACCCAGTGCCTAGTGCTAGTTGCTGTTTTTTGCTTATTTTTTAAATCGCAGGAAATTAATATCAAACGGAGTCCAAACACCACCAAAAATTTTGTGGATTTTTTATGGACCAGAAGACCACAAGTGGGCCAAAGAAGCACATGGGGGGGGTGCCCCGAGGGGGGCACAACCCACCAGGGTGCGCCTGGGGGCCCAGGTAGCTTGTGCCCACCTCGGTGGCCTCCTGCACCCCCTGTTTGCACTATAAATTCTCAAATATTCCAAAACCCTTCGGGGTTAACCTAGATCAGAAGTTTCGCCGCCACAGGCCTCTGTAGCCACCGAAAACCAATCTAGACCCCATTCCGGCACCCTGTCTGAGGGGGAATCATCTCCGATGGCCATCTTGATAATCCCGGCGGCCACCACGATGAGGAGGGAGTAGTCCACCCTCGGGGCTGAGGGTTTGTATGAGTAGCTATGTGTTTAATCTCTCTCTCTCTCTCTCGTGTTCTTGAGATGTCACGATCTTGATGTATCTCGGGCTTTGTTAATATAGTCGGATCATATGGTGATTTCCCCTCTCTATCTTGTTGTCATGAATTCAGTTTTTCCCTTTGAGATTTCGTTGTTATCGGATTGAATACTTTTATGGATTTGAGAACACTTGATATATGTCTTTCAATTGAATATTTGTGGTGAGAATGGGGTATCTTATTGATTCACTTGATATATGTTTTGGCACTCAACTCGCGGATTCCTGAGGTGACATTGGGGTAATCTATGCATAAGGGTTGGTGCACGTTCTTGTCTTTGTTTCTCCGGTAGAAATCTTGGGGCACTCTTTGAAGTTCTTTGTGTTGGATCGAGTATTATGAAAATGAATTTTCTTTGGTGTTATTTTAGTACGAACCCTAGGATAGATCGAACGGAAAGAATTGCTTTGTGTTATTTTAGTACGGACTATTGAATAGATCAAACGGAAAGAATAGCTTTGAGGTGGTTTCATACCCTACAATCAATTTATTCTTATGTTCTCCACTAGATAGGAACTTTGGAGTGATTCTTCATTGCACGTTGAGGGATGGTGATATGATCCGATTATATTAGCATTGTTGGGAGATTGCACTAGTGAAAGTACGGACCCTAGGCCTCATTTTCAAGCATTGCAATACCGTTTTTGTGCCCATTTACTATTTGCTACCTTGTTGTTTTTATTTATTCAGATTATAAAAATATATTTCTACCATCCATATTACACTTTAATCACCATCTCTTTGCCGAACTAGTGCACCTATACAATTTTCCATTGTATTGGGTGTGTTGGGGACACAAGAGAGTTCTTGTATTAGGTTGTAGGGTCTTTTGAGAGAGACCGTCTTCATCCTACACCTCTGATGGATTGATAAATCTTAGGTCATCCACTTGAGGGGAAATTGCTACTGTCCTACAAAACTCTCCGCTTCGAGGCCCAACACGTGTCTACAAGAATAAAGTTGCGTAGTAGACATCAAGCTCTTTTCTGGCGCCGTTGCCGGGGAGGTGAGTGCATGAAGGTATATATTTAGATCTTGCAATTGAATCTTTTAGTTTTTTGTTTTATCACTAGTCTGGTTTATAAAAGAAAACTACATAAAAATGGATTTGAGGTTGCATCATATTATTGATCATCTTTATAATATCTTTCTTGAAAATGATGGATCGAAAAATTGTGTTCAATTGTTAGAAGAAGAAGTCAATAAAATGTTTGGCACAAAATATTTGAATGATGAGCATGCTTGCGATGTTGTTAGTATAAATTCTTTGAATATCCATGATGCTAATGATATGCAAAGCTATAAGCTTGGGGATGCTACATTTGATGAATATGATATTTTTAGTCCCCCAAGTTTTGATGAGAAAATTTATTATGATGATTGCATGCCTCCTATTTATGATGATTATATTGATGAAAGTGGATTTGGAGAAGTCATGACTTTATTTAATGATGAATCCACTACTTTGTAGGAGGTTGCAATTGATTATGACAACAAAGTTCCTATATATGATGATTATGGTGATGACAAGTATGCTATATTGAATAATTATAAACATGGAACTTGTCATCATGATTTTAATTTCCAATCACATGAGAGTTATTTTGTTGAGTTTGCTCCCACCATTATTCATGAGAATAAATTTGCTTATGTGGAGAGTAGCAAAATTTCTATGCTCATGCATCATGAAAAGAATGCTTTATGTGATAGATATATTGTTGAATTAATTCATGATGCCACTGAAAATTATTATGAGAGAGGAACATTTGCTTGTAGGTATTGCAATAATATCAAGTTTCCTATCTATGTTTTGAAAATCTTGAAGTTATGCTTGTTTTGCCTTCCTATGCTAGTTGATTCTTGTTTCCATAAGTTGTTTTCTCACAAAATCCCTTTGCATAGGATTTGGGTTAGACTCAAGTGTGATTGCCGTGTGATTCATGATGCTCTCTTTATGTTTCAATTCTTATCTTTTATGCTCGCATCATTGAAATCATCATGCCTAGCTAAAAGGCATTAAAGAAAAGCGCTTGTTGGGAGACAACCCAACACTTTTAACTACTATTTTTGTGTGTTCACATGTTTAAGATACTATAGTAATCATGTTTTATTGTTTTTGTTTCAATAAAGTGCCAAGTAAAGCCTTTAGGATCATGTTGGGTGATAGTTGCTTCGATCTTGCTGAAAAACAGAAACTTTTGCGCTTACGAAAATAATTCTCATTTTTAACAGAAGAGTTCTTTTGAGTTGATTCGTTTTGAAGAAGATTAATATACAAATTTCTCACGTGGTCCTAATTTTTCAGAATTTTTGGAGTAGCAGAAGTATGGTTGGAGTACAGATTACTACATACTGCTTTGTTTTTGACAGATTCTGTTTTCAATGCATAGTTTGCTTGTTTTCTAGTTTCTATGGCTTATATTGCTCAATATAAATTGTGGAAATGATATGCTACTGTAGGCATTGTGTAAAAAATTATGAATCTTGTCTTTGACAGTACCAAAGTGAAATGGTTTGCTCTTTATCATACTAACCTACATGAAGTTTTGTTAAGTTTTGTGTGATTGAAGTTTTCAAGTTTTGGGTGAGATATCGATATGAGGAGAATAAGGAGTGACAAGACCCTAAGCTTGGGGATTCCCAAGGCAGCCCCAAATAAATATTCAAGGAAGATCCAAGCAACTAAGCTTGGGGGATGCCCCGGAAGGCATCCCCTCTTTCGTCTCCAACATTATCGGTAACCTCACTTGGAGCTATATTTTCATTTGTCACATGATATGAGTTTTGCTTGGAGCGTCATTTTATTTTATTAGTATTTGATTGATGTTACTTATAATAAAGTTTTGCATATTTCATTTCAATAAAAATGTCAAGGATGGCCTTCACCATGCTTATTTTGCAAGTATAGTTGTTGTTGTTTCAAAACAGAAAGTTTACTGTTGTTGCAAAAATTGCTTAGAAAAGTCAGAATGTTATAAAATTTTGAATTTTTTGCATATTAAGATCTGATAAATTTTCTACAGTGTGGTAAAATTTTCATAATTTTTGGAGTTAGGGAAGTATGATGAATCTTGCGTTCTTTATAGACTGTACTGTTTTGGCAGATTGCTGTTATGGTTGCATTATTTGCATATGTTTGCTTGTTCAATGATTATATTTGAGGATAGGAGTATTAAATATGCAGAGGCATTTAGTATGCAATGTTGAGTAATAATTTTTGTGATTTGCTACAGTAGAGAATGATAAAGCTTTTGGATTGGTTTATACTAACTTATCTCATGAGTTCTTGTTGAGTTTTGTGTGGATGAAGCTTTTGAGATTTAGGAAAACCGTGATATAAAAGGAATTAAGGAGACACAAAAGCTCAAGCTTGGGGATGCCCAAGGCATCCCAAGATAATATTTCAAGAAGTCTCAAGCATCTAAGCTTGGGGATGCCCCGGTAGGCATCCCACCTTTTTTTCAACAACAATTATCGGTTAGTATTGGTTGAGCCTAAGTTTTTGCTTCTTCACATGAGTTGTTCTATCCTTGAAATGCCATTTTAATTTGTTTTTATTGCTATTTTAATATAATTCTTAGATCTGAAAGTTTTTAATAAAATAGAGTCCTGAAATAGCTGCCCAAAAGGCTAGATAAGCGGCATTCACAGCCCGTCAACGAAGCTCTTTTTCTATGGAATTACTCTTGTGCTTTACTTATATCCTATGAGTAAATTGTTGAATAAATTGAATGTCATGAAGTTGAAATCATATCATGCCTAGTGGTAGCTTCACATTGGGTTTAGAAAGTGAAATCTTTTGAGGCTTGACAATCACAATATTGGTCATACAAGCAATTCACAAATAATTAGTATAAGGAAGAGAACTTTCACATGCAAATACACTATCCTGGAAATCTTTTGTGATTGTGAGCCCCCATAAAAATATTATATGCCAAAATTGTTTACGTTTGACAAGGAAGACAACGTAATGATTTATGTTTGTTCATATTCACATAGAAGTTATATTGTCATAGATCCTTCAACATGTGGTGCTTGCCCCCATCTTGGCTAGCCAAAAATTCCGCACCAAGTAAAGATACTACTTGTGCATCCAAAAACCCTTAAACCCAGATCTTATTTTCAAGAGTTCACCATACCTACCTAAGGATTGAGCAAGATCCTTCAAGTAAGTTGTCATTGGTGCAATAAGGCAATAAAAATTGCTTCTAAAAGTGTTAGATCATTTAGTGTAAGAGAAAATTGAGCGTTGTACGAACTTGTGATGGCAAAGAATAAAAGCAACAGACTGCATAATTAAGGTTGCTATCATAAGGGGCAATATAATGTGACGTTCTTTTGCACTAAGGGTTGAGCATACAAACAAATAAGCGCATAGCAACCTCTGCTTCCCTTTGCGAAGGGCCTATCCTTTACTTTTCAGTATTTACTTTTATGCAAAGAGTCAAAGTTTTTCTCTCTATTCCTTTTTATTTTTCTCTTTTGGCAAGCATCATGTGGTGAGGAAAGATCTAGGCACATATGTCCAATTGAATATGGGTAGCATGAGTTATTATTGTTAACATCACCCTTGAGGTGAATACGTTGGGAGGCAAAACAATAAGCCCCTATCTTTCTATGTGTCCGGTTGAAACGTTTTTCTCATGTGTATGCGGTGAGTGTTAGCAATCATAGAAGACTATATGATGGTTGAGTATGTGGAGCTCTTACTTAAACTCTGTTGAATAAGTTGAATTGTAATTGCTTGGTGACTAAGAACATAGGTTGTTGAGTTTCAAGAGAGTTCATTGTTTGAACCATAACATGTGAATTGGTTGCTACTATAACATGAGAAGTTTTATAAGAAATAATTGTTGTTATGATGCTAGGAAAAGTGATTGGAATTTTCATTCATCAAACTTATGCACTTCGCTAGCATTAGCACTTCACAAATTATTTCTTTTATCATATTCCTACTCGAGGACGAGTAGGAATTAAGCTTGGGGATGCTGATACGTATCCAACATATCTATAATTTATGAAGTATTCATGTTGTTTTATTATCATTCTTGGATGTTTTACAATCATTTTATAGCAACTTTATATCATTTTTTAGACTAACCAATTGACCCACTGCCAGTTGTTGTTTTTTGCTTGTTTTTTACATCGCAGGAAATCAATATCAAACGGAGTCCAAACACCGCAGAACTTTTTGTGGATTTTTTATGGACCATAAGACCACCAGTGGGCCAAAGAAGCACCTGGGAGGTGCCCCGAGGGGGGCACAACCCACCAGGGCGCGCCTGGGGGCCCAGACGCGCCCAGGTGGGTTGTGCCCACCTCGGTGTCCTCCCGCACCCCCTCTTTGCACTATAAAATCTCAAATATTCCAAAACCCTTCGGGGTTAACCTAGATTAGGAGTTTCGCCGCCGCGGGCCTCTATAGCCACCGAAAACCAATCTAGACCCTGTTATGGCAACCTGTCGTAGGGGGGAATCATCTCCGGTGGCCATCTTGATAATCCCGGCGGCCACGATGAGGAGGGAGTAGTCCACCCTCGGGGCTGAGGGTTTGTACGAGTAGCTACGTGTTTAATCTCTCTCTCTCTCTCTCTCTCTCTCTCTCTCTCTCTCTCGTGTTCTTGAGATGTCACGATCTTGATGTATCACGGGCTTTGTTAATATAATCGGATCATATGGTGTTTTCCCCTCTCTATCTTGTTGTGATGAATTGAGTTTTTCCCTTTGAGATTTCATTGTTAACGGATTGAATACTTTTATGGATTTGAGAACACCTGATATATGTCTTGCAATTGAATACTCGTGGTGACAATGGGGTATTGTATTGATTCATTTGATATATGTTTGGGCACTCAACTTGCGGATTCCCGAGGTGACATTGGGGTAATCTATGCATAGGGGTTGCTGCACGTTTTTGTCTTTGTTTCTCCGGTAGAAATCTTGGGGCACTCTTTGAAGTTCTTTATGTTGGATCGAGTATTATGAATATGAATTTGCTTTGGTGTTATTTTAGTACGAACTCTAGGATAGATCGAACGGAAAGAATAGCTTTGTGTTATTTTAGTACGGACTCTTGAATAGATCGAACGGAAAGAATAGCTTTGAGGTGGTTTCGTACCCTACAATCAATTTATTCTTATGTTCTCTGCTAGACAGGAACTTTGGAGTGATTCTTGGTTGCACGTTGAGGGATGGTTATATGATCCGATTATATTAGTATTGTTGGGAGATTTCACTAGCGATAGTACGGACCCCTGGCCTCATTTTTAAGCATTGCGATACCATTTTTCTGCCCATTTACTATTTGCTACCTTGCTGTTTTTATTTATTCAGATTATAAAAATATATTTCTACCATCCATATTACACTTCTATAACCATCTCTTTGCCGAACTAGTGCACCTATACAATTTGCCATTGTATTGGGTGTGTTGGGGACACAAGAGATTTCTTGTATTTGGTTGTAGGGTCATTTGAGAGATACTATCTTCATCCTACACCTCTCATGGATTGATAAACCTTAGGTCATCCACTTGAGGGAAAATTGCTACTATCCTACAGAACTCTGCGCTTGGAGGCCCAACACGTGTCTACAAGAATAAAGTTGCGTAGTAGACATCAGTTGGCTCCCGATGAACACCACGCATTCCGTTGCCTCTCGAAGAACACGACGACACAGTTTCTCCGTTCCAACCCAGCCATGTACATGAGCCCTGACTGTACGTATGCGCGAGTAGGCATTCAACACCCTGCTCGTATGTATGTACATGGCCGTATTTACTTTCTTGCACCCTGGCTGTACGTACGTGTAATGCTACATGCACGCCTCTACTATGACACGTGCCCTTCCTTACTCGGCCACGGTTTATCACTGCAGCCTGCAGAAAGACTGACCGACCAGTATGTACATACACGTTCATGACCAGAATGACAATGCTATGTACGCTTTGACCAGGTGGGTCCCGACTGTCAGGGAGGATAAGGAGGCACTTCCTTGCGTGCGAAGATGTAGCTGGTGGGTCCCAGCAGTCAGGGGGAACGTCTTTTTCACGAAATACGGTGGCCCGTCTAGTGGGTCCTTGCTGTCAGGTGGAGGAATCATTATTTTGGCGTAATAGGGAGGCACTTCCTTGCTGCCGCCGTGGACCCAGCTGTCAGCCTCTCCACGTACAGTACTCTTCCGATGGAAGTCGTTCCTTGACCACATTGACCACGCCGCGCCGAGAGCACCAAGGCGGTGGACGACGGTGAGGCCTGGGAAGGGGAAGACGCTGAGCCGGGGAAGACGCGGCAGTGGATGCCCACGCAGAGAGGAGTACGAGGGTTCACTGGTTCGGTTGCGGTGTGAGGCTGTCGTCACCGCAGAATAACAGGGGGTGTGGGTGAGTAGAGGGATGGCCTGGCCAGCAGCGGGAGTAGTAGGGGGCGGTGAGGCCTCCGCGTCAGCACAACCGGCAGGACCGGTGCTGGTTTGGGCAATTGGAGCAAGAAGACCAGAGGTTGTAGAAGCACTATGGCTGTTGGACGGACATCGTACGGCACTGGAGCTAGAATCGTTCATATTGACTAAGTTGACAAAGCCCTCCATCCCCGTCAACTTAGTAGGCCCACAAGTCAGCCTCACACTATGGTGGGTCCCAACTAGCAGGGGAGTATTAATATTTTTGTCGGTAATAGGAGGCGCTTCCTTCTGTGCAAAGATATAGCTGGTGGGTCCGAGCTGTCAGCGGGGGGAACAATTTTTTACGAAATACAGAGGCCCTTTCGGTGGGTCCCAGCTGTCAGGTGCAGGAATCATTATTTTGTGCATAATAAGGAGGCATTTCCTTGCGTGCGGCCATGGACCCAGCTGTCAGCCTCTCCACGTATAGTCCACTTCCGATGGATATCGTTCGTTGACCACGTTGACCACGCCGCGCGGAGAGCACTAGGGCGGTGGACGACGGCGAGGCCTAGGAAGGGAATGACACGGAGCCAGGGAAGACTCGACAGTTGTTTCCCACACAGAGGGGAGTACGAGGGTTTACTGGTCTGTCTGCCCTTGCCGGAGAATAACAGCAGGTGTGGGTGAGTAGAGGGATGGCTAGTCCAGTGATGGGAGTACGATGGGACGATGACGCCTGCGCGGCAACACAGCCGGCCGCGGGAGGAGGGAGCAGGCAGTCCCGCTGGTGCTTGTTTGAGCGGCTGGAGCATGAAGAGCAGAGATTGAAGAAGCACGACGGCCGTTGGATGGACATCCAACAGTCATTGCTCTCGTGTGTTGACTAAGTTGACACGGTGTTGCATGTGCGTCAACCCATTTTTTAGGAAAGCATATGCGTCAATCTATAGTAGGCGCACAAATCAGCCTCAAATGTGTGGAAAACAACATATAGCCCATCTGCCAATATTTCTAATAATTTACAGCCCATTTGCTAATTCGTAAGGATTTTTTTGGAGCCCATCTTCTTTTTGTTAGCACTAAAGCCCATATTGTGGCCACGGTTAAAAATTATATGAAATTTTGCATATTTCGATGTGGTCAACTGTTTTTAATCCCGAAATTTCGAGTCACATTCGAACTAATTTGAAAAATAAATTCATATCAATATAAAATCCAAAAACTTGTCCACACATAAAAATCAATGGAATTTAAAATCTCGAAATGAAAAAAAAATGAAACTAATTGCCGGTTTGATTTGTTTTAAAAATGTACAGCCCATTTCTCATTACTGATAGCCCATTTTCTCGTCTTGAAAGATTTGCAGCCCAGCAGGGCTGACAAAGCAAGTAGGCCTCGGTTGGGTATTCTGCAAAAGAACAAGAAAAACTGGGCTAGCCATTTTTAGAAAGAAAAAAACTACTGGGATGGTCTTGTGGTAAACATAAAAGAAAAGGCTGGCTACACAGGCCAGAGTGCCCTGCATAGCCCAGTTGACACCCTGCTTCCGTCTAAAAAACAAAGATAATTGGGCAAGCTACTTCCCTCAAAAAAAGTGGGCAAGCTACTGGGTCCCTCGTGTCAGCCACTCATTGTGCAATTCTCTCATTTATTGACAACGTTGACAATGGCATGGGACTGAGATGTCAGAAATCCATTAGGAGGAACCATTTTTCTGGCTTGAAATAAGGAGGCACTTGCTTGCGTACTGCCATGACCCTGGTGGGTCCCTGCTGTCATCCTCTCCACGTACAATCATCTCCTGATTGTGTACTCGTCAACCTAGTAGGCGCAGAAGTCAGCCTCTAAACCCGTGGCAGACAAATACAGCACACTTAAAAAAACAACAGCCCATTCCATATGTTCACACGGAAAGTTCAACATACAGAGCAAAGTAATAGGTCCGACAAGATATAGAGTGTTGAACTTCCACGTTGAAAACCATCATAGCCAAGTTAACTATCTACTCCCACTAATACTCTAGTGTACAAGTACCAGATTACTCCTAGCTAACTAGACGATGTTGGCCGCCATCTGCGGTACACGCTAAATGCAGGCACTGACGTCCTCCTCCTCGCCTCGGACTTGCCGGAGGTGCGATAGGGCACGTTGCTCGTGCACATTGGCCCTTTCCATGTCGGCGTGGTCCACCGAAGCTTTGGCTTCTAAGCGGGAAACCCACTTGACGAACTAGTAGTAAAATTTGACATCGCGCACACGTGCGTGCCCGACAACCTCTAGGGCTATTTGTCGGGAGTAGGCCTCCACGTAGTCGGCCCAGTCGCAGGCACCCTGTTCGTGACTCAAAGCAGCGGTGCACTACTACTCCATGCCCCGCTGGCAGCACAAATCAGCGATACGCTACTCCTCCGCCAGGCGGTCGCGCTCCAACAAGTCCTTGTACTCCGCATTGCCATCTAAAGACCGATAGAATGCCTCCTCCCTCCCTCTTCCTTCTGGTGAATAACCGAACACTGGCTCTGGCGGTAAGCGCCCCTGGCGTCGCCTATTGCGGATGGTCGGGGGCATGACGGACGTGGCGAGAGCGAGGGCAAGTGGCGAGCGACGTCGGGGCAGTGGGGATTATGAGGGGAGCCGATAGGGCAAGTTGGGTGACGGTGCTACCGGAGAATGCCAGGAACCAGTAATTATAGGCGGAAGGTAGTTGAAGCAGCATGTCGTGGGAAACGCGACGGTCATCGGAATTCAATGCATAAGCAGGCATGTCTTAGTGCGCGAGCTTATCATGGAAAACTGGAAAAACTGATGTGTCGTCCCGTCCCGTCAGTGTTGCGTCCCGTCCGTACTGGGTCGCTGCTACCTCTTGAGCACTGCGTTGGTTTTCCCTTGAAGAGGAAAGGGTGATGCAGCAAAGTAGCGTAAGTATTTCCCTCAGTTTTTGAGAACCAATGTATCAATCTAGTAGGAGGCCACGCACAAGTCCCTCGCACCTACACAAACAAATAAATCCTTGCAACCAACACAATAAAGGGGTTGTCAATCCCTTCACGGTCACTTACGAGAGTGAGATCTGATAGATATGATAAGACAATATTTTTGGTAATTTTATGATAAAGATGCAAAGTAAAATAAAAGCAAAATAAAAGGCACTGTAAATAGCTTGTTGTTGGAAGATTAATATGATGGAAAATAGACCCGGGGGCCATAGGTTTCACTAGTGGCTTCTCTCATGAGCATAAGTATTATGGTGGGTGAACAAATTACTGTTGAGCAATTGACAGAATTGAGCATAGTTATGAGAATATCTAGGTATGATCATGTATATAGGCATCACGTTCAAGACAAGTAGACCGACTCCTGCCTGCATCTACTACTATTACTCCACACATCGACCGCTATCCACCATGCATCTAGAGTATTAAGTTCATAAGAACAGAGTAACGCTTTAAGTAAAATGACATGATGTAGAGGGATAAACTCATGCAATACGATATAAACCCCATCTTGTTATCCTCGATGGCAACAATACAATACGTGCCTTGCTGCCCCTACTGTCACTGGGAAAGGACACCACAAGATTGAACCCAAAGCTAAGCACTTCTCCCATTGCAAGAAAGATCAATCTAGTAGGCCGAACACAACTGATAATTCGAAGAGACTTGCCAAGATAACCAATCATACATAAAAGAATTCAGAGAAGATTCAAATATTGTTCATAGATAAACTTGATCATAAACCCACAATTCATCGTTCTCAACAAACACACCGCAAAATAAGATTACATCGAATATATCTCCACGAGAGAGGGGGATAATATTGTATTGAGATCCAAAAAGAGAGAAGAAGCCATCTAGCTAATAACAATGGACCCGAAGGTCTGAGGTAAACTACTCACACATCATCGGAGAGGCTATGGTGTTGACGTAGAAGCCCTTTGTGATCGATGCCCCTCCGGCGGAGCTCCGGAAAAGGCCCCAAGATTGGATCTCACGGGTACAGAAGGTTGCGGCGGTGGAATTAGGTTTTCGGCTCTGTATCTGGTAGTTTGGGGGTACGTAGGTATATAGAGGAGGAAGAAGCACGTCGGTGGAGCAACATGGGGCCCACGAGGGTGGAGGGCGCGCCCTGGGGGGGTAGGCGCGCCCCCCTACCTCATGACTCCCTGGTTGATATCTTGACGTAGGGTCCAAGTCCTCTGGATCACGTTCATTCCGAAAATCACGTTCCCGAAGGTTCCATTCCGTTTGGAATCCGTTTAATATTCTTTTTCTGTGAAACTCTGAAATAGGCAAAAAAACAGCAATTCTGGGTTGGGCCTCCGATTAATAGGTTAGTCCCAAAAATAATATAAAAGTGTATAATATAGCCCATTAATGTCCAAAACAGAATATAATATAGCATGGAACAATAAAAAATTATAGATACGTTGGAGACGTATGAAGCATCCCCAAGCTTAATTCCTGCTCGTCCTCGAGTAGGTAAATGATAAAAATAGAATTTTTGATGTGGAATGCTACTGGCATAATTTCAATGTAATTCTTCTTAATTGTGGTATGAATATTCAGATCCGAAAGATTCAAGATAAAAGTTCATATTGACATAAAAGTAATAATACTTCAAGCATACTAACTAAGCAATTATGTCCTCTCAAAAGAAGATGGCCAAAGAAAGTTCATACCTACAAAATCATATAGTTTAGTCATGCTCCATTTTCGTCACACAAGAATGCTCTCATCATGCACAACCCCGATGACAAGCCAAGCAATTGTTTCATACTTTAGTAATCTCAAACTTTTTCAACCTTCACGCAATACATGAGCGTGACCCATGGATATAGCACTATGGGTGAAATAGAATCTAATGATAGGGGTTATGTGGAGAAGACAAAGAAGGAGAAAGTCTCACATCAACGCGGCTAATCAATGAGCTATGGAGATGCCCATCGATTGATGTTAATGCAAGGAGTAGGGATTGCCATGCAACGGATGCAATAGAGCTATAAATGTATGAAAGCTCAACAAAAGAAACTAAGTGGGTGTGCATCCAACTTGCTTTCTCACAAAGATCTAGGGCATTTGAGGAAGCCCATTGTTGGAATATACAAGCCAAGTTCTATAATGAAAAATTCCCACTAGTATATGAAAGTGACAAAACAAGAGACTCTCTATCATGAAGATTATAGTGATACTTTGAAGCACAAGTGTGGTAAAAGGATAGTAACATTGTCCCTTCTCTCTTTTTCTCTCATTTTTTTGGCCTTCTTCTCTTTTTTTTATGGCCTTTCTCCCCTTTTTTTATTTTTTTCCTCAATTGGGACAATGCTTTAAAAATGATGGTCATCACACTTCTATTTATTTACAACTCAATGATTACAACTCGATACTAGAACAAAGTATGACTATATATGAATGCCTCCGGCGGTGTACCGGGATATGAAATGAATCAAGAGTGACATGTATGAAAGAATTATGAATGGTGGCTTTGCCACGAATACTATGTCAACTACATGATCATGCAAAGCAATATGACAATGATGAACGTGTCATGATAAACGGAACGGTGGAAAGCTGCATGGCAATATATCTCAGAATGGCTATGGAAATGTCATAATAGGTAGGTATGGTGGCTGTTTTGAGGAAGATATAAGGAGGTTTATGTGTGAAAGAGCGTATCATATCACGGGGTTTGGATGCACCGCTAAGTTTGCACCAACTCTCAATGTGAGAAAGGGCAATGCACGGCATCAAGAGGCTAGCAATGATGGAAAGGTGAGAGTGCGTATAATCCATGGACTCAACATTAGTCATAAAGAAATCACATACTTACTGCAAAAATCTACAAGTCATCAAAAACCAAGCACTACACGCATGCTCCTAGGGGGATAGATTGGTAGGAAAAGACCATCGCCGCCCCGACCGCCACTCATAAGGAGGACAATCAAAGAACACCTCATGTTTCAAATTTGTTACATAACGTTTACCATATGTGCATGCTACGGGACTTGCGAAATTCAACACAAGTATTTCTCAAATTCACAACTACTCAACTAGCACAACTTTAATATCACTACCTCCATATCTCAAAACAATCATCAAGCATCAAACTTCTCTTAGTATTCAACACACTCATAAGAAAGTTTTTACTAGTCTTGAATACCTAGCATATTAGGATTAATAAAATTACCATGCTGTTTAAGACTCTCAAAATAATATAAGTGAAGCATTAGAGAACAATAGTTTCTATAAAACAAATCCACCACCGTGCTCTAAAAGATATAAGTGAAGCACTAGAGCAAAAACTATGTAGCTCAAAAGATATAAATGAAGCACATAGGATATTCTAATCAATTCCGAATCATGTGTGTCTCTCATAAAAAGGTGTGTACAGCAAATATGATTGTGGTAAACTAACAAACAAAGACTCAAATAATACAAGACGCTCCAAATAAAAATATAGCTCCAAGTAAGTTACCGATGGAAGTAGACAAAAGAGGGGATGCCTTCCGGGGCATCCCCAAGCTTTGGCTTTTTGGTGTCCTTAGATTATCTTGGGTTGCCATGGGAATCCCCAAGCTTAGACTCTTGCCACTCCTTGTTCCATAATCCATCAAATCTTTTACCCAAAACTTGAAAACTTCACAACACAAAACTTAACAGAAAATCTCGTGAGCTCCGTTAGCGAAAGAAAACAAAACACCACTTCAAGGTACTGTAATGAACTCATTCTTTATTTATATTGGTGTTAAACCTACTGTATTCCAACTTCTCTATGGTTTATAAACTATTTTACTAGCCATAGATTCATCAAAATAAGCAAACAACACATGAAAAACAGAATCTGTCAAAAATAGAACAGTCTGTAGTAATCTGTAACTAACGCAAACTTCTGGAACTAAAAAACTTCAGCCAAAATAGGAAGACCTAGACAATTTGTTTATTGATCAGCATCAATTGGAATCAATATTTTATCACGTTCTGCTGATTTTTAACAATTATTTTCGTGAACAGAAAGTTTCTGGAATTTTCTGCAAGATCAAATAACTATCATCCAAGAAGATCCTATAGGTTTAACTTGGCACAAACACTAATTAAAACATAAAAACACATATAACCAGAGGCTAGAGCAAATATTTATTCCTAAACAGAAGCAAAAAAAAACTAAAAATAAAATTGGGTTGCCTCCCAACAAGCGCTATCGTTTAACGCCCCTAGCTAGGCATAAAAGCAAGGATAGATCTAGGTATTGCCATCCTGGGTTTTTAATTTCTTAGCGGAGTTATGCTCGAATCCGGGAGGTTCTTTATGCTTCCCCTCATATTCTGATATTTTCATATCTAAAGAATCCAACCGCTTATTGCAAAGAGTAATCAACATATTCATGCGGTGAAGATTTCCACTGACACCCTTAAGGGGTTCAAGAGCTTTTTGTAAAATTTTCGTTACTTCTCACAAATTTTATCAAAAATTTGCGTTTCTTCCTGTGTATGATGAGGCCCCTTTTGTTGAGGTAGTGTTCCCACTATACCTTCTATAACTTCATGGGCAATATGGGGATCAATTTCAATAAAATTGCCTTTGGCAACGCAATCCAAGAGTTGTCTATGAGACATATTTAATCCGACATAAAAATTGCAAAGCAAAACTCTAAGGTTCACTTCAAAGGTACAATTACGATAAGACTCCATCATTCTAAACCAGGCATCTTTTAAGTTTTCTCCCTGTCTTTGTTTGAAGTGAAAGACTTCAAACTCAGGGAACAATGGAGTTGATAGGGGACTAGCCATAACGACAAGCAAACGGAAAAGAGGCGAACGGAAAAGAGAGGGCGAATAAAACGGCAAGGGTGAAGCGGGGGAGAGGAAAACGAGAGGCAAATGGAAAATAATGTAATGCGGGAGATAAGGGTTGGTGATGGGTACTTGGTATGTAGACTTTTGTGTAGATTCCCCAGCAACGGCGCCAGAAATGGCTCGTTGTCGGGAGTCCAAATCTTGACTTGACCTTGCATAAGCCTCCCCGGCAACGGCGCCAGAAATCCTTCTTGCTACCTCTTAAGCACTGTGTTGGTTTTCCCTTGAAGAGGAAAGGGTGATGCAGCAAAGTAGCGTAAGTATTTCCCTCAGTTTTTGAGAACCAAGGTATCAATCCAGTAGGAGGCCACACACAAGTCCCTCGCACCTACACAAACAAATAAATCCTCGCAACCAATGCAATAAAGGGGTTGTCAATCCCTTCACGATCACTTACGAGAGTGAGACCTGATAGATATGATAAGATAATATTTTTGGTATTTTTACGATAAAGATGCAAAGTACAATAAAAGCAAAATAAAAGGCACTGGAAATAGCTTGCTGTTGGAAGATTAATATGATGGAAAATAGACCCGGGGGCCATAGGTTTCACTAGTGGCTTCTCTCATGAGCATAAGTATTACGGTGGGTGAACAAATTACTGTTGAGCAATTGATAGAATTGAGCATAGTTATGAGAATATCTAGGTATGATCATGTATATAGGCATCACGTCCGAGACAACTAGACCGACTCATGCCTGCATCTACTACTATTACTCCACACATCGACCGCTATCCGGCATGCATCTAGAGTATTAAGTTCATAAGAACAGAGTAACGCTTTAAGAAAAATGACATGATGTAGAGGGATAAACTCATGCAATATGATATAAACCCCATCTTGTTATCCTCGATGGCTACAATACAATATGTGCCTTGCTGCCCCTCATCACACCGGGAAAGGACACCGCAAGATTGAACCCAAAGCTAAGCACTTCTCCCATTGCAAGAAAGATCAATCTAGTAGGCCAAACCAAACTGATAATTCGAAGAGACTTGCAAAGATAACCAATCATACATAAAAGAATTCAGAGAAGATTCAAATATTGTTCATAGATAAACTTGATCATAAACCCACAATTCATCGGTCTCAACAAACACACCGCAAAAGAAGATTACGTTGAATAGATCTTCACGAGAGAGGGGGATAACATTGTATTAAGATCCAAAAAGAGAGAAGAAGCCATCTAGCTAATAACTACGGACCCGAAGGTCTGAGGTAAACTACTCACACATCATCAGAGAGGCTATGGTGTTGATGTAGAAGCCCTCCGTGATCGATGCCCCCTCTGGCGGAGCTCTGGAAAAGGCCCCAAGATGGGATCTCACGGGTACGGAATGTTGCGGTGGTGGAATTAGGTTTTTGGCTCCATATCTGCTAGTTTGGGGGTAAGTAGGTATATATAGGAGGAAGAAGTACGTCGGTGGAGCAACATGGGGCCCACGAGGGTGGAGGGCGCGCCCTGGGGGGGTAGGCACGCCCCCCTACCTTGTTCCTTCCTGGTTGATGTCTTGACGTAGGGTCCAAGTCCTCTGGATCATGTTCGTTCCGAAAATCACGTTCCCGAAGGTTTCATTCCGTTTGGACTCCGTTTAATATTCTTTTTCTGCGAAACTCTGATATATGCAAAAAAACAGCTATTCTGGGCTGGGCCTCCGGTTAATAGGTTAGTCCCAAAAATAATACAAAAGTGTATAATAAAGCCCATTAATGTCCAAAAGAGAATATAATATAGCATGGAACAATAAAAAATTATAGATACGTTGGAGACGTATCAGTCGCACATCGGCATGACGATCAAACGAGTGCACTCGAATAATCCAGATGAGGTACTCCCTCTGACGGTGTCCTGAACTAGGGGGTACTCACCACGTCGTCTCCCGATCAGTTGGATTGGGCCGAGGATCCCCATGGCCGTATACTCATGGGCCAGTCCGGACAGTTGCCGCATACAAGGAAGATTCCACAAGACTTGGCGATCAAGACAAGGACTCCTCCCCACTGGCGATTCGGGTTAGGACTCTTGTTATCCTAGGCCTATGGTGCATTATATAAACCGAGGCCAGGCTTGTCGATAGATATGTAACAATCATACCATAGGCTAGCTTCTAGGGTTTAGCCTCCCTGATCTCGTGGTAGATCCACTCTTGTACTACCCATATCATCAATATCAATCAAGCGGGAAGTAGGGTATTACCTCCATAGAGAGGGCCCGAACCCGGGTAAACATCGTGTCCCATGTCTCCTGTTACCATCCACCTTAGACGCACAGTTCGGGACCCCCTACCCAAGATCCGCTGGTTTTGACACCGACATTGGTGCTTTCATTGAGAGTTCCGCTGTGTGTTCGGCAAAAGGTCGATGGCTCTTTGCATATCAACTGCGACTTCGGCATCTTCGTCACCAGCTCAACTGGTCACCTTGGTTCGACCAAGGGTTGCGCCCTACCTCCGATCGTCATGTTCGGATGAGGGCCTTCATCAACATCAATTCCGATCTCTATCAAGATCATGGAGGAATCATCCAGGGAGCCCGGGGGCTCAACGTCAACATTGCCCTCGGGCGACCGTACTGTTTTTCTAGACTGTGGACTTGTGTCCGCCGCCACCGCCTTCTCAAGTGTCGTTTTAATGATTGCTTCAGTGGAATTGTGCGGAATTAAGTCTACAACAACCCTGGAAAATTTCGTCGAGTTCCGATGGAGGAATCTCTGGCAATCTCCGATATACCGGAGCCGCATTGGATCTGGACGAGAATCCGGACGAGTTTAGGGCGTGGTGTCCAGCTTCTAGCTCGGACTTCCTTTGGAAGATCCAAACGTTGATCGGCTGCGGAATTCCTATATCTACCACCCCTCAAAATTTCAGCTCGATCCGACCGTCCAAACTCCGGGTACCTTCCGATTAGTGCATCACTTTTCGGATCTGTTTTCTGCGCGAAAACGAATCCGACCCGAGTTCGTCTTTTTTATGAACGGGATTTCGGACATCCTTTTTGAAGGAAGTTTTGTATGGGGTATTGTTTTTTGTTCACGAACACATCCCACTAACTTTAAGATCTTTTGAACATGATCTTCAACATCATGCTGGTGTTAAACCAGTCCGGCAATATTGCTCCACGGCTACCGACCTGTGCTAGACACGTCGTCACTTTGTTGAGCCGAGCTCAACTTCTTCGGATCATCATCTCGGCAAGCCGAACAAGAGTCCGGCGTCGCGAAGGATAAATCATCACCAACATCGCCGCCCCACGGATTACACGGAGTGGGCATACCGGCATCGCCGCACGGTCGCTTCATCAAGCCGGCATCGACCACGTCACGACCTGCATCGACATTGACTTTGGTGCCAGGCCATATTTCTTTTATTACTCACTTTGCATAAATTATTTATTATGCAACATTTTTTTTTAATTATCCCCGGTCTGCACTATATTTTGTGCACGGGAAAATGATCCAGCCGGACTATATCCTTTGGCGTCACCTCGGCTGGACGGGGGGCTTCGTCAACACTTCATTACCCCATGCAGGGACTTCGCATCTCTGCCGTCCTGCATTGACCGTGCTATGTCACCACTTGGAGTGTCGAGCTCTTTGCTCCGCCACCTCGGGATCGGCTTGGGGATGGAACCTTGTCCCGCATCAAGCTCGGACCGTCGTCAATACCGAACACATTAACCAGCTAAGTTGCCTTCATGCTCAAAGTTTTAAATTTTTAACTTGTGTTCGCTCGACCAAGCGTTATACTTTTTTGGGAAAAAGTTGCTTGTAAAAATTTTCCTTGTCCAAACTTTGTTTGTGACGCGCAAATTCGAATACCCCGTTTACTTGGGGGCTTCCTTCACGAAGTTTTTTCCTCTTGCACATGATTATACTTGTACGGCTTCGTTCCTTGTTCGTGTATTACGCCACAATATGCACCATATTGACTTAAGTGGTTTGCAAGCTGGGTTGCCTTGCTCTGTGTTTACCCCCACGCTCCCGATTGTTCGGCTAGGGAGTAAAGGGAGCACCTCTGCGATTGTCACGATCGGGTCACCCGAGCTGGACCTCGCATCGGGTGAAGTCGAAAGCTAGCGCTCTTACTGTTTTCAATAATGGTCGGCACACAACGGAACTCATGAGTACAAAAATCTATTGCACAAGTCTCATATTAACAATGAGCAGAAGAAAGGTATCGGTGGGGGTACTATTTTCTTCAAGATGCTTCTTACACTTTATCGATAATATAGCATAAGTTCCACGAGCGCTTTATGTCGTTATGACCTTATGACCTGATTGCTTGGTTATTGGAAACACCGTCGATATTCTCGACGATGGAGTACATAACACTTTTCGGTCCTTGGCGAAGAGGGAGAAGCCGACGGTCGGTTAAGACGCTGCTTAAAGTTCGGTTGAACATAGATATGATATAAGTACTTGCACGCATAATCATTCTTTACCCAAGTCACTTGGGGGCTCTTATGTTTATTTCATCCGCTTTATAATAAGTGTTTTTCTTCTTAGTCGCTGCAGAGTTTTTATTATTATTTATCACTCCTTTTCTCGACACGAGTGTGCGGTCACTAGCCGGGAGCCTAATTTCTCTCTCAAAACCTCTAGAGTTTAGTTTTCTAAATCGGCCTAATGAGAAGTACTCCGCCTTGGATGGGAGACTGAAGCCGTAGGCTGACCCGCTTGAAGTCTTGAGATAGGATGTGTCATGTTAAAGCACGGCGTAAGCACCTTTTTTTTCTAAAGTCCAATTTCGGATTGGCATCGAACACTTGATCTTGTTCGGACGTCATGTTTTTACTGACGTTTTTTGGTTTTCCAAGCTTTTGGAACTTTTAAACTATTTGTGTTTTTTCAGCACAAGTCTCGCAGTGCAACGCCGGACACCTTTAGAGATTCGGCAAAAACATTCTCGGATATTGCTATATATGCATCAGTTTCGAATTGTGTCTTCGGTCAATAGTTGGGTTGCCCGGCTCCCGCGCTTGCCTCCTACGTTCCGCTTTGTTCAGCTAGGTGTGCAAAGGGAGAACCACTGCGATTGTGCTTCCAGCTCGCATGGTCAAGCACCTCAGTGGAGAAAGCCGAAAACTGACTGTCACAATAGGTGTAAACTGGTCAGCGATCCAATGACGGTGTTAAACGACGGGCCATTTATAACAATGGCCGAAGTGTTTACGGCTTGACCTCAACTATCGCCGAACACTACCGGGGGCTATTAACTGGCCTCCCAAACTAAATCCTCGATATTTTGCTCTTACATTGGAGCTGAGGTTTCATGATCATGCTTAGCATGACAACCCAAAGAAAGGAACCGATAAGCGGGACTATTTTCTTTGGTAGACATTTCTTCCGTTAAACAGTAATAATATAACACATCTCTCTGCGTACCTTTGTTTATAAAACCGTATGGCCAGATTGCCTTGTTTGTCGTAAATCTTTGCCCTCATAAAGGCTTTATAAAGTAGGACAAACACTCCTCGGCTATTGGACGAGGAGGTGGAAGCCGATGGTCGGTCAACAAAGTTTTGTACAATGCGGATCCGAGCATTAATGACATAAAGTACTTGGATACATTGAGTCATTACACATAATTTGTGATTTTACTATGGATATCGATCCTTAATTCGGCCACCCGTGCCCGCATTAAGGCTCGGGGGCTACTGGGCTTAGGGCTTATTATTTACAAAAATTAAAGGGGCACATCGATCCCCTGATCTGGTGTTGCCACCCGACCATTGTCTTGGGGGCTACTGCATTGCCTGTCCAATGCAGAAAATTTTAAGTGTAATACAGTCTCCAAGGAGATTTTGATCCTCAGGTTGGTCGGCCGCACCCAACCTAAGTCTTGAGGACTGAGCACGCCACTTTTTGTGTCCTGAAGTATTCTGCCGAGCTTGGACTTGATCCTCAGTCCGATTTTGCAAATCAACCTGAGTCTCAGTGGCTACGGGGATCAGCGGTCTTATGTCATCCTTCATGTGCATCTCGGGTTTTAGACCGATACCCACCTTGAGGGCTCTGGCTATGTATCTCGGCAGAGAATAAATTGCACCAATAAAAAATATTGACAAAAATCGCCCACATTCTGGGTGGTGCACCACCTCGGAAGCAATCCGGCATAAAGCTCGGACGCTAGTGGCTGGCTCCATAGAGGGCATTTCCGGCATTAAACTCGGCTAAACTCCTTCAAACTTCTTTGAACCAAGGTGATTTACGACACCTGGATACAGTCCGGCGTTAGAGCTCGGATACATAGTCCGGCGTTGGAGCTCGGATACATAGTCCGACGATAGAGCTGAGAAGTAGTTCGGAGTTGGTGCTTGGCTGCAAAAGATACCACGAATGCAGTCCGGCGTTAGAGCTCGGACGCAAGAGGACACTGCCTCCCGGGAATAACTTCAAACCCGAGGCGTAGCATAAAAATAACAAGGCATTGATAAAGGCCGTAAACTTAAAGGGGCTCCTCGGATACCCAACATGTAAACTCATCGTATGCAATTAGGAGATCCTCAAGATCGAAGATGAGAAGATTTGTTGAACCAGTTTTCAAGACCGATGACCAAAGATGAACAACAGTTTGGAAGAATCGAGGAGCGTCCCCAACTTGAAGACCGGTTCAGGGGGCTACTGACGGTGTCCTAGACTAGGGGGTACTCACCACGTCGTCTCCCGATCAGTTGGATTGGGCCGAGGATCCCCATGGCCGTATACTCATGGCCAGTCCGGACAGTTGCCGCATACAAGGAAGATTCCACAAGACTTGGCGATCAAGACAAGGACTCCTCCCCCACCGGCGTATTCGGCTAGGACTCTTGTTATCCTAGACCTCTGGTGCATTATATAAACCGAGGCCAGGCTAGTCGATAGATATGTAACAATCATACCATAGGCTAGCTTCTAGGGTTTAGCCTCCTTGATCTCGTGGTAGATCCACTCTTGTACTACCCATATCATCAATATCAATCAAGCAGGAAGTAGGGTATTACCTCCATAGAGAGGGCCCGAACCTGGGTAAACATCGTGTCCCATGTCTCCTGTTACCATCCACCTTAGACGCATAGTTCGGGACCCCCTACCCGAGATCCGCCAGTTTTGACATCGACACCCTCCTTGTAAAAAATGATTCCACCACTCATCATCTACCTTGGTTGGTGAGATTTTTGAATTGAGCACTGCAAATCAGAAAGGAGGTAGTACATGCGTGATCCGCTATTTATTCGTGTAGGATCGAGTAGGTCGGATAGTGTACGTGTAGGATCGAGTAGGTCGGAGAGTGTATGTGTAGGATCGCATTAGCTGATGAACGTTCGCTGGGAGATAAGGCATTTGTGAACATTTTTACTGGAAGTTTCTTGAGATTCGCATGGCATTTTCTTCAGAACAGCTTGTTCGTTTCTTCAGAGGTAGGCATTTTTATTCATAAAACTGCCACCTTTGGATCTTGCGTCGCAACTAAAACTGCCAGGAGCATATTAGTAGGCTAGCTAGTGATCGATAAGTAACTTGTAATAAGGAACCACTAGTAACTTGTAAACACTGAGAACATAGAAATCAGGATCATGTTGTGCACAGTAGTAAGAGCTGATCCGTTTGAAATGTTCACACGAGACTCACAGGCCTACCATTGTAATATGTTCACATTAGTACCCCAAATTCACAACCAACTAGTAACATGTTAATGCATCTCAATGATTCGCTGATCATATACAAATATGTAGCTCCAAAAGCAAAGATCTAGAAAAACATCTGTTCTTCCTACTAACATGTATGCTTCTATGGGCAAACATTCAGTACAGCGTGAAAGAAAATTTTGTTTGTGAAGTCTACAATTCCTCTTGCAAACATAAGTGGCTTCACCAACAGCTGGAACCATGAGAATGAACCACACATGACGGTGGAACATCCACTGCTATATGATTTTGTCTTCTCTCGATCACACGGTGAGACTATTTTCGGAATACAAACTTTAACTTAGGCAAAATGATGCACATTGTATAATCAGACCAAAGCAATGAAGCACCTAGTGTTGGCCAATAAATACTACAGTACTACTTTTGTGCAGTCCATGAAGTGACTATCCAGTCTTTCTGTATCTAGATGGCACTGCATGCACTGACTATACTATTATTTTGTGCAGTTCCACCAAAATTGTCGTCAATTTGTTTGTTTGCAAAATAGCAACGGGCAGACATCTTTCTGCACAAATATCAACCAGCTAGTAAACATATACCCCACCTTGTATTTTCAGTTTAAACACACCTTGTCCGCTTAGCATCTGTCATGTTTTGTCCTGGACAATTTGATATTGTCATGTTTTGCCCTGGACAATTTCGTACTAAATTGATTTGCCGGTTCAGAGCAGAAATATAGCGCCTATTCTTCATCAGACCAAGGATATCCATGTTCGCAGTGATGGAAGAGGTGAAATCGATACAACCGAAATTGAGCATCCAATCATCAAATCATGTCCTGCACCTCCAATGTAGGTCCACCCTGCTAATAAATTCACATGCAAACCAATGATATTACTATCTAATGACATTACAAAAAGAGTAGCAAGATGCTACCTCTTGAGCACTGCGTTGGTTTTCCCTTGAAGAGGAAAGGGTGATGCAGAAAAGTAGCGTAAGTATTTCCTTCAGTTTTTTAGAACCAAGGTATCAATCCAAAGAGGAGGCTATGCGGAGTCCTCGCACCTACACAAAACAAATAAATCCTTGCAACCAACGCGATAAGGGGTTGTCAATCCCTACACGGTCACTTACGAGAGTGAGATCGATAGATATGATAGGATAATATTTTGGTATTTTTATGATAAAGATGCAAAGTAAAATAAAAAGCAAAGGAAATAACTAAGTGTTGGAAGATTAATATGATGAAGATAGACCCGGGGGCCATAGGTTTCACTAGTGGCTTCTCTCATGAGCATAAGTATTTTACGGTGGGTGAACAAATTACTGTTGAGCAATTGACACAATTGAGCATAGTTATGAGAATATCTAGGTATGATCATGTATATAGGCATGACATCCGAGACAAGTAGACCGACTCCTGCCTGCATCTACTACTAGTACTCCACACATCGACCGCTATCCAGCATGCATCTAGAGTATTAAGTTCATAAGAATAGAGTAACGCCTTAAGCAAGATGACATGATGTAGAAGGATAAATTCATGCAATATGATAAAGAAAAACCCATCTTGTTATCCTCGATGGCAACAATACTATACGTGCCTTGCTACCCCTACTGTCACTGGGAAAGGACACCGCAAGATTGAACCCAAAGCTAAGCACTTCTCCCATTGCAAGAAAGATCAATCTAGTAGGCCAAACCAAATTGATAATTCGAAGAGACTTGCGAAGATAACCAATCATACATAAAAGAATTCAGAAGATTCAAATATTGTTCATAGATAAACTTGATCAAAAACCCACAATTCATCGGTCTCAACAAACACACCGCAAAAGAAGATTACATCGAATAGATCTCCATGAGAGAGGGGGAGAACATTGTATTGAGATCCAAAAAGAGAGAGGAAGCCATCTAGCTCATAACTATGGACCCGAAGGTCTGAGGTAAACTACTCACACTTCATCGGAGGGGCTATGGTGTTGATGTAGAAGCCCTCCGTGATCGATGCCCCCTCCGTGAGCTCAAACAGGCCCCAAGATGGGATCTCGTTGGTACGAAGGTTGCTTGGCGGTGGAATTTGGTTTTGGCCTCAGATTCCGGGTCGTTTGGGTTAATGAGGTATATATAGGAGGAAGAAGTACATCGGTGGAGCAACAGGGGCCCTTGAGGGTGGAGGGCGCGCCTAGGGGTAGGCGCGCCTCACCTCGTGGCTTCTGTTGGTTGCTTGACGAGGGTCCAAGTCTCCGGATCACGCTCGTTCCGAAAATCACGTTCGAAGGTTTCATTCCGCTTGGACTCTGTTTGATATTATTTTTCTGCTAAACTACGAAATAGGCAAAAACTGCAATTCTGGGATGGGCCTCCGGTTAATAGGTTAGTCCCAAAAATAATATAAAAGTGAATAATAAAGCCCAATAATGTCCAAAACAGAAGATAATATAGCATGGATCAATAAAAAATTATAGATACGTTGCAGACGTATCAAGCATCCCCAAGCATAATTCCTGCTCGTCCTCGAGTAGGTAAATGATAACAACAGAATTTTTGATGCGGAGTGCTACTAGGCATAATTTCAATGCAATTCTCCTTAATTGTGGTATGAATATTCATATCCGAAAGATTTAAGATAAAAGTTCATATTGACATAAAAACAATAATACTTCAAGCATACTAACTAAGCAATTATGTCCTCTCAAAATAACATGGCCAAAGAAAGTTCATCCCTACAAAATCATATAGTTTAGTCATGCTCCATTTTCGTCACACAAGAATGCTCTCATCATGCACAACCCCGATGACAAGCCGAGCAATTGTTTCATACTTTAGTAATCTCAAACTTTATAAACCTTCACGCAATACATGAGCGCGAGCCATGGACATAACACTATGGGTGGAATAGAATATGATGACGGGGGTTATGTGGAGAAGACAAAAAAGGAGAAAGTCTCACATCAACGAGGCTAATCAATGAGCTATGGAGATGCCCATCGATTGCTGTTATTGCAAGGAGTAGGGATTGCCATGCAACGGATGCACTAGAGCTATAAGTATATGAAAGCTCAACAAAAAGAAACTAAGTGGGTGTGCATCCAACTTGCTTGCTCACGAAGACCTAGGGCACTTGAGGAGGCCCATTGTTGGAATATACAAGCCAAGTTATATAATGAAAAATTCCCATTAGTATATGAAAGTGACAAAACAAGAGACTCTCTATCATGAAGATTATTGTGCTACTTTGAAGCACAAGTGTGGTAAAAGGATAGTAACATTGTCCCTTCTCTATTTTTCTCTCATTTTTTTGGGCCTTCTCTTTTTTATAGCCCTCCTCTCTCTTTTTTATATTCCTCACTTGGGACAATGCTCTAGAAAATGATGATCATCACACTTCTATTTACAACTCAATAATTACAACTCGATACTAGAACAAAGTATGAATCTATGTGAATGCCTCCGGCGGTGTACCGGGATATGCAATGAACCAAAAGTGATATGTATGAAAGAATTATGAACGGTGGCTTTGCCACAAATACTATGTCAACTACATGATCATGCAAAGCAATATGACAATGATGAACGTGTCATGATAAACGGAATGGTGGAAAGTTGCATCTATGGAAATGCCATAATAGGTAGGTATGGTGGCTGTTTTGAGGAAGATATAAGGAGGTTTATATGTGAAAGAGCGTATCATATCACGGGGTTTGGATGCACCGGCGAAGTTTGCGCCAACTCTCAATGTGAGAAAGGACAATGCACGACACCGAAGAGGCTAGCAATGGTGGAAAGGTGAGAATGCGTATAATCCATGGACTCAACATTAGTCATAAAGAACTCATATACTTATTGCAAAAATCTACAAGTCATCAAAAACCAAGCACTACACGCATGCTCCTAGGGGGATAGATTGGTAGGAAAAGACCATCGCCGTCCCCGACCGCCACTCATAAGGAGGACACTCAAAGAACACCTCATGTTTCAAATTTGTTACATAACGTTTACCATACGTGCATGCTATGGGACTTGCAAACTTCAACACAAGTATTTCTCAAATTCAAAACTACTCAACTAGCACAACTTTAATATTACTACCTCCATATCTCAAAACAATCATCAAGCATCAAACTTCTCTTAGTATTCAACGCTCTCATAAGAAAGTTTTTACTAATCTTGAATACCTAGCATATTAGGATTATTTTTAAGCAAATTACCATGCTATTTAAGACTCTCAAAATAATCTAAGTGAAGCAAGAGAGATCAATAGTTTCTATAAAACAAATCCACCACCGTGCTCTAAAAGATATAAGTGAAGTACTAGAGCAAAAACTATATAACTCAAAAGATATAAGTGAAGCACATATAGTATTCTAATAATTTTAGAATCATGTGTGTCTCTATAAAAAGGGTGTGTACAGCAATGATGATTGTGGTAAACTAAAAAGCAAAGACTCAAATCATACAATACGCTCCAAGCAAAACACATATCATGTGGTGAATAAAAATATAGCTCCAAGTAAAGTTACCGATGGAAGTAGACGAAAGAGGGGATGCCTTTCGGGGCATCCCCAAGCTTTGGCTTTTTGGTATCCTTAGATTATCTTGGGGGTGCCATGGTCATCCCCAAGCTTAGGCTCTTTCCACACCTTGTTCCATAATCCATCAAATCTTTCACCCAAAACTTGAAAACTTCACAACACAAAACTCAGCAGAAAATCTCGTGAGTCTGCTAGTTAAAGAAAACAAAATACCACTTCAAGGTACTGTAATGAACTCATTATTTATTTATATTGGTGTTAAACCTACTGTATTCCAACTTCTCTATGGTTTATAAACTCTTTTACTAGCCATAGAATCATCAAAATAAGCAAACAACACACGAAAAACAGAATCTGTCAAAAACAGAACAGTCTGTAGTAATCTGTAAGTAACGCAAACTTATGGAACTACAAAACATCAGCCAAAATAGGACGACCTATACAATTTTTTTATTGAACATAAGAAATTGAAATCAATATTTTATCACGTTCTGGTGATTTTTAACAATTGTTTTCGTGAACATAAAGTTTCTGGAATTTTCTGCAAGATCAAATAACTATCATCCAAGAAGATCTTATAGGTTTAACTTGGCACAAACACTAACTGAAACATAAAAAAAACATCTAACCGGAGGCTAGATCAAATATTTATTACTAAACATAATCAAAAAGCAAAAAACTAAAAATAAAATTGGGTTGCCTCCCAACAAGCGCTATCGTTTAACGCCCCTAGCTAGGCATAATAGCAAGGATAGATCTAGGTATTGCCATCTTTGGTAGGCAATCCATATGTGGCTCTCATGATAGATTCAAATGGTAGTTTTATTTTCTTCCTAGGGAAGTGTTACATGCCTTTCTTTAATGGAAATTGTAATATAATATTCCCTTCCTTCATATCAATAATTGCACCAATTGTTCTAAGGAAAGGTATACCAAGAATAATAGGACATGAAGGATTGCAATCTATGTCAAGAACTATAAAATCTACGGGCACATAGTTCCTATTTGCAACAATAAGAACATCATTAATTCTTCCCATAGGTTTCTTAATAGTGGAATCCGCAAGGTGCAAGTTTAAAGAGTAATCATCAAAATCACGGGTACCTAGCAAATCACACAAAGTTTTTGGAATCATGGAAACACTAGCACCCAAATCACACAAAGCATAACATTCATGATATTTAATCTTAATTTTAATAGTAGGTTCCCACTCATCATAAATTTTTCTAGGGATAGAAACTTCCAACTCAGGCTTTTCTTCATAAGATTGCATCAAGGCATCAACGATATGTTTGATAAAAGCTTTATTTTGACTATAAGCATGAGGAGAATTTAGCACGGATTGCAACAAGGAAATACAATCTATCAAAGAGAAATTATCATAATTAAATTCCTTGAAATCCAAAATAGTGGGTTTATTAATATCTAGGGTATTGTTCTCTTCAACCCCACTTTTATCAGTTTTAGCATCAAGATCTAAAAACTCCGAATTTTTGGAACGCCTTCTAGGTAAAGGTGGATCATACTCAGTCCCATCATTATCAAGATTCATATTGCAAAACAAAGATTTAATAGGGGACACATCAATAACTTTTAGATCTTCATCTTTATTTTCACAGAAATTTGAAGAACACGCTTTCATAAAGCAATCTTTCTTAGCACGCATCCTAGCGGTTCTTTCTTTGCACTCATCAATGGAAATTCTCATGGCTTTGAGAGACTCATTAATATCATGCTTAGGAGGAATAGATCTTAATTTTAAAGAATCAACATCAAGAGAAATTCTATCAACATTCCTAGCCAATTCATCAACTTTAAGCAATTTTTCTTCAAGCAAGGCATTGAAATTCTTTTCCGAATTCATAAACTCTTTAACACTAGTCTCAAATTCAGAGGGCATATTATTAAAATTTCCATAAGAATTGTTGTAGGAATTACCATAATTATTAGAGGAATTGTTAGGATAAGGCGTAGGATTAAAGTTTCCTCTATACGCGTTGTTACCAAAATTATTCGTACCAACAAAATTCACATCCATAGATTAATTATTATTCTCAATCAAACTAGACAAAGGCATATCATTGTGATCAGAATAAACAGTGTTAGTAGCAAATAATTTCGTAAGTTCATCCATCTTTCCACTCAAAATATTAATTTCTTCTGTCGCATGCACTTTTTTATTAGTAGATCTTTTAGTGTGCCATTGAGAATAATTAACCATAATATTATCTAGGAGTTTAGTAGCTTCTCCTAAAGTGATTTCTATAAAAGTGCCTCCCGCGGTCGAATCTAAAAAATTTCTAGAAGCAAAATTCAATCCGGCATAAATTTTTTGTATAATCATCCACAAATTCAAACCATGTGTAGGGCAATTACGTATCATTAATTTCATCCTCTCCCAAGCTTGTGCAACATGTTAATGATCAAGTTTCTTAAAATTCATAATATCGTTTCTAAGAGAGACAATCTTAGCGGGAGGAAAATACTTATAGATAAAAGCATCTTTGCACTTATTCCAAGAATCAATACTATTTTTAGGCAAAGACGAAAACCAAGCTTTAGCACGATCTCTAAGCGAAAATGGAAATAGCTTCAGTTTAACAATATCATTATCAACATATTTGTTCTTTTGCATATCACACAAATCAACGAAGCTATTTAGATGAGTAGCGGCATCTTCACTAGGAAGGCCGGCGAATTGATCTTTCATGACAAGATTCAACAAAGCAACATTGATTTCACAAGATTCAGTATCGGTAAGAGGAGAAATCGGAGTGCTAAGGAAATCATTATTGTTGGTATTGGTAAAGTCACATAATTTGGTATTATCTTGAGCCATCGTGACAAACAAGCAATCCAACACACGAGCAAACAAAAAAAGCAAGCAAAAAAGAGGCGAACGAAAAAGAGAGGGCGAATAAAATGGCAAGGGTGAAGTGGGGGAGAGGAAGACGAGAGGCAAATGGCAAATAATGTAATGCAGGAGATAAGGGTTTGTGATGGGTACTTGGTATGTTGACTTTTGCGTAGACCTCCCCGGCAACGGCGCCAGAAATCCTTCTTGCTACCTCTTGAGCACTACGTTGGTTTTCCCTTGAAGAGGAAAGGGTGATGCAGCAAAGTAGCATAAGTATTTCCCTCAGTTTTTGAGAACCAAGGTATCAATCCAGTAGGAGGCTACGCGCAAGTCCCTCGCACCTACAAAAAACAAATAAATCCTCGCAACCAACGTGATAAGGGGTTGTCAACCCTACACGATCACTTACGAGAGTGAGATCTGATAGATATGATCGGATAATTTTTTTGGTATTTTTATGATAAAGATGCAAAGTAAAACAAAAAGCAAAGGAAATAACTATGTGTTGGAAGATTAATATGATGAAGATAGACCCGGGGGCCATAGATTTCACTAGTGGCTTCTCTCATGAGCATAAGTATTTTACGGTGGGTGAACAAATTACTGTTGAGCAATAGATAGAATTGAGCATAGTTATGAGAATATCTAGGTATGATCATGTATATAGGCATCACGTTCGAGACAAGTAGACCTACTCCTGCCTGCATCTACTACTATTACTCCACACATCGACCGCTATCCAACATGCATCTAGAGTATTAAGTTCATAAGAACAGAGTAACGCCTTAAGCAAGATGACATGATGTAGAGGGATAAATTCATGCAATATGATAAAAACCCCATTTTGTTATCCTCGATGGCAACAATACTATACGTGCCTTGCTTCCCCATCACATCGGGAAAGGACACCGCAAGATTGAACCCAAAGCTAAGCACTTCTCCCATTGCAAGAAAGATCAATCTAGTAGGCCAAACCAAACTGATAATTCGAAGAGGCTTGCAAAGATAACCAATCATACATAAAAGAATTCAGAAGATTCAAATATTTTTCATAGATAAACTTGATCATAAACCCACAATTCATCGGTCTCAACATACACACCGCAAAAGAAGATTACATCGGATAGATCTCCACGAGAGAGGGAGAGAACATTGTATTGAGATCCAAAAAGAGAGAGGAAGCCATCTAGCTAATAACTATGGATCCGAAGGCCTGAGGTAAACTACTCACACTTCATCGGAGGGGCTATGGTGTTGATGTAGAAGCCCTCCGTGATCGATGCCCCCTCCGGTGGAGCTCCGGAATAGGGCCAAAGATGGGATCTCGTGGGTACAGAAGGTTGCGGCGGTAGAATTAGGTTTTTGCCTCCATATCTGATCGTTTGGGGGTACGTAGGTATATATAGGAGGAAGAAGTACGTCGGATGAGCAATAGGGGGCCCACGAGGGTGCAGGGCGTGCCCTAAGGGGGTAGGTGTCAGGACCCCGATTCCAAGTCACATCGATCTAGCCGGTAACACCTCATATCACTTTGCGGCCTCACACACGGTATTCCCACGGGTGTCGCCTTACCATGGCCCGGGACCGTTTGTGCCTTTTGGCTCACGTATATTATAGTGTCGCTAGCATCCACATGACAGAGAACCCGGGCCGACATGGCTAGTCGTGAACCCAAAGCGGCACTAACCCATGGGCATAGGCATACATGAATCAACTTCGAGCATGTCGGTGAGCAGCGTGTGAATCCGGGCTGTAGCACTGGGCTAACAGGACTCCGGGAACCCGGGCTGTGAGCTAAGCAGGACTCGAATGTCACCGCGTGACATTTCCCGAAGGGACAGAACCACAGGAACAAAGTGAAACACATGCCGCCAGTCAAGTGTCTGAAAGCAGTAGTCTTTGGGCTAGCAGGACTCCGGTGAAAGGCTGTAGCGGACTACTATGGCTCAAGGAAGCACTAGACTACATTTCCCCATAAGAGAGGTTGCCAAGGATAAACAACTAGATTGTCGGATCCCACACATACCAAGCATTTCAAACATACACACAATATGCTCCGATATGTGTAAATACAACATGGCATCACAACATAACTCTACGACTCAAGTATTTATTCATTAGGATCCGAGGAGCGAGATATTACAAACATGGGTCTCATGACCCAACATTCAAAGCATACAAGTCAAAGCACACGCGGAAGCTTAACATGTCTGAGTACAGACATCTACAAATGAAAAAGGCTGGGAAGCCTGACTATCTACCAGATCCTGCCGAGGGCACAAGATCGTAGCTGAGGTAACAAGCTAAACGTCGAAGTCCATGCGGAACTACTAGAGAGACTGACGTCTCTCTGCAAAACATAAAATAGGCAAACGTGAGTACAAATGTACCCAGCAAGACCTACAACAGAACTAGCTACATATGCATCAGTATCAACAAAGGGGGGTGGTGGAGTTTAACTGCAGCAAGCCAGCTTTTACTCGGTGGCTAACCTAAACTATGACTGCAAGTAACTCTTTTGAGGTGGCACACGAGTCCACATATTCACCATATCGATACACTACTATGGATCCGCTCCCGTCTCCCTACGAGAACGCCATCCATAGCACTCACGCTTATCTTGCGCATTTTAGAGTATCCACTTTCACTTGTCTATGAACTGTACAGGCAACCCAGAAATCCTTTACCGCGGACACGACTATTCGAATAGATGATGATAACCCTGCAGGGGTGTACTTCTTCACACACGCTCTCACCACTTATCACCGTTTACACGACATGTACTCGGATACCTTCAAGCGGAAGCCCAACGAGGGTGTCGGCCACGACCTACCTAAACACTCAAGTCTCTAGTCCAGGTTATCGCCTATTCAGGTTCCATCCGCAGGGAGTCCGGCCAAGGTTTCCACATACGGCCCCGAACGATGTGTGTGTGGTTCCGCGACACCAAGCAGGCGCCCGGCATACCCGCCACGTGCCTACCGCATCACAGCCCACCCTCGGGTCAGCATCGCCCACGGCCTCCAAAGATACTACAAACACGAAACTACTTGCAACTCCCCGGACAGAGGACAAGGGTGGTTAAGAAGTGGAGAGGGGCACTTAAGCATTCCAATGCGTGGTAGTAACTGGTCATGGATCACAAACACAGAACTCAGTTCCTGAGGACGGCTTCAATGAGACAACCCACCATGTACTCCTACATGGCCTATCACCGATACCTTTACCAAATCGTGTTCATACACTTAGCTCTCAACGGTAGGACATGTTCACACACCTCCGATTCATCCCTGATGAATCAGACCTGACTCAACTCTAAGCAGTAGCAGGCATGACAAACAAGCATGAATGAGTAGGCACATCAGGGCTCAAACAACTCCTACTCATGCTAGTGGGTTTCATCTATTTATCGTGTGGCAATGACAGGTCATGCAGAGGATAAAGGGGTTCAGCTACCGCAGCAAACAATAGATGAATCGTTGTTGTCCTAATGCAGTAAAAGAGAGCAGGAGCGAGAGAGTGGGATTGTATCGGAATGAACAAGGGGGTTTTGCTTGCCTGGCACTTCTGAAGATAGCATTGAGTCTTCATCAGTGTCAACGATCACAACGTCAGAACATCATCTACCGAGAGGGGACATATATCGGCAAACGAGAAGAAATACAATCAATGCAATGCGCAATATGATGCATGATCATGACATGTCAATATGTTGTGTTTTGAGCTAATGCAACTAGCAACATGTTAAATGGAGTTGGTTTGAATCCAAGATTCAAATTCAAACTCCATATGTGATGTTTTAAATGACATTCATATGTTTTGTACTAAACAGTAGACATAATTTGTTATATAATGCATGAAACTAGTTCAGATGGATAGATTGGATTTTTCTGATCATTTTTCATATATAACTTGTTTCATTTGGAGCTATAGCTTAATTTCTATGATTTTTTGAAGTTTACAGCATTTTCTGGAATTTCCTGGATTATATTAAATCTAGAAAATGATTAACTACGTCATCCTAGCGTCATGCTGACCTCAGCAGGTCAACGGACCCGGTCCAGGTCAAACCTGACTAGTGGGGCCCACTGGTCAGTGACTCACTAGGCAAACCCGGTCAAATCCAGCGCTGACTGGGTTTGACCGGTGGTGGGGACCGCTGTCAGTGGCAGTGAGGTGGCTAATTAGGTGGGGTTAGTCCTAATGACGCGCCACGTCGGCACCCGCCGGAGCACGGCCGGCGACGACCATATCACGCGGCAGAGGCTCACCGGAGTGGCTCGGGACGGCGCTACAGAGGGTAGTTTGCGACGGGGTTTGGCTCTACGGGGAGCTGGAGGAGTGGCGCATCCACTGGTGGCAGCGACTGGAGCTGGGGTGGCCTGTAGCGGCGGCGGCGGCGAGTTGGGCGGCGGCCGGAGTTCGGCCAGGTGCGCGCGGGGTGCTGCGGGGCACGGCAGGAGCTGTGGGCGGCGGCGTTGGTCTTCTGGGAGGTTGCTGAGTGCGATGACGTGCGCGGGTATGAGCTGCGGTGGCCCTGGCCATGGTGGCGACATGGCCAGCGGTGTTGCGCTCGCGGGTTCGACGGCTAGCAGGGCTATGGCACGAAATCGGGCACGGGGAAGGAGGGGAAATGGAGGAGAGCTCACAGCGGTCTCGACGGCGTAGACGACGAGCTTGGGGAAGGCCGGAGCTGAGCGGGGCGGCGAGGCGGATCTCCGACATCGGGAGGTTGAAGACGAGCTTGGTGAGGTCGTTCGGGGGCTTCCGATGCCGCGTGGCTCGGCGGAGAGGGCTAGAGCGACGAGGCGGATCTTCTGGGCGCAGCGGCAGGGCGAGGGGTGGCCGGTGGCCGCGGAAACGGTGGCCGGTGGCGACGGTTCGCTCGGTCGTGAGAGAGAAAGCGAGGGAGAGGATAGGAGAGGACTGGGCAGAGTGAGAGGGGTTCTGGGGCGGCGCGTGGTGTCGTCTGGAGTCGCCCAGGCGTCCGTAGAAGCAGGAGGTGGCGAGGCGCGTGCTCGCACGCGGCGGCCACACACGCTGTCCTCCTGGCGGGAGGAAGACGACAGGGGAGGGGGGGGACCGGTGGGCTGGGCTGGGCCTAGCAGGCCGGCTGTCTACTGGGCCGCTACTGGGCTGCTAGGTAAGTTGCATAGGTAACCTCTCTCTCTCCTTTTATTTCTGTTTTCTATTTTCTGTCTTTGTTTCTTTTGATTTAGTAAAATACTAAACCACTTTATAAAATCCTAAAATAAATTGTGGGCACTGTTGAAATGTTTTTCAACAGCCCTCAACCATTTTCAGAATTATTTGGGCAATTAAAATATTTATAGTAATTAAATGCCCAAATGCAAATACTTTATGGATTAATTCAAAAATCCAGAATGGCCTAGAAAAATGTGCACCATTTTTGGCAGAGGTTCTGGACCAATTCAAAAATGATGAACTTTTCCAAAGGCATTTTGGGTTCATTGAAAATATTTTGAGGTTGAACCTATTTGATTTATTCTGGTGCTAGGGTTTATCATCCCCATTTCATATTTCTTTCAAACTTTAAACATGATGCACACAAGAAGGGCTAGCCTAGTGCATACTAGAACTAGGGATGTGACAACTCACCCCTACTAAACAAGAATCTCATCCCGAGATTCAAGTCGTGAGGTAAGAAGACAGAGGGGTCACAAGCTAACACGATCTTCATGATCCGATTTGCCCTTCTCGAAGATGGTGATTCATTTCTCCAATTGATCTTGACGTCTTTGCTTTGAAATCTTCTTGCAACTATGATGACGGAAGAGAGGAAACTCGACAGAATTCGATCTTCACAAAGATCAAGCGATACATGATCAAGTCATGGAATGAGACGATAGAACGTCTCTTAAGCCGGGACACAATACACACATCAAGACGGATGGAGAGAAACTGATAACAAAGGTTCAATTTGGTAGGCAACATTTCCACGCTTAAGAAGATGGTGGATGCGTTTCAAGTAGCGAGGAGTTAAGTTGCCCTTCATGTCAAACAGGGCACCTTAGAGGAGGTGACTCGTAGAGCTATTCCCTTAAGTGGCAAAAAGAATTACTTTTGATTCAGATATCATTGAAACTCTTTCTACCAGCCTAAGGCAATTCACAACAATCGTTTGGTGGAGTACAAAGGGATGGCATACCCGGACTAGAATGGATGATGTGCACTACCTTGTTGAAGACAACGCAAAGGATGATTTGCTTATCATCGGAGGTGGAGGGGACCCATGGTAAGTCCACTTTTGAAGATGATCCTGGACAACAACTACTGAGGTGCAAGTTGGGAACAAAATGCAAATGTTGGGAATGACTCTGGTAACTGGGGAAAAAACTCAACAGTCGAGAGTGTTTCCAACGTTCCAATGGTTATAGAATCATCGAAGAAACTGAGAGCACAAGGATCCCTAAGGAACAACTTCAAGAATAGGTCATGCGAAATCCTCATGGAAGGTGACCAAATGGCTTAAACAAGATACTACAACAATAGTGCTTCCAGCTAGGTGCGGCCACTTCACTGGAACCTATATCATAGTTCTCGGAAGAAGTTCCAACCATCATATCTGCACGAGATTCAGATCTGGTTGGTAACAGGATATTTTGCATGCATGTCCGAAAAGAAAGTTTGCAACACAAACCCACGAGATGACGCTATGAGATTCTCTGGAAATGAGCTACGATAGCAAGCTCCAAAACATGAGCTGGTTCTGCTACATACATGTGAACACAATGTCCAAGACAAGCATGACCATGTAGAAGTCTTATAATAAAACACTATCGAGCTCAGGTGGGGAACCATCATCAAGGATATTGAAGTCTCCATGCGTGGAAGTCCAAAGGATTAACCTTAAAACAGACTCCGTGTTTCTTGAACAAGTCAATCAGTGGCTTGGTGTACTAGGAGATACATATGAAATGAAGGTAGCGAGCCTGTCAAACCATAGCATACTTCGTACATGCATGACTAATTTGGGATGATTCTCGAGGAACAAAAACAATCTTTCTCGAACTCACAGCGGCATCTTGCACCAAATGCACATGAATTCGAGGAAGTCACTCCTTTCATACAAACATGTACTTCACGAACGGGTCATGAAGAAAATTCTTACACATGTTTCCAATGCTAACTTAGATGTTCAACATGAATCATGGAGAGGACAAAATGCTGCTGATGAGCTCAACAACAAGTCATCGAAATTCCCATGGAGATGGAATTCCAAAACTATGTGACCAAGGTGATAGCATTGGTCAGACCCAAAAGATATAATGGTGTATGCTCGAGGGATCACCCACGAGTAAGACAGCATTACGAACATCGTTGGTTCTGATTTGACTTGACGATAGCCCATACTCAAGTTAAGTTTTGACAAGGTCGTAGATTCAACAACTGATCACGGGGATCAGTCGATGAAGATATCATCTTTCTTCAGCACACACGCACACTCAAGGATATCCCTTAGTGATGAACTAAGTCGGACAAGCTTTTATCTTCCAACTCTCCAAGTTGTTGTTTAGCTCAACCAACTAGCTCAGGGGTATCCAACACAGATTCTTGGAGAAAGGGTGGTTTGTAAGAAAACCAACTTGATCATGAACTCAACATAGCGGTCAGGTGACAACCTGGTAATACTTCTGAGAAGATATTTGGAACATCACGAACCACCGATATGTTACTAAGCTCAAGAACAATCTTGCTTTTCAGAGCAAGACGATACGATGAAATAAGCAAGGGATTGAATAATCCTAACTTATTAATCGAGGAGTGCACCAGAAATAAGGACTAGGTAGCACAACCTATCTTACAATGATGATTCAATAACCAACACGCTAAGAATGAGAATATTGTCCATTTACTACCAAGCAACGAGGTTGCTAGGAGTATCGATTTCACACATCACAATTCACTTGTCGGCATTCCGGTTACAACAACACGGGACCGAGGAATGAATAATGATAGTGAGAAGTATCACTACGTCAAGAATTCATGAGAAATGGTGCAATTCTCATGACAATCCTGACATAAAGGGGGTAATACTCCGAGGTAGAACAGAATCAAAAGCTGGATTGGCATTTGATTTGCGGATTACAACTGCTTTGACCCAATCCTGGATATGGATGAGGTTTTGGAGTTTGTTTCTCCTAGTCATTCCAGAATAGAATGGCTTGACGGACCACAAGAATAATAGGCATCGATGAACGAATGCACGCATACTCTTGATTATCGATTGATAGATGGAGGTCAGAAAACAACTAAAGAGGGACAACTCAAAGGAACATATGTTTTTTTCTGAGTTGTGGATGCATAGATTAGTATGTCGAGCGAAGCTCAACATTTCTTTCGGATAATCCATGCGGAAAGGGTAGAACTGGTAGATTCACAATTATGAATGGAGAACTCCTCAAGAGCACTCTTATTGTGATCTTTGGTTCAAAGGAACTCCTGCCAAGGATGGTTCATGGTATTTGGAAGAATGATATACCACGGACCTCGAAGACTATCACAAAGGTTACTAGTATCCTAAAGGTACGAGCAACACTATCAACACGAGGTAAGTAGAGTGAATCTTGGGTCAAGAACCCAGGAATAGAATACCTGCTACTAAATGGCATCACAGGATGCTTTCGAGAATAATGGCCAGAATCATCACACTGGGAACACAAAATATGGCTAGATTACTAGATGGTTTCATAAGACACCTAGGGTCATAATAATAGCTCCAACATATATGTCGAGGCAACAAAGTACCTCAACTCACCGATTAGTGTGGTTAATCTGGCCCAAAGGGACATCAAAATGGGAGGAAGGGATTTTGCAAATGCTTCAGATTGTTTTAGAAACCTGGGATGACTCGGACAGCATAACGGCTATAAATGCTCAAAATGATTTGAGACATCCTGCAAAATAGTGGCATGACCACTCAACATCACAATATCAAGGTTCCGAGACCAGCTATGAACATACGAAAGTAGTAAAAACTGAACTGAGATTTGAAACTATCAATTCTATAAGTCTATGGAATAGTAACACGTCATCTGATAGATAGATGAGAAGGCCTAGTTCTTAATCCCCGTAGAAGAGAAGAGGATGACTCAGATCGAAGGCCATGAGGTATAAGGAGTAAAAGAGCCTTACGCTTCCTTCCACAATAAATTCCCTTACATAACTAAAGCATTTCTAGACACAACTTCGACCGGTTTGGCTTGGTAATCCTACATGCAGTCAGGCTCTGACACCAAAGCTGTCAGGACCCCGATTCCAAGTCACATCGATCTAACCGGTAACACCTCATATCACTTTGCGGCCTCACACACGGTATTCCCATGGGTGTCGCCTTACCATGGCCCGGGACCGTTTGCGCCTTTTGGCTCACGTATATTATAGTGTCGCTAGCATCCACATGACAGAGAACCCGGGCCGACATGGCTAGTCGTGAACCCAAAGCGGCACTAACCCATGGGGACAGCATACATGAATCAACTTCGAGCATGTCGGTCGGCGTGTGAATCCGGGCTGTAGCACTTGGCTAACAGGACTCCGGGAACCCGGACTGTAGCAGGCTAGGCAGGACTCCGGATGACACCGCATGACATTTCCCTGAAGGGACAGACACATGAACAAAGTGAAACACATGCCGACCAGTCAAGTGTCCCCGAAAGCGGTAGTCTTTGGGCTAGCAGGACTCGGTGAACCGGTCAGAAGCGGACTACTATGGCTCAAGGAAGCACTAGACTACATTTCCCCATAAGAGAGGTTGCCAAGGATAAACAACTAGATTGTCGGATCCCACACATACCAAGCATTTCAAACATACACACAATATGCTCGATATGTGTAAATACAACATGGCATCACAACATAACTCTACGACTCAAGTATTTATTCATTAGGATCCGAGGAGCGAGATATTACAAACATGGGTCTCATGACCCAACATTCAGAGCATACAAGTCAAAGCACACGCGGAAGCTTAACATGTCTGAGTACAGACATCTACAAATGAAAAAGGCTGGGAAGCCTGACTATCTACCAGATCCTGCCGAGGGCACAAGATCGTAGCTGAGGTAACAAGCTAAACGTCAAGTCCATGCGGAACTACTAGAGAGACCGACGTCTCTCGCAAAACATAAAATAGGCAAACGTGAGTACAAATGTACCCAAAGAAGACCTACATCAGAACTAGCTACATATGCATCAGTATCAACAAAGGGGGGTGGTGGAGTTTAACTGCAGCAAGCCAGCTTTTACTCGGTGGCTAACCTAAACTATGACTGCAAGTAACTCTTTTGAGGTGGCGCACACGAGTCCACATATTCACGATATCAATACACCACTATGGATCCGCTCCCGTCTCCCTATGAGAACGCCATCCATAGCACTCACGCTTATCTTGCGCATTTTAGAGTATCCACTTTCACTTTTCTATGAACTGTACAGGCAACCCAGAAGTCCTTTACCATGACACGGCTATTCAATAGATGATGATAACCTGCAGGGTGTACTTCTTCACACACGCTCTCACCACTTATCGCCGTTTACACGACATGTACTCGGCAACCTTCAAGCGGAAGCCCAGCGAGGGTGTCGGCCACGACCTACCTAAACACTCATGTCTCCAGTCCAGGTTATCGCCTATTCAGGTTCCATCCGCAGGGAGTCCACCCAAGGTTTCCACATACGGCCCCGAACGATGTGTACAGGGTTCCGCGACACCAAACGGGCGCCCGACATACCCGGCCACGTGCCTACCGCATCACAGCCCACCCTCAAAGTTAGCACTGCCACGGCCTCCAAAGATACTACAAACACTGTAAACTACTTGCAACTCCCGGACAGAGGACAAGGGTGGTTAAGAAGTCGAGAGGGGCACTTAAGCATTCCAATGTGTGGTAGTAATCGGTCATGGATCACAAACACGTAACTCAGTTCCTCGAGGACGGCTTCAATGAGACAACCCACCATGTACTCCTACATGGCCTCTCACCGATACCTTTACCAAATCGTGTTCACACATTTAGCTCTCAACAGTAGGACATGTTCACACACCTCCGATTCATCCCCGATGACTCAGACCTGACTCAACTCTAAGCAAGAGTGGCATGACAAACAAGCATGAATGAGTAGGCACAAGGGCTCAAACAACTCCTACTCATGCTAGTGGGTTTCATCTATTTATCGTGGCAATGACAGGTCATGCAGAGGATAAAGGTTCAGCTACTATCGCAGCAAACAAATGTATGAATCGTTGTTGTCCTAATGCAGTAAAAGAGAGCAGGAGCGAGAGATTGGGATTGTATCGGAATGAACAAGGGGGGTTTTGCTTGCCTGGCACTTCTGAAGATAGCATTGAGTCTTCATCAGTGTCGACGATCACAACGTCAGAACATCATCTACCAAGAGGGGACAGATATCGGCAACGGAGAAGAAATACAATCAATGCAATGCGCAATATGATGCATGATCATGACATGTCAATATGTTGTGTTTTGAGCTAATGCAACTAGCAACATGTAAATGGAGTTGGTTTGAATCCAAGATTCAAATTCAAACTCCATATGTGATGTTTTAAATGCCCTTCATATGTTTTATACTAAACAGTAGTCATAATTTGTTATATAATGCATGAAACTAGTTCAGATGGATAGATTGGATTTTTCTGATCATTTTTCATATATAACTTGTTTCATTTGGAGCTATAGATTAATTTCTATGATTTTTTGAAGTTTATAGCATTTTCTGGAATTTCCTGGATTATATTAAATCCAGCAAATGATTAACTGTGTCATCCTGGCGTCATGCTAACCTCAAGCAGGTCAACGGACCCGGTCCAGGTCAAACCTAACTAGTGGTGCCCACTGGTCAGTGACTCACTAGGCAAACCCGGTCAAATCCAATGCTGACTGGGTTTGACCGGTGGTGGGGCCCATTGCCGATGGCGATGAGGTGGCTAATTAGGTGGGGTTAGTCCTAATGACGCGCCACGCCGGCACCCGCCGAGCACGGCCGGGCGCATTTACCATATCACGCGGCGGAGGCTCACCGGAGTGGCTTGGGACGGCGCCATGAGGGTAGTTTGCGACGGGTTTGGCTCTACGGAGCTGGAGGAGTGGGCGCATCCACCGGTGGCAGCGGCCGAGCTGGGTGGCTCAGAGCGGCGGCAAAGCTGAAGTTGGGCGGCGGCCGGAGTTCGCCAGTGCGCGCGGGTGCCGCGGGGCACGCAAGAGCTGTGGGCGGCGGCGTTGGTCTTACGGGAGGTTCTTGAGTGCGGCGACGCGGCTTGTGGTATGAGCTGCGGTGGCCCTGGCCACGGCGGCGACATGGCCGGCGGCGTTGCGCTCGCGGGTTCGACGGCTAGCAGGGCTACGGCACGAAATCGGGCACGGGGAAGGAGGGGAAACGGAGGAGAGCTCACAGCGGTCTCGACGGCGTCGACGACGAGCTCGGGGAAGGCCGGAGCTGAGCGGGGCGGCGAGGCGGATCTCCGACATCGGGAGGTTGAAGACGATCTTGGTGAGGTCGTTCGGGGGCTTCCGATGCCGCGTGGCTCGGCGGAGAGGGCTAGAGCAACGAGGCGGATCTTCTGGGCGCAGCGGCAGGGCGAGGGGTGGCCGGTGGCCGCGGAAACGGTGGCCGGTGGCGACGGTTCGCTCGGCCGTGAGAGAGAAAGTGAGGGAGAGGAGAGGAGAGGACTGGGCAGAGTGAGAGGGGTTCTGGGGCGGCGCGTGGCGTCGTCCGGAGTCGCCAGCGCCCGCAGGCGGTGAGGTGGCGAGGCGCTGCAGCTCGCACGCTGGCTCCACATCGCTACTGCCTTCCTGGCGGGAGGAAGACGACAGGGGAGGGGGGACATGTGGGCTGGGCTGGGCCTAGCATGCCGGCTGTCTACTGGGCCGCTACTGGGCTACAAGGTAAGTTGCATAGGTAACCTCTCTCTCTCCTTTTATTTCTGTTTTCTATTTTCTGTCTTTGTTTTTTTGGATTTAGTAAAATACTAAACCACTTTATAAAATTCTGAAACAAATTGTAGACACTGTTGAAATGTTTTTCAACAACAAGCAACTATTTTCGTAATTATTTGGGCAATTAAAATATTTATAGTAATTAAATGCCCAAATGCAAATACTTTATGGATTAATTCAAAAATCCAGAATGGCCTAGAAAAATGTGCACCATTTTGGCAGAGGTTACGGACCAATTCAAAAATGATGAACTTTTCCAAAGGCATTTTGGGTTCATTGAAAATATTTTGAGGTTGAACCTATTTGGTTTATTCTGGTGCTAGGGTTTATCATCCCCATTTCATATTTCTTTCAAACTTTAAACATGACGCACACAAGAAGGGCTAGCCTAGTGCATACTAGAACTAGGGATGTGACAGTAGGCGCGCCCCCTACCTCATGGCTTCCCTGTTGGTTGCTTGATGTAGGGTCCTAGTCTCCTGGATCATGTTCGTTCCGAAAATCACGTTCCCGAAGGTTGCATTCCGTTTGGACTCCGTTTGATATTCTTTTTCTGTGAAACTCTGAAATAGGCAAAAAATAGTAATTCTGGGCTGGGCCTCCGGTTAATAGGTTAGTCCCAAAAATAATATAAAAGTGAATAATAAAGCCCAATAATGTCCAAAACAGAAGATAATATAGCATGGAGCAATAAAAAATTATAGATACGTTGGAGAAGTATCACAAGATAGTAGCAAACCATGTACCTTCGTAATGAACAGCTCATAGTGCCACCAATTGGATATAAATGTTTGGTAGAAAACATGCTCCTAATGTTAAACCATTTGGACTTTTTGTGCAGTTCCACTAAAATCAAGCGTCCTTGTTTGCATAGATATTGAAAGTGTGATTACTATAAAAGTGGCACTAGTTGAAGCATAGACTCACAAATATAAGTGTCTGTGTCAAAACCGGCGGATCTCGGGTAGGTGGTCCCGAACTGTGCGTCTAGGCGCATGGTAACAGGAGACAAGGGACACGATGTTTTTACCCAGGTTCGGGCCCTCTCGATGGAGGTAAAACCCTACTCCTGCTTGATTAATATTGATGATATGGGTAGTACAAGAGTAGATCTACCACGAGATCGTAGAGGCTAAACCCTAGAAGCTAGCCTATGGTATGATTGTTGTTCGCCCCACGGACTAAAACCCTCCGGTTTATATAGGCACCAAGAGGGTTAGGGTTACACAGAGTCGGTTACAATGGTAGGAAATCTACATATCCAGACGCCAAGCTTGCCTTCCATGCCAAGGAAAGTCCCATCCGCACACGGACGAAGTCTTCAATCTTGTATCTTCATAGTCCAGGAGTCCGCCAAAGGCTATAGTCCGCTATCCGGACACCCCTAATCCAGACTCCTCAAGAGTGGCCCCTGAACCAGGCTTCAATGACGACGAGTCCGGGCGCAAGATATTGTCTTGACATTGCAAGGCGGGTTCCTCCTCTGAATACTTCATAGAAGATTTTGAACACAAGGATAGTGTCCGACTGCAAAATAAGTTCCACATACCACCGTAGAGAGAATAATATTTACACAAGTTCAATCTGTCGACGTATTCCGCAGTCAGGACATCACACCACTGCCAAGCCTTTATGGGAATCGCTTTCTTACCGTCCCCACCTCAACGCTGCTTAGAGAGGCGGTTTCCTTGGGACGTATTGTCGAAGCAGAGTTCATGTCCCTTATTCCGGGATTCTCATCAATACGGGCGTGGGTAACCCAACCGCGCCATTGATTATGGCGCTTGGGAGATAAGCGAGTTTTATCAGGCCGGTGGGGACGCATAGCTTTGTCCGTCCATATAAGGGGATATGGATCCACTTTTTCACACACGCCTTCTTCCTCCTTTGCTCATCCATTCCCGCGCACTCGAGCTCTAGCGCCCAAGTCCGCACATCCCACCTCAACCTTCTCTAACTATGCCCGTAGAGGGAGGCAAGTGTATGGCCTCCTCCGTCACGGAAGGGCACATCAAAAAGCTGCGAAAGGCCGGATACTTGTCCGACGACATCACGCATCGGCTCCCCGACAAGGGGCAGCTCATCCCCACCCCCAGGCCCCATGAGAGGGTGGTGTTCCTCCCCCACTTCCTCCGTAGACTAGGGTTTCCACTTCACCCATTTGTCCGGGGGCTCATGTTCTACTACGGCTTAGATTTCCATGATCTGGCCCCGAATTTCATCCTCAACATCTCGGCGTTCATCGTCGTGTGCGAGGCCTTCCTCTGCATCCAGCCCCACTTCGGCTTATGGCTGAGGACCTTCAATGTCAAGACGAAGGTAGTGGGCGGCCGGCAAGCAGAGTGCGGAGGTGCCATGGTGGGCAAGATGGCCAACATCCTATGGCTCGAAGGCTCCTTCGTGGAGACCATAAACGGGTGGCAATCAGGGTGGTTCTACATCACCGAGCCACGCGACTCCAAATGGGCAGCGGCCCTCGAATTCCGATCTGGCTTCCCTACACGGCTCACCTCATGGAAAGAGACGGGCCTGATGTGGGGTAATTCGGAAGAGCTGACCGGACTCCAAACCTGCGTCCGGAACCTAGTGGACAGGAAGCTCAAGCTTGTCAACGTAGTCCAGGTTATGCTCATCCGCCGGATCCTCCCATGCCAGCAACGGGCCTTCAACTTGTGGGAGTTTGATCCGGCACAACACCGAATCTTGAGCCGGCTCTTCGACACTCACGTACGAAGATGCCTGGAAGGTGCTGTTCATACGCCGAGGCTCCCGTGATCTGCCATCAAGATCGCAGATTCAGCTCGCGGCATCAAGCTAGCGAGGTAAGCTATTTTACCCTTTACGGGACTCTTTTTTCATAGTTTGACTCTATGCGGGATCTAAAACTCCTCACCTTTGACAGGACTGGCAGAAGACGTCCGGACAGGTTGACTGTCCGGCTCCCTTGCCAGAAGACCCAGCGGATGCCCGCTTGACGGGGCTGCTGGTTCCGGCACCTTATGTGGTGCCGGAGAAGAAGGTCACGGGAACTCGAAGGAGTTCCCGGCGCCAAGTGTTGTCGGACTCATCGTCCGATGACTCCGAGGCGGACTCCTCCCGCGAAGACGAGGAGGAGGAAAAAGAGGCCTCTCCCCCAGCGGGGGGACAGAAGAAAAGGAAGGCCGCCTAATCGGGGAGGCCGGAGGGTCCAAGAAGGAAGGACCCTCCTCCAGACTACACCACCAACACCGACGACGGCGGAGAGGAGTGGCCACCATGACCAAGCCTCGGCGAAATCGTAAGTGTCCGGACACCAGAATAACTCATGGCGTTCCATTTGTCGCACAACATCTTCTAACGCCGAGTATAACCATGCAGCCCGCCCAAGGACGGGCTCGACGCTTCGTCGAGCGGCTCCATGGATTCGTCGGATGTGAATAGCACCTCGTCTCCTCCCGCCGCGGATGACACCGGGGTGGAGTCCCAAAAGGGGCCCAGCCAGGAGGAGGTGGCCCTGGGCGCCAAGAAGGCGACCTCCGGACTCGGGCAAGAAGGGGATAAAACCCCAAAGGGCTTTAAGTCCGCCTGTCGGGACTTCGCATCGGAACCTTCAGTGGTTCCGGAGTCCGGCAGGCGACCCCTTCATAAGAAGGGCAAGACTGCGACGCCGGTGACCTCCGTCCAACCGGAGGCACCGGATGATTTGATGGAGGCGCTTAACGGCGCTTCCATCGACGAGGAGCACCACACTGTTATGAGTGTGGTGATCCAGAAGGTTCAGTCCGCCAAGAGCGGGCTGACTGAAGCCTATGCCAGCCTTCTAACAGGCTTTGAGGTATGTATTTAAGATATGTAAAAATATTACCGCATAGACGGTAGCCTCGATGCTTAGTTTCATGCTCGTAAAGAAAAGGCCGAACTGAGGATCTAAAAAGATATACGCAGGAGCTAACATAAGTATGTCAATATGGGAATGTAGGCTGCACTGCTGACCTCTGCCGCACTGACTGTGGAGGTTGATGCATTGAAGCAGAGCCTCGAGCGGTCCGAGAGCGAGCTCGGCCTTGCCAAAAAGCAGCTCGAGGACAAGGAAGGTAATTAATACCTTATGGGAGTATTTAAAAGTTGTGGTTGCAAAAAATGACAGTAATAACATGAATATTGCAGGGGCCATGAACGAGGTGGCGACCCTGAAGGAAGCGGTGTCCAAGGCCGAAAGCGATGTAGCCGCGGAGCGCATCGAGCGAGAGAAGCAGGAGGCGCGGGTGGCGGAGGTGCGGCAAGAGCTCCAGGCTCTCGTGGAAAAACACGAGAGTTTGGAGCGTGACTCAAAGACTCGAGCGTCCGAGCTCGCCTCGCCCTTGAGAGCGCCTAAAGCCGCTAAGGCCGAAGCCCAAAAAGCCCTCTAGGAAATTGAGGCGATGAAGAAGATAGCGGCGGGTAAGGCATTCTATATGCAAAGCAAGCATGTGAAAGTGAATTATCATTACTTACCCGAATCCGAGCTCTCCAGAGCATTCGCAGATCTGCCCGCATTGTGTTCGATCTTGCCAGATTCTACCGAGTCGAGGAGGGAAGCTCGACGGAGAAGGTGTTACGTGTCGATATCGAGGCTGGACACCGGTGCTTATAAGCGACCAGTTGAAGCAGCTGGTCGAGCTCCATAAGGTGGCCGAACAGGCCATGAAGGGCCTCATAGTTGGCCGTGGCCTAAGGAAGCCATGCACAGGAGCTACTTGGGCTGGTGAGGCGGTGGTGGACGCCTTTGTCCATGGGTTGAAGTCGTCAAGCGCTTAAATGCGCATCAAAGGTGCTCAGGGGCCTTGCCCGTGCTAATGTGCACTGGGGCAAGATGGATCTTGAAGCTTGTGACAGACGGACCACCACCGGGCAGGAGGATCGCAAGCCTGAAATGTATTATGAGGGCGTCTCAAGGGTGCCCGCCTTATAGCGGTGAATGCTCCAAAGATGTAATTTTGAGTAGACTCGGATTTGTTATCTGACGCTGAAAACTTGTTCATATCGTTAAGCAACACTTTTGAATTTAAAATATTACCTTCAGGCGGCCGTTTATTAAATTTGAGAGATGGCGAGTCGTCGGCTTCAAATTTCCCCCATGCCACAGTGCTTTGGGGTGTTCGGGATAAACTTGAGCTCTTGTTCCCATACTTGGGTCCTTCGAGGGAGGCGCTCAACGCAACGAACAAGGCAACCGGACTATAATTCTTGAACACTCTCACTTAGCCATAGAATTCTATAATTTTAAATTTCGGCGAAGCCCCTGGTATTCGGAAGACCGAGTTCGGGGCGCTATCCATGCCTAGGCCGGACAATGCCGATTCCTCGCTCTAAGAGGCATAAGTATTTAGGGACTCAAAAACCTCTCGAACAGCGACCGGCTCTCGCCTTATCATGACGGTCAGTTTTAGCTTTCTCCACTGAGGTGGTTAACCCAGCTCAACCGGGGCACAATCGCAGTGGTTCTCCCAGTGCTACCTTAGCTGATATAACGGAACATAAGGTACCAAAACATGGGAGCCGGGCAAACCCAACTATTGACCCAAGACGTGATTCAGAGACGATGCATATAATGCTATAAGTTCGGGGTGCCGCACTTGTGAAAGTGTTCGGACTTATCACACCATATTGTGGGGTACTTAAGCCCCTGGTGTATTGCCCGTACCAAAGTGTACAGTTGCACCATGTCATAACTGAACATATATAATAGAAAAAGGGAATTCAATAATATGGAGAAGCTTATTGTTTATTCAAAAGGGATGCAGTAAGAGCAGAACGATACAAATAGTGCGATAAGCAAGGGACGGGACTTTTTAACATGTCCCCCTCCAGGGGTAAGCTGCGGGATGGCATGTAAAACAGGTATACTGCTCATAATAGAGACCACCTGGACACTCGACGTAGCTTTACGCTTCCTGGCTGTTGCATCGTGTGTTCGGCGATTCTACTGCCGGACAGGGCTTCGTAAGAACAGAGTCCTGAAAGTAAAAAAAGAAAGAAGAAAAGAAAAGAATGACACAATCGGGAGCCCCTGGTGCGGTTGAGCCGCATTCTGGGCATGCCGTGGCCGTGCCCCTCCCCCTATGCCCATGGTATTTCTAGAGCGTAATTATGTACGTGTGGTACTGGTTTCGCAATTTTGCGAGGGCTGGGGTTTGGGCCGCATTGCTATGCGTGCTCGGAACATGCCAGGCGGTCTTGTTGTAGGTTACTCCGGGCGCGCTTGACGGTGTCCGGATGTTTAATAGTCGGACTCGAGAATTGCCTTAAGAGGCTGCTTTGTACTTCCGCCGCGAGGGCCGCCGTATGCTCCTTCGTCCGGAGAGAGCGTTCGGTGTTTCCATTGACCGTAATGACTCCTCGAGGACCTGGCATCTTGAGCTTGAGATATGCGTAGTGCGGCACCGCATTGAACTTTGCAAATGTTGTTCGTCCGAGCAAAGGCGTGATAGCCATCATGAACGGGACTATGTCAAGATTAACTCCTCGCTTTGGAAGTTATCCGGGGATCCGAAGACCAATTCAAGTGTAACTGAGCCTTTACAGTTGGCCTCTACACCTGGTATGATGCCTTTAAAGGTCGTCTTCATGGGTTTAATCCTTGATGGGTCTATGCCCATTTTGCACACTGTATCTTGATAAAGCAGGTTCAGGCTGCTGCCGCCATCCATTAGGACTCTAGTGAGGTGAAATCCGTCAATGATTGGGTCTAGAACCAATGCGGCGAATCCGCCATGGCGGATGCTAGTGGGGTGGTCCCTTCGGTCAAAAGTGATCGGGCAAGAAGACCATGCGTTGAACTTTGGGGCGACTGGCTCCATGCATATACGTCCCTTAGTGCACGCTTCCGCTCCCTTTTGGGTATGTGGGTTGCATATATCATGTTCACCATCCGCATTGTGGGGGGAAGCCCTTCTGTCCTCTATTGTTCGGTGGCCGGGGCTCCTCCTCGTCATCGCTATGCAGCCGCTTGTCATTGTTTTCGGCATTTAACTTGTCTGCCTGCTTGAACACCAACAATCCCTGTTGGTGTGGTTGGCTGGTTTTTCGGGGGTGCCGTGTATCTGGCACGAGCGATCGAGTATTCGGCATCTTGTGGCTTAGGTCATCTGCATCTTGTGGTCGCACATATGTGCCCTGGAAATTGTCGAGGAATGCGGCTTCCATGTCTTCCCAACAACCAATTGACTCTGCTGGCAAGCTGTTAAGCCAATGCCGGGCTGGTCCTTTAAGCTTGAGTGGGAGGTATTTCATGGCGTGTAGATCATCACCGTGGGCCATGTGGATGTGAAGGAGATAGTCCTCGATCCAAACTGCAGGATCTGTTGTGCCATTGTATGATTCAATGTTTACGGGTTTGAAACCCTTAGGGATTTGATGATCCATCACTTCATCTGTGAAGCATAGTGGGTGTGCGGCGCCTCTGTATTGGGCTATATCACGACGCAGCTCAAATGAGCTTTGTCTACTGTGTTCGGCCCGGCAGGAGTAGCCATATTCGGCGTGTGATTGTAAATCGCCACGTGTCGTGGGCGCCCACGCCGATCCGTAGAGATCAATCTTGTTTGCCTTGCCTTGTCCTCCAATATATCTCGCAGTTGGGCGCATTTCGCCGCCTTGGTATTTTTTGAGCGGCGCCGGGGTGCGGCTTGAGTTGAGGGCCGAGAGGCCTGTCGCGGCCACGAGGTGGCCGGTCAGCCATATCATGCGCTGGTGATGTAGGTTTGGGTGCTTCCTCCTCTAATCGGGGTAGCAGCCTGCGTTTTGGGTAGCTCTTGGAGGGGCGCTCGAGTTCATACTCTTCGGTCGCAAGGACTTCAGTCCATCTGTCAGCTAGCAAGTATTGGTCAGCTCTAAACTGTTGCTGCTTTTTCTTGAGGCTGCTTGCCGTGGCCATAAGCCTGCGTTTGAAACGCTCTTGTTCGACGGGATCCTTGGGCACGACGAATTCGTCGTCGTCAAGGCTTGCCTCATCTTCGGAGGGAGGCATGTAATTATCGTCCTCTACCTCTCTTTCTGCCGCTCTCTCACGAGGGCTGGCTTCTCCATCCTCCTGCGCCGAATCATCTTTGGAGGAGGTTGTCTTCAACCTTGTCAGGGGTGTTATTGTCTCCGTGCCGGAATCACCATTTTTTCGTGGCGGGATTTAGAGTGGCGCCACCGACGCCTTGGCGCTTGTGCTTTGTTTCTTGGAGGGTCATCCTCCGCTGTTCCATCGCCATTCCCATCTTTTGGGATGTCCACCATGTATATGTCGTATGATGAGGTGGCCTTCCGATTGCCTCGTGGCGCTGGTTCTTGATCGTCTCCTGCATCATCGTCCATACCATCGATGTCTTCGGAGTCGAAGTCGAGCATGTCGGTTAAATCATCGCAGTGGCTACGAAGTGGGTGGTGGGTGGGCTTTGAATTTCTTCGTCGTCCGCATCCCAACCTTCCTGACCATAATCCGGCCAGGGCTCTCCTAATAAAGAGAGAGACTTTAGTGAGTTCAGGATGTCACCAAAGGGCGAGTGCTGAAAGATGTCCGCGGCAGTGAATTCCATGATCGGCGCCCAATCGGATTCGATTGGCGGGGGCGCGGAAGGTTCGGAGTCCGGAGAGGAGTCCGGCACCTTGGAGTCACGAGCTTCGCAAAGGACGGGGTAGGTGTATGGCTCAATCGCCGTAGAGATCGCAGCCCCCGAGGCGGTGTCCAGCCACCCGTCCTCGATCGGCGCAGTCAGCTCCGTGCTAAAGGTCGGACCGGACACTGGTGCGGCCTCTAGGACACTGTTCGGCGGCAGAGCTAGATCATGCCCCTCGTGACAGTGCGGCGCTCTTGGCGGTGGCTCGAACCCGTCGAAGATCAAGTCTCCGCGGACGTCGGCCCGTGTAGTTCAAACTTCCAAATCTGACTGGTGGCTGGGGCGTAGCTTTCAATCTGCTCCAGATGGCTGCTTAATTGCCCGCAGTGCAAAGCCGCCGAATACGAAGATCTGTCCGGGGAGAAAAGTCTCACCCTAGAGTGCACCGTTGTTGATGATCGGAGGAGCCATCGGGCCTAAAGATGACGACACAAAGGAACTCTTAATGAAAGCACCAATGTCGGTGTCAAAACCGGCGGATCTCGGGTAGGGGGTCCCGAACTGTGCGTCTAGGCGGATGGTAACAGGAGACAAGGGACACAATGTTTTTACCCAGGTTCGGGCCCTCTCGATGGAGGTAAAACCCTACTCTGCTTGATTAATATTGATGATATGGGTAGTACAAGAGTAGATCTACCACGAGATCGGAGAGGCTAAACCCTAGAAGCTAGCTTATGGTATGATTGTTGTTCGTCTCTACGGACTAAAACCCTCCGGTTTATATAGACACGAAGAGGGTTAGGGTTACACAGAGTCGGTTACAATGGTAGGAAATCTACATATCCGTATCGCCAAGCTTGCCTTCCACGCCAAGGAAAGTCCCATCCGGACACGGGACGAAGTCTTCAATCTTGTATCTTCATAGTCCAGGAGTCCGGCCAAAGGCTATAGTCCAGCTATCCGGACACCCCCTAATCCAGGACTCCCTCAATAAGCATTCCAATTTCTTAATGCGAAAAGGTAGCAAGACTATTTCTAACCACCAGTTTGAAGGAATAAATAAGGCAACAACGGCTGATGTCAGGAAGGCATACATAGTTTTTTTTCTGAAAAAGTGAACCATTCCTGACCTTTCCTCTTCTTTTAAGCATATTTTGTGCAGTTCAACTAAAATAAAATGCCATCACCGCTTTGACAATTCAGTGACAGTATACAAAACGAAATGACTTAACATTACATCATGATGTCAGGTATGTAATTGATAGGCATTAGAGACAAACAAACATACCTCCTCCTATAACATAATGAACATTAATTCTGACTAAGGTGTGACTAGCTTTACCGGGATAATTTGAGTGAACTCTACATCCTCTGTTCCTTAATATAAGACGTTTTCGCAGTTCAACTTAAAGTACCCAAACGTCTAGTATTTAGAAAACAAGTAGTAGTTTTCTTGAGCACATATCTGGGAAAGCTTGCCACACTTTATATATGTCCATACGCTAATGCAACACCATTTGAATAGTACAAATATACACTAATCCAGTGGCTAGTGCAATAGTAGAGTAATTTTTTTATTACGGGGTACAACACAATGGTTTTACTGAACAGATTTCCATAAGCTAGCACTGGAAGATGTCTATAAGCATTAACAATACAAAATGTGAAGGTAACAAGTTTCAACGTTGGTATACTAGTTGTGAAACATCATTAAACCAAATACAAAAGTCTGAAGGTAACTAGCATTTTTAACTAATGACAGTATAAAAAATGCAAACCATCTACCTTCAAGGTAAATATCATTTCAAACTCGAGGGGACTTGAAAAATTGCTATCCCAATCTTGATAATCGGTCAAACATAAAAACTTGATCGAACGGATCAAGAGAACAGCTGGAGGAGGAGGTGCCCACTCTTGACCTTTCCTATTCTCTTCGTAATTTTTTGTGAATTTTAACCAAAATAAAATGACATCAGTGCCTTGGCATTTTGGTGAAATAATCCAGTGACATTAAATGCCATTGCACTACTGCAGGTTGCTGCTAACGTGACACTACAATCAGAGACCCTTCGACGAAACTGTGTGCGATGCCATAATCGCAAACGGTGGTGTAAAAAACCGTCAAAAAAGGTGCAAAACGTTTGCGATGGAAGATGCATAAAACACGGTTCAGATTATAGTTCCGTGTGCGATGCTTGGCATACGGTTCAGTTCAATTAACTGTTTGTGATGTGGCAATACAAAAGAAACGGGCAGCCAGATGAAAGCGTGTGCGATATACGGCTTACGGTTCACTCGGATGAACTGTTTGTGATTAGGCAACGCAAAAGAAATGATCAGCCATATCAAGGTGTGCGCGATATACAACATGCGGTTCACTCAGATGAATTGTTTGCGTTGAGACAAGAGAACGGAAACGGTTCAATATATCAAGATGTGTGTGATACGCGACAAACAAGTCTGTAATCAGAAATGTGTGCGAAGACCGATAATGACACAGAAGGTTGCTGCTAATAAGACGTGTGTGTTATGCGATGGGATTGCATACAGAACAACAACATTATATACACACTTATAAGGACATGGTTGCATAACCAAATTAAACATCCACTTACATAGGTGGCTACTACAACCATGGCATTTGCACACACCAAAGTAAACTATTACATGCATAATTATGTTGGGAAACGTAGTAATTTCAAAAAATTTCCTACGCACACGCAAGACCATGGTGATGGCATAGCAATGAGAGGGGAGAGTGTCTGTCCACGTACCCTCGTAGACCGAAAGCGGAAGCGTTATAACAACGCTGGTTGATGTAGTCGCACGCGTCTTCACGATCCGACCGATCCAAGCACCGAACGCACGACACCTCCGAGTTACGCACACGCTCAGCTCGATGGCGATCCCGGACTCGATCCAGCAAAGTGTCGGGGATGAGTTCCGTCGGCACGACGGCGTGGTAGCGATGATGATGCTCCACCGGCGCAGGCTTCGCCTAAGCTCCGCTGACGATATGACTTCTCGGCGCAGGGCTTCGCTTAAGCTCATGACGATATGACCGAAGTGGAATATGGTGGAAGGGGCACCGCACCTGCGGCTAAGGAACGATCCGTAGATCAACTTGTGTGTTCTAGGGTGCCCCTGCCCCGTGATATAAAGGAGCCAAGGGGAGGGGGCCGGCCCGGCCAAGAGGAGGCGCGGCTGTGGAGTCCTACTCCCTCCGGGAGTAGGATTCCCCTCAATCCTAGTTGGAATAGGATTCACCGGAGGGAAAGAGAGAGGGGGCGGCCCACCTTTCCTAGTCCTAGTAGGACTAGGGGAAGGGGAGGCGCGACCACCTAGGGCTGGCCCTTTCTCCTTTCCACCAAGGCCCACTATGGCCCATATAGTTCCCGGGGTTCCGGTAACCTCCGGTACTCCGATAAATTCGATTTCACTCGGAACATTTCCGATGTCCAAATGTAGGCTTCCAATATATCAATCTTTATGTCTCGACCATTTCGAGACTCCTCGTCATGTCCGTGATCACATCCGGGACTCGAACTACCTTCGTACATCAATACTTATAAACTCATAATGAGCACATCGAAGCGTTAAGCGTCGCGGACCCTACGGGTTCGAGAACTATGTAGACATGACCTAGAACCATTCTCGGTCAATAACCAATAGCGGAACCTGGATGCCCATATTGGTTCCTACATATTCTACGAAGATCTTTATCGGTCAAACCGCATAACGATATACGTTGTTCCTTTTGTCATCGGTGTTTACTTACGAGATTCGATCGTCGGTATCCAATACCTAGTTCAATCTCGTTACGGTAAGTCTCTTTACTCGCTCCGTAATACATCATCTCACAACTAACTCATTAGTTGCAATGCTTGCAAGGCTTATGTGATGTGTATTACCGAGAAGGCCCAGAGATACCTCTCCGAGCAATCGGAGTGACAAAACCTAATCTCGAATTATGCCAACTCAACATATACTTTTGGAGACACCTGTAGAGTACCTTTATAATCACCCAGTTACGCTGTGACGTTTGGTAGCACACAAAGTGTTCCTCCGATAAATGGGAGTTGCATAATCTCATAGTTGCAGGAACTTTGTATAAGTCATGAAGAAAGCATAAGCAACATACTAAACGATCAAGTGCTAAGATAACGAAAAGGGTCATGTCAATCACATCATTCTCCTAATGATGTGATCCCATTAATCAAATGACAACACATGTCTATGGTTAGGAAACTTAACCATCTTCGATTAATGAGCTAGTCTAGTAGAGGCATACTAGTGACTATCTGTTTGTCTATGTATTCACACATGTATTATGTTTCCGGTTAATACAATTCTAGCATGAATAATAAACATTTATCATGATATAAGGAAATAAATAATAACTTTATTATTGCCTCTAGGGCATATTTCCTTCAGTCTCCCACTTGCACTAGAGTCAATAATCTAGTTCACATCGCCATGTGATTTAACATCAATAGTTCACATCTATATGTGGTTAACACCCATAGTTCACATCGACATGTGATCAACACCCAAAGGGTTTACTAGAGTCAGTAATCTAGTTCACATCGCTATGTGATTAACACCCAAAGAGTACCAAGGTGTGATCATGTTTTGCTTGTGAGATAATTTTAGTCAACGGGTGCATCACATTCAGAGCCGTATGTATTTTGCAAATTTCTATGTCTACAATGCTCTGCACGGAGCTACTCTAGCTAATTGCTCCCACTTTCAATATGTATCCAGATTGAGACTCAGAGTCATCTAGATTAGTGTTAAAACTTGCATCGACGTAACCCTTTACGACGAACCTTTTTTCATTTCCATAATCGAGAAACATATCCTTATTCCACTAAGGATAATTTTGACCGCTGTCCATTGATCTACTCCTAGATCACTATTGCACTCCCTTGCCAAGCTTAGTTGTAGGGTATGCAATAGATCTGGTACACAGCATGACATACTTTATAGAACCTATGGCTGATGCATAGGGAATGACTTTCATTCTCTTTCTATCTTCTGCCGTGGTCGGGTTTTGAGTCTTACTCAATCTCACACCTTGTAACACAGGCAAGAACTCTTTCTTTGACTGTTCCATTTTGAACTACTTCAAAATCTTGACAAGGTATGTACTTATTGAAAAAACTTATCAAGCATTTTGATCTATCTCAATAGATCTTGATGCTCAATTTGTACGCAGCTTCACCGAGGTCCTTCTTTGAAAAACTCCTTTCAAATACTCCTTTATGCTTTGCAGAATAATTCTACATTATTTCCGATCAACAATATGTCATTCACATATACTTATCGTAAATGCTGTAGTGCTCCCACTCACTTTCTTGTAAATCCGTGGCTTCTCCAAAAGTCTCAGATAAAACCATATGCTTTGATCACACTATCAAAGCGTTTATTCCAACTCCGAGATGCTTGCACCAGTCCATAGATGGATCATTGGAGCTTGCACATTTTGTTAGCTCCTTTAGGATTGACAAAACCTTCTGGTTGCATCATATACAACTCTTCTTTAATAAATCCATTAAAGAATGTAGTTTTGGCATCCATTTGCCAGATTTCATAAAATGTGGCAATTGCTAACATGATTCGGACAGACTTAAGCATCGCTACGGGTGAGAAAGTCTCATCGTAGTCAACCCCTTGAACTTGTCGAAAACCTTTTGCAACAAGTCGAGCTTTGTAGACAGTTATATTACCATCGGCGTCAGTCTTCTTCTTAAAGATCCATTTATTCTCAATAGCTTGCCGATCATCGGGCAAGTCTACCAAAGTCCATACTTTGTTTTCATACATGGATCCCATCTCAGATTTCATGGCTTCAAGCCATTTTGTGGAATCTGGGCTCACCATCGCTTCTTCATAGTTCGTAGGTTCACCATGATCTAGTAGCATGACTTCCAGAATAGGATTACCGTACCACTCTGGTGCGGATTTGATTCTGGTTGATCTACGAAGTTCAGTGACAACTTGATCTGAAGTTTCATGATCATTATCATTATCTTCCTCGCTAACTGGTGTAGTTGTTACGTAAACTGATTGTGATGAACTACTTTCCAATAAGGGAGCTGGTACTATTACCTCATCAAGTTCCACTTTCCTCCCACTCACTTCTTTCGAGAGAAACTCCTTCTCTAGAAAGGATCCATTCTTAGCAACGAATGTCTTGCCTTCGGATCTGTGATAGAAGGTATACCCAATTGTCTCCTTTGGGTATCCTATGAAGACACATTTTTCCGATTTGGGTTCAAGCTTATCGGTGAAAACTTTTTCACATAAGCATCACAACTCCAAACTTTAAGAAACGACAGCTTAGGTTTCATCGCTAAACCATAGTTCACACGGTGTCATCTCAACGGATTTAGATGGTGCCCTATTAAACGTGAATGCAGCTGTCTCTAATGCATAACCCCAAAACGATAGTGGTAAATCGGTAAGATACATCATAGATTGCACCATATCCAATAAAGTGCGGTTACGACGTTCGGACACACCATTACGTTATGGTGTTCCATGTGGCGTGAGCTGTGAAACTATTCCACATTGTTTTATATGAAGGCCAAACTCGTAACTTCAAATATTCTCCTCCACGATCAGATCGTAGAAACTTTATTTTCTTATTACGATGATTCTCCACTTCACTCTGAAATTCTTTGAACTTTTCAAATGTTTCAGACTTGTGCTTCATTAAGTAGATATACTCATATCTGCTCAAATCATCTTGTGAAGGTCGAAAATAACGATACTTGCCGTGAGCTTTAACACTCATCGGACCGCATACATCAGTATGTATTATTTCCAATAAGTCATTTGCTCGCTCCATTGTTCCGGAGAACAGAGTCTTTAGTCATCTTGCCCATAAGGCATGGTTCGCAAGCATCAAGTGATCATAATCAAGTGATTCCAAAATCCCATCAGCATGGAGTTTCTTCATGCGCTTTACACAAATATGACCTCAACGGCAGTGCCACAAATAAGTTGCACTATCATTATCAACTTTGCATCTTTTGGCATCAATATTATGAATATGTGTATCACTACGATCGAGATCCAACAAACTATTTTTATTGGGTGTATGACCATTGAAGGTTTTATTCATTTAAACAGAACAACAATTATTCTTTGATTTTAAATGAATAACCGTTTTGAAATAAACATGATCAAATCATATTCATGCTCAACGCAAACACCAAATAACATTTATTTAGGTTTAACACTAATCCCGAAAGTATAGGGAGTGTGCGATGATGATCATATCAATCTTGGACTACTTCCAACACTCATCGTCACTTCCGCTTCAACTAGTCTCTGTTTATCCTGTAACTCCTGTTTCGAGTTACTAATCTCAGCAACTGAACAAATATCAAATACTCAGGAGCTACTATAAACACTAGTAAAGCACATATCAATAACCTGTATATCAAATATACCCTTGTTCACTTTGCCATCCTTCTTATCCACCAAATATTTGGGGTATTTCCGTTTCCAGTGACCATTTCCTATGCAGTGTAAGCACTCAGTTTCAAGCTTTGGTTCAGCTTTGGGTTTCTTCGTGGGAGTGACAACTTGCTTGTCATTCTACTTGAAGTTCCCCTTTCTTTCCCTTTGCCATTCTCTTGAAACTAGTGGTCTTTGTCAATCATCAACACTTGATGCTCTTTCTTGATTTCTACCTTCGTCGATTTCAACATCACGAAGAGCTCGGGAATTTTTCTGTCATCCCTTGCATACTATAGTTCATCACGAAGTTCTACTAACTTAGTGATGGTGACTAGAGAATTCTGTCAATCACTATCTTATCTGGAAGATTAACTCCCACTTGATTCAAGCGATTGAAGTACTCGGACAATCTGAGCACATGCTCACTAGTTGAGCGATTCTCCTCCATCTTTTAGCTATAGAACTTGTTGGAGACTTCATATCTCTCAACTCGGGTATTTGCTTGAAATATTAACTTCAATTCCTGGAACATCTCATATGGTCCATGATGTTCAAAACGACTTTGAAGTCCCGATTCTAAGCCGTTAAGCATGGTGCACTAAACTATCAAGTAGTCATCATATTGAGATAGCCAAACGGTCATAACGCCTCAGATTCTGCTCATATTGAGCTAGCCAAACGCTCATAACGCCCGCATCTGGTCCTGCAATAGGTGCATCACCTAGCGGTGCATTAAGGACATAATTCTTCAAGGCAGCAATGAGGATAAACCTTAGATCACGGATCCAATCCGCATCATTGCTACTAACATCTTTCAATACAATTTTCTCTAGGAACACATATAAAAACATAGGGAAGCAACAACGTGAGCTATTGATCTACAACATAATTTGCAAAATACTACCAGGACTAAGGTCATGATAAATTAAAGTTCAATTAATCATATTACTTAAGAACTCCCACTTAGACAGACATCTCTCTAGTCATCTAAGTGATCACGTGATCCAAATCAACTAAACCATAACCGATCATCACGTGAGATGGAGTAGTTTTCAATGGTGAACATCACTATGTTGATCATATCTACTATATGATTCACGCCGACCTTTCGGTCTCCGTGTTCCGAGGCCATATCTGCATATGCTAGGCTCGTCAAGTTTAACCTCGAGTATTCTGCGTGTGCAAAACTGGCTTGCACCCGTTGTAGATGGACGAGAACTTATCACACCCGATCATCACGTGGTGTCCGGGTACTACTGAACTTTTAGCAACGGTGCATACTCAGGGAGAACACTTCTTGATAATTTTAGTGAGAGATCATCTTATAATGCTACCACAATCAAAGCAAGATAAGATGCATAAAGGATAAACATCACATGCAATCAATATAAGTGATATGATATGGTCATCATCATCTTGTGCTTGTGATCTCCATCTCAAAGCACCGTCATGATCACCATCGTCACCGGGCGACACCTTGATCTCCATCGTAGCATCGTTGTCATCTTGCCAACTATTGCTTCTACGACTATCGCCATCGCTTAGTGATAAAGTAAAGCAATTACATGGCTTTTGCATTTCATACAATAAAGCGACAACCATATGGCTCCTGCCATTGCCGATAACTCGGTTACAAAACATGATCATCTCATACAATAAAATATAGCATCACGCCTTGACCACATCACATCACAACATGCCCTGCAAAAACAAGTTAGACGTCCTCTACTTTGTTGTTGCAAGTTTTACGTGGCTGCTACGGGCTGAGCAAGAACCGTTCTTACCTACGCATCAAAACCACAACGATAGTTTGTCAAGTTGGTGATGTTTTAACCTTCGCAAGGACCGGGCGAGCCACACTCGGTTCAACTAAAGTGAGAGAGACAGACACCCGCCGGTCACCTTTAAGCAACTAGTGCTCGGAGCGGTGAAACCAGTCTCGTAAGCGCACGCTGCGTAATGTCGGTCCGGCCGCTTCATCTCACAATACCGCTGAACCAAAGTATGACATGCTGGTAAGCAGTATGACTTATATCGCCCACAACTCACTTGTGTTCTACTCGTGCATATGAAATCAACGCATAAAACCAGGCTCGGATGCCACTGTTGGGAAACGTAGTAATTTCAAAAAAAATCCTACGCACACGCAAGACCATGGTGATGGCATAGCAACGAGAGGGGAGAGTGTCTGTCCACGTACCCTAAATCGACCGAAAGCGGAAGCGTTATAACAACGCGGTTGATGTAGTCGCACGCGTCTTCACGATCCGACCGATCCAAGCACCGAACGACGGCACCTCCGAGTGCCGCACACACGCTCAGCTCGATGACGATCCCGGACTCCGATCCAGCAAAGTGTCGGGATGAGTTCCACAAGACGACGGCGTGGTGGACGATAATGATGCTCCACCGACGCAGGGCTTCGCCTAAGCTCCGTGACGATATGACTTCTCCGGTAGCAGGGCTTCGCCTAAGCTCATGACGATATGACCGAAGTGGAATATGGTGGAAGGGGGCACCGCACACGGCTAAGGAACGATCCGTAGATCAACTTGTGTGTTTTAGGGTGCCCCCTGCCCCCGTATGTAAAGGAGCCAAGGGGGAGGGGGCCGGCCGGCCAAGAGGAGGCGCGCCAGGGAGTCCTACTCCCTCCGGGAGTAGGATTCCCCCTCCAATCCTAGTTGGAATAGGATTCACCGGAGGGGGAAAGAGAGAGAGGGGGCCGGCCCACCTTTCCTAGTCCTAGTAGGACTAGGGGAAGGGGGGAGGCGCGCGGCCACCTAGGGCTGGCCCTTTCTCCTTTCCACCAAGGCCCACTATGGCCCATATAGTTCCCGGGGGGTTCCGGTAACCTCCCGGTACTCCGGTAAATTCCCGATTTCACTCGGAACATTTCCGATGTCCAAATGTAGGCTTCCAATATATCAATCTTTATGTCTCGACCATTTCGAGACTCCTCGTCATGTCCGTGGATCACATCCGGGACTCGAACTACCTTCGGTACATCAATACTTATAAACTCATAATGAACATCATTGAAGCGTTAAGCGTGCGGACCCTACGGGTTCGAGAACTATGTAGACATGACTTAGAACCATTCTCGGTCAATAACCAATAGCGGAACCTGGATGCCCATATTGGTTCCTACATATTCTACGAAGATCTTTATCGGTCAAACCCGCATAACGATATCGTTGTTCCTTTTGTCATCGGTATGTTACTTACCCGAGATTCGATCGTCGGTATCCAATACCTAGTTCAATCTCGTTATCGTAAGTCTCTTTACTCGTTCCGTAATACATCATCTCACAACTAACTCATTAGTTGCAATGCTTGCAAGGCTTATGTGATGTGTATTACCGAGAAGGCCCAGAGATACCTCTCCGACAATCGGAGTGACAAAACCTAATCTCGATTCATGCCAACTCAACATATACTTTTGGAGACACCTGTAGAGTACCTTTATAATCACCCATTTACGTTGTGACGTTTGGTAGCACACAAAGTGTTCCTCCGGTAAATGGGAGTTGCATAATCTCATAGTTGCAGGAACTTTGTATAAGTCATGAAGAAAGCATAAGCAACATACTAAACGATCGAGTGCTAAGCTAACGAAAAGGGTCATGTCAATCACATCATTCTCCTAATGATGTGATCCCATTAATCAAATGACAACACATGTCTATGGTTAGGAAACTTAACCATCTTCGATTAATGAGCTAGTCTAGTAGAGGCATACTAGTGACTATCTGTTTGTCTATGTATTCACACATGTATTATGTTTCCGGTTAATACAATTCTAGCATGAATAATAAACATTTATCATGATATAAGGAAATAAATAATAACTTTATTATTGCCTCTAGGGCATATTTCCTTCAAATTACATAGGTGGCTACTACACACACGACATTTCCACACACCAATAAAGTAAACTATATATTACATGCATGATTAACTAGCATAAACGATCATCTGATCATCATCTACTTCTTGTGACGCTTGCTCTGCTTGTTGCTCGATCCGGGCTCATCGATTTGGGTAATGTTGGGGATACCACTACTGAGTGTGAACCGCCCCGGTAGGGCCGGTTTACCCTCGTCCATGATCCAGGCCCACTGTGGAGGCCTGGAGCCCAGAGGCGAATTAAGGTCCATGTATGTAAACCGCCTTAGGGTTGTAACTTGTGTGGTAAGACAAGAAAGAAGAGACCAAGCCGGACGCTTGTATGAGCCGGATTGGGACTCTGTAGGCCGTCCGGGCGTCAGCCCGTGTATATAAGGGGACGACCCGGCGGCGAGTTAGGGACAGAGAATTCGAGACTAAGGCAAAGCTATTTCTCCCTAGTCGCCGAAACCATATCAATCACATCACAATCGGACGTAGGTTTTACCTTCATCGAAGGGCGAACCAGTATAATTCCTGTGTCTTGTGTCCGCTTTAACCCCTCTAGGTTAACCCGTACGATGGCCCTACGACTAAGTCCTTTCATGAGGACATCTGCCGTGACAATTCCACGACAGCTGGCGCCCACCGTGGGGCTATCGCACGATGGTTTGATGATCTTAGAGGGCAAGTTCGAAGGACTCGAAGGCTATCTGATGGGCGGATGACCAAGAGTCGCCGCGGCAAGCTCTACATCGACGATGCGGATCGGGGCCCAGAGGCCGGTTCAGCTTGAGTACGGGTGCGGGTCCCTTTGGCGGCATACACGTGTTCATCGGCAAGTTCGGCGAAGTCGTGGGCCAGGGCGGACGTCTGACCGACCTCGCCGAGACGGCTCACCGGGCGAAGAAGAGTCCTGCCCTCGCTAAACCGGGCGGTCAAGCATGTTCGTGGGAGTCGCCCACGGAGGCTACGAGGACGGATCAGCATCCGGTGACGAAACTATCGTTTACTCCGGCGATTTAATCGTCACCGGGAAATCGAAGTCTCTATACTAGCTGCAGGATGGCCAGATCGGGGGCTGTTCCGACGGCGAGAGTATTCCGGACCCCTTTGATCTACCCAACCGGGTTGGGGTCTTCATGGCCGGTACGCAGGAGGCGCTTCACTCTTCGACCGCGGCGCCCCTGGTCGCCGGTTCAACAGCGGTGATGACAGCCGGGGACGGAGGCCCTGTGCGCCCACGGGCTCAAGTTTTGTCAGAGCGTTTTGACGCATTGGCTGTGCTCATGGCGGAAGCTAATCCGCCGGATCAGGACCTGCGCAACGCGGAGATTGCAAAGGTGAGGGAACAGATCACTAAAGCTAAAGCGGACCTGGCGGCCGTGGACGAACGGATGGCGATGAACGGGCGCTTTGGATGCGTGAGCTTACGTGCTCAAAGCTAGACCAGAGCGCGTCACGTGAAGTCATGAAAAGGAAGTACAGGTCCGTTTACCTTCAGTTTTGAGGGTAGGGAGCTTTTCAATACCCTGTAAGGTGGGACCAGTAATCCGCCGCCATTGGTAAACCGCCGGAAGCACTGGACGGCCGCACCGGTTCAGCCCCGTGTGATAGATCTGCCTCGCCATCATACCGGTGCGCCCCAGACCGTGCAGGCACCTCCGGGTCACTACTCCAACCCGATGGATAATCTCGTGGCGGCTGCGGCACGGTTGGAGGCGATTCCAATCGAAGGCGATTCACCACAGGCGGTAGAGACACGCCGGGTTAAGGAGCTCCTCAGGACGGCCCTGGCTCAGCAAGAAGCGTATTCATACAGTCGGGATCGGATCCACTCCACCCCCCGCCCAAGCCGGAGCTATAGCCGACGCGTCGACGAACCGGCCGTATCGAGCAATGCGCAGCGTGGTCCGCCTCGCGGCAACAATCCGGCAGGCGGCTTTGAAGATGCCCAAGTGGTAGTGGACCGCGCCAGGGCACGTAGGGAGGCCGAGTTAGCAGCGCAAGCAGAGGATCATCCGCCCGCGCCGGTTCGTCCGACCATCTTCGAGCCAGGGGTCACGTCTGGCTCTTTGGGGGTGCCTTGCCTCGTCCCCGCTTTACGCAATGTGCGCTTGCCCAAGGACTTCAAGGGGCCACGCAAGGTGCCAAATTATACTGCCGATTTGGCTCCAGAGGCATGGATAGAAAGCTATGAGATGGCCATGGAGATGCTAGATGTGGATGAAGCCGCATGTGCGAAGTACTTCACAATGATGCTGGAAGGTACGGCCCGAACTTGGTTGAAAAACTTGCCGCCCAACTCTATCAGCTCGTGGACCCAGTTGCGAACCCGGTTCATTCAAAATTTCAAAGACACCTGTAAACAGCCCATGTCTGTGGTGGATTTAGCAGCTTGTGTCCAGGCGGAGGGAGAGTCCACAACCCATTGGGTGCGCCGCGTTTCGGAAGTTTTACATTCTTCAGACCGGATCAACCCTGATTCCGCGATCTTGACCTTGGAAGCCAATTGCCGGTTCGAGCCATTGAAATTGAAGCTGGGTCGCATGAAGCGTTTTTGCCATGACATGGGCACTTTAATGGGCGTTTTGGTAAAGTACGCTGATTCTGATAGTACCAAGGATCCCGAATCGGAGAATGATGAAGTGGGGAAGGGAAAACAGAACGGCAACTCCAGGGGCCAGCAGCATCATTCGGCAGGCAATGGAGGGAACAAGCGAAGTTTAACGGCAACATGGGCTTTGTGGTTAACACCAACGCAGCAGGACAAGGGTCGGCGCAGGGGTAGGCAATCAAACCGGGGCGGTCACAATCCGGATCGTTTGAATTTCATATTGAATCAAACTTGTCCGAAGCATGGGACGAAGGAGGTACCGGCGAACCACATTTGGAAGGACTGTTATATTATGCAGGAGTTCAAAAACTCCAACTCTTTCCGGTATGATCAAGGGCCCAGTGGCGGTTCAGGGTCCGCCCCGGGTTACGGTGGAGGAAATTCCGGCCCAGGATTCGGTGGTAATCCAGGCGGGCAAGGCAATCAGAATAATCAAGGCAATCAGAATAATCAAGGTAATCAGAACAGTCAGAGCCAAGGGGGCTACAATCAACAACAGCAGCAGTCGGGTTATCAAAGTAACCCAAAACAGTTGAACGGTGGACAGTACCACGTGTTTACCACCAGTATGGACAGACGAGACCGAAAACTTTAAGCGGGCGGTCGGTGTTGTTGAACCGGCTGCGCCAGACATTACCACGCTGGTCCGAGCAACCGATCGTGTGGAGCAGAGAGGACCATCCTCCCCGGGTTTACAATCCGGGTCAGTTGGCCCTGGTGGTGGCACCCCAAGTAGGAGGGTACAAGTTTACCAAGGTTCTTATGGATGGAGGAAGCAGCATCAACATCCTGTACTACGAGACCTTCCGGCGTATGGGGTTGACGGATAGGCATCTTAGGCCATCCAAAGACGGTGTTTCACGGAGTGGTGCCCGGCAAGTCGGCGTGCCGGTCGGTAAGATAGCTCAGGAGGTGACCTTTGGGGACGAACATGACTTGATCAGAAACATTGACATTTGAGGTGGTGAAAATTCAAAGCCCTTACCACGCCCTCTTTGGGCGGCCGGCTTATGCTAAGTTTATGGCACGACCCTGTTATGTTTACTTACAGCTGAAAATGCCGGGTCACAAAGGAACGATAACGGTTCATGGGAGCCGCCGGATTGCTTTGGAGTGCGAGGAAGGTGATGCGGCTTACGCAGAGTCGGTTTGTGCCACGGAAGAGCTAAAGTATTATAAAGACAATGTTGATCCGGCGGATATGACCCCTTTGAAGAAGCCAACTACGGAGCATGATCCGGACTTGAAGTTCAAATCGGCGACTGAGACGAAGCTTGTTGATTTTGTGCCCGGCGATTCGTCCAAGCAGTTCACCATCAGTGCCAACTTGGATCCTAAATAGGAAAGCGTGCTCATCGAGTTCATCCGTGAGAATCGGGACATTTTTGCATGGAAGCCTTCTGACATGCCAGGTGTACCGAGGGAACTCGCTGAGCACACTCTTAATGTTGACCCGAAATACAAACCGGTAAAGCAGTTTCTCCGCCGGTTTAATGAGGAAAGGCGCAAGGCCATCGGAGAAGAAGTTGCAAGGCTCTTGGCAACAGGGTTTATCGTCGAAGTCTTTCATCCAGAGTGGCTTGCTAATCCGGTGTTGGTCCTTAAGAAGAATGGCACATGGCGCATGTGCGTGGATTACACAGATCTTAACAAAGCTTGTCCGGCAGATCCTTTCGCCCTCCCCCGCATTGACCAGATCATTGATGCTACGGCGGGTTGTGAGCGTTTGAGCTTTTTGGATGCATATTCCGGTTATCACCAGATTAAGATGGCGGTTAAGGACCAGGAGAAGACGGCATTTATCACCCCTTTTGGAGCCTTCTGCTATGTATCTATGCCTTTTGGGCTCAAGAGCGCCCAAGCAACTTATCAACGTTGCGTACAGAATTGTTTGCACGAACAGATCGGCCGTAATGTGCATGCTTATGTGGATGATATCGTGGTGAAATCCAGGCGAAAGGAAACATTGATTGAGGATTTAAAGGAAACTTTTGACAACTTGCGGGTGTACAAGATGATGCTCAACCCGGCCAAGTGTGTCTTTGGTGTTCCGGCAGGCAAATTGTTGGGTTTCCTTGTGTCCAACCGGGGGATTGAGGCTAATCCGGAGAAGATTACAGCTATCACCTCCTTGGCTAAACCAAAGTGTATCAACGATGTCCAACGTTTGACAGGCCGGATTGCTGCGCTAAGCCGGTTTATCGATCGCCTAGGAGAGAAGGCTATCCCTTTGTACCAGAATCTTTGAAGAAGACGGATCAATTAAATGCGGAGCTCACCATTGCGATGAGGCATTGGAGGATTTAAAGCGGCGGCTGGCCAACCCTTTGTTCTTGCCGCCCCTATTGACAAGGAGCCGCTCCTGTTATATGTTGCTGCTAATGCCAGGGCAGTGAGTGTGGCCATTGTGGTGGAGCGCAAGGAGGCAGGGAAGGAGTATCCGGTTCAGCGGCCAGTTTATTACATCAGCGAGGTTCTCATCGAGTCCAAACAAAGATATCCGCATTGGCAGAAGCTGGTATATGGAGTTTTTATGGCAAGCCGGAAGCTAAAGCAGTATTTCCAAGGGCACCCCATCACAGTGGTCAGTTCAGCTCCCCTGGGCGATATCATACAGAACCGGGAAGCGACTGGCCGGATTGCCAAGTGGGCTATAGAACTTGGGCCGCACGGTTTAAGGTATGTGCCTCGGACGGCCGTCAAATCTCAGGCACTTGTGGATTTCATTAATGATTGGACGGAGTTGCAAGCGCCAGAAGAGAAGCCGGATCATACCTATTGGACCATCCACTTTGATGGGTCCAGGCAATTGGAGGGCTCGGGGGCTGGAGTCGTATTAACTTCCCCACGAGGTGACAAATTCTGTTACGTTCTCCGCCTAATGTTCCCGTGTACTAACAATGCAGCTGAGTATGAAGCTTTGCTCCATGGTCTCCGGATGGCTAAGGAAATGAATCTCAGCCGGGTTAAATGCTTTGGTGACTCGGACTTGGTGGCCCCAAGTATCGTGTACTTGGGACTCAGAGATCCACTCATGGCTGCATATCGTCGGGAGGTGGGCGTTGTTGCGTGACATTTTAAAGGATATCGTGGACCATGTGGACCGTCGGAAGAACGAAGCGGCCGATGCTTTAAGCATTTGGGCTCTCAACGTAAACTGGTCCCGCCTAACGTTTTCCTTGATGTAATCGCACAATCCGTCGCTTAAGCTTCTGATGAAATTGATTTGGCTATCCCTGATCCGGAGGCTCGGTTGGTGGCGGCCCTGCATGTCATTCCGGATTGACGCTCCCTTATTTGGCATACATGAACCGGGCGAAGTTACTGTAAGATGAGACGTTGGCCCGGCAGATAGTTCGGCGGTCTAAGTCTATGACCATTGTTAATGGCGAGTTGCACCGTTGCGATTGTGTCGTGGCGTTTCTGCGTTGTGTGTCCCCTGAAGAGGGCTGTGAGATATTGCGAGAGATCCATGAAGGGGATTGTGGTCACCACGCCGGTTCAAAATCTTTGGTGGCCAAAGCGTTCCGCCATGGTTTCTATTGGTTGACTGCCCATGCTGATGCGGATGATCTGGTCAGACGATGTGATGGGTGCCAAAAGTTCTCCAGGCGTGCTCATGTGCCAGCCCAAGAATTGAGGATGATTCCAATTACTTGGCCGTTTGCGACTTGGGGGTTGGATATGGTTGGACCTTTCAGAAGGTCCAAGGACAAAAAGACCCACTGTTGGTGGCGGTTGATAAATTTACCAAGTGGGTTGAGGCGAGGCTGTTAGCAGGTGTGATGCGGCCACGGCGGTTCAGTTCATCAAAAAGGTGATTTTCCGGTTTGGGTTTCCACACAGTATCATCACGGACAATGGCACCAATTTGTCCAAAGGAGCTATGAAGGAATTTTGTGAAAGAGAGCACATCCGGCTTGATGTTTCTTCCGTAGCACACCCGCAATCCAATGGTCAAGCGGAACGAGCTAATCAGGAGATCTTGAAAGGTATCAAACCCCGACTTATGGTCCCTTTAGAGAGGACGCCGGGTTGTTGGGTGGAGGAGCTACCATCGGTGATATGGAGTATAAATACTACCCCAACCGATCCAATCGGATACACGCCGTTCTTTATGGTCTATGGAGCGGAGGCGGTCCTTCCCAGCGATATCCGTCACGACTCGCCTCGAGTGGCAGCTTATGTTGAGGCAGATAGCGAGGCAGCACGGCAAGACGATTTGGATCGACTGGACGAAGAGCGCGATATGGCAGCTGCTCGTTCGGCGGTCTACCAAAGAGGATCTTCGCCGGTATCACAGCCGGTGGTTAACACAAGAACCTTTCAGAAGGAGACTTAGTGCTGCGGCTCATTCAAGACCGTAAAGATATGCACAAGCTATCCCCACCTTGGGAGGGGCCTTTTGTGGTCAGCAAGAATCTATACAACGGGTCCTACTATCCGATTGATGTTCGAGAGCGAAAGGACTCACGCACGCCGAGGAGGAGACCAACAGGCCATGGAACATAGCTCATCTTCGGCCTTATTATACCTGAGCCATTGGCTCCACTTATGTACATATCGAGACAATGTATATATTATGAATAAAGGCAATAAACCGGATCCTCGGCTGAAGCGGGGTATCTATTCTGTACAAAAGACCGGTTTGGGTACATGGAGATGCTGTCGTGAAGCGGCCTCCGGTTTAACCCTTGTCCTTGCTTTTCAGCAATTTTTGTCACTTGGGGGCTTGGTCGTGTCCGAACCAATGCAACACCTCTTGGCAGGCGAAAGCCACCAGATCATTTGGGGACATGGTCACGTCTGAACCAGTCACGCCTCTTGGTCGGCCCTAAGGCCATAGAATCACTTGGGGCTTTGGTCGAACCCAACCATTGCAATGCCACTTGATCGGCATTATGCCACGAAGTTCGATTGGGGACCTGGCTGACTTGAACCATCGCTACACCTTATAGGGGGCTTGGTCCTGTCCGACCATGGTAACACCATCTGATCCGGCTCAGTACAGCCTTTTCTTGCAAAGCGATTTTTTTTGCTTCCATGTGGTTTTTATACCAATCATTTGGCTTTTGTTGGCCTTCTTAAACTGACAAACCTCTTTAAACCGGATTTACGTTATCAGAATTCGGTACATTTTTAATCCGGCGATTTTGTTCCGGTTTGATTTTGCTGTTAACATCACGTTATGGAGTAACAGGGGGCTTATCATGCCCGACACGATTTGCACGGTAAATCGGTATTATACACACAGGGATCGTTCTCCTTTGATGGTGATGGTTTATAAGGCCTCCGCTTCAGGATTGGCTAAAGCCAACTGTGTGCCAGACACTGGCAGGTATGTTTGTATTGCACAATTTTGATTGTATACCTCGATACTTTCTTATATAAATATATTGGCATCACAATCCGGCTAGAGGCGCAAGCCGCCATGGTGGTTTAAGAATTTGTGATTGCAGGTAAAACATATTGAAGGATTCATTACTTCAAAACCAAAGTATCCCGCACCGCCATGCAAAAGTTTACAGACTGAGGTTGTAACGGCATTGTTCAATATAAAGTACTGACTATCCTATTACAAAGCCTTTGGAGGCCCGGCGTTTCATGTGGGGTTATGCCTTGAAGTTTCGGATGCGTCACCCGGCTTGACGAATTACGCTGCTTCGCCGGGTTGACGCGAGGTAGAGGGGACGCCTGGCGTCGGTTCAGCTTCTTCTTCCTCCTCACCCAAAGCCCGAAAGTCATTGGTAGACCAGTCAATCCGGGTTAAGGCCTGAAAGACAGCTTCTTCACTTATCAGCTCAGCCGGATCAACGTCAGGGGCATAAGTGTGCTTACGGATTGGAGGAATAAGGCTCTGCACTTCAGGGATGGCAAACTCCACCCGCTTGTTGTTTGCATCATAAAAAGAGCGGTGAACCGCCAGGTTGGCTTCAGCTGCCAGTTGACTCGCCACCGGACGCATCTCCTTCGTTATCCGTTTCAGGGCATCGTTATCAAAGGCCTCACCGTTTTCTTGAGCACTGGGAAAACCTTTAGCTATATCCGCCGGATCAAGATCTGCTATCCACGCCTTGGCACGAGTCAGAGCTAGTAGGGTACCAGCCCGGGCCGCGGATCGCTTCAACTCTTCAAGCTGCCCCGGAACCATAGACAGCCGGTCCAGCGTCTCTCTGATCAGGGACGGCGCCGTGTTGTCATATGATGTGGCACATATGACTCGCTGGGCGCCGGTATACAGCTGCTCAATCAGTGTATAAGCGGCCTTGAGCTTCTTCCGCACATCAGAGCCCATATGTGCAATACGCTTTCCTGCACCGGGTTCAGATAGCTCAGGTTAAACCGGCGGAAATATCAAAATTGAGATAATCAGTGCAAAAACTTTTCTTACCAAAGATAGCAGAAGTCATTGCATGTATTTGGCGCTTAAGTCCGGTAAGTTCTTGACCACGGTTTAAGGGCTGCTTGACTTCTTCCGCCCGCTTTATTAAACCGGCTTTCTCGGTGTCCCAGTTGACCCGCTCGGATTTATACCACTCCTTCAGCTGTTCCATGGTGGTCAGTGCAGTTTTTAACTCATCTTTGGCTTTGGTGGCTTCTGCCATTTGAGTCTCCAGATTGGCTCGAAGGTCCTTGAGTTGCACAGTTTGCTGGTATATTTCATTCCGGTGACAAAGGGAACATGTTAGTTGTTTCATTATACAAAGTCCCAAGCTCAATACAAGTATTCAACTTGGCACTTGGGGGCTAATGGCTAGTTGATCTCAGTTTGCTATGAGGAGACACACCTTAAGTCCCGGTTTAACTTTACAAAGTTAAACCGACCCTTGGGGGCTACTATGCAGTTAAAATACAAGAAAGGTCAACTCATTACCTCATAGCGGTCTTTCATGAGATTTACTAGACCGGCTTCAAAGTCACGGCTTGTGTAAAGCCGGTTCAAAAAGCCGGAATGAAGTTCTTGGGAAGAAAAGTTGTCGTAAGCTGACATATCAGTCTTCCCCTTGTCTTTGCTCATAGTAGTGGAACCTTCCTTGATGCTGTGCTTTGCTAAAGCGACCGGTTGGCTAGGAGCAGTATAGCCAGTACCTGTCACAATAACATCGTCATTTTCAGCGGTCTTCTTTGGGCTTGATGTCGTCTTGCTCTGGCTCGGCGGTTCAACAATCACGACCCGCTCCGCAGACGGGTTTGCTGGAGCAGGCTGCGAGGTTTCCACTTGGACCTCCGGTTCAAGTTCTGGCGGGTCAGCAGTATCGTCTTTGTACAACTGGCCAGAGCTATCTTTGGCGGCTTCCGGATGGTCGTGGGTTTGTTCTGGGGTCTTTTCCGGATCAGCATCCGCAGTAGGGTCAAGGGTTTTCGCTTTCTTGCTCAAGCGAGCCTTGGTGCTGCAACATTCAGAATTGGATTAAAGCAAGATGAACAAGGCAATTGTAAATCGGACGAATGGACAGCAGTTACGTACCCTGCGGCAACTTTCAGCGGAGGCATTTGTGTGGTTGATGAACCGCCAGAAGAGTTGGAAGAGGCCTGATAATTCGGATCAGAGGATTGAGAGGACATCGGAAGAAACCTTTTAAGGGATAACGCTTTTCAGGAGAACAAGTCACCTCTGGACGACGCTTCCGGGTTGGCGTGTCTGGTAAACCGGATGAGGTAATCCGTTGGCCACTGTGCCGGGTTGTACGACGCTCTTCAGCCTGCTGTGTCTTCAAGGAAAGATTTGGATTCAAGTAAGCACAGGAATGGTATTTTTTCACTTTCCGGACGGCGCGACGAATTCTCTTAACAGGCGCAAGGTCGGATTCGGAAGAAAGAAAGATTACCTCAACAGGATCGGCATGACTGGCTTCAGCATCATCCTGGGAAGAAAATTGTCGGTAAAAAGAAGGTAAAGGGGCCAAGCATACGCAAGAAGAAATACAAAGCGGAAAGCCGGTTTACGGCGGCTCCCTCGTAAGAATGTCAAGTTTTACCTCAGCTTCTGATTCTTCGTCCTCCGGCGGATCAGAGGACTCGGCGGTCTTCTTCGTGCCTGCTTTCTTGGTGGCCTTGGATTTTACACGCGGTACCCGAACCGGTTTGGTGCGTTTCCAGAAGGAGCTATCAGCCTGGGAAGTAACAAGGATTAGCGTATATCAACAGAGTGTTAAGAGCCTGAAAAGTGGTGAGTAGAGCTTACCGCCGGCGGTTTGTTGGCAACACAAAATGGAGCCAACCCGGTTAGGCTGCAGACGGAGATTGGCTCATCGAGCATCTTCTTGACGATCTCGGTGACCTCAAGTTCAGTTATGGGCAGCTCGTGACGCCTTTGAGGATCTTTGAGGCTGCCGGTGTACTCGTGCGTCAATCCGGGCCGGCGGCTTAGTGGCAAAATGCCCCAAGAAACCCAACAACGCACAAGGTCCACGCCGGTTAAGCCATTGGCCATTAGAGCCCGGAGCTTGATTATTTGCGGTGCGAAGTTCTTCCGTTCCGCGGCGGTTAAGCGTGAAGGCAGCGGATGCTGGTTGCTGAGCCGGTGAGGACGGTAACCCGGCAAGGGGTTTTCGTTGGTGAGGCGGTGTTCCGGCAGTAGAACCAGGTTTGGTTCCAATCCTTTGGATGGCTGTGGTGTTTGGCGTGAGGAAAATCGACTTCCTTCCTCTTCTGGATTGAAACGCCGCCCAGCTCTGTGTTGGGACCATCAGAAAATTCTGTGCGACGGTTCAAATGGAAAAAATCCCGGAACAACTCCACAGATGGTTCTTCTTGAAGATAGACTTCACAGAAGACTTGAAAGTTGCATATGTTCGACACAGAATTCGGGCCGATATCCTGCGGATGGAGTTGCAAACTGGCAAGGACGTCCCGGAAAAATTTTGAACCGGGCGGGCAGAACCCCCGGTCTAGGTGATGCATAAACACAATTACTTCTCCCGCTTGTGGCTCGGGAGGAAACTCGCCCTCCGGAACACGCCAATGGAGGACATTTTTTGGAGCCAAACCGCCAGTGGTGACATAGCCGTTGAGCTGTGTTTCAGTGATTTTGGACCGGACCCAATTGCAAGCTGAGAATTGAGGAGCCATTCCGAAAGACTAAAGCTGCGAAAGAAAGGAAGAAACAGTTCACCATTAACGGTTCAGGCATATCATATATTGTTAAACCGGCGATTCAGCAGCCGACTTCCCATTCCGATTTAACTGAGGACTAATGGAGTGACGGATTAGCTATCGAAGGTTAAACCGCCAAAGAGGCAGAGCTGAAAAATTTACTAAGTGTAGACAGAAACAAGTTTCACACGCGAATGGAAGTAATCTAGATCTACCGGAGTTCAGTAAGAAAAATTTCTACGACCTATGCAAACCTCGTAAAGCGCAGGAAGGTTCAGGCATGTTAAAATAAAGGATCTGAACAGGAAAAGGGGAAGATGCATAAGGAGTCGGATGGACGGCGGAGCAGTCACCCGCACAGGATATATGGCGCGGTTGAGTTATACAGCCCTGGCAGAGCAGGTATGAAGAAACCGATATGAACGCATATGAACTATGAGACGAACAGGATCTTCAGATGGGATCTAGGGCTTGAAAGGGACCTTACCGGATGAGAAAAGCCGCGGAGGAGCTCCGGGAACTTCTGGTACGATCAGGTTGATGCAGCGGCCCGGCGTGAAGCGTCGGTCGAAGGTCGGAGGCGACGGCGGAGCTTCAGGGTCGGGGCGTCGCGAGGAAGGAGAAGAGCGGAAGAAGAAGAAGAGAAAGGCCCGACCGGTCTATTTATAAGGGCCGGGCAATCAACGGCGAGAATCAAGGAGTCAAAAGCGGCCAGACGGTCAGGGCCGCCTCGATTCCCGGGATAGCATTAATGAAGGGAATCTTACCGTTTGGATTTCTTTGTTAAAGATGACGTCAGGATGCCCTGACACGAAGATCGAAGGATGACGTCACGGCGGTTCAAGCGGATGGCGGATTACAAAATATGAAAGGAGATCAAGAGGTTACTGAAGATGTTGAAGATTAACTTGAACCGGTTCAAGTCAATCTGGGGCCTAATGTTGGGGATACCACTACTGAGTGTGAACCGCCCCGGTAGGGCCGGTTTACCCTCGTCCATGATCCAGGCCCACTGTGGAGGCCTGGAGCCCAGAGGCGAATTAAGGTCCATGTATGTAAACCGCCTTAGGGTTGTAACTTGTGTGGTAAGACAAGAAAGAAGAGACCAAGCCGGACGCTTGTATGAGCCGGATTGGGACTCTGTAGGCCGGCCGGGCGTCAGCCCGTGTATATAAGGGGACGACCCGGCGGCGAGTTAGGGACAGAGAATTCGAGACTAAGGCAAAGCTATTGCTCCCTAGTCGCCGAAACCATATCAATCACATCACAACTGGACGTAGGTTTTTACCTTCATCGAAGGGGCCGAACCAGTATAATTCCCGTGTCTTGTGTCCGCTTTAACCCCTCTAGGTTAACCCGTACGATGGCCCTACGACTAAGTCCTTTCATGAGGACATCTGCCGTGACAATTCCACGACAGGTAACGAGGCACTTCCTCATGTCAATGATCCGCCTGTGCATTTCGTAGCATGTGTACACGCTCTTGGCTGCGAACCTGAGGTGAGGTTCATCCAGTTACCGCATCCAGGCCCTGTGCCATGATAGGGGACTTGTTCTCTGGGCATCCTACTTCATCTTTTCATAGTAGGGGTCGATGATGGCCGAGGCGAGTTCGACCAGGGAGTCCTTCTTCGTGCTTCCCCAGACCGTGTAGTGGTCACGGATTTTGACAAGGTTCTTGCAGGCCAAGCCCGTAACACTGAGTGCATTTACATCGTCTTTGGTTTCCACCACGGCGAACTTGTAGTCGGTGTTGTTGACAAACCTCTTGAAATGGTCACAAGGCTCTATGGCCATGCAGTAGTGGTAGATGAGCACATGATGGCGCATGCACAACTGGGTGAAGACAACCTTCTGATCTATGTCGGGACGACCGGCGGTGTACTGGAGGTCGATGCCGACCACCTTGTACTTGTCTCCAGCAAGCAACTGCTCAACGCTGTTGATGTAGTCGTCCACCACGACCGGGTCGATGGTGTACAGCACCGAGAGATCCGTCTCCCTCCCGTGGGTCTCCACTCTATGCTCACCGAACTCCATTGGAGCGCCGCTAGACATCCCCTCCCTATGTGTCGTCGTGGGTGTGCTTGTTATGTTGTGGGGCGCGATCGAAAGGTTGAAGAGACTAAGGTTATAATGGCAGCGGGAATTATAGGGGAAGCCGGACGGCCAGGAATATCGGCAGGCCCAGATGGCAGTTCTAATTTGCAGCGCGTAACTCCATCGTGCCACAGGTAACTGCATCGCGTGGCAACGCATGCGGCACAACCGCATGCATATGGGCACGTGATCGTGCACACGCGCAACCGCCGGCAAAGCGCGCGCAGAGGGACGCGAGCAGAGTGCTCCGCGGTCGCCTCAACGGCGAGCAACCATATATATGCATATAGCAGTTGAACACGCAAGGAAAAGGTGTCCACAAGCCCAGCGCACCGACGGACGCGAGCAGAGTGCGCCGCGGCGCCTAACGGCGAGCACAACACACTGCGGCGCCTAATGGCGAGCAGAGCTTGCTGAGGGATGCGAGCAGAGGTGGGCATAGTGATAGGTGGAAAATAGGACAAACTATGCGAGCAATGTTGGAGACATCAAGCACAAATCAGATTAGAGTTCCGTGTGCGATACGTGGCATACAGTTGATCCATCCGAGATGTTTGTGATGGAATAAGCCGTGTGTGTGGCAGGCAAACGTTTGCTCGTATATAACCTTAAATTTAACCAAAAAAGTATTAATGCATGTTACAAAAATTGTATAGCTGGAAACTATGTTCAAATACGACTCCAACAATATAATCTTTGGCGACATGCATTCATATTTTATTAGTTAAATCCTACTTATAAACCAGGACGGGGGTATAGTAGGTAATTAAATCACAAACTTTTTTTGTATTAACCGTATGTGTACATGTCCTTTCATCCTCCTCTCGCACGTCTTGTCACCCTGCTACCGCAGACGGCTTAAAGCACAAGCATGCACAGTGCACGGGGGCATTCTTTTGGCCAAACGGTGTCTCGAAGTGGCGCCAATGAATCGTTGGTGAGCCTGTTCCCGCGCAACCTCGCAGGTTCCCGCGCAAGCTTCCCATCCGACTCGGTGAAATCCCCCAAAATCCCAATGCTTACTGGCCTTCTATATAAACCCTCATGGCCGATGAGTACTGCATCGCATTTTCCCCTCCCTCGCTGCAGCTTATCTCGTCTGCTTCTCCCACAATCGCCAATGGCACCGGTCCATCGTCGTCGCTCAGCCACTCCACCGTCATCAGAGGACAGCTCCAGCTAGGAGGCTACACCGCAGCGGCAGCTCAGTCCCCGTCATAGTGTAGTGCGCGCGGCGTCCCTGTTGGGTGTGCGGAACACCCGCCACACACTCCGCCGCCACTGCCCGTCGGCAGCTGTTGCTGGCCCCCGTTGCCGCCACACCACTATCAAAAGCTGATACGTCTCCAACGTATCTACAATTTTTTATTGTCCCATGCTATATTATATTCTGTTTTGGATGTTAATGGGCTTTATTACACTCTTTTATATTATTTTTGGGACTAACCAATTAACCGGAGGCCCAGCCCAAATTGCTGTTTTTGGCCTATTTCAGTGTTTCGCAGAAAAATCATATCAAACGGAGTCCAAACGGAATGAAACCTTCGGGGACGTGATTTTCAGAACAAACGTGATCCAAAGGACTTGGAGTCCACATCAAGAAATCAACCAGGAGAGCACGAGGCAGGGGGCCTGCCTACCCCCTGGGCGCGCCCTCCACCCTCGTGGGGCCCATGTTGCTCCACCGATGTACTTCTTCCTCCTATATATACCTACGTACCCCCAAACTATTGGCTACGGAGCCAAAACCCTATTTCCACCGCCGCAACCTTCTGCACCCTGAGATCCCATCTTAGGGCCTTTTCTGGTGCTCCGCCGGAGGGGGCATTGATCAGGGAGGGCTTCTACATCAACACCATAGCCTCTCCGATGATGTGTGAGTAGTTTACCTCAGACCTTCGGGTCCATAGTTATTAGCTAGATGGCTTCTTCTCTCTCTTTGGATCTCAATACAAAGTTCTCCATGATTCTCATGGAGATCTATTCGATGTAATCTTCTTTTGCGGTGTGTTTGTTGAGACCGATGAATTGTGGGTTTATGATCAAGTTTATCTATGAACAATATTTGAATCTTCTCGTAATTCTTTTATGTATGATTGGTTATCTTTGCAAGTCTCTTTGAATTATCAGTTTGGTTTGGCCTACTAGATTGATCTTTCTTGCAATGGGAGAAGTGCTTAGCTTTGGGTTCAATCTTGCGGTGTCCTTTCCCAAAGGATGAGGGGCAGCAAGGCACGTATTGTATTGTTGCTATTGAGGATAACAAGATGGGGTTTATATCATATTGCATGAGTTTATCCCTCTACATCATGTCATCTTGCTTAAAGCGTTACTCTGTTCATATGAACTTAATACTCTATATGCATGCTGGATAGCGGTCGATGTGTGGAGTAATAGTAGTAGATGCAGGCAGGAGTCGGTCTACTTGTGACCGACGTGGATCATACCTAGATATTCTCATAACTATGCTCAATTCTATCAATTGCTCAACAGTAATTTGTTCACCCATCGTAATACTTATGCTCTTGAGAGAAGCCACTAGTGAAACCTATGGCCCCCGGGTCTATTTTCCATCATATTAATCTTCCAACACTTAGTTATTTCTTTTGCCTTTTATTTTACTTTGCATCTTTATTTCTCTTTATCATAAAAATACCAAAAATATTATCTTATCATATCTATCAGATCTCACTCTCGTAAGTGACCGTTGAGGGATTGACAACCCCTTTATCGCGTTGGTTGCGAGGTTCTTATTTGTTTGTGTAGGTGCGAGGGACTCATGCATGATCTCCTACTAGATTGATACCTTGGTTCTCAAAAACTGAGGGAAATACTTACGCTACTTTACTGCGTCACCCTTTCCTCTTCAAGGGAAAACCAACGCAGTGCTCAAGAGGTAGCAAGAAGGATTTCTGGCGCCGTTGCCGGGGAGATTCGCGCCAAGTCAAGTCAAGACAAGACATACCAAGTACCCATCACAAACTCATCTCCCTCGCGTTACATTATTTTCCATTTGCCTCTCGTTTTCCTCTCCCCCACTTCACCCTTGCCGTTTATTCGCCTTCTTCCCGTATGCCTTTTTGTTTGTGTTTCCACGTGCCTTCTATTTTCTTGCATCATTGCTTGCTAAAAGTCTATTGATATGGATCCACTTAAAGTGTTCTACTTGGATCATCTTCGATCCTTATGCGCTCGTGCTAAAACCCCAACTAGCCTAGTTGATGGGAAATCTTTAGATGAGCATGCTCATTTTGTGCGTCACCGTTTTTCTGAAAAAGGGAGACTCTTATGGAATCAAATAAACAAATTGCTATGTTATGCTTGGAATCTTTGTGAAATTTGTGATATTACTTGTTGCTCTAAGAACCCTAAAAAACACCTCCCCTACCTACGTGAGTTTAATGAAAATGAAATCTTATCTTCTTATGCAAAGGGTGTTTATAGCTACTATGATATGGAACAAATTTAAGAATTTGTTGCTTTTAAGGGTTATTTTTAAGTTGCTTCTTTGTTTGAAAAGTATGATATTACTCTCTATGAATCTGAAAATCTTGACATACTTAAATATTGCTATGAAAACTATGCTCATAATGTCTATGTCAAAGAATTTATTGAAAGAATGACCGTTGCTTCGGAAGAAAATAATGATATGCATGAATCTATAGATAATTGTGATTCCGATGATTTGATTGAAATATCCCTTGATGAAAATGATGCTTTATATTCTTGTGGCCATGATGCCAATATTTATGAAGATGAATTTGCTATAGTTCCGTATGTTAAACATGAGATCGTTGCTACTGCACCCATACTTGATAGTTCATTCAATAAAAAGCATGATTGCAATGATTTTACTATAAATTCTCTTGATGTCAATTGTGTTAATAATATGCAAAACCCTAATCTTGGGGATGCTAGTTTTGCTATGTCTACTACTTGTGGCAATGATCATGATTGGGGTGATTCTTCTTATGATCTTGAAAATTTATCGAAGCCCCATGATGAATATGAGATTGATAATAGTGTTTGCAATAATATTGAAAGTGGGTTTGGAAGAGTGTCAACTTTAGATCCCACAGATTTGGAGAATGTTCAATCATATGGTATTTTTTATAAAAGTGGGTTTGGAGAGGTCATGACTTTAGTTAATGTTGATCCCACTATTTTGGAAGAGTGTCAACTTTGCATGCATGTGGATCGTGTTGAAAATATTTTGTGTGATAGCTATTTTGTTGAATTTTCTTATGATCCCACATGTAATTATTATGAGATGGGAAAATATGAATGTAGAAATTTTCATGTTACTAAATTACCTCTCTTTATGTTGAGATTGCTATTGTTTCTTTCCGCTTCCTTGCATATGCTAGTTTTTGCTTGCTATGATAATTTGTTTGCCTATAAGATGCTGATGCATAGGAAGTATGTTAGACTTAGATGTGTTTGTCACGTGTTCTATGATGCTCTTTTTGTGCTTCAATTCGTGTCTTTCATGTGAGCATCATCGAAATTATCAATGCCTAGCTAGGGGCGTTAAACGATAGCGCTTGTTGGGAGGCAACCCAATTTTATTTTTGTTTCTTGCTTTTTGGTTATGTTTAGGAATAAAAAAAATCCATCTAGCTTCTGGTTATATGTGTTTTTTATGTTTTAATTAGTGTTTGTGCCAAGTTAAACCTATAGGATCTTCTTGGATGATAGTTATTTGATCTTGCTGAAAATTTCAGAAACTTTCTGCTCACAAAAACATTTTTTTAAAATCACCAGAACGTGATAAAATACTGATTCCAATTGCTTCTGATCAATAAACAAAATTTATAGGTCTTCCTATTTTGGTAGATTTTTTTGAGTTCGAGAAGTTTGCATTAGTTACAGATTACTACATACTGTTCTGTTTTTAACAGATTCCGTTTTTCGTGTGTTGTTTGCTTATTTTGATGAATCTATGGCTAATAAATAGTTTATAAACCATAGAGAAGTTGTAAGAAAGTAGGGTTAACACCAATATAATTAAATAATGAGTTCATTACAGTACATTGAAGTGGTGTTTTGTTTTCTTTCGCTAACGGAGCTCACGAGATTTTCTGCTAAGTTTTGTATTGTGAATTTTTCAAGCTTTGGGTAAAAGATTTGATGGATTATGGAACAAGGGGTGGCAAGAGCCTAAGCTTGGGTATTCCCATGGCACCACAAGATAATCTAAGGACACCAAAAAGCCAAAGCTTGGGGATGCCCCGGAAGGCACCCCCTCTTTCGTCTACTTCCATCGGTAACTTTACTTGGAGCTATATTTTTATTCACAACATGATATGTGTTTTGCTTGGAGCGTCTTGTATGATTTGAGTATTTATTTGTTAGTTTGCCACAATCATCCTTGATGTGCACACATTTTGAGAGAGACACACATGATTCGGAATTTATTAGAATACTCTATGTGCTTTACTTATATCTTTTGAGCTATATAGTTTTTGCTCTAGTGCTTCACTTATATCTTTTACAGCACGGTGGTGGATTTGTTTTATAGAAACTATTTTTCTCTCATGCTTCACTTATATTATTTTGAGAGTCCTACAAAACAGCATGGTAATTTTCTTAAATTGAGAAATTAGTCCTAAAGTAATAGGCATCCAAGATTAGTAAACAATATCTTATGAGTGTGTTGAATACTATGAGAAGTTTGATGCTTGATAATTGTTTTGAGATATAAAGATGGTGATATTAGAGTCATGCTAGTTGAGTAGTTGTGGATTTGAGGAATACTTGTGTTAAAGTTTGTGATTCCCGTAGCATGCACGTATGGTGAACCGTTATGAGATGAAGTCGGAGCATGATTTATTTATTGATTGTCTTCCTTATGAGTGGCGGTCGGGGACGAGCGATGGTCTTTTCCTACCAATCTATCCCCCTAGGAGCATGCACGTAATACTTTGCTTTGATAACTTGTATATTTTTGCAATAAATATATGAGTTCTTTATGACTAATGTTGAGTCCATGGATTATACGCACTCTCTTCCTTCCACCATTGCTAGCCTCTCTAATATCGCGCACTAGTCACTGGGAAAGGATACGCCTAGTTGATGTGAGACTATCTTCTCCTTTTTGTCTTCTCCACAACCACCATTCTATTCCACATATAGTGTTATGTCCATGGCTCACGCTCATGTATTGCGTGAAGATTGAAAAAGTTTGATAACGCCAAAAGTATGAAACAATTGTTTGGCTTTTCATCGGGGTTGTGCATGATTTAAATACTTTGTGTGGTGAAGATAGAGCATAGCCAGGCTATATGATTTTGTTGGGATAACTTTCTTTGGCCATGTTATTTTGAGAAGACATAATTGCTTAGTTAGTATGCTTGAAGTATTATTATTTTTATGTCAATATTAAACTTTTTCCTTGAATCTTTCGGATCTGAATATTCATACCACAATTAAGAAAATTACATTGAAAATTATGCTAAGTAGCATTCCACATCAAAAATTCTGTTATTATCATTTACCTACTCGAGGACGAGCAGGAATTAAGCTTGGGGATGCTTGATACGTCTCCAACGTATCTATAATTTTTCATTGTTCCATGCTATATTATATTCTATTTTGGATGTTAATGGGCTTTATTATACACTTTTATATTATTTTTGGGACTAACCTATTAACCGGAGGCCCAGCCCAAATTGCTGTTTTTTTGCCTATTTCAGTGTTTCGCAAAAAAGAATATCAAACGGAGTCCAAACAGAATGAAACCTTCGGGAACATGATTTTTGGAACAAACGTGATCCAAAGGACTTGGAGTCCACGTCAAGAAATCAACCAGGAGAGCACGAGGCAGGGGGCGCGCCCTCCACCCTCGTGGGGCCCATGTTGCTCCACCGACGTACTTCTTCCTCCTATATATACTCACGCACTTCAAACTATCGACATGAGCCAAAACCCTATTACCACCGCCGCAACCTTCTGTACCCGTGATATCCCATCTTGGGGCCTTTTCCGGCGCTCAGCCGGAGGGGGCATTTATCACGGAGGGCTTCTAGATCAACAACTTAGCCTCTCCGATGATGTGTGAGTAGTTTACCTCAGACCTTCGGGTCCATAGTTATTAGCTAGATGGCTTCTTCTCTCTCTTTGGATCTCAATACAAAGTTCTCCACGATTCTCGTGGAGATCTATTCGATGTAATCTTCTTTTGCAGTGTGTTTGTTGAGACCGATGAATTGTGGGTTTATGATCAAGTTTATCTATGAACAATATTTGAATCTTCTCTGAATTCTTTTATGTATGATTGGTTATCTTTGCAAGTCTCTTTGAATTATCAGTTTGGTTTGGCCTACTAGATTGATCTTTCTTGCAATGGGAGAAGTGCTTAGCTTTGGGTTCAATCTTGCGGTGTCCTTTCCCAGTGACAGTAGGGGCAGCAAGGCACGTATTGTATTGTTGCTATTGAGGATAACAAGATGGGGTTTATATCATATTGCATGAGTTTATCCCTCTACATCATTTCATCTTGCTTAAAGCGTTACTCTGTTCTTATGAACTTAATACTCTAGATGCATGCTGGATAGCTGTCGATGTCTGGAGTAATAGTAGTAGATGCAGGCAGGAGTCGGTCTACTTGTCACGGACGTGATGCCTATATACATGATCATACCTAGATATTCTCATAACCATGCTCAATTCTATCAATTGCTCAAAAGTAATTTGTTCACCCACCGTAATACTTATGCTCTTGAGAGAAGCCATTAGTGAAACCTATGGCCCCCGGGTCTATTTTCCATCATATTATTCTTCCAACACTTAGTTATTTCTTTTGCCTTTTATTTTACTTTGCATCTTTATTTCTCTTTATCATAAAAATACCAAAAATATTATCTTATCATATCTATCAGATCTCACTCTTGTAAGTGACCGTTGAGGGATTGGCAACCCCTTTATCGCGTTGGTTGCGAGGTTCTTATTTGTTTGTGTAGGTGTGAGGGACTCATGCATGATATCCTACTGGATTGATACCTTGGTTCTCAAAAACTGAGGGAAATACTTATGCTACTTGACTGCATCACCCTTTCCTCTTCAAGGGAAAACCAACACAATGCTCAAGAGGTAGCAAAAGCCAGGGCCATCTTCCGCTCCGCCACCGCGGCCCGAAGGCGGGAGGTGGCTGTCGTGGCCGCCACCCCACTGCCGGCCACCATGGCCATCACCCGCTCCGCCACCGTGGGCCAAAGGTGGGAGGTGGTGGTCGTGGCCGCCACCCCATTGTAGGGCGCCGTGGCCGCCAGCCCACCGTTGACAGCCGGGATCATCACCCACTCCGCCACCGCCGCTCGAAGGAGGGAGGCGGAGCTGGAGGCCTGCATGTGCGTCAGCGACCTTGCGCACTACATCGAGTTCCTGCGGGAGGAGGAGGAGCACCTCGTTGAGCATGCAAAGAGCCTTACCGCAGTCGTGGCCGCAGCACACGCCGACGCATAGGTGAGGAATCAGGAGATCTATGAGCAGTCCGGCCGCTTCCAGAGGGATCGTCTGGAGTGGTAGTGGGCGTTCGAGCTGGCGAGCGTTGCTGAATGTGCAGCAGCGGCAGGCACCGTATTGCATTAGTCTAGCTCATCGGTAGTTTCCTCCTCCTCATCCTATGCCTCTTACTGAGCGCGCTCGACAGAGAGGAGAGGCTGCTGGAAGTAGCACAAAGCCCCTCCGCAGTATTAGTATTTAGGGGCTATTTTGTTCAGTTCATCTGACTATAGATGTGTGGTGGAACTGTACAACAAACTTAAAATTAGCTAGTATATATAGTTGAACTAGCTATTTCAGTACGTGGTTGGCAAAAATTGGGGAAAAGTTTGGTCGGTTCAGCCGTCGAGTTGAACTATTTGTATAAATTAAGAACGATTGCTTAATCTATGAATGAAATCTATGCTTAATTACTGAATTTTTATTGCAAAAATTTGATACTGCTAGTGATTTTTAGCTGCATATTTTGACAAATCACAGTGTTACAAGGATTGACAAATGGCGATGTTACTAGATCAACAAATGTCCATCTTTCCAGTTTGACAAATGGCAACATACCCAATATGACAGATGCAAATCTTACCAAATTGTTTGTACATCGTTGCACACGGGTCATCCAAAAAAACCGTCTGCGTTGAAGGGATGCACAAATCCTGTGCTGCGGACTTTCCCTCGACTTAAGGGGGGAAAACCAAAGCTCTCACTTTGCATACAGGTGTTCTATCTTAAACGTTTGCGATCAAGAGCTGTAGAAATCCTGCTCGGCACATTTTCTCTTGGCTTCCTGGGGAAGCTGTCGGTTTGCATACGAGTGTTCTACCTAAAACGTTTGCGATCAAGAGCTGTAGAAATCCTGCTAGGCACATTTTCCCTTGGCTTCCTGGGGAAGTTGTCGGTTTTTCATACGGGTGTTCTAACTAAAACATTTGCGATGAGTGTTTTATATTTAAAACTGAATTAAACTGCGGCATGGGCGCCCAAACGGGAGAAAAATTTCACCACGGCATGTTGATGCCGCCCCATGATAGCATGCCAAGTTTCATGAATTTTGGACGAGTTTTAGATTTACTAGAATTTAAAAACCTGGCATCTCAACGTTTTGCCAGCAATCAACAGCGCCCTGGTGTTTGAATTTCATTCCCATTTCACCCAAGGACACACATGTGATTTTTCAACCAACTTTGGTGCACTGCAGCATGTGCTTGTAGTTCAAATTTGAATTATGCACATTAAATGCCCAGAAAGCCAATTAATGTATAAAAAGGCCAAACGAACCCCGAAAAATTCCAAAATTAAACACAACACTCATGTTGTTCTATGTTGACACTAATTTTTTTTGAAAGCAATAAGAGGCAACGGATATCGTTCCGTCCCCAAAGGTGGCACGTTCCCTACCGAAACCATCATGCTTGTTGTGAGAAGCTTATACCCAAACCTGCTCCCAAATGGGACAAAAAATTTACCACGGCATGTTGATGCCGCTCCGTGATAGCATGCCAAGTTTCATGAATTTCAGACGAGTTTTGGATTTACTAGAATTTAAAAACCAGGCATCTCAACGTTTTGCCGGCAATCAACAGTGCCCTGGTGTTTGAATTTCATTCCCATTTCTTGCATGGGATTTAGAAATTCACCCAAGGACAAACATGTGACAGCCAACTTTGGTGCACTAGAGCATGTGCTTGTAGTTCAAATTTGAATTATGCACATTAAATGCCCAGAAACCCAATTAATGTATAAAAAAAGGCCAAACGAACCCCGAAAAATTCCAAAATTAAACACAACACTCCTGTTGTTCTATGTTGACACTAGAAATTTTTTGAAAGCAATAAGAGGCAATGGATATCATTCCATCCCCAAAGGTGGCACGTTCCCTACCGAAACGATCACGCTTGTTGTGAGAAGCTCTGGTTTGTGACAAGCTTATACCCAAACCTGCCCCAAATGGGACAAAAATTTTACCACGGCATGTTCATGCCGCACCGTGATAGCATGCCAAGTTTCATGAATTTCAGATGAGTTTTGGATTTACTAGAATTTAAAAACCAGGCATCTCAATGTTTTGTAAGAATCAATCAAGGTTCTCGGTGTTTGAATTTCATTCCCATTTCTTGCATGGGACCTAGAAATTCACCCAAGGACACACATGTGATTTTTCAACCAACTTTGGTGCACTGGAGCATGTGCTTGTAGTTCAAATTTGAATTATGCACATTAAATGCCTAGAAACCCAATTAATGTATAAAAAGGCCAAACGAACCCCGAAAAATTCCAAAATTAAACACAACACTCCTGTTGTTCTATGTGGCCACTAGAAATTTTTTGAAAGCAATAAGAGGCAACAGATATCATTCCGTCCCCAAAGGTGGCACGTTCCCTACCGAAACCATCACGCTTGTTGTGAGAAGCTTAGACCCAAACCTGCCCCCAAATGGGACAAAAAAATTGCCACGACATGTTGATGCCGCTCCGTCATAGCATGCCAAGTTTCATGAATTTCAGACAAGTTTTGGATTTACTAGAATTTAAAAACCAAGTATCTTAATGTTTGCAGCCGAGTGACGGTGGCTGGGTGTTTGACATTCATTCCCATTTCTTGCATGGGACCTAAGCATGCAGCCTAGGACATAGATTTGAGTTTTCAACCAGTTTATATGCAATGGAGCATGTGCATGTAGTTCAAATTTGAATTATGCACCTGAAATGCCTACAAAACCAAGTTAATGTATAAAAACATCCAAACGAACCCTGAATAATTCCAATTTTTTTGACGACACACCTATAGTTGCATGTTCACTGCAGATAAAAGTTCTAGCAATTCAAACACCATCCTTTGCAGCTGTGACCCCATTACGTAATTCAAATCAAGACGAAAAATCAAGTAGATCGCACACAGTTTATTATCACCAACCGTGTGAGATGCAACACAAAATATCTTGGAGCACCGTCGGTGTATAGTATGACTATGGCTTACGTGAGAAGGTGCGTCGGCTACAGTCCACATCCGGCGTGTCAAGTACACTAGCTCACTCCCCAAATATCATTTCACTGTGCAATCGTCGCCGGTGAAAGATGGGGACGTGGACCCGCGTCGTGAGGGCAACTTCGGCGGCCCACTCCGGCGAGAGCGCGGCCGCAGCTACCAGGCACGTGCTAACAAGCTTCCTGTGTGCGACCGCAATCTGCGTCCGGGCGGCCAAGGCATCCCAAACGGTCGCTGTTGCTTCTCAGGCGGCGGTGGCGGCATCTGCCTTGGGGATAGCAACTGGTGAGAGCGGCGCAACAGCTGTCCATTCCACAGCGGCGGCCTTAGCCCTGATGGAGGATGCCCACCACCATGTCGAGGCCGTCCATGCCCAGCTCATGGCGGTCAGCACTCAAATCGAAGGAAGCTTCTCCGACAACGGTCGGCAACCCACGGCCGAAGAGTTGGCAATCACCGAGAGAGTTTGAGCAACCATCCGTTCCTGCACGACATACCTTGCCTTGACGGAGCCCGCCAAAGCCTAGATCGCAGCCGCCCACGCCCACCTCGTGGCGGCCTATTCCAAAGATATGGCGGACGCGAATGGCGAGATGCTTGCCGAGTACGTTGCGATTAATACCATGGAGCCCCTTCCCCAGGAGACCATCGGGAGCGAGCTTGACATGGAGGCAGCAGCGGAGATCGACGAGCACCAGCCGTAGTACTAGTACTCTTTGTTTTGTTTAATTAAGAGCGCCAACCTTTTATTTGTTAGAGTAATGTTTAGGTCAGCTAGCTCTATTTAATTTCTCAACTTGCTCGATTAAGAAGTGTGGGTGTGCTGTAGGCTCCTTTGTGTACCCAAATTATGCAATGACGTGGATGACTACTGTAACCATGGAAATTCGAACCAAAATTTTTGACATTCAAACTCATCACACACGGGTCAAGCTATCTGAATCTTTTGTGATGCTCACATAATGTACACAGTTCTGAATTAGGGACTGTGTTTGATGACACTTTGCGCGCCAGTTTTTTGGCTGAAGCGATTCCAAATTTTCGGCTTCCGCGAAAATATCTACCTCCCCTCCCCTCGCCCTTACCAAAAGCTACATTTCCCCTGTTTCTGCCTTCCTTTCCAAGTTGAAACCTTCACTCCTTGCTTGCAGTGCCTGCCAGTTCTATATCCGGCATATCTCGTAGTAGGGGTCCTAAGCTAGGCATCTTGGAGCAATGGTAACATGGACACGGAGTTTACCCAGGTTCGGGCCCTCTTGATGGAGGTAAAACCCTACATCCTGCTTTTGATTGTATTGATATGGGTGTAGTACAGGGTACATGTATCTACCACGAGATTGTTCTAATGAATATTAGATTGTCTATTGACTAGCCTGGCCTCGTTTTATATATGTACCGTAGGCCTAGGGTTTAGGAGAGTCCTCGTCTTGGGCGCCAAGTCTTGTGGAATCTTCCTTGTATGCGGCATGGGCTGTCCGAAGTGGCCCATGAGTGAACCGCCATGGGGGGCCCTCGGCCCGATCCAGCTGGTCGGGAGGCGACATGGTGAGTACCCCCTAGTCCAGGACACCGTCAGTAGCCCCCTGAACTGGTCTTCAAGTTGGGGACACTCCTCGATTCTTCTGAACTGTTCTTCGTCTTCGGTCCTAAAAACGGGTTGAACAAATCTTCTCATCTTTGATCTTGAGGATCACCGAAGTGAATCCGAAGAGTTTACATGTCGGGTATCCAAGGAGCCCCTTTAAGTTCTCGACCTTTATCAATGCCTTGTTAATTTTTATGCCACACCTCGGGTTTGAAGTGTTTGTCGTGCGGCAGTGTCCTATTGCATCTGAGCTCCAACGCCGGACTGCATTCGAGGTATCTTTTGCAGCCGAGCACCAACGCCGGACCGCTTTTGATCTCCAACGCCGGAATGTATGCGAGCTCCAACTGCATTGTATCTGAAGATTCTTGTTACAGCCGAGCTCCAAGGCCGGACAGCATCCGAGCTCCAGCGCCGAACTGTATCCGAGCTCCAACACTGGACTGTGTCCAAGCTCCAACGCCGGACTGTATCCGAGCTCCAACGGTGGACTATATCCGAGGTGTCATAGATCACCTTAGTTCAAAAAAGTTGAAGGAGTTTAGCCGAGCTTAATGCCAGAAATGCCCTCTACGGAGCCAGCCACTTGCATCCGAGCCATATCCCAAAATGCTTTCGAGGTGGTTCAAGACCTCGGTCATGGGTTGATTGTTTGCGGATTTTATTTCCGATGCATGTAAGTTTATTTGATGTCAATATGTATAACCAGTAGCCCTCAAGGTGTGTGTCGTTCTAAAACCCGAGATGCACCTGAAGGAAAACATGAAACTGCTAATCCTAGTAGCCCCTGAGACTCAGGTCGATTCGGGAAATCGGCCTAAGGATCAACTCCTAGCTCGGCAGCATACGTAGGAATAGAAACGCAGTGTAATATATTTAGAGGTAGTAGTGATCGGCGGGCGGGCCCCTAATGCGGGATAGGTCCCAGATGGTGCCTATTGTTGTCCGAAGACGCGTTTGCCCATAGTTCGGTCAGGCCGAACACTGAGCACTTTGAATTTTCTGCATTGAATAGGCAATGCAGTAGCCCCCGAGACAATGGTCGAGTGGCAACACCTGATCAGGGGATCAATGTGCCCCTTTAATATTTATAAATAATGATAAGGCCGAAGCCCCCGAGCCTTAATGTCGACACGGGTGGCCGAATTAAGGATCGATATCCAGAGTAAAATCACAAATTATGTGTAATGATTCTATGTACCCAAGTACTTTACATCATTAATCCTCAGATCCGCATTGTTCAAAACTTTATTGACCGACCATCAGCTTCAATCTCTTCAGCCAGTAGCCGAGGAGTGATTTCCTACTTTATAAAGCCGTTATAAGGGCAAAGATTTACGGAAAACAAGGCAATCCGGCCATACAGTTTTATAAACAAATGTATGCAGAGAGATATGTTATATTACTATTCAATGTAAGAAACATCTTCCAAAGAAAATAGTCTTGCTATCGGTTCCTTTCTTTGGGTTGTCATGCCGACCATGATAATGAAACCTCACCTCCAATCCATGCGAGAGAAAAAATATTGAGGATTTAGTTTGGGGAAAGTTCTGAAACTATGTGGTCTTTAGCGAACCTAAATTCTCACTTCCCTCATTGCCGACCAATTATATTCTTTAAGATTGCTAGCTTTCAGCATCACCCAGTCTGAGGTACTAACGCAGATGACCCGGTAGTAACAATCACAAAGGTGCTCCCTTTACCACCTAGCCGAACAATCGGGAGCGTAGGGGTAAGCACAGGAGCCAGGCAACCCAGCTTGGCCAAAATCTTAAGTCCAATTGATGCATATTTATGGCTTTATAACGATGATTATGGAAGGCAACCCTCATATATTAAAAACAAACATCGATGATATGTTTATTTTAACTCCGCTACGACTGTTTATCAGTTGAAAGTGGCCCATCGTCGGCTTCCACCCCCTTGTAGATACTACACAAGGTGTTTCCGCAATAACAAAACAACCCTTAGCCGACGTCTCGGTGCCTGAAGGCAGTTGCTTAGCGGAAACGAGGCAATCAGATATGCGGGTTTTATAACTTTCACTTAGTCATAGGATCTTAAAGTTGGGAGGCCAGCTACTAGCCCCTGGTTAGTGTTCGGTGACAGGTGAGGTCAAGCCGTAAACACTTCGGCCAATTTTATGAACGACCAGTCTTTTACCACAGTCATCAGATCACTGACCAGTTTATGCTTATTTTGACAGTCAGTTTTCGGCTTTCTCCACTAAGGTTCTTAACCATGTGAGCTGGAAGCACAATAGCAGTGGTTCTCCCTTTGCACACCTAGCCGAACAGAGCGGAACGTAGGAGGAAAGCACTGGAGCCGGCAACCCAACTATTGACCAAAGACACAATTCGAAACCGATGCATATATAGCAATACCCTAGAATGTTTTTTTGCAAAATCTCTAAAGGTGTCCGGCGTTGCACTACGAGACTTATGCTGGAAACACAACAATAGTTTAAAAGTGCCATAGGCTCGAAAAGCCAAAAACTTATGTAAAAGCTTGACATCCGGACTAAACCGAGATTTTGGTGCCAATCCGGAAATTGGTCTTTAAAAAATTGTGCTTTTGTCGTGCTTTAACATGACACATCCGATCTCAAGACATCAAGTGGTCAGCCTACGACTTCAAGCTCCCTATCCCGAAGGCGGAGTGCTTCTCCGAGGCTAGTTTAGCAAATTAAACTCGAGCGGCTTTAGAGAGAAGCTAGGCTATCCGGCTATTGACCACACACTCGAGTCAAGGAAGGAGTGATAGAGGAAGACTTTGCAACGAACAGGAAGAAAACACATTTATAAGAAAATGGCTCATATAAATTTAAGAGCCCCCAGTTAACATGGGCAATAGGAGTGTTTCTAACGAACAACATATATGAGCATGGTCGAACCAAACACAAGTTAAAAATTTAAAACTTTGAGCATGAAAGCGACTTAGCTGGTTAATGTGTTTGGAATTGATGACACGGTCCGAGCTTGATACGAGACAAGGTTCCATCCCCCAAGCCGGTCCCGAGGTGGTGGAGCGAACAGCTCGGCAGTCCAAGTGGTGACATAGCATGGCCAATGCAGGCCGGCAAAATGACGCCAAAGTCCTCGGCGTGGGTTAATGAAGTGTTGATGAAGTCCCCCGTCCAGTCGAGGTGACGTGGTATGTCAGTACGCCGAGGTGACAGCACTGCCCAATCCGGATCATTTACCTGTTCACAAAAAAAAGTGCAAGCTAGAGATAATAGTAATAATAAATTGAAAAAATCATTGCATAACTAATAATTTATGCAAAGTGAGTAGTAAAGAAATATGGCCCGTGTGCCGAACACTCGATGAGGTAGAGCTTTCTCAGTGATGCGGAAGTCCCCGAGGCAACCGGACATGTCGGTATGGCAATTCGACCAACAAGATGATCACGCGAGCTGATTTATGCCAATTGGGACGATGGCGTTGGCCTGCTGAAGTGACCGCGTGACGCAGTCGAAGTCGATTACCTACACACATAGAAGAGTGCAATCCAACAGTAATAACAAAGAGATAATAACAATAAAAAACTTCCACTCAATGAATTTAAGTGAAGTAATTAGTTCAAAAATGTAGCCCGGGCGTTGACGAAGGCGTCGATGCGAGTCGGGTGTTCAGCATGATCCGACGATGTTGTGACGGAATCGGATAGCTCGGTCTGTGTCCCCAGCGCTGGCATAGAGTTCGGCCGCCGGGTCTCCTGTTGCCGCTGCCAAATCCGATCTGATCTGGCGTCTTTTGAAGATCCGATCCGGATGTCCATAGACTTTGGACACAGGCTGAACTTGTGCTGCCATCTCGCCCCTGTGCTGATATATGTCCAGGTTGGTCTTGTGTGCAACACGCACATCGGCTGCCTGGGCTTTAAAGAAAAGAAATACAACAAAAGCCGCCAAAGGTATTCTAGTGCAATTCAAATAAGCACCAAGGGAAAATATCACCTGGATGTCAATTGTGAGGGGAGCCACGCCTCAATTGTTTTTTGATCGTCCTCGAAATCATCACGTGATGGTTTACCGATTTAGCAACAACCGATATGGTAGGCACCAACCCCGTCCGATCGAATCAAGACGGCCGAACACAGGTGTCGCAGCTAGCGAACATCGCCGCAACTCGTCAGTGATCCCGTAAGACTGCAAGCAAAATTTGTATGAGCCAACGGCAACAATCCTAAAAGAAAATAATTCCTGCTGCATGAACTATATTGAAAGTATGGCACCTGATTTTTTTTGTTCAGGGCAACGTAGAAATCCGAGGTAAAAAGGCCGGCGATGAATAAACTAGCACCAATTTGTGCAGAGATCCTAACCACGGAAAGTGTAAGTACTTTTGAGTGGATTCCACATGGGCATCTATTCCATGGAATTTGATCTCTCCAAAGTCTTTCTTTGCATGCCAGCCCAAATTTAAGGTAGCGGCCAAGGATTAATTAAACATGGATGCAAAACCAACATATTAGTAGTAGTTGCCTGCACCAAGGTAACAAAGGCTGGAGCGTTGCTTTCGAAATAAAAAAAGAAGAAAAGACAAGGAATCATCCCTGCACGTGCGCTGCCCGAACAAGAAATTTCCAAGCTTCATGCGTCCATAGAGACCAGGGATCCCACGCGACCCGAGGCTAGTGCGTCTCTGGTTCGGACGCAGCCTCCATGGTCCTCGGCTGTTCGGGCGTTTTGCTGCTTAACGGCCGCCGCGCATGAACTCTCTTTATCCGATCTAAGATCAGATTCGACATCAGAGAAACCTACGAAAAACAGGTATTCAAGAACAACAATTCTTAAATAAATTAATCTGTATATAACAGATCTAACTAAAAAATATCACCTGATTATCCCATCGATCCATGACGATCGCCCAGCAGGCTCTCAATGAAAGCACCAATGTCGGTTCTATATCCAGCATATCTCGTAGTAGGGGTCCTAAGCTAGGCGTCTTGGAGCCATGGTAACATGGACGCGGATTTTGCCCAGGTTCGGGCCCTCTTGATGGAGGTAAAACCCTACATCCTACTTTTGATTGTATTGATATGGGTGTAGTATAGGGTACATGTATGTACCACGAGATTGTTCTAATGAATATTAGATTGTCTATTGACTAGCCTGGCCTCAGTTTATATATGCACCGTATGCCTAGGGTTTAGAGGAGACCTCGTCTTGGGCGCCAAGTCTTGTCGGATCTCCCTTGTATGCGGCATGGGCTGCCCGAAGTGGCCCATGAGTAAATCGCCATGGGGCTCCTCGGCCCGATCCAGCTGGTTGGGAGGTGACATGGTGAGTACCCCCTAGTCCAGGACACCGTCAGCGCCGCCTCCTCGCCGGCGACCCTCCTTCACGCTGCTAGGCCTCGCCTATCCAGGCAGTTAATCCACACCTGACCCTCATCCTCCTCCTCCTTCCACATCCCACTTGCCCCGACCGTCGGCGCGAGCGCGACACCTTCCACCCAAATCACCGACCCCTCCACCAAATAAGCGCCGCCCTAAGCCATGGTGCACACAGTATAGCTAGCCAGGATCTCAAGGAGCATTTGGCAGCGGAGAAGCAAATCGCGGCCGCACATGCGGATGAGGTCGCGATGGGTGCCATTCGTGCCGACCCCCAGATCTTGGAGGAGCACCTTGCCATTTTCTAGCTATGTAGGTTAAGCATGCTCGGTTTACCCGTTGTGCGTGCTGCTCCTGCCTTCCCTTCACAAATTCTAGTGAACTGTGCTATATAATTTTACCATGCAATCTGTTGCTCTAGTGTATATGTTTTATATGTCGTGCAGTGTGGTGCTCACTTATTAAATATTTTGTTAATTATTTGTTGTCTTTAGTTAACTATTTGGTTCAATTCTGCAAATGTGATGTTCAATTCTCCAGGTTGCAATTTTGTATTGTCTTCCATGTGAGAAATAAATCGAATTTATCTTTACAAAATACATGAGAAACGAATACAATTGCTATATTTTCAAGTTGTCAAGCATGCTTGGTTTGGTTATACATTGTGCAATGTGGTGCTCAGTTAACGTTTGGTTCATTTGTGTTGTAGTGTTTAGTTAACTGTTTGGTTCAATTCTGCAATGTGATGTTCAATAGTTGTGGGTGCATTCTGTTATTGTATACCATGTGAGGAATAAATTGAATTTGGTTGTAGTAAATACAAGAGAAACAAATACAATTGCTATATTTCCAAGTTGTTAAGCATGATTGGTTTGGTTAACTGTCTAATCTTCTATTAGGAGTAAGTTATATTGTGCAATGTGGTGCTCAGTTAATATTTGGTTCATTTGTTGTGGTGTTTACTTAACTGCATGGTTCAATTCGGCAATGTGATACGTCCATTTTGCATCATGCTTTTATATATATTGTGCAATGTGTTTACTTAACAAGCCAGGTCTAAGCTTGGGGGAGTTGATACGTCCATTTTGCATCATGCTTTTATATCGATATTTATTGCATTATGGGCTGTTATTACACATTATCTCACAATACTTATGCCTATTCTCACCTATTTACAAGGTTTACATAAAAAGGGAAAATGCCGGCAGCTGGAATTCTGGGCTGGAAAAGGAGCAAATATTAGAGACCTATTCTGCACAACTCCAAAAGTCCTGAAACTCCACGGAAGTTATTTTTGGAAATAATGAAAAATACTAAGCGGAAGAAATACCAGATGGGGGCCCACACCCTGGCCACGAGGGTGGGGGCGCGCCCTACCCCCCTGGGCGTGCCCCTTCCTCGTGGGTCCCGTGGTGGCCCTCCGATGCCCATCTTCTGCTATATGAAGTCTTTCGTCCGAAGAAAAATCATAAGCAAGCTTTCGGGACGAGACTCATGTGACGCTCGGATAATTAAGCTACAGTAATCCTGTGTTAATGATGCCATGTCACCACTGTTACTCTTGCTAAACCCACTTGTTTCAAACACAGGTCAAATTCAAATTCCGAAAACAAGTCAAATTCTTAATTCTTCAAACTGTCAAGTAAAAATGTTTGGTGGGTTGAAAATATTCGCTAACTAATTTTCATGAATGATTCAACATCATTTGAGATATTTAATTTCCCTTGGAAATTAAAACAGTTCCAAATCAGCCTTTTCTTATACTTTTCCATTTGTGAAAAATCCAAATCAATTCAAACTCCTCCCAAACTTTTTGTGGTAGTGCCAAATATTGTAATGTATTTATGTGGCCAAGTTCCACATTTTTTACAAAGACCAATTGATAGCTCAAAATATTGCAAACAGATTCTGCAATTCGTGTAAAATAAAAATAAAAGGAAAAGCCTATCTGCCACTGTGCACTTGTAGCCCATTGCTATAGTGCACAACCCAGCCCACTCCGGAGTTGTCCCCTTCCTCCCCCTGTTCACCTGTCGAGGCCGAACGCGCCCACGCCGTTGCCGCCGAGCCACCTCGCCGCTCCGCGTCAATACAGTCATCAGGGAAGGGATAAGAAGGCCACCACGGCTCCTTGGGGACAACCCCGGTCCCTATCCCCTCGCTCGCCCCTCTCCTCGTCGGACAAAGATCAGGTGACATGCACCTTAGCATGTCACCGTGTGCCTTGCGGCCCAAATTCAAATTTAAACATTACGAAAAAATCTGAAAAAAAAATTAATGCAGGTTCACATCACATATTAAGATAACCCCTAAAAAATTCAGATCAAAATTCGAAACATACATCGAGAAGCAAAAAAGACAAATCTGTCATGAATAGTTGCAAATGGTTCTCCGTATACTATTCACATCTGAGTTTCTCTTTTTTGCTTCTCGATGTATGTTTCAAATATTGATCTTAATATGTGTTCTCGAGGTATGTTGCAAATGGTGTTGTGAACATGTGTGATTTTTTCCAGATTTTTTCGCAATGTTTAAATTTAAATTCGGGCCACAAGGCACACGGTGACATGCAAAGATGCATGTCACCTGATCTCTGTCCCTCCTCCTCGCCCTCCTCGATCTGGACCTTACCTGAGCATAGCCGCCGCCGCACCATCGCCATCTTCGCGCTCTGGAGCTTCCCCGAGCCACCGTTGCTGTCCAGGGGCCTTGTCTCGACATCCTCGACCTCCACGACAACGGAAGAAAGAAGGGGCCTCCCCAGGCCGTCGCCATCGACCCCTCCTTCAACCTCGAACACCCGACGACGCCGTCGACCAATTCATCGTCGTCGGCTCCCTCTGGCTCCCTCGTCCGCTTCCCTACACCCGCTGTGAGCTCCTCCCCACGTTCCCCTGCTTTTCCCCACCTCGGACCGTCGCCGTTAGCCGCCCCGCACATCGTCTGCCATGGCTGGGAGCTTGGCTCCATGCCCCTACCCCTGTCGTGCCGCCATCGTCTGGCCGCACCCTCCCATGCGCCCGCCCACAGCTCGCCGAGGCCCCGCCACGCTCGCCGCCGCTTTTTCCCGCTTCTACCAGCTGCCAGGCGCCTTGCCTCCGCGTGCCCCGCTCACTAGCGCCACTCCCCTGCTACCACTGGCCCCGCCCCGTGCGTGTTCTGCCCCGCATGCACGCCTTCCCACACGTGGTCGCGTCGTCGCCCCTCGCGCCCCATTCACCCCTGCTACTCTGCTCAGCCCGGCGTCGCGGCTCTGCTCCGCCCGCGCCGTCGCCGCCCATGCAGCCCTGTCGCTGCCGCCGCGCCTAACCCTGTCGGCTCCGCTCCGTCCCGCGACCCCGTTCGTCGTAGATCCCGCCACCACCGCGGCCGCGCCGGTCGCTGCCTGTCCTGGCCCTGGCCACCGGTGCCCCTGTGCCCGTGCGAGGCCGGCCAGAGAGGCCGGCTGTGCCCTTGTTTAGTGGGGTCGGCCCTGCTTAATTAGGGGGCATAGTCCCCTGGTTAGTGCTAATCGCCCTTTGCACTAACCCCCCCAGCTAACTAAAACTTTTAGATTCGTTTTTATTTAAATGTAACACTTATACGTCTCCAACGTATCTATAATTTTTGATTGTTCCATGCTAAATTATCTACTGTTTTGGACCATATTGGGCTTTATTTTCCACTTTTATATTATTTTTGGGACTAACCTATTAACCGGAGGCCCAGCCCAGAATTGCTGTTTTTTTTTGCCTATTTCAGTGTTTCGAAGAAACGGAATATCAAACGGAGTCCAAACGGAATGAAACCTTCGGGAACGTGATTTTCTCACCGAACATGATCCAGGAGACTTGGACCCCACGTCAAGAAAGAAGGGAGGTGGCCACGAGGGTGGAGGGCGCGCCCCCTACCTCGTGGGCCCCCCGTTGCTCCACCGACGTACTCCTTCCTCCTATATATATACCTACGTACCCCCAAACGATCGGATACGGAGCCAAAAACCTAAATCCACCGCCGCAACTTTCTGTATCCACGAGATCCCATCTTGGGGCATGTTCCGGAGCTCCGCCGGAAGAGGAATTGTAGCGACCAGACCTCAAACAGTCTGATCTCTGTGCTTAGGTGTCATCCGTGGATCAGTAATGCTGACATCACACAGTACTTGAAGGATTTATAACAGAGTAGCAATCACACACTTATTACATCGAGTGTCTCAAAAGAGAACTTATTAATATAAATATGGCTTAAGGCCATCTAATAGCGATAACAGCGGAAGACTTGGAAGATAAGCGAGTCCATCAACTCCAACGGCATCATTGAGTAGAGAACCACGACCTAAAAGCACCTTACTCGTCGTCTGAAAAATCTGCAACATGAAACGTTGCAGCCCGAAAACGGGTCAAAGACATGGAATATGCTGGCAATGTAACACATAGAGAGTAATGAAAGAATAAGCTATACTACATGCATATACGGCTGGTGGAAAGCTCTATGGTTATAGTTTTTGCGTAAAGCCAGTTTTTCCCTACTGCAAAGGAATATATTTTATTTTAACTATCATGGTGGTTGTTAAACATTGAGAATGGTTGACAGCATCCTCAATCCCAATTAAAGTAATCATCATTAAAACCCAACAATATTAATTTAAAATTAACATGATGAGATTCACATGATATCCAAGTACTAGATACTCAAAACGTCCATAACCGAGGACACGGCTAACCATGGTTAGTTTATACACTCTGCAGAGGTTGGCACACTTTTCCCCACAAGACTCGATCGCCTCCGTTGGATTTCTCGCACTACATGATGTTTGAGAAACGGATGACCGAGACATAGTCTTTCAGAAGCGCTAGCGCCTTACTATGGATAGACCAGTACACCTACTTTCCCTACATCTCGCTAGTCTACCTGTAAGAGTTCACACGACTTAATCAACTATGCCAGAGCCCATAATGGCTTGTGGCTGCACACGTAAGTTTCTAGTATGAATAATCTCATGATCCCTTTGGGCCCGGGTGGCGGTCCATAAAGAAAAACAACAGGCAATCTGGAATACCCAGGTACCTCAATCCACCCAGATGTGTGTTTAAGTTGCCACCTTAGATAATCCCTTAGTTAACAATCTCACATCTGTCATGAATACACTCACCCAATCCACATCTACTAGCATAGCATGGCAATATAAGCAAACGTAGAAGTAACTCCCAAAGGTTTGATAGCAAAACAGGTAATAGGTACTACCTCAACTACTTCCCATCCCACAATTTAATTAGATTATAATCATGCAATGTTTGAGGATTGATCTAATGCAATAAAACTGGGTAGTAGAAAAGGAATGATCAAAGTGTTACTTGCCTTGCTGATGATCCGCGAAACCTAGAGACTCAAAGTAACAGGCGGTGCACTCCGGGTATTCTATCGCAGACAAACAAACATGCATACAATAAGTACTCATCTAATGCACGGGTAAAACTCAAATAAAAGATCTAACCAGAAAGTTCAACTTAAGAACTCCGGGTTGCAAAAAGAATCAAATCAAACGAGGCCACGAAAGTCAAACGGCGAAAGAAAACAACTTCATTTTACTAATCTGGATCTAAGTCAAATTTTACAGAAGCAAAAACTTGTTTAAGTTGGTTATTCGGAAAGAGGGTTTCGAGACGAAACACCAAGTGCTTGAATCGCCTGATTCCGATAAACGAGCGAAAAGTTATACTAAAACGAAAATCGGATCAGAAATCGCGATCAGAAAAATCGCAGATTAAATCCTAGAAAAAGAAAAACGACGAACAGTTTAACGAACGAATGTTCGTTAACTGGATCTAAACTACGAACACGTTCGTTGAAACGAATGAACGAGCGAACGCTCGCTATTTAACCTAAACTGAAAAAACCGATCTAAATAAAAAAACGGAAACTTAAAAAAAACTGGTGAAAAACCGACGGAAAAATCGAACGGTTTTTCGAGAAAACCGGCGGCGCAGATTTCGAGGCAACCTCGGGCGGCGGTCGGCGACTTCGGCGGGCGGCGGTTCGTGAGGCGGCGGCGGGCGCGGCGGCGGCTGCCTAGGGTTTGGGCGCTGGGCTGGTTTCGGCTGGTTGGCTCCCCGGCTTATAAAGCCTAGACGGGCCGGAGTCCCGGTCGGACACGGCCCGTAGGTCGGTTGCGTTTTTTTTAAATTAATTCCGCGCAGAAAAACTAACAAAAGAAATACTAAACGAACTCCAAAAATCCGGAAATAAATTTTCCCCGGCTTCTAAAATCAAGCCGGACAAGATGAACATTTATTTGGGGCCTAAATGCAATTTTGAAAAATGCACATTTTCCTAAATTCAAATAAAATGGCGAAAAACTCCAAAATAAAATCTTATTTGATTTTATTATTAAATCCTCAATATTTCTTTATTTTGGGAAAGTCATTTTATTCCCTCTCTCATATTTTTGTGATAGAAATAATTGATGATAAAATAATTAAAATCAAATGATCCTATTCTCAAAATTTGAGAAAACTCAAATATGAAAATAACGAAATCCCCAACTCTCTCCGTGGGTCCTTGAGTTGCGTAGAATTTCTAGGATCAAAACCCAAAGCAAATAAAATATGATATGCATTGATGATCTAATGTATAACATTTCAAATTGAAAATTTGGGATGTTACAAACCTACCCCCCTTAAGATGAATCTCACCCTCGAGATTTGGGTTGGCTAGAAAATAGGTGAGGGTGGTCCTTTAGCAAATCTTCCTCTCGCTCCCAGGTGGCTTCATCCTCGGTGTGGTGGCTCCACTGAACTTTGCAAAACTTGATAACCTTGCCGCGGGTGACTCGGCTGGCATACTCGACAATCTTAACTGGTTTCTCCTCATAGGTCAAATCGTTATTCAACTGAATCGCTTGCAATGGCACTGTATCTCTTAATGGTATATCAGCCATCTCCGCATGGCACTTCCTTAACTGGGAAACGTGGAATACATCATGAACTCCTAACAATCCTTCGGGCAATTCCAACTTGTGGGCCACTTCTCCCATACGTTCCAAAACACGATATGGTCCTACAAACCGTGGCGCTAACTTTCCCTTAACTCCAAAACGCTTAATTCCTCGTAGTGGAGATACTCGAAGATAAACTCGGTCTCTGACTTCGTAAACTGTCTCCTTGCATTTAGAATCTGCATAACTCTTCTGCCTGGACTGGGCTACCTTGAGCCTATCACGAATCAACTTCACTTTCCGTTCAGACTCCTTAATCAAATCCGGTCCAAACAACTGGCGGTCTCCAACTTCATCCCACAACAACGGGGTCCTGCACCTCCTTCCGTACAAGGCTTCGAAAGGGGCCATTTTCAAACTGGATTGATAACTGTTGTTGTAAGAGAATTCCGCATATGGCAAATTGTCGTCCCAACTAGATCCATAATCTAGTGCACAAGCTCGCAGCATATCCTCCAAAATTTGATTGACTCTCTCGGTCTGTCCATCTGTCTACGATGGAAAGCTGTGCTAAACTCTAGCCTGGTACCCAAAGTTTCATGCAACTGATTCCAGAACTTTAAGGTGAATTGGGTTCCTCTATCAGATACGATACTCCTCGGAACTCCATGTAAACATACAATCCTGGTCATATATATCTTTGCCAACTTAGCACTAGTGTAAGTGGTCTTTACCGGGATGAAATGAGCTACCTTCGTCAACCGATCAACTATAACCCAAATCGAGTCATAGCCTGAACGAGTCCTGGGTAATCCCGTGATAAAATCCATGCCTAGTTTATCCCACTTCCATTCGAGTATCGGCAATGGCTGTAACAATCCTCGCCGGCTTCGATGCTCTGCCTTTACTCTCTGGCATACGTCACAAACTGCTACATATTCCGCAATATCTTTCTTCATTCCGGTCCACCAGAAAGTATCGTTCAAATCCAAATACATCTTGGTATTTCCTGGGTGAATAGAATATGGTGAATCATGTGCCTCTTGCAAAATCAACTTCCTGATCTCCGGGTCATTGGGCACATAAACCCGGTCTTCAAACCATAGGGTGTCATGCTCATCCTCACGAAATCCTTTAGCTTTTCCTTCACTCATTTTCTCTTTTATAGAGGCAATCTCTTTGTCAGTCTTCTGAGCTTCTCTGATTCTATCCATCAAGGTTGACTGAATCTCCAATGCTGCTACATAGCCTCTCGGAACTATTTCCAAACATAGCTCACGAAGATCCTCGGCTAACTCCTTTGGTATTTCTCCCGTCATTAGTGTATTGACATGGCTCTTACGGCTCAATGCGTCAGCTACTACATTAGCCTTTCCGGGATGGTAATGCAATCTCATATCATAAACCTTGATGAGCTCCAACCATCTCCTTTGTCTGAGGTTTAACTCCTTCTGCGTGAAAATGTACTTCAAACTCTTATGATCCGTGTACACCTCACAATGATTTCCAATGAGGAAATGTCTCCATGTTTTCAATGCATGCACTATGGCTGCTAACTCCAAATCATGCGTGGCATAATTTAATTCATGAGGGTTCAGTTGTCGTGAGGCATACGAAACAACTCTTCCCTCCTGCATGAGCACTGCTCCAAGTCATCAACGTGAAGCGTCGCAATACACCTCATAATCTTTAGTCTGGTTTGGCAAAATCAACACTAGTGAGGTAACCAAACGTTTCTTCAACTCCTGGAAACTAGCCTCACACTCCTCAGTCCATATGAACTTGGTATCCTTCTTCAGCAACTCCGTCATAGGCTTTGCAATCTTTGAGAAGTTCTCAATAAATCTCCGGTAGTATCCTGCGAGTCCAAGGAAACTCCGGATCTCTCCAACTGTTGTTGGTGCTTCCCAATTTGTCACAGTGATAACCTTTGTGGGGTCAACCACTATTCCTTCTCCAGATATAACGTGTCCAAGGAATCCTACTTCCTTCAACCAAAACTCACATTTGCTGAATTTGGCATATAACTGATGTTCTCTGAGCTTCTCCAGTACCAATCGCAAATGTTCCTTATGTTCCTCTTCATTCTTCGAGTAAACCAAAATATCATCAATGAACACTACGACGAACTTATCCAAAAACTCCATAAACACCTTGTTCATCATGTTCATAAAATAGGCAGGTGCGTTAGTCAAACCAAATGACATAACGGTATACTCATACAGTCCATATCTTGTGGTGAATGCTGTCTTAGGTATATCTTGCTCTCGAATCTTCAACTGATGGTATCCTGATCGTAAATCGATCTTGGAAAACACTTTAGCTCCTTGCAACCAATCAAACAGATCATTGATCATTGGTAGTGGGTACTTGTTCTTGATCGTTACTTCATTCAATCCACGATAATCAACAACCATCCTTAACGATCCATCCTTTTTCTCCACCAAAAGTACTGGTGATCCCCAAGGCGAAGAACTTGGGCGAATGTAACCTTTATCCAATAACTCCTTAATCTGCTTCTTAATCTCCACCAAATCCTTTGCGGGCATCATGTATGGTCTCTTCGATATTGGCCCTGTGCCTGGCAAAAGCTCAATCAAAAAATCAATATCTCGATCCGGTGGCATGCCTGGCAACTCTTCTAGAAATACGTCAGGGAAATCCTTTACCACTGGTACTTCCTCCTGCACAACTCCTGATAAGGAATTTACTTGTGTCCTATTTGGCGCGTGCCGGGATACATACTTGATCCTTCTTCCTTCTGGCGTCATAAGCAAAATTGTCTTACTGGCGCAATCGATGTTTCCTCCATACATCGACAGCCAATCAATACCGAGAATTACATCCAATCCTTGGGATTCCAGAATCATTAAATTCGTTGGGAAAATATGCCTTCCTATACTTAATGGCACTTGAAAACATCCTTGACTGGCCATATACTCCGCTCTTGGTGAGCTTACTAGCATAGGTGTTTTAAGAATTCTAGTAGGCAGGCTATACTTATCCACAAATCCCCTTGATATGTATGAATGTGATGCACCAGTATAAAAAAGAACGAGTGCAGCAAATGATTTAACCAAAAACTTACCTATTACTGCATCAGGCTGGGCTTCAACCTCCTCCACGCTAACGTGGTTCACCTGTCCCCTGTTGAAAGGGTTCGGTTTCTTTCCCGAGCTTCCATTGACATTTCCGTTTTGGTCTTCAGGACATTCATTTGCATAATGCCCGGTCTTCTGGCACTTAAAGCAAGTGATTTGGCTCAGGTCTCTCTTGGCTGGGGTTGATGGGGTGGTACGGTTCTGGCCGTTGCTTCCTCCTCCATGGGTATGCTGAAAATGAACCCCCGGTTTAGGGGTAAAACGGGGCTTCTACTGAGCTCCAGAATTGTACTTCCCCTGTCCATACTTCCTCTTGCGGTTTTCAATCTGCTGCTGCTTCCCCTCAATCATAAGAGCATGATCTACCAACTCCTGGTAGTTATTGAAGCTTGCTACCATCAACTGCATACTCAGCTCGTCATTCAGTCCTTCCGAAACTTCTCCTGTTTAGGCTGCATCCATAGCAACGCTATCCTGGGGCATAACGTGCTAGCTTACTAAAGTCATCCACATACCGCCAATCGTCTGTCCCTCCTTGGCGCAAGTTGCGAAACTCACGCTTCTTCATGGCCATAGCTCCTGCTGAAACATGGGCAAGACGGAAAGCTTGTCAAACCGATCCCATGTGGCGGTGTCTCTGAGGTAAGTGGCTGTAAAATTCTCCCACCATGCTGTTGCGGGTCCTTCAAGCTGATGTGCGGCAAATTTCACCTTTTCCCCATCTGTACATCCTGCAGTGGTCAACTCCCTCCCTATCTTACGGAGCCAATCATCTGCCACTATTGGCTCGGTGCTACTGGAAAACACCGGCGGATTCAGCCTAAGAAAACGGGTTAAATGATCAACAGGTGGTGGTGGTGGTGGGTTGTTGTTGTTGTTGTTGTTGTTGTTGTTGTTGTTGTTGTTGTTGTTGTTGTTGTTGTTGTTGTCGTTGTCGTTGTCGTTGTCATTGTCGTTGTCGTTGTCGTTGTCGTTGTTGTTGTCGTTGTTGTTGTCGTTGTTGTTGTTGTTGTTGTTGTTGTTGTTGTTGTTGTTGTTGTTGTTGTTGTTGTTGTTGTTGTTGTTGTTGTTGTTGTTGTTGTTGTTGTTGTTGTTGTTGTTGTTGTTGTTGTTGTTGTTGTTGTTGTTGTTGTTGTTGTTGTTGTTGTTGTTGTTGTTGTTGTTGTTGTTGTTGTTGTTGTTGTTGTTGTTGTTGTTGTTGTTGTTGTTGTTGTTGTTGTTGTTGTTGTTGTTGGTGTTGTTGTTGTTGTTGTTGTTGTTGTTGTTGTTGTTGTTGTTGTTGTTGTTGTTGTTGTTGTTCTGTTTCTGGACTAGCAACTGCATCAACGCATTCTGCTACTGGATCAACTGAGTGAGCTCCGGTGGGAAAGCAAATCCATTGTCACGTCTCAGAGGCATCTGAGGGTTTGTAGAAAAGACAAGAGTTAAGATTAGAATGAGGTCTAAAGAGAAAACACTACCCAAATGCACATGATACAAAAGCACACAAAAATCACTTCATTCAATCAAGCAAGAGCATACAACGGTCTATCTATCGTTACTAAAGTGCTTGGACTAAAACTAATCTTTAATGGGGGAAAATTCTACTACTGTTATGGCGGTCAACTAGAAAAACTACTCCGATGAAGATTCCATGATATCTGCTCTAGCTTCATCAACATAGTCATCATCACTATCGTCGAGATCCGAGTCGGTGTCGTCGATGATGATATAATTATCCGGGCAAGTGGATTTGTCATCTTCTCTTTTGGGTGCTGAACCTCCCATGAATACTTCAATCTTCTCCTTAAGGTCGCCGTTCTGTCTCACTAGAGCGACGATCTCCTCCATGTAGTCTTCACGTGTAGCCTTAAGTTCTTCTTCTAGCTCCTTGATCTTGGTCATAGCCTTCTGTAGATCCTCCATACCTGCGCAAGACATTTCTCTCCAAGGCGTCGGATGTGCTGGTTTAATTCCTGAATGTAAGCTGCGATTGATCTGTCCCTCCTGGTGCTGATCATCTCCCATTGCTCATCTCGGCGCCCACAAATCTGGTAGATAGTATTCTTTAGATCGTTGTGGTAAACTTTTGCAATACGTCCCATGGCGATGTGGGCTACCATACTCTTTCCTAGACTCCAAGTTGGTGCATCAAAGGAAAACTCTATGGGCTCCGTGACTGGTGCAAATGTCCTTCCTAGAATTTGAACTTGAATCATCCAACGCTCCTCTTCGGGTAAAGTGGCGCTGAAAGTCCCGATGAAGCTTCGTATTCCTATGTTCAGGTATCTAGTGACTTCCTTCAAGTGACATCCAAAGGGTGTATCTTCATCCGGTTGTGTGAACTTGTTCCTTGCATCTGCCATCCTAAAAGAATAGAAAAGATGAGGAGTCAGAAATGAGGAGAAAGAGTAGTGATCTAGGGCTTTAGCTTAGTGGCCTTGTCCTACAGTCAGCGTGTGCTCTGATACCATCTTTGTAGCGACCAGACCTCAAATAGTCTGATCTCTGTGCTCAGGTGTCATCCCTGGATCAGTAATGCTGACACCACACAGTACTTGAAGGATTTATAACAGAGTAGCAATCACACACTTATTACATCGAGTGTCTCAAAAGAGAAATTATTAATATAAATATGGCTTAAGGCCATCTAATAATGATAACAGCGGAAGACTTGGAAGATAAGCCAGTCCATCAACTCCAACGGCATCACTGAGTATAGAACCACGACCTAAAAGCACCTTACTCGTCGTCTGAAAAATCTGCAACATGAAACGTTGCAGCCCGAAAACGGGTGAGCACATGGAATATGCTGGCAATGTAACACATGGAGAGTAATGAAAGAATAAGCTATACTACATGCATATACGGCTGGTGGAAAGCTCTATGGTTACAGTTTTTGCGTAAAGCCAGTTTTTCTCTACTGCAAAGGAATATATTTTATTTTAACTATCATGGTGGTTGTTAAACATTGAGAATGGTTGACAGCATCCTCAATCCCAATTAAAGTAATCATCATTAAAACCCAACAATATTAATTTAAAAGTAACATGATGAGATTCACATGATATCCAAGTACTAGATACTCAAAACGTCCATAATCGAGGACACGGCTAACCATGATTAATTTATACACTCTGCGGAGGTTTGCGCACTTTTCCCCACAAGACTCGATCGCCTCCGTTGGATTTCTCGCACCACGTGATGTTTGAGAAACAGATGACCGAGACATAGTCTTTCAGAAGCGCTAGCACCTTACTATGGATAGACCGGTACACCTACTTTCCCCTACATCTGCTACTCTACCCTGTAAGAGTTCGCACGACTTAATCAACTATGCCAGAGCCCATAATGGCTTGTGGCTGCACATGGAAGTTTCTAGTATGAATAATCTCATGATCCCTTTGGGCCTGGGTGGCGGTCCATAAAGAAAAACAACAGGCAATCCTGGATTACCCAGGTACCTCAATCCACCCAGATGTGTGTTTATGTTGCCACCTTAGATAATCCCTTAGTTAACAATCTCACATCTGTCATGAATACACTCACCCGGTCCACGTCTACTAGCATAGCATGGCAATATAAGCAAACATAGAAGTAACTCCCAAAGGTTTGATAGCAAAACAGGTAATAGGTACTACCTCAACTACTTCCCATCCCACAATTTAATTAGATCCTAATCATGCAATGTTTGAGGATTGATCTAATACAATAAAACTGGGCAGCAGAAAAGGTATGATCAAAGTGTTACTTGCCTTGCTGATGATCCGCGAAACCTAGAGACTCAAGTAACAAAGCGCACTCCGGGTATTCTATCGCAGACAAACAAACAAGCATACAATAAGTACTCATTTAATGCACGGGTAAAACTCAAATAAAAGATCTAACCAGAAAGTTCAACTTAAGAACTCCGGTTTGCAAAAAGAATCAAATCAAACGAAGCAACGAAAGTCAAATGGCGAAAGAAAACAGCTTCGTTTTACTAATCTGGATCTAAGTCAAATTTTACAGAAGCAAAAACTTGTTTAAGTTGGTTATTCGGAAAGTGGGTTTCGAGACGAAACACCAGGCGCTTGAATCGCCTGATTCCGATAAACGAGCGAAAAGTTATACTAAAACCAAAATCGGATCAGAAATCACGATCAGAAAAATCGCGGATTAAATCCGAGAAAAAGAAAAACAACGAACAGTTTAACAAACGAACGTTCGTTAACTGGATCTAAACTACGAACACGTTCGTTAAAACGAACGAACGAGCGAACGCTCGCTATTTAACCTAAACCGAAAAAAACTGATCTAAATAAAAAATCGGAAACTTAAAAAACAGCGAAAAACCGACGGAAAAACCGAACGGTTTTTCGAGAAAACCGGCGGCACGGGTTTCGAGGAAACCTCGGGCGGTGGTCGGGGGCTCCGGAGGGCGGCGGCTCCGGCGAGGCATCGGCGGCGGCGGGTTGGCCACATGGGCGGGCGGCGGCATGCACGGGGCTCGAGGCGGTGGCGGCCTAGGGTTTGGGGCACGGGGCTGGCTCGGGCTGGGATGGCTCCCCCACCGGCTTATAAAGCCTAGACGGGCCGGAGTCCCGGTCGAACATGGCCCGTAGGTCGGTTGCGCTTTTTTAATTAATTCCGCGCAGAAAAACAAACAAAAGAAATACTAAACGGACTCCAAAAAGCCCGAAATAAATTTTCCCCGGCTTCTAAAATCAAGCCGAACAAGATGAACATTTATTTGGGGCCTAAATGCAATTTTGAAAAACGCACATTTTTCCTAAATTCAAATAAAATGGCGAAAAACTCCAAAATAAAATCTTATTTGATTTTATTATTAAATCCTCAATATTTCTTTATTTTGGGAAAGTCATTTTATTCCCTCTCTTATATTTTTGTGATAGAAATAATTGATGATAAAATAATTAAAATCAAATGATCCTATTCTCAAAATTTGAGAAAACTCAAATATGAAAATAACGAAATCCCCAACTCTCTCCGTGGGTCCTTGAGTTGCGTAGAATTTCTAGGATCAAAACCCAAAGAAAATAAAATATGATATGCATTGATGATCTAATGTATAACATTCCAAATTGAAAATTTGGGATGTTACAGGAATCCACCACGGAGGGCTGCTACATGAACATCATAGCCTCTCCGATGAAGTGTGAGTAGTTCACCTCAGACCTTCGGGTACATAGTTAGTAGCTAGATGGCTTCTTCTCTCTTTTTGTATCTCAATACAATGTTCTCCCCCTCTCTCATGGAGATCTATTCGATGTAATCTTCTTTTTGCGGTGTGTTTGTTGAGACCGATGAATTGTGGGTTTATTATCAAGTCTATCTATGAACAATATTTGAACCATCTCTGAATTCTTTTATGTATGATTGGTTATCTTTGCAAGTCTCTTTGAATTATCAGTTTGGTTTGGCCTACTAGAATATTGGTTTTTCTTGCAATGTGAGAAGTGCTTAGCTTTGGGTTCAATCTTGCGGTGTCCTTTCCCAAAGGATGAGGGGCAGCAAGGCACGATTGTATTGTTGCCATCGAGGATAACAAGATGGGGTTTTTATCATATTGCATGAATTTATCCCTCTACGCCATGTCATCTTGCTTACATGCTACTGCTTTTCTTGAACTTAATACTCTAGATGCATGCCGGATATCGGTCGAGGAGTGGAGTAATAGTAGTAGATGCGTAGGAGTCGGTCTACTTGTCTCGGACGTGATCCTATATACATGATCATACCTAGATATTCTCATAACTATGCTCAATTGGCCAATTGCTCAACAAAGAATTGCTCACCCACCGTAAAATAAGTATGCTCTTGAGAGAAGCCACTAGTGAAATCTATGGTCCCTGATGAAGTCATATACCTAGGGTAGGGTATGGACCTGTCCAAGATACCCTCCCCAATGACATCTCTAGAAGAAACTACCTTTCAGTCGATCTGGAAGGGTTCCACTCGACCAACTGGAAGACACTCGACCATGAAGCCAACCACTCGACCGCCAGGAGATCTAAAGCCAGTCTGCACACAAACGGTCGGTCATTAAGTAGCTTTTTTGGTCATCGTAGCACTTTATGTGGGCGTTACCAGTAACCCCCTATCTTAATGTACCTTAATCCCTGCATAACTGAGGGCCGGAGGGGCGAACTCTATATAAGCCACCCCTCCTCGGTGTAAAGGGTTCGCACTCGTAACTCATACGCACATAATACATCGACCGCCTCCGGGCTCCGAGACGTGGGGCTGTTACTTCCTAGAAGGGCCTGAACTCGTAAACATCTTGCGATACAACTACTTCATAGCTAGGATCTTGTCTCTCCATACCTACCCCCATTCTCCGCCGACTTAGAACCACGACGGTTGGCGCCCACCTTGGGGCAGGTGTCTTAGCGACTTGCTGGAGAAGTTGCATTTTTTCCCGATCCCATTCATCATGGTTTCAGGCGGAGTTTTGGTTGAGGGCCGCGAGATCTGTCTCGGCGCGCTCACGTTCATCACTGACGACTCCGCTTGGTTGCAGGAGGCTCCACTCGACGTTGACGCACTCCCCGTCCGCGGGGCAACACACTTTCGCGCGTGCGTCCTCCTGCGGTAGCCGTCATACACCCAGTGGGTGCTTGCTGCCCCAATCAGCAAGGAGCCGTTGCTGCTTTACATTGCAGCCACAGGAGAAGTCGTCAAGACAAGATTTACGGTCGAGCGGAAGAGGAAGGAAAGGCCTTCAAAGTTCAGCGCCCAAAGATATTATCTTTTGAAGTATTAACCCCATCAAAGCAAAGATACCCTCATTATCGAAGCTTGTGTATGGGATTTATATGACTGCTAAGAAGGTTGCTCATTACTTCTACGATCATTCCATTACAAATCGGCCGATGCCCCATTATCAGAGATTTTGCACAACAGAGATGCAACTGGTCGAGTGGTGAAATGAGCGATTGAACTTCTTCCCCTTGATATCAAGTTTGAGGCAAAGAAAGCCATCAAGTCCCAAGCAGTAGCAGATTTCATCGCCGAGTGCATCGAACAACAATTACCGACTCAAGTTCACTCGGAGCACTGGACCATGTTCTTTGACGGTTCCAAGATGCTGAATGGTTCTGGTGCTGGGGTAGTGTTGGTTTCCTCCCGAGGAGATAAGCTCAGATATGTGCTCCAGATTCACTTTGATTCTTCCAACAATGAAGCAGAATACGAAGCTGTTGTATGGGTTGCGTGATGGCCATTTTCACTCGGCGCCTGTCAGCCTCCTGGTCTACGGTGATTCAGATTTAGTGGTTAATCAAGTGATGAAGGAGTGGGATGTCAGAAGTCCAGCCATGACTGGTTATTGCAATGCAGTGAGGAAGCTAGAGAAGAAGTTTGAGGGGTTAGAGCTTCATCATGTACCCCGACTGAAAAATCAAGCTGCTGATGATTTGGCGAAAATAGGGTCCAAGAGGAAGCTATTCGGTGATGTGTTTTGGAGCACATCCACACACCGTCAGTTCAAGAGGATCCTTTCACCGAAGAAGCTCCGCAGCCAAAAAGTGCCACTGATCCGACTGAAGTTGAGGTCCCAGCTGTAATCGACCTAGTCATGGAAGTCGTGGTCATCACTCCCAACTGGACGGTGCCGTACATCGTGTATATCCTAAGGAAAGAGCTCCCAGAGAACGAAGAAGAGGCTCGACAGATCGTCCACCGATCCAAGGCCTTTACTGTGATCGGGGGCGATTATCTGAGAAAGCCCGACCGAGTGGGCGTAAATGCATAACGCCGTAAGAAGGTCGATAATTCTTGATGATATCCACTGGGGACCTGTGGTCACCATGCGTCCTCTCGGACCATTGTGGCTAAAGCATACCGAGCGGGATTTTACTGGCCAAAAGCAAATGAAATGGCAAAGGAAACAGTCGACAAGTGTGAAGGATGTCAGTTCTACTCCAATAAGTCACACAAACCCGCCTCAGCCTTGAAGACCATTCCACTCGTCTGGCCTTTAGCTGTTTGGGGGTTGGATATGATTGGACCCCTGAGAACTGGCAGAAGCGGTTTCACTCATTTGCTAGTGGCAGTCGACATGTTTACGAAGTGGATTGAAGCTAAACCTATCAAGAACCTCGATGCGCGTAATCGCTATCAGTTTCATCAGAGAGTTGATATTCAGATATGGAGTTCCGCATAACATCATCACTGACAATGGGTCAAACTTCGATTCCCACAAGTTCAAAGCCTTTTGCGCCTCTCAGGGCACGCGAGTCGACTATACTTCAGTTGCTCACCCCCAGTCGAATGGACAAGCGGAACGAGCAAATGGTCTAATTCTCAAAGGGCTGAAACCTCGGCTGATGCGTGATCTCAAGCATGCAGCAGGAGCGCGGGTCGACGAACTTCCGTCGGTTCTTTGGGGATTGAGGACCACTCCAAATCGGTCGACTGGGAGAACTCCATTCTTTCCGGTCTATGGAGCTGAATCAGTTCTGCCAAGTGACCTGCTTCACAATGCACCCCAAGTTGAACTCTACTCTGAAGATGAAGCGGAGCAAGCCCGGCAAGATGCAGTCGACCTCCTTGAAGAGGAGAGAGAGATGGCCCTGATCCGCTCGACCATCTATCAGCAGGACTTGCGTCGATTTCATGCTAGAAATGTGAAGAGCCGAACCTTTCAAGAAGGAGACTTGGTCCTCCGAGTGGATCAATAGAAACCACACAAGCTCGCTCCCACTTGGGAAGGTCCCTTCATCATCACCAGAGTTCTCCACAATGGAGCATATCATCTTTACAATGTCGATCGCCAGATTGATGAGCCTCGAGCTTGGAATGCGGAGCTGCTCCGCCCCTTTTACACTTAAGTACTCACTCGGGTGAGATGTAATAAAAGTACTTCTGTAGTTTGTTTATCAAAGACAAGAACGTTATAATTTTCCCAGTGATTGTTATTACTTTTCGTTTACATAATAAATTTCCCCGATTGGGTGGCTTAGCCATGAACCCGCTTTTGCCTAAGTTTGTAAAAATTCCTGACGAGTGGAGAGCCAGCCTCCCACTGGGGCTTAGCTGAATCCGTTTAGCCTAAGTATCTGAAAATCCTACCGAGTGGTGAGCCAGCCTCCCACTCGGGAGGCTTAGCTGCAGTCCAAGTACTCGCCTAAGTATCTAAAATCCTACCGAGTGGTGAGCCAGCCTCCCACTCGGGGGCTTAGCTGCAGTCCAAGTACTCGCCTAAGTTTGAAAATCCTACCGAGTGAGGAGCCAGCCTCCCACTCGAGGACTTAGCTGCAGTCCAAGTACTCGCCTAAGAATTTAATACAATGTGTGCTTTGCAAGGATGACAAGGTACAGGTCGACTGTTGCCTTCCCCTTCAGAGTTACGACACAAAAATCCTCCTCGGAGGCTTAGCTGCAGTCCAGTACTCGCCTAAGTTTGAAAAATCCTACCGAGTGAAGAGCAAACCTCCCACTCGGAGGCTGCAGTCTAGTACTCGCCTAAGTTTTAAAAATCCTACCGAGTGAAGAGCAAACCTCCCACTCGGGGGCTTAGCAGCAGTCCAGTACTCGCCTAAGTTTGAAAAATCCTACCGAGTGAAGAGCAAACCTCCCACTCGGGGGCTTAGCAGCAGTCCAGTACTCGCCTAAGTTTGAAAAATCCTACCGAGTGAAGAGAAAACCTCCCACTCGGAGGCTTAGCTGCAGTCCAGTACTCACCTAAGTTTGAAAAATCCTACCGAGTGAAGAGCAAACCTCCCACTCGGGGGCTTAGCAGCAGTCCAGTACTCGCCTAAGTTTGAAAAATCCTACCGAGTGGAGAGCAAACCTCCCACTCGGGGGCTTAGCAGCAGTCCAATACTCGCCTAAGATTGAAAAATCCTACCGAGTGGAGAGCAAACCTCACACTCGGGGGCTTAGCAGCAGTCCAGTACTCGCCTAAGTATCCGAAAATCCTACCGAGTGGAGAGCAACCCTCCCACTCGGGGGCTTAGCAGCAGTCCAGTACTCGCCAAATATCCGAAAATCCTACCGAGTGGAGAGCAACCCTCCCACTCGGGGGCTTAGCTGCAGTCAGTACTCGCCTAAGTACGAAATCCATTCCAATCCGCAAGGACGACGAGGTGCAGGTCGACTGTTACCTTCTCCTTCGGAGCTACGCCACAAGTACAAAGTGCGCTCCATCCCTATCCGCAAGGACCACGAGGTGTAGGTCGACTGTTACCTTCTCCTTCGGAGCTGCGCCACAAGTACAACGTGCCCTCCATCCCTATCCGCAAGGACAACGAGGTGCAACTCGACTGTTACCTTCTCCTTTGGAGCTGCGCCATAAGAACAATCCGAACTCCATCCCTGCCTGCAAGAACAACGAAGTGTAGGTCGACTAGATTTTCCACCTCAGAGCTGCATCTCAAACATTGAAGCATAATCCGAGTGAAGAACAAGGTTTACTCGAAGGCAAACAAAAGCATATTTCGATGATAAGTAAAGTTCGGATAACATCCTAAGGATGCAGAAGTACCCAGTGCCTCAAGCCCGTTAAAGTTTATCGGATTACAGGATCACTCGGCATTCCGAGGCAAATTTAAGACGAATCATAGAAGTTTTTTACTCCTCAGGTGGAGGACTGGAAGGCGCGACGAACTGGTCCAGGTCGATCCCATCAGCGATTCGGGTGGCAGCACCAATGAAAGTCTCCATGAAAGATCGGAAGTCGTACTTCTTGGTATTGGCAACTTTGATGGACGCCAGCCTTTCCTCTCGCGCCTCCTTGCAGTGAACGCGGACCAGGGACAGAGCGACATCAGCACCACATCTGGCAGAAGACTTCTTCCATTCCTACACTTGACTTGGAGCGTCATTCAGTCGAGTCTTTAGAGACTCGAGGTAATTTTGAAGTGTTTCGCCTGGCCAGAGTGTTGAGTCGATCCGCGACACCGCAACCTTCAGTCGAGCGAGGTAGTCCACCACAAAGAAGCAACACGAGACTCCAAATGGAGCACATTCATGGCAGCTTCATCCTTCACGGGGAGTTAATGGGGTCCAGACTTGTCTCCACTTGACTAGTCTCTTCCTCGAAGTTCTGAGTGCACTCGCAAACACAACTCGAGTTCAAGCTATTGGTTCTATGATGAGTCAGTGATAAGAAGTCAGTCGGATAAGAAGAATTACCTTCAAGCATGAGGAATAACTTCTTGGCGAGCCCTCCCAGATAAGCCTCTAAATCATTCCTCTTCCCCGCCAGTCACAAATTTTGTCGCTCAGAGCTATCTTGTCGTTTCTTCACCGGCTAACCTCCTTGTTGGCCGCTACGAGAGCAGCTTTCAGATTAGCGTTCTCTTCTTCAAGTTTTCCGACTGAAGACAGCTTTTCTTCCGCGAGCTTGGTTTTGTCCAAAGCCGTTTTCTGCGCCTCGGCAAGGTCATGATCCTTCTTCTTCAGAGCCTCCTCCATTTTTTCTGCAAAATGATAGTGAGGTCAGAATTAGGAAGGGACAGAAAAACAAAGACAGTCGTCAAGATCTCACCAGCCATACCTTTTGCTTCGTCTCTCGCCTTCTGCAAGTTCTCCTGAGCAAGCTTCAAGTCAAGGTTGAGCTGGATCTGTTTGTTCTCCAATTCAGTGTATCGAGCTACAAGCTCACAAGATTTCTGCAAAGAATCAGTCGACAGATATCAAAGATAGGTTACTTCCGAGTGACTAAGAAAAATCATTGCATTTCTAAGACTACAACCGAATCCAAATATTCGACAGTAGTCTCGGGGAGTACACCCAGTGGGTGCACTTAGCGTGCCCCCACTGGTCTTACCGACTCGGTTCGATCAGTCGACCGAAAGAGACAAAAAGGTTATGATCCTAGCTAATGTCAGCAGTCAGCCTCGGTAAAAAAAAGAGGACAATTCTTCAGACTATAGTCGACTACCAGCAGTCGACCATAGTCTCGGGGACTACACCCAGTGGGTGCACTCAGCGTGCCCCCACCGGTTCCAAGATTCCATACTCCAGGGACCGACCAGACCGAGTGAAGAAGTTAGCAAAGAAATTCAAAGTGTAAAGACTATAGTCGACTGCCAGCAGTCCACCATAGTCTCGGGGACTACACCCAGTGGGTGCACTCAGCGTGCCCCCACCAGTTCAAGAATTCAATCGACACACCCAGTGGGTGTACAGATGCAAAGATCTTCGGAAAGAAGAGTTTTCAGGTAGCATATCCTAACAGAACAAGCAGCCACCAACTGGCCTGGACGTTGCTCTGAAGAGCTGAGCTAGCATCATAGGCCGCCTGGCTGGCTTCCCGGACCACCTTCACTTGCTCCATCATGATCCCCGCCTGGCGTATAGCCTCCTTAGCAGCACCCACTTGGTCCTCCGGGACGTGGTCTGTGGCGAAAAGAGAAGGCGGATCAGCAGTCGACGATGAAGGCCGGACACTCGCTGCTGGCACAAAGAAAAGACACGGAAGTCCGAGTGATGTTGCCACCCTCATGAACCAGCGTCTCAGGCACTGATATAACCTTAACAGTCTTGCCAGCAGGCGCCTTTTTGTTCTTCCTCTTCCTCAACGGTGCCTCATCGTCATCATCAGGGAGATCAATGACATGGGGGGGGGGGAACTACAGGAAAGATTCAAAGATAAAAACAGAAATCCAATCGACCAAAAGCGAAATTACAGCGATCATACCAAGGTTAGAGGTAACAGCAACTTCCATCTCCGGTCTTCGTTCTCGATCGAGGTCTCGGAGGTGGCAGCGCTGCAGATTTCAGAAATCAGTTGATCACCAACAAGTCGACCAAAAGTATGTTCGCTGAACAAGAAATCTCAAGTTCATTGCATGCCGGAAATAGTGGGGATAGCCATCTTCATCTTGGGCAAAACCTTTGTCGGCTTTGTGACGGCGTCGCCGGGAGTTGCTTGGCGCTTTTTTTCGGGCCGGAGAGGTCATCCGAGGACGTTTCGTCGACTGTCCGACAGGCACGATAGCCTTGCCGCGCTCGACCGCAGGGTCATGGGTGAGCTTGGACCGCCTTTCCATGCGAGGAGGGTCGACTTCTTCCTCCTCTTCCTCCTCCTCCTCTTCGTCGGAGCTGTCGTCATCTTTGTCCCCCACCGTCAGATTGCCATTCCTCCCGGCTTTCACCTCCGCTCCTTCCTCCACCTCAACTGGTTCTTGCGCCTGCTGGGCATCGAGTACATCTCGGTGGTGACCTGGAAGAAGACAAACAAGACGAAAGTCGGTCGAATCGATTTAACCAAACAAGATGGAGTAAGCAGAGTCGAGTCAAAGATACGGATTGAACCTTGTCCGCCTCAGACGATTGGTCGAGTGGAGGGATGCTCTGGCTCCTCGGGGTTATCTTTGTTCCCCGTGATGGCGGTCATCCATCTCTCCAAAGGTGGCATCCTCGACCTCCTCCGGTGGACCCGAATGGTGTCATCAAGGTGCCGAATACATCCACATCGGATGGTCTCGATATTGAAGTGGCTGGATGCGCCGTCAAGAAAAACCTCCGAAGATCCATACCACCACTCCTTCACGAATGAGCTGGACTACACGCTCGACCAAAACCTTGACCTGAGCCTTCTCCTCCGGGACCACCTTCAGAGAGGACGGCTTGCTCACTCGATCCATGGAGAAAGGAGGGTGTCCACGATCGCCACAGTGTCGGCTGGTCTTGGCAGTAGAACCAGGTCGACTGCCACCCTCGGACCGACTCAGGAAGGACCATGGCTGGAAAAGCACTATTACCTCTCATTTGAACCCCAAGACCCTGACACATCTGAATCACTTGGGTTCTCTCGTCACTTGGATTGGCCTTTTTCACCGTCTGGGAGCGACAGGTGAAAATGTGTTTGAAGAGGGCCCAATGCGGCCGACAACCCAAAAAATTCTCACACAAGGACACGAAAGCGGCGAGGTACACGATGGATTTGGGTGTGAAGTGGTGGAGTTGTGCCCCAAAGAAGTTCAGAAATCCTCGAAAGAAAGGGTGGGGCGGCAAAGAAAACCCATGGTCAACGTGAGTGGCTAAGAGGACGCACTCACCCTCCTGAGGCTGCGGCTGCCACTCCATCCCCGGAAGCCTCGCTGATCCGTGAGGGATCAGTCCTTCATTGGCCGATCACAAGATCTTTCCGGTGGATGGTCGAGCGAATCCAGCCGCCTCGATCCAGCCTTGACAAACCGCCCATGACGAGGATCCGCCCGACTGGTCGCCCTCCCCTTCGCCTTCGCCGTCGTCTTCTTCGCCCGTTCCAAAGTTGTCATCTTTTCTTTCACCATTGCCGCCGGCGGAACGCGCGCGGAGCAGCAGTTCGGAGGTGGAGGCAGGCACGGTAGATGAATCTATGGGAAGGAGGAGAAAATGGGAACACATTGTTCAAAAAAACCTCCCGTCCGGGACCTTATATGAGGTTGCTTCAGTGATCGATCGGTAGGCCCAGTGCAATCTGTCAAATCTCAAGAATAGCCGCCTGCGCGATACGTATGTAAAAAGGTGGCACGAATATCGAGGCGTTCCTGCCTTATCCCGTCCGATCACTGCGGCTACCTCCGCTCCGCTCGCTTCCTGAAATTCAAATCCCGCTAAATACGCGCGCCGCAGAGCAAATCGTCAGACAAAAGATTTCCTCCGTCCTGTCATTCGGAAATCGCCAAGTACGGAGAACGCACTCGACGGATACAAAGAATGGATCAAGGCGACTGAATAAGAAGTTGATGCCGTCACTTAAGCCCATCGATCCAAAACAAGACACAATTGCAGCACAAGAATGAGTCAGGAGTATGTTCAACTCCTTCCCCACTCAAATCTCGATCCATTCAGGGGCTAATGATGAAGTCATATACCTAGGGTAGGGTCATGGACCTGTCCAAGATACCCTCCCCAAGGACATCTCTAGAAGAAACTACCTTTCAGTCGACCTGGAAGGGTTCCACTCGACCAACTGGAAGACACTCGACCATGAAGCCAACCACTTTCGACCGCCAGGAGATCTAAAGCCGATCTGCACACAAACGGTCGGGTCATTAAGTAGCTTTTATGGTCATCATAGCACTTTATGTATGCGTTACCAAGAACCCCTATCTTAATGTACCTTAATCCTTGCATAATCGAGGCGGAGGGGTCATGAACTCTATATAAGCCACCCCCCTCCTTAGTGTAAAGGGTTCACACCCCTGTAACTCATACGCACATAATACAGTCGACCGCCTCTGGGCTCCGAGACATAGGGCTATTACTTCCTCCGAGAAGGGCCTGAACTCATAAACATCTTGCGTATACAACTACTCCATAGCTAGGATCTTGCCTCTCCATACCTACCCCCCATTCTACTGTCAGACTTAGAACCACGACAGTCCCCGGGTCTATCTTTATCGTATTAATCTCCCAACACTTTATTATTGCTTTTGCTTATTTACTTTGCTTTTATTTTACTTTGCATCTTTATAACAAAAATACAAAAAATATTATCTATCATCTCTATCAGATCTCACTCTCGTAAGTGACCGTGAAGGGGTTGACAACCCCTAATCGCATTGGTTGCATGGAGCTATTTGTTTTGTGTAGGTACGAGGGACTCGCGCGTAGCCTCCTACTGGATTGATACCTTGGTTCTCAAAAACTGAGGGAAATACTTAATCTACTATGCTGCATCACCCTTTCCTCTTCAAGGAAATCCAATGCAATGCTCAAGAGGTAGCTGACACTGACTAGTGGACCCCCCTCTAATTCTTAAAATTAATAAAACTCTGGTAAGTTTGTCCCTGTGACACTTGGGCCCCACTTCCCAGTTTTGACTAGTCAACAGTCAACACTTTGGCTGTTGACTGCTGAGTCGGCACCCCTCTTGCCCCACATGTAATAGACTCTGGCTAGAGTAGTACTAGGTGACCAAAGTATTCTTTTCTTTTTATTTTAAATAATTTCAGAAAATGTTATAAAACTTTGAAAAATCATATAAAATAATCTGTAACTCGGATGAAAAAGTTTTATACATGAAAATTTCTCAAAACGACAAGACGAATCCGGACACGCAGTCCGTTCGTCTGCCACACGTCTCTAGCATAGCAAACCTACAACCTTTCCCCTCTGTTTCATCTGTTCAAAAATGCCTAACTTTGGGAAAACTTTCCTGGATGTTCTCCCCCTTCGCCGGTATCGTGTAGTGCCGCGTTAGAAAACTCCTAGCGTTGTGTATTTCCATGTTATGCTTTGTGATGCTATGTTTGCTTTATAATTATTGTTTCTTCCCCCTCTTCTCTCCATTAGACCCCGAGACCGATGCTTCCCCTGTGATCGACTACGTTGACGACGACCCCTCCTTGCCAGAGCAACCAGGCAAGCCCCCCATTTGATCATCCCGATATCGCCCATTCCATTTTCTCATTCTTGCATTAGATTTTGCTACTGTTATTGTTTGCTCCTATTCTGATGCATAGCCTGCTTTTGTAACCTGCTCATTGTTACCTACCTGCTTATCCTAAACTGCTTAGTATAGGTTGGTTAGTGATCCATCAGTAACCCCCCACCTTGTCCTTGTTGCCCCTGCTTCATCATTGAAGACCCGATCAACGGGATCGAAGACCAGGCCCCGGCACCGCACATTACTTCCCCTTAGTTGCTCGACACTACTGGGCTACTATCGAGTGCCGAGGGTGAGACCTCTACAACACTTATGATGTTAACCCTGTAGTGTAGTTATTCGGTCGTGGTCATCGAGGGTGATTCCACCTTAACCACTTCCTATACGACTGTGTCGTGCAACCCCTCAAGTGTGAACTTCGAGGGTGGTTCCTCTTACGTTCACCTTGATGATGACATCGAGTGGAATCCGTCAAGGGTGATTCCTCAGGTTTTCCCCTTGGTGTTATACACACAATTACTATGGTTACTATGACTTTACACCGTACCATGTTACTAAAGACGGGTCGGCTCTGAGGGGTACCCGCGCGAGCTTAATTGCGAGTGATGTGGAGTCGGGTTGACCTGGAAGGTGCCCGCGAGATAATTACGAGGTGTGGCCGGGCATTCCTAGCCCTTGCTGCAAGTCCTCAAGGTGGGGAAACGGGGTCACATCTTTCGTGAGTCTCTGCTTGTTACCGCGCGTTCCTAATCCACTATGATTTGGCTATTTGATCCGAGGGGCCTCTGGCCTGATAGCACTAACCATCACGTGGGAATAGTATGGGCGTTCTGTGTCGTATACATCAGCCGAAGCTTAATAGACGTCAGTGACTGAGCAGCGTGCGCCGGGTTGGACTCCGTAAGCACCTGCCTTGTTGAAGGAGGTAGCTAGGTCTGCTCACCGGCCGCGTTCGCAACGTGCAGGAGTTCCCGGGGAGATGGCCATGACCCCTGGGGGCATAGGCTTAGTCCGGCGTGCTGACCTCTCTATTAAGCCTAGGTCGGGTTGCGGCGTATTGTTTGGCCGAGGCCGCGCATGACCCAGGAAAGTGTGTCCGGCCGGAGTTAATCGAGCGTGGTGGGTAAGTTGGTGCACCCCTGCAGGGAAGAAAACATCTATCGATAGCCTTTCTACGGTAACGGACACTTCGAGTTGTATCCCGATCGATACAACTAGAACTGGATACATGAGATGAGACATGGATATGAGGTGATAACTGGATAGTATGGCTCTGGGATTTCTTTCTCGCAGGGAGTCGAGAAAGGATCTCTGGCCGAGGTTGATAACACTACTACTACTTTACTTTATGCTACTCTACTCCTTCATTTGCTACAAGATGGTGGTTTCGAGAAGATGCTAGTCTTCGATAGGACTAGGCCTTCTCTCTATTACGGCATTTCTGCAGCCCAATCCACATATCTGACCTTCCTTTGATAATGTTGCATATGTAGTGTAGATCCTTGCTTGCGAGTACTTTGGATGAGTACTCACGGTTGCTTTGCTCCCCCTTTCCCCCCTTTCTTCTTCTTTTCGGTTGATGCAACCAGATGTCGGAGCCCAGGAGCCAGATGCCACCACCGATGTCTGCTACTACATGGAGACCGCCGACGACCAGGAGTAGTTAGGAGGCTCCCAGGCAGGAGGCCTTGCCTTTTCGATCGTTGTTGCTTTTGTGCTAGCCTTCTTAAGGCAAACTTGTCTAACTCATGTCTGTGCTCAGATATTGTTGCTTCACGACTCTTGTGTATTCAAGCTGATGTATTCGAGCCCTCGAGGCCCCTGGCTTGTAATACAAAGCTTGTATTATTTTAATTTGTGTCTAGAGTTGTGTTGTGATATATTCCCGTGAGTCCTTGATCTTGATCATACACATTTGCGTGTATGATTAGTGTATGATTGAATCGAGGGCTTCACAAATCCGCCGCCACGAGGCGGAACCTTGGCGGAACCAATCTAGGGCTCCGGCAGAGCTGTTCTGCTAGGGACACTTCCCTCTGGGAGGGGGAAATCATCGCCATCGTCATCACCAACGATCCTCTCATCGGGAGGGGGTCAATCTCCATCAACATCTTCACCAGCACCATCTCCTCTCAAACCCTAGTTCATCTCTTGTATCCAATTCTTGTCTCTAAGTCTAGGAGTGGTACTAGTAGGTTGCTAGTAGTGTTGATTACTCTTTGTAGTTGATGCTAGTTGGTTTATTTGGTGGAAGATCGTATGTTCAGATCCTATATGCATATTGATACTCCTCTGATTATGAACATGAATATGCTTTGTGAGTATTTACGTTTGTTCCTAAGGACATGGGAGAAGTCTTGCTATTAGTAGTCATGTGAATTTGGTATTCATTCGATATTTTGATGAGATGTATGTTGTCTCTCCTCTAGTGGTGTTATGTGAACGTCGACTACATGACACTTCACCATTGTTTGGGCCTAGAGGAAGACATTGGGAAGTAATAAGTTGATGATGGGTTGCTAGAGTGACAGAAGCTTAAACCCTAGTTTATGTGTTGCTTCGTAAGGGGCTGATTTGGATCCATATGTTTCATGCTATGGTTAGGGTTACCTTAATACTTATTTTGTAGTTGCGGATGCTTGCAATAGGAGTTAATCATAAGTGGGATGCTTGTCCAAGTAAGGACAGCATCCAAGCACCGGTCCACCCACATATCAAATTATCAAAGTACCGAACGCGAATCATATGAAAGTGATGAAAAATAGCTTGACGATAATTCCCATGTGTCCTCAGGAGCGCTTTTCTCTATATAAGAGTTTGTCCAGGCTTGTCCTTTGCTATAAAAAGGATTGGGCGACCTTGCTGCACTTTATTTACTTTTGTTACTTCTTGCTCGTTACAAATTACCTTATCACAAAACTATCCGTTAACTATAATTTCAGTGCTTGCAGAGAATACCTTGCTGAAAACCGCTTATCATTTCCTTCTGCTCCTCGTTGGGTTCGACACTCTTACTTATAGGAAGGACTACGATAGATCCCCTATACTCGTGGGTCATCACAATGCGATGTCCAATTGTTGTGGCTGCATTATGTTATTGTATACCATGGGAGAAATAAATCGAATTTGGCTGCACTTAATACATGAGAAACATATACAAGTGCTGTATTTCCTAGTTCTTAATCATGCTTGGTTTGGATAAATGGGTTTTCCATGTGGCTTGAATTAATCTGATGAATCTGCAATGTGCTTATTTTTCATCAACATATTTTACTGATAGCATGCAAACCCTTACTTAACCTGATGACTAAGTACCTTATATGTGTTGCAGGGAAACAATGGGAAGCACTGAGGTTTACAATCGAGGTTAGCACGTGCATGCTCCGTTGGCTAATAGCACATTATTGTGCAATTGCAGGAACCATTCTAATATTTAGGTTTTTAACAATTATGTCTTGCACATGTAGGTCCGATTGTCAGAGGTTTTCACCCACTATTCGACCCTTTTTGCATTTGGGGAAATGTGTTGTCCATGAATATCAGTCAAGTCAAGCAACTCAGAAAGATTGTTAGGATAAAGAAATCAGCGACAAAAAACAACAAGATCTTTGTCTGCACAATAAAGAAGACATCATTTCACTACAGGATAGTACTAACTATTATACCTTGCCTTTTTTATTCCTTTGCCCCATTTCCAATATAGAAAAGATATTTATGCACATCCTTGTTTTCAGGCCTTTCCAAAGCAGTTCACTGATGATTACCTCTCAAACCAATTGTATGGTCGAGGCGAGGAAGGTATTCATACAACACCCATGGTTCAATATTGAAGTGTTCCTGAAGAGGACGAAGCATTGACGGTCAATCATCCACAGGCACTGGCCTAAAGTTACAAAGACCTTCAACATCAATGAAGGCTCAATATTCACCTTCTGCTTCAGCAATTTTCCAGATGAGATACGTCTGTCTATGTACCGTCTATGATGCTAATTTCGAAAGGTTATAGATGTTGCATGTGAAACTTGGTGCTGGTGTAGTTGTGTAATGGGGTAGCTGAGTGCTGAAGCTATATGATGTTGTACTCTGATTTATTTCAATTATGAAAATGAAAATATTGTGTGCTTAATATGAAATGTCAATTAGATTAACAAATGGATTATTAATAACTGGATAATTAGCCTGCTAATTGGGGTTTTCTATTGCAAACGGTTATTGAGAAAATACCGTGTGCGATGCATTCAATAATGCACACCATTTCTAGGAATAAACCGTGTTAGATTAATGAACAATCACACACGACATCCTCTTGAAAACTGTTTGCTTTAGGCCACCTGGCGCAAATGTTTACCACAAAAAAACTTTGTGTGATGGACAAACCTTGACACACAGTTTCTTCTACGCACCGTGTGTGATGCATTCAATAACGCAAACGATAAAATTGTTAATACCGTGCGCAATGGAAACACTATCTCAAATGATTTAATGGGGAAAATTGTGTGTGATGTAATTGCGGACAGAAACGTTTTCCTTGGAGTGACCGCATGGGATGTATATACGAACAACAACGTTTAGCGAGGACTGACTGTGTGGTATGTACTTGCGACCGGAAACAATTTCGCCTGTATATTTGTATTTTTTTAGCTCTACTGTACGTATTTCCTTATTTGAGCGCTCGCCGGTCGCACATGACCTCATTTTGCCGAGCGTGTGTGCCAGGAGGGCATATCCCCGACCGTTTCTAGGTCGTATGAGAAGGACTCCCTATCACCCACACTCACTTGGCTACGGTTCCAAATGCCGTTGCGGAAAGGGGTTAAAAACCATTTGTATAGCACCTCGTTGTACTAGTGTTGCTTAAATTTATCGGTGGCATTAGACTGAGTGTGGCATTAATTAAACGTGGCATCAATTTAGCAGTAGCATTGCTTGACTTTACCGCTAGCGTTATACTAACATAAAAAAAGTGGCAATAAGAGCATGGGATGCCCATTCGGATAGTGGGCGCACCAGTACGATGTACCTCCACGAATGCTTAGAGTGGTGCCCAGAGCAACAAATATCCAGGTAGCATATGTGGATTACGTCCCATTTTTGTTCTCTTTGGCAACCTTTTTCCTATGTGATGACAACAAACCGATCGACTTGGTCATTCTCTATTGCATTGTCATGCCTTTCTACCCGTTTTCACCCTTTTTCAACCAAGAGACACGAGACTCATTCCTTAGCTACTGATGACATGGATTAGTCTGCATGAAGTAGGGTTTCCTTTAATAGTGCAATTTAAGGTTTTCGTCTGCCTGACCAGCAGAGCAGAGGATAGCAAATTGGGAAGATGGTGGAGTGGAAAAAGATCTACATGCAGCGACGTGGTAGATGGGGCAATAGAACAAGGGTATAGTGAGGTAGCATACCTGAGGGTCGGCGGGAGTGTGTCGGTGTACTAGAGTAGGGGTACCCTAGTATCCCGAACTCGTGCACGGGCAGTTGCAGCACCCCGCGGCAGGGCCGACTTGGTGACCGCCAAGATCCTCAGCGGCTCCTTTGGAGCCATTCAAGAACAAAGTAATCAAGGCCCCGGCAAGAGGAGCTTGCCGGGAAGGCTTGGTGGGCGCCGAGCCCCCAAGCGCGACAAGGTTCCTGCCGCGGCAAGGCGCTTGCCGGGGTGGGCAACCTCTCTTCATCCCCGCTCCAGCTCACCCGCCAATGTGTCAACACGGGGCTCTCCCAAGAACGCGTGTCGACGGGCTGTGCAGCCAGCGGGGAGCGGCGATAAGCGGCGCTGACAAGCCACCCTCGTGGCAGACGGAGGCGCACTTGACGGTCCCCTCGTTATAATCGTTTCAGCGATCGAGATGGGCATTGATGACTCTTGTCCCTTGCCGTCGAGTTAGGTATAGACTCATCAGATACTGCATAAAGCGGTGTACCAACCTTTGTTTTTACTATCTTACCCTTGTCTACTTGTCACATGTGGTGACCCCTTGTGCCTATAAAAGGAGGCCCAAGTGCAACGTAGAAAGGGTCCGGTTCAGCTCCGGCTTAGTTCATTCTACTCATACGAGACCACACACTCAGGCTAGGTTTTGTAGCTCCCGTTGCTCCCTAGCAAGAACACAAGATAATCCACAAAAGAAGCAGTAGGAGTATTATCTCTCCGGAGAGCTCCGAAGCTGGGTAAATCTGCTCGTGTGCTTCGCCTCGATCCGCTCTTTGTGCAATCTCCGCCCCCCTCCGAACCACAAGGGACCCAGGTCCCATAGGTGTTCGTGGGACACGACCAGTTCTCCCCGACAACTTTGGCGCGCTGTAGGGCGTCGAGGTCAGGCGAACCGATCCGGCGCTCGTGACGAAAGCAGTTTCTTCATCAACGATCTTCGTCAACATGGCGCCAAGAAGAAGTCTTCGGCAGCAGCAGAGCCGTCTGCGTCGAACCCACCGCCACCGGAGCTGTCAGGTGGTGGGGGGAACGCCGGCGGAGGAACGGGCGTCGTCGAGAGAGCCCACAACGCCGCCAGGTCCAAAGACAAGGCGGCGCAGGCGTCGGCGTCGAGTCTGTGCGAACCCGATCCAGCGTTCGCACGAGCAGTTTCTTCATCAACAGTCTTCGTCAACATGGCGCCGAAGAAGAAGTCTTCGGCAGCAGCAGAGCCGTCTGCGTCGAACCCACCGCCACCGGAGCTGTCAGGTGGTGGGGGGAACGCCGGCGGAGGAACGGGCGTTGTCGAGAGAGCCCACAACGCCGCCAGGTACAAAGACAAGGCGGCGCAGGCGTCGGCGTCCGAATCCTCACCGCGTCCCTCTCAGGAGGCGCGGGACCGACAACGTCGTGATGCTCGCGGCACCATACGCTCGTTGGATCAAGGCCAAGCTGGAGGATCCCGAGGCCCTCGAGACCCGCATGCACACCCGCATGCTGGTACGAGCGGAGTATTTGGTCGCCATGGATGCTGCTCCTCCTAACTTGGTTAGGAGTCCGAGCACATCCGTTCTTTCGCTCCAGACGCTGTTGCCGCCAACCACACCAGCGGAAGCCTTGGCAAGAGCTCGCTTATTTCTAGATTACCCTCCAACGGTGATAAGGTCGACGAATGGAGGGCCACAATTCAAAGTCTCATCGGCCGCTTAACGGCGACATCCCGCGGCAACCGAGTGCCTCGCAGCCGCGGCAAGGCGACAAGGCGCGAGCTGATGGCGACGAGACTTGCGGGGGTGCAGCCACCGTACACTCGCCCTCCCGAAGGCCAAGATCGCCGACTCGCCGGATCCACCTCGACAGCGACTCCACAGCGTCGTCGGATCCGCGAGCTCGTCGCGACCAGTGCCAAGTTCTTCGAGAACGGCAAGAAGAAGACGCTCGAACCAGAATCGAGCGCCGAAGAGAAGCGCGTCGTCAGTCCGACCAGCGCGCCGGGCCCACTGTCGATATGCATGCGCCAGGGGAACCGGGCGACTTGCCGTACGCGGTAGGTTGCCCCGCGTTCACCCGTGAGTTGCGGCAAGTCCGGTGGCCCGACAAGAAAAACTTCAAGCCAGATGTGCCGGAAAAGTATGATGGCAGGACACACCCATCGGAGTTCCTCAGCATCTACACCATTGCGGTGCAGGCTGCGGGGGGACGAGACGACAAGATCCTCGCCAATTACTTTCCCTTGGTGCTCAAGCCGAACGTCAGATCTTGGCTCATGCACTTACCGGATAGCTCTATTTCTTCTTGGGCAGATTTGTGCCACCAGTTTGTTGGCGCCTTCACAGGCGGGCACAAGCCTCATGGACAGGAGAGTGACCTTCACCTACTCGCCCAGAAGGAAGGAGAGTCCCTGCGAAAATTCATCCAGAGATTCAGTCGAGTGCACTACAACATCCCAGACGTCCACCCTGCCGCGGTGATCAGTGCATTCCATCAGAATGTGCGAAACCGCAGGATGAGGGAGGAGATGGCGATGTGCAAAGTGAAAGACGCCAAGAACTCTACGCCGACAAGTGTGCACGCTACCGAAGAAGGAAGAAGACTCCCAGGAGAGAACATGGGAGCAGGGTCTGATAGTGAGGAGACCGCCCCGGCAAGGAAGAGCCGGCGGCGAAACAACAGAAGGAAGAAAAACCAAGAAGTACTAGTTGTCGAGCAGTCCGGCAAGGATGGTGCCGCCAACAAAACCAAGGCTAGTGGCTCCGCAAGGAGGTTGCCGTTGATGCCGACCGCCAAGCTGTGGCGGCTGCCGACAAGCCCCGACAGCTCCAACAAGCAAGATAAAATCCACCGCACCAAGGGCCACGATCTCCAGAGCTGCAAGAAAGTCGAGCAGCTTGTTGAGCTCTGAAGAGAGCTGAATACGAGCGTAGACAAGGAGAAGGCCTGTGAAGGTGCAGGTGCAACAAGTAAGAAGAGACCCGGTCGGGGAGGACGCCGCGGCAAGGCCAAGCAGCGGCAAGGAGACAGACCTCCCCGCGGCCGCGACAAGGAAGAAGATGAAGATGAAGATGACGAAGACATGGAAGATGATGAAGCTGACGAGCAGGAGTTTCAAAAGGCAACAGAGGTCCTTTGCGTTGACGGTGGTGCTTCTCTGCATACCTCACACCGCCAACTCAAGCAATGGATGCGAGAGGTCAATGCGGCAGAACCATCCATAGAGTCACGCAAACCTACGAAGTGGTCCAAGACGCCCATCATTTTTGACGTTGAGGATCACCCTGATCGCATCACTGCGGTCGGGTGCTTGCGGATGTTGGTATCTCCAACGATCCGCAACCTCAAGGTCACAAAAATGTTGGTTGACGGCGGGGCCGGCCTGAACTTGATCTCCTCTGCAGTGCTCCAGAAGCTTCAAATCCCTGACAGCGAGCTCGAAGAAACTGGTACTTTCCAAGGAATCAATCCAGGAAGGAGCAAGCCCAAAGGGAAGATCACGTTGCCGGTAACATTCGGTAGCGAGCTCAACTTCAGAACTGAGAGGGTCATGTTTGATGTTGCCGACTTCCCATTGCCCTACAATGGCATACTTGGCCGTCCAGCACTCGCCAAGTTCATGGCCGCCTCTCATTATGCTTACAACCTACTCAAGATGCCCGGCCCGATAAGCGTCATTTCTGTCCATGGTGACAAGAAGGACGCGCTTATCTGCGCCGACAAGATTTACCGGGATGCAGCAGCCGCAACAGATAGCAAACCACTTGTTTGAAGCTCCGGGGAAGAAGAAGACCACCAAGTCCGGCAAGAGCTCTGTTGCCCACTCCGCAAGCGCACCTCCTCGAGTGCTGCTCTACCGTCGAGGACGCACCATCGAGCTCCACCGCAAGTGCAAGAAGACGATGGCAGCTCCGCCAAGACCAAGAAGGTGCCCGCCAAGGAGGACGACCGGTGGTACCTTCACCATCGATGCCACGCTTGACCCTAAATAGGAAGGCGAGCTCGTTGCTTTCTGCGGGCGAATGTCGATGTGTTTGCATGGCAACCATCCGACATCCCAGTGTTCCTGTGAAAGTAATTGAGCACCACTTAGCTGTCTGTCCTCACGCACGGCCCGTCAAGCAGAAAGTTAGGAAACAAGCAGTGGAGCGCCAAGAGTTTATAGCGGAAGAAATTAAGAAGTTGGAAGCAGCAGGGCTTGTCAGAGGAGTCCTCCATCCCACGTGGTTGGCCAATCCGGTAGTTGTACGCAAGGCTAATGGGAAATGGAGACTTTGTATTGACTTTACAGATGTTAATAAAGCTTGTCCCAAAGACCCATTCCCCTTGCCACGTATCGACCAGATTGTTGACTCCACGGCGGGATGTGATCTGCTTTCGTTTCTTGATGCATATTCAGGATATCATCAGATCTTCATGGCAGAAGAGGACGAAGAGAAAACCACATTCATTACACCATGTGGCACGTATTGTTTCATACGGATGCCTTTCGGTTTAAAGAATGCTGGTTCAACCTTTGCAAGAGTAGTCCATGATGCCTTTGAGCTGCAGATACACAGAAATGTAGAAGCCTACATGGATGATATAGTGGTCAAAAGCAAGGACAAGGCAACTCTGATTCAGGATTTGGATGAGACATTTGCAAATCTACGCAAGATCAACCTCAAGCTCAACCCCGAGAAGTGCGTGTTTGGAGTCCCTTCCGGCAAGCTTCTCGGGTTCTTTGTGTCTCAGCGGGGAATCGAAGCCAATCCCGACAAGATTAAGGCCATTGAGCAGATTGAAGCACCGAAGCGCGTCAAGGATGTCAGAAGGCTTGCCGGTTGCGTGGCTGCTCTCAGCAGTTTTATCTCTAAGTCTGCTGAGCGCGCCCTGCCATTTTTCAAAATTTTGAAAAAGGCAGGTCCAATGAAATGGACTCCCGAAGCGGAGGCTGCGCTGCGCAGACTTGAAGAGATACATGTCCTCCACTCCAATACTTGTCGCACCTAAGCCACAAGAGAAGTTGCTGCTGTATATAGCGGCAACCAATCAAGTGGTTAGTGTTGCGTTAGTAGCAGAGAGGGAGGCAGATGATGAGCCGGCAACCGAGGCAGGCGCATCCAGCGACAAGCAAGAGGTTTCGCTGTCAAGCTCTGGTCCCGACAAAGACAAATCAGCGCAGGGTTGCGACAAGATACAGAAGAAGATGGTGCAACGCCCAGTTTACTTTGTCAGTTCCCTTCTGCAAGGGGCTAGATCAAGGTACTCTGGTGTGCAAAAGTTGCTTTTCGGCCTCTTCATGGCCTCGAGAAAGCTGCGCCACTACTTCCAAGCACACGAGATAACAGTTGTCACTCGCTTTCCGCTGAAGAGGATTTTGCAAAATCCAGAAGCAACAGGGCAGGATTGTCGAGTGGGCACTGGAACTGTCAGGCTTTGGTCTCAAGTTTGAAAGCACTTCAACTATCCAGAGCAGAGCGTTGGCGGAATTCATAGCAGAATGGACGCCGACGCAAGATGAAGAAACTCCAGAGACAAACATCCCCGTCAAGGAGGCAAATAAAGAAGTCGCTGATGTACTTTTATGGTGCCTTCTCGCTGCAAGGCGCCGGTGCCGGCGTGCTGCTTATCGCACCCATCGGAGAACACCTCAAGTACATAGTCCAGATGCACTTTCCCAAGGAACAAGCAACGAACAATACTGCAGAGTACGAAGGTTGGCTTGCTGGTCTCAGGATTGCGGTAGACCTTGGGATCAAGAAGCTCATTGTCAGGGGGGACTCGCAACTTGTTGTCCGTCAAGTAAATAAATATTATCAGAGTCCGTTGATGGAAGCATACGTTGATGAAGTAAGGAAGCTAGAAGAGCACTTTGAAGGCTTGCAAATGGAACATGTTCCAAGAGCTCAGAATGATATAGCTGATGGCCTCTCCAAATGTGCCGCACTTAAGTTACCTGTGGAACCAGGAATTTTGTGCTCAAGCTGACTCAGCCAACCGTAACACCATCAATGTGACAGAGCAAGAAGAGAAAATTGGTTTCCGGCGACTACTTTCCCAAGCAGAAGCTCCTCGGAGCCGCCGCCAAGAAAGTCCCTAAAATCAACGCATAAATATCACCGAGGAGCAGTCTGCTCCGACAAGCCCAAAGGGTTTGTTTCGTTGAAGCAAACGCCCCGACAAGCTTTGCTCCGCAGCTTGCCGGGATCATCAAGTTCCGGCAGAACCACGTGTTCTTGCCGAGAAGCTGATGTTCCCGCAGTGATAGATGAGCCTTTAGTCCTTGTTGTTGAGCCACGTGCTCCAAAGATGGGCACAAAGAGATCGTCCATTTCCTTCAGACAGGAGAACTTCCCGAAGAGCAAGAAGAAGCGGAAAGAGTAGCCCGGCAGTCAAGTATGTACCAGTTTGTTGATAGCATCATGTACAGAAGAAGACTCAACGGTGTGAAATTGAAGTGTATTTGCCGGGAAGATGGACAGAAGCTGTTGGCAGAGATACATGGAGGCATATGTGGACACCACATTGGCGCAAGAGCACTTGCCGCAAAAAGCTTTCGGCAAGGTTTCTTCCGCCGAAGCCCTCCAGATGCAATCGCACAAGTAACCAAGTGTGAAGCGTGCCAGTTCCATTCAAAACAGATACACCAGCCAGCTCAAGCTCTCCAGACGATCCCTTTATCCTGGCCCTTCTCGGTCTGGGGGCTCGATATCCTCGACCCCTTCCCCCGAGCTGTTGGGGGCTTTGAGTACTTGTACGTCGCAATCGACAAGTTCACAAAGTGGCGGAAGTGGAAGCGATGAGGAAGGTGACCAGACAACAAGATCAAGTTCTTCAGTCAATTGTTTGCCGCTTCGGGATTCCCAACAGGATCATCACCGGCTAACGGCACCCAATTCACGAAGTCGCACCTTCATGCAATACGGCCAAAATCTTGGCGCCAAGGTCTGCTTTGCTTCTGTTGCTCACCCGAGAAGCAACGGTCAAGCAGAGAGGGCAAACGCTGAAGTGCTGCGGGGACTCAAGACCAGAACTTTCGACAGGCTGCGCAAGTGCGGAAGGAACTGGATTGAGGAGCTGCCGGTGGTTCTTTGGTCGATCAGAACGACGCCAAATTGAGCCACTGGCCAGACGCCTTTCGCTCTAGTCTACGGAGCAGAGGCAGTTCTCCCCACGGAACTCGTGTACGGGTCACCTCGAGTGCTCGCTTACAATGAGCTTGAGCAAGAGCAGCTGCGACAAGATGACGCGCTGCTCCTTGAGGAAGATCGTCTTCAGGCTGCTGTACGAGCTGCTCGTTACCAGCAAGCTTTGCGCCGCTACCATAGCCGCAAAGTTAATGCCAGAAGCTTCGAGGAAGGCGACCTTGTTCTTCGGCGCGTTCAATCCGCCAAGAATTCCAACAAGTTGACGCCTAAGTGGGAAGGCCCTTATCGGGTGAAACGAGTCACTAGGCCCGCACTGTCCGCCTTTGAGATCAAGATGGCGCCCGGTGAGCAATTCCTGGAATATAGAGCATCTTCGCAAGTTTTACCCATAAAGCGTGTTGCCGGAACCTGCTCAAGAACCACCCTTTTGTACAAGTCTTGCCGCTGTTGCATGTAATCCTTTGTACAAAGCCGGGCGCAGACCCCGTGCATCAGTAAAGCCTATGTGTTGCGCGCAACTTGTCGATACATGCCCTCATAATCATATGTGCATGTGTTTACTAACATTTTGTGCAGCATCCACACCCGGTAAGCGATAACGAGCCACTAGGCTCCATAACTTTATTTTCTCTTCTTTCTTCTCAAACAAGAAGAAGGTTCATCCACCCACAAGTTAACCGGGGGGGAAGGAGAAGATAATGGTGTGGGCCGCCAAGCGTCGCTCGAGGAACTGTCGCCTTGCCGGGAAATGGACAACAGAAAAGCTAAGTTGCTAAGTTTAAACGACCAGTTTTAAATTTTTTAAGTTATCTTCCTCGAACGATAGTACTTTGTATGGAAAACCTGTGCGCGGAGGAACCAGCGCGTGACTAGCTTGCGCCCTTACTTTGTTTCGAGTCCGCTCAACAACTTAAGTGTGCTGCAACTAGTTGCGACAAGGTTGCTTGTCGGAGGCGGCATCGCCAGCAGGCTGCTGAAGTTCCGCACTCAGCGCTCGCGGCAAAGGTGTTCGCACTGACAAGTTCCCCTGAAAGCGTAGGGTATAAACATACAAAGGAAGAAGTCGAGTAAAGGAAATAACATTGCATTCGATTGCCTAAGATAGTGTATATTACATAATAACTTGTCGCGGATCTAATAGACTTTTTACCTAAACATGATCTACAGCGACAAGAGAAAGATAGACTTGGCGGCCTAGTCCACGCGGTCGCCCTCGAGCCTCTTAACTCCGCTCACCCTATCCACAATGGGTGCGACAAGGGCCTTGAGTGCTTCAACATCGGCGGATGGAGGCAGGGACTTGAGGGCTTTGGTGAAGTCGACACCTGGGTTGCGGAAGGCCACCTTCATCAACACCTTCTCGAGAGCCTCGGCGCAGACTTGACGTGATTCCTCCGCCAGTTGCTTTGGAACCTCTTCCCGGAGCCGCTGGATACCCGCCAACACGCCTTTGAAGAATAGGCTGAGCTTGACGCTGGGTTGGAGCTTCTCGTCAGTGGAGTATCCAAGATCTGTCATCCCCAACTCCATCAGCTCATTATGGATGCTGGCGGCGGTGTCCACAAGACCTTCTGTCCAGTGCATTATGCTTTCTCGAAGATTATTCTGGCGGTCACAAGATTCGACAAAGAACTCCTCGGTGGCCTTGATCTTGTCCAGCAGGCCCGCTTTCCCGATCCTGGCGCCATTCAACGCCTCCGCTGTGGTGGTCAGCTTCAGCTCCAGATCCGCCTTGACGTCCTTGGCGGATCGATCTCCTTGATCTTTTCAGCAAGACGACCCTGCAGCTCGCCGAGGGTGTAAGCGTCCTTCTCACGCTCGTGCTTCAACCCGGCGACCTCCTCGGCGCTCTTCTGGAGGGTGGACTCCAGCTGAGCCACCCTCGTCTCCAGTTCCTTCTTGGCGGCCTCGGCAGCCGCAGCAGCATCCTTTGCCTCCTGAAGTGGCCCGCCAATCGTTTGCTCGCGCGCGGCGAGATCTTCCTCAAAGCTGTCGAGGTTGATCTTTCGCTGCGCCAGCTCACCTTCCTGCGCGGAGAGCTTCTCGCCGGCAAGCCTCTGCTGTTCCTCGACCTCGCCCTTCTCCAAGATGAAGGCCGTGCGCTCCTCAGCAAGCTGCTCCCGCACCTCTGCTATATCCCGGAGAGTCTCTTTGTTGGCGCGCCGGAGCTCTTCCGCGCGTTTCTCCAAGTCAGCTCCCGCCCTCGCGACAAGCGCCTCCCTGGACTCCAGTTTGGCTTGTCGGGCGCGGTAGAGCGACAACAACCTACTTAGCAGTTGCTCCTCCTCAGGCTCGCTGCTGCTGCTCGGGGCATCAACCAGCGACAGCCCGGCGGAGGCGAGCAGTTCCGCGTCGAAGGTCTCCCCCTCGGCCAGTGCCCTGGAGCTTGATGCCCAGGGGAGCTTGATAAAGACACCCTCGCCGGCCTTCAGGTAGGCGCCAGGCTAGGGCTCTTCGGAGTCTGGTGCGGCATCGGTGGAGGGAGGATCGGCGGTCGGTGCAGCGCCTGGCGCTCCTGCGGCCTCCGGGCCGTCAGTGCGATCGCCAAATTCCTCCCCAGCCCCTGCGCCAGCAGCCTTGGCGGCCTCCTCACCGGCGGGCCCGTCAGCGCCAGCCTCCCCCTCCATGTTGGCGGCGTCGACACTGTCGCCGCGAGCGTCTTCCTCGCCGGCAGCCTCAGTCTCCATCGGATCTTCGATGGATGGATCTCATGGTCAAAAGAAGAAAGCACAAATCAAGCAGATGTTCGAAAGAGAAGAACAGAAGAAGAAAAGAACCCAAGGGAAATTATCAAACAAGAAGATTACCTGCAGTAGGGCCTGTTGCCGCGGTCTCCACCACCGGAGGGTCGTCGGCGCCGGCCCTTGCCGGGGAAGCTCCCCTTGTCGGAGAGGCCTCCCTTGCCGGAGAGCGCTCCCTTGGCGGAGAGTTCTTCCTTGGCGACGTAGTCGAAGCAAGCAGAACTTCGGGAGTGACCTCCGGTGCTTCCTGATGAGGCTGCTCTGCTCCTACACAATTCAACAAACCAGATATCAGTACCGGAGAAGCACCCAAGCACACCCAAACATGAGAAGTATACCAGACACTTATGCTGGGGGCTGTGCTGGGGGCTGCTCTGCTGAAGGGTTGCCGGGTCCGGCCAGGGAGTTCCAGACGTGCCCCATGTCGCCACAGGGGAGTCATCTGAGACGACAACCACCGGCATCTTGGCCCTCTTCGGCGCCCTCTGAGCTGACGTCCTGAAGAAGAAGGTTCAGAGTGAAACCAGTCAGATATAAGATAAAACAATAAATTGGAAGATTACAAGTAGCAACGACAAGATCTTACTCTTCCTCTTCTTCCTCGGAGCTGAGGACGGAAAGATCAAACTCCGCTCCGGCGCGACGGATTGGGGGAGAAGATTCCCTCGGACGCTTGGCGGGTGCAGGGGCCGCGACTCCAGAAGACCCCGCACCCGTCGCCGTGGCGGAATGAGGCGCTCCCGCGGCAACAGTGCTTGCCGCGGTGGAGCGCGTCGGGCGGCGAGGCGGTAGTTGGACCGTATACCCCCCCCCCCCCGCCACTTCTCCAGTCTTCCGGAGGCGTCTCCTTGGCGGGGCTGCGGGCTCCCCCTGCGGCAAGCTACTTGACGGCGGAGGAGAGGCACCCCCGGCAGGCTCGCTCGGCTCGTTGTCGGGCTCGGGCTGCTCCTCCTCGCCGACAAACTCTTCTTGGTCGGCAAGGCTTGCTGCCTCGGCCGTCTCCGCCTCCTCGACAGTAAACCCAAAAGCACCGGCGGCAGCAGCCTCCTCCAACCTCGTGGCGATGCGCGCCATCTCCTGATCGGTGGTGTCGCGGGTGAGCCGCCTCTGCTCGTCGGCGCGGACCGGCACTTCAACCAAGTTGTCGAAGAACTGCTGCACGACGTCATCGGCGGGCTCCTCGCTAGTTGGAACGATTCCATGGGAATCGCGACAACGGCATTATCGCTGGATGCTTTGTCAAGCGACGAGTTGTTGCACAAGGGCACAACTCCCCTCGGCAACATGCACCACCCGGGGTTATCTGCTTCAGGCTTGAACAACTCCCGCAGCATGCCGTCAAGCTCCAAAGTAGTGAAATTCCAATTCAGACCTGGGCGCAGCCTCATGATGTCCTCCGTGTTCTGGAATTCCCAAGCAGGCCTCCCTCTCTCCTGCAAGGGCGCAATGCGGCGGCGAAGTAAGTCCGCGCCAACTGCTCCTACGGTAAGCCCTGCTTGCCGGAGACGCAGAATCCTAGTTGTGGCAATCTTCAACTTGTCGTCCTCCGGCGCCAAGTTGCTCCAATCGTTGCCGCGAACTATGGGGGTATGGCGCAGGGCGGTGAAAGGCTGTGGCTCCTCCTCTAAGATCCAACACCAGTCAGATCTCCACTCTTCCCACTTGCTGCGCAACTCTCCGTCAAGATACGCTCCCTTCTTGCCGATCCTAGAGGTCCATGCAATTCCTCCGGCAAGCGGCTCTCCTCTCTCTACGCGGGTTGAGAAGTAGTGGCGGAAGAGTGCGACATTTGGGTGGACCCCGACGAAGTTCTCGCAGAGATGCGCGAAAACGGCCATGGTGAGGATGGCGTTGGGGGTGAAGTCAAGGAGGCGGAGGCCATACGTGTTCATGACATCGCAGAAGAATTCAGAAAAGGGCGGGCAGAGCCCGCACCAGAAGAAAATCGCGAAGAAGGGGTACCCGATGGAGACCTTAGCGGATGTGGCGGCGGAGATGACCCTCGTGCGCGGGTGCGCCCGGGTCGCCGTCGACCAGAAGAGATAGTACAGCTCCCGCAGCTCCTTCCTGTCGAGAAGGGGATCAAAGAGGGCCCGCTCCTTCCGCAGCGCTGCGAGCCGCTGCGCCTCGGCCGATTTCACGCCTTTTCCCTTGTCGGCCTTCGGAGCCATAGGGAGAGGTGGTGGAGGAAGCCGGCGGCGTTGGTGGCACCGGTGGCAATGGAGGGGGCGGAGCGTCGCTCTCTTTGGGCTCGAGAAGGAAGGGGAAAGCGACGGGGGTTTTCTGATGTGACAGCGAGGGCAAGTGGGCGCCCCGCCCCTGGTTCCCCCGCTTATAAAGGGGAAAGGGGACGGGCGTTCTGATGTTTCCCATTAAAGAAAGCCCCACGATCTCCCCCACGACGCCACGTCCGGTGCGTGCCGTTCGTGGGAGACGTGGTGGGTCCAAGGAGAATAACGGCGTAATCAAGACCACGCGTGCCCGTGCACTGTTTTGGGCCTGGCCCAACAGAGCTCGGCGCCGTGTATGGCCCAGGCCCGGGGGCTCCTGTCGGTGTACTAGAGTAGGGGTACCCTAGTATCCCGAACTCGTGCACGGGCAGTTGCAGCACCCCGCGGCAGGGCCGACTTGGTGACCGCCAAGATCCTCAGCGGCTCCTTTGGAGCCATTCAAGAACAAAGTAATCAAGGCCCCGGCAAGAGGAGCTTGCCGGGAAGGCCACTCAGGGCGCGAAGGAAACAAGGCCCCGGCAAGAGGAGCTTGCCGGGAAGGCTTGGTGGGCGCCGAGCCCCCAAGCGCGACAAGGTTCCTGCCGCGGCAAGGCGCTTGCCGGGGCGGCCAACCTCTCTTCATCCCCACTCCAGCTCACCCGCCAACGTGTCACCATGGGGCTCTCCCAAGAACGCGTGTCGACGGGCTGTGCAGCCAGCGGGGAGCAGCGATAAGCGGCGCTGACAAGCCACCCTCGTGGCAGACGGAGGTGCACTTGACGGTCCCTGTTACACTGCTCATGCGACTGAGATGGGCATTGATGACTCTTGTCCCTTGCCGTCATAGTTAGGTATAGACTACTGTACACTGTACAAAGCGGTGTACCAACCTCTGTTTTTACTATCTTACCCTTGTCTACTTGTCACATGTGGTGACCCCTTGTGCCTATAAAAGGAGGCCCAAGTGCAACGTAGAAAGGGTTCGGTTCAGCTCCGGCTTAGTTCATTCTACTCATACGAGACCACACACTCAGGCTAGGTTTTGTAGCTCCCGTTGCTCCCTAGCAAGAACACAAGATAATCCACAAAAGCAGCAGTAGGAGTATTATCTCTCCGGAGAGCTCCGAAGCTGGGTAAATCTGCTCGTGTGCTTCGCCTCGATCCGCTCTTTGTGCAATCTCCGCCCCCCTCCGAACCACAAGGGACCCAGGTCCCATAGGTGTTCGTGGGACACGACCAGTTCTCCCCGACAGAGTGGCTTCGTTCGTGGTCCTCGTCCTCCGCACACACTACAGCAGTGAGCTTCGGGGCGGAGGCCATCCCGCGCGGGCGCTAGGTCTGAGAGGACGGCCTTGTCATCAGTGCATGACCTCGCTTGCCGACGACGAGTGCGTCAACGTTGCATGTCCTTTTCTTCCCCGGCGGATCTAAGACCACCGGTGAGGAGGGAGAGAGAGGCCGTCTTTTTAGATCTGGAGAGAGGGTGGTAGTGTGAGAAGCAAGTGGGCAACCCTTAGCAAGAAAGCGCTGAAGCTCCAACCTATATATCATTTTTTTACTAGTACTAGAGGTGGATTAGTGGTAGAGTAGTTTATATTTTCTCTGCATACAGTACCAGTTAGTCGTGCTTCAAAACTGAACGGCACGCCATTAAAAAAACAAAGGTCGATAACTAATGCGACACCTCGGGCCAACGCGGCCAAATCCCATTTTGCACGAGAAATTACACACCATGTTTCGTTGACATGTGGTCCCGTTCCAACATGTCAGTGAGACGACAGTGAGTCCTTTTGTACAATTTCCGAACGGACATCAATGTAGGCTGGGGCACCTCTTCATGTACTGTGGCAACCGTCCACCGCCTCTTCGCCTTTCCCTCTTGATTTGGAACTGTTGTCGCACACTCTTCCTCCCTCCTCCATTTGCCTTCACCCTTCCTTCTGCCATTGTTCGATCGTCTTCTCCCTGGAGGGAACAGGCTGGAAACGACCCCGTTATTCTTGGCCCGATCTAAAAGATGATGTGGTGGAGGAACTCATTGATCGATGCGATGTCATCACCTCGTCTAGCATGGCAGGTTCGTTCAAGACCATTCTCGACTCAACTAATAACATCATTACAAGGAACCCAAGGGTCCAGAAGCCGTTTGATCTCCCCTATCTTGTTCGCCGTGACCCTGCTGTCGACTGGCGCGCGGACAACGGAAGCCTTGCCTTGTGCAAGTTGATGCCACTTGATAATGATACGTGTGATGTTAAGATGCCATCACTTGAGGGTAAGGCTTGGGCAAGCACAAATGGAGATTGGGTTGTTTATATTGGGTACAACTGCGAGCGGGAACTTGTGAATGTGTACACTCGTCACCGGGTTCCACTTCAAAAAATCTCAGACTGCCCAGAGGTTGAGCACACCGGTATTCTACATACATTCAACTACGATCCTGGTGACTCTCGTCTATAGAAGATAGCAATTTGTCGAGTTCCCAGCCGCTCTTGGGGTTATAGGAATGCTTGTGTTGTCACTATATTCGACAAGCTTGTTGTCATCCTTCATAATTCGACTCGATGGATATTGCTCAAAAATTAGTTTCTGTACACAGATGTGTATTGTGATGCAACTCAATACGAGGGTCTTGTGTTTGCTGCCACCACTTGTGGCACTGTTTTCGCATGGAATCCAGATGCTTTTGGTACGTTTGTCTTCCACCGTAAATATAATTTTTTCATCCACATGCATGCGGGTTAGCCAGTTTCCCTTTACTAATTAACCTTCTTGTGTTTCCAAGGTCCTGTGAACATTCCACCACCTATACTTGAGAAAAATTATGACCAAGGGGGAGATGACGATGGTGATGATCACGAGCATGAGGACGAGCAGGATCCATATACTAATTGGCGCCTGGCAACTTATTCCAATGGATCACCTCTTCTTGGCTGTATACAGGGAACTACTGATGTTACTAAGGAAGCAGGTCTTGTCTCGTATGGTTGCACTCTCCGGACCTATTCCAACATCCGTTGCAGGGTATTCGGGATGGATACTAGTGTGCTAGCGCCAACACCTTCTCCCTCGTTCAATATTGATAGTCTTGGAGGAAACTCGCTCTTCCTTGGACAGAACTATCCAATGATGGTGAAAGGCGATCCAGCTCCTGTTGACACAACATTACTTCCATTTATGAGAAACAACTGTATTTATACCTCAGACATTGCTATGGTTCCCTACCATGGCCATCACAATATGTGTCCTGATATAGGCTGCTTCAGCCTGGATGATCAGTCATGCATTGGTCTCGAAATTGACAATAGCTGGCCCTTCCCAGAGAATCACTTCTGGTTCAAAGCAAGCGTTTCCATAGCTGACGACTGGTTGAGCTAAAGTTCATTTCATTGCTTCTTATTTGTTGTGATGAAAACTTTAGTATTTATAATTTATCCTCATTGTCGTTGTGGGTTGATGACCTGTTGTATGTAATGCTAAATGATATGCCTGTGATAAACTTACTAAATTTATAGATGGCTTTTGAGTCGCTTCTCAGAGTGGGTGCTACGACGAGGCAAAAAATTATTTCCCGAATACATAATTGTACATGCATTGCAACAGGTTATCGGATGAGTCAAATCAACAAAAGTACTACTATTTGTACTAGCTTCACATGCTTCGCGCGTCGGGCGGGTGTTTTTACTGTAGCTGCGAATCCCATCATCCTAGGCCCTCGGATGAGTCCAGTAGAAATTGCATTCTGATGTTTGGGTTCAAACTTTCAAAATTGATGCACTATCTCTACGTCTATGTATACGTAATACAACAAGTTTCAAACTTGAGACCAGCCATCCACCCTCACAAAGAACACTTTTTAACCTAGCACAGACTCCAGGAAATTTTGCCACAGTGTGAGGTGGGCCATATGTTAATGTGTTCGTTGTACATAACCTGCACCTCGAATCCTCGATATATAGTAGGGTGGCATGGGCCAGAACAAGCATTCACGTCCAGGAGTACGACACACGCCACCAGCACGACTTCCATCTGACACCATATTTCTTGGATTCCATGCTACAACTATATCTTCAACCTCCTCATCTCTCTAACTCAGCCATCGCGCAGCGGGTGAGGTGGGGTTTGCCGATAGTCCGTTTCCTCAACTGCGGTCCCACTTGTAAGGCCAACTCCAACGCACGACCCCAAACGGACGTCCATTTTGCCCGGATTCTGTCCGTTTGGGTAGGCAATGGGGTCGTGTCCGGGCCATTTCTCGGATGCGGTGGCCATGCGCCCAACGCCCGGACGCATCCCGGCCGCATACATTTTTCTTTGCAAACACATAACACATATCTTTTCTTCATCATTGATTTTTGGTACATGGAAATACATTACCAAATTTTGACAAGAAAAGCAAGACCAAAGAAAACAAGAACCACAAGAATACATTTTAGAAGATATCCAACTTCCATAACTGCTCCTGTAAGTTGGATTAGTGCCTTCTCAATGCATTCATTGTTGACCTGCGGAGGCTCGATCTTGCGTGCTTCTTTCTTCATCGAGTGTAAAGAAGTAGATGTCGCTTCCTCGCATCTACTCTCATGTTTAGCCTCTATTCTATCAACAAGTGCACTAGTCTCATCTCTAGCCTCTATGCTAGCTAAAAGTGCTAGAACATCTACTAAATTGCGCTCTATCAATATATCGATGTACTCTTCTTCCCAATACCAAAACTTGCATCCATTATACACAATAAAATTTTAAGTTAACACAACTAGTCAAATCCGAGAGCACAATCGACGCTAAAGTAGCACATACCCCATCAGTTGAGCACTTGATGAACACCCATCTGGGATGTTCCAGTGTTGTAGACACGCAGCGCAAGACCTTCTTTGGGCAGTCGTCGCACGTAATGAGTGGCAACAGTGCGCCGACGAGCTTTTGGACCAGCACCGAGCCCGGCTGACCGCCATTCATGTATCTGCCGGCGGACCGCCGACGGTGTAGATCCGAGTGGCTAGAGGAGGAGTCAGTACCTGCATGCGGCCTTGCGGCCTTGCCGGGGCCTTCTGGCCCGGTGCCCGGCCAGTCCATGGCGCGGCGCGGCCTCGCACAGCCGGGCGAGCTCAAGCCCGACCGGATCCACTCCAAATTCGGCCACCGGGTGCGCAAAACACGTAGCCGTGGTTGGGTAGCTCGGGGGCATCGAGGGAAAGGGGTCTAGGCGAGCGCGCGTCTGAGATGCACGTGCTGGAGTTGGCCTAAGTGAAGATGCAAGACATCATGCGTTTCCCTAGCGGCGTGGTGGACCAACCGTGTGGGGGTGCGAAGTGGCCAATTTAATCTCAGATGCGCTGCCTTGGTAGTTGATCAAATCAATTTATGTAAGATGGAGATCAAGGCATTCGATGAGATTGTTATAGTGCAGCACATTTTTTACTTTCAGATCTTATTTCATCCACAAAATAAGAGAACATATTAGAGCAGCTAGCTGTATAAGATTGTGTCATCAAGAGGTACCAATATCATTTGCTCATACGATAGGGTTGGCTGGCTAGTGATATTTTTTCACTCTCTCTCTTTCTCTCTCTCTCTCTCTCCTCTAGTTTACCTAGGAGCACGTGAAGAGCTTGGGCATTGTTTCCTTCCACTATGTGGTTGATGCCATATTTCTCAAAAGTATGCCACATAATACGCATCGATGTCAAATCAAAAGATTTGGCACCGCTCTAGCGATGTGAGAGAGTTGGCACCGTTGTGCACACAGACCCACGTGTATAAACAAATCAATCAAACCAAATACACTAGCCTCTCACTCTCCCAAACAAGTGTTTTTTATTGCCTCGGTCCTCTCCCTCTCCCACGCAACTGTTTTTTTATTGTGTGAGTTAATTTGGCACCGAAGCAAAGTAGGTGATCCAGATTGGGGCACCAGGTGAGCAATGGAGGGGCATCGATGCCAAATGCATCACAAGTGAATTTGGCACATGTTTTGGCCTACATAGTAGAGGGCCGTTATAGCCCACTTATGTACTACCTTGTATTTAGTGTAAAATTTTGACCATAGATTTACCTAAGAAAATGCCAATGCATGTCACCAAAAATTATACCATTTGAAATTATGTTCAAATGTGAATCCAATAATATAATTTTTAGTGACATGCATTAAAATTTTGTTAGTTAAATCTATGGTCAAATTTTGATACTACAAAATAGGAAGAGTAAACCAGAACGGAGGTAGCACTTGCTCTTAGGGTAACCATAGAGTTACTAGTCTAAGTTACTTGCCACTATGGCTAGCCTAGGCTACTATATTAGTACAACAAAGAAATGATGCAGGTGATCACGTGAGAAAAAAATACTAAAAACATTTCTTTTGGTGCAATGTGTAGATGCAGTTTTGAACACTACACTTGTCATTGTAATTTGGGAAAATTATGAAAAAAGTTGAGCTACGTTGTGAATAACGTTTACTAATAGGAAAGAAGTTTCACCTCGACGAGTAGCTTCTCCGTGCACGGAAAACATGTAAGGAATCCAACAACTTGATCCAGATTGGGGCCGATAGATTTTATTGCCAAGATCTTCACTGTGCGCATAGACTGGGTCAAGCTTGTGGGAATCATTTTCTAGATGACAGTCGTAAATACATCAAGAAGAAATTTTAAAATGTGAATTTCAAGAAGACGGAGAAGAAGATGAGTGTTGTACCTGAACGGTTACGGATCCAATAAAGAGTTCGGAGAATATAGCAGACGAGTACACCAATGTTGTTAATTTCAACGCGTCAATGACCCTGATTTTTGTTGGACCTTCTAGATCATATACAAGCAATCTCTCAAGGAAAGGCGCATTCTCAATTACCATAACGTGGAAGCTGGAGTGATCTCTTCCTAATTGATGTCTTGTTACGGGGCCAGCAAGACACATAAATGCATCGGAGATTCGTCGAGGTGATGTGGAGTCTAATGAACCCATGGATCTGCTAAAGACGAAGGTACTCGGGTGCAGTACAGCTGCGGAGCAGGTCTTCCATAGCCTTCTTCGAGATGCCAACGTCGAAGAAGTCGAGCTGCTTGAGTTGAGGGAGAAGAAGGGCGGGCACGACATTAATCTGGGGAAGATAGCAGGAGCTGAAGCTGGCACGACGCAGCATTGGCGTGAGGCGGAGCGCGGACGGCGGCACAGAGCGACATCGTCCAGCTTCAAAGTTGCGCTCCTCGAGCTGATCTAGGGAGGAGAATAAGAACCACTCGTCGAACTTGGCTTGGACCTTGCAGTTGGTACTAAACATGCGGATGTCAAGGCGTTTGGCTGGCCCAGGGTGCGATGAAAGGATCTTGGAGACTGCAACCATGCGTTTGCAATCCCTGTCGCAAAGGCAGCTATCGACGGTGAGGTTGAGGGTGACGCGACGCCAGAGGGGCGCCACTGCCGGGAGAGCAGGGTGGTCCGCACGGCAGATTTGGTGGGGAGGAGGCCAATGATGACGAGCAGCACGTTGTCGGGGAGGCTGCTGGTGAAGTCCAGGCTCGCTGGATGCGGTTTTGGCTCGAGCCGCCTCCGCTTGTTGGCTGCCTTGCCGTCCATCTCAGCCGGTGGCGACACCGGTGTACACGTGTGCTGGTGTTTCTTGTGTGATGGGTGTGCGCGAGTGCGTCCTTCTGTGCATGCCGCCGCGCAGTGGTGAAGTGTGCGCGAGTGCGTCCTTCACATGGAAGAAGTGTGCCCTCAATTTACTAGCGTGCGGGGGTGCTACCCCGAGTGGTTTCAACTTTTTTTACTTCACAACGTGTCATATGGGCCTCTAGTTTACTTATTTTCACCCACTTCCACATGGGCCAGCACACGAAGATAGAGAACACGAGCTTACAAGGCAGCATGTGGACTGGTTGACCGGCCAACTAAACAATATGCAGAGCTATACGCTGACACAGTGACCATATAATCCCTCGGTATAGAGAGTTCGAGTGGGAGGGGAGGCCCATGAGAGATAGTAGAGAGAGAGAAAGAGCTACTCCCTCTATTCGATAATGTAGTGCCTACATTTTTTTAAACTCAAACTTTTGAAACTTTGACCAAGTTTATAAATAAGTTACTTATATCTACAATGCCAAAGATAAATGATAGTATGAAGTAAGTACATGTTGTGATGAATCTAATGATCGTTCCATATGTAAATACTTTTCTCCACATATACCTGGTCAAACTTTTCTGAGGTTTGACTTTTCAAAACATCCATATGCTTATGGATGTGAGAGAGTACCTAACTAGAGAGAGAGACAGAGTGTGTGTGTGAAATAGAAAGAGTAACTGAAAGAAGTGTGTGTGCGTGTGTGAAAGAGACATCGACAACACACGATAAAAGTAGAGAAAAAGTGTGTGTGTCTTATGCAAACATATCACACATGCATCTTCGACAGCGAAAGCAAGGTGAGGAGATAGTGTGTGGTTGTTTGCAACCGAGAGATAAAGACCCCTAGCACGTGGCCAAGAGGGGTCTGACAAACAAGGGAGAGAGGTCTAAAGAGACGTACGGAGAAAATGCAGACATGGGGATGAGATAGTGTATGTTTGTCATAGAGAGATCCCCTGGAGATCGTGATGGGACTACATGGGTGGGAGATCGAGTGACAAGGTCTGTGCATGATAGAAGATACCCCGACAGATATCGAGATAGACGTATGGATGGAAGGAGACAATACGTGTGTTCCTGATGGCTAGTGAGAGATAGTCATATTTAGGGGGGGAGTGCATGTGCCTATGATGGAGTGAGGGGTTATGGTACTTAGGGGGGTGCGTGTCACATAGAGAGAGAACAAGGGCGGAGAGTGTTAGATGGGTCTATGTAGCGCGAGCGAGACTGTTTATGTGTGAACCAGGGAGATATACAGTTTGAGAGAGATAGAGGATCCCTGATAAGGCTGAGTGGTGCGTCAAATAGCTGAGAGGGGGAAAGAGATATTCCATCCGCTCGACAATGCAGTGCATATAAATTTTTTAGAAGTCGAACTTTGGAAACTTTGACCAGGTTTACGCAAATAATATTTATATCTACAATACCAAAGATACATCATATGAAACTACATCTCATGATAAATCTAATGATATATGTTTGTCGTTCTAGATGTAAATGTTTTTCTCCACGTACATTGTCAAACTTTGTGATGTTTGACTTTTCAATAAATCTATATGCTATGGACCGAAGAGAGTGCCTAAGTCGAGAGAGATCAAGGCGTGTGAAGGAGAATGAGTGAATGTGCAAAAAGAGTATGTGTGTGAAAGAGAAAGGGACAACAAACGATAAATTAGAGAGAGAGTGTGTGTGTTCGTTTCTTATGCAAACATATCACACATGCATCTCCGAGATAGAAAAGCGAGGTGAAGAGATACACGAAGATAGCTAGTGTGTGATTATTTGCAACGGAGAGAGACACCCCTAGAGCACATTTCCAATAGAGGTCTGTCCAACAAGGGACAAAGGTCGAGAGGAACACATGGAGAAGATGGATGCATGGGGAGGGAGAAAGGGTATGTTTGTGATAGAGAGATCCCCTTGAGATCGTGAGGGGACTATATGGGTGGGAGATCGAGGGACGAGGTGCGTGTGCGATAGAAAGATGCCCCGAGAGAAATCGAGATAGACCATGCACATGTTTGTGGTGGAGACTAAGAATTAGCTAGTCATATACATATATGGGGACTGCGTGTGCCTATAATTGAGTGAGAGACCATCATACTTGGCTAAGCATGAGATTGTGTGTGTGTGCGTGTGAGATGGAGAGAGAACAAGGGAGAGAGATATAGTTTTAGATGGGTCTATCGATTGCGAGTGAGATATGCATGTGTATATGTGACCCAGGGAGATGGAGAGTTCGAGAGAGAGGGAAGAGCTCCAAGATGGTAGAGTGGTGCGTGAGAGAATTACGGGCTACGAGCCAGGGAATTTGTGTGCGTACGATGAGTGCACCCAAGATATTTAGCTTGAACTAGAGAATCATACATAGTGTGCGAGAGAGACCTATACATGAAGTATATATGCATGCGAACTAGAAAGACCCCCCCCCCCCACACACACAGAGAGAGATAGAGAGAGAGGGGGAGGGGCCAACAAGGTTTGTTTGTTGGATGCGTGCAATAGAATGGAAGATTGTCGGCGAGAGATAGAGATGGAGTCCGGGAGAGGGAGAGGTCGCGTTTTATGCATCAAAGACTGATATAAACCATATTTCGATATAAACTTGCATTCGAATATTTAAATTGGAGAACATGTTGTCTGTAATCCACACATGAATGGAGATATGCGTATTAAACAAGTTCATTAATTTGACTTTTAACATGTTCATGCATGGAGTACTATAATACTGTACAACATGCTACCCGATTGAGGTGTTCAATTTTGGATGTAGTTCACTATTTTGACCTGGTGAACGAGCTATTTCATTGAATCGAGATATTTCATTTTGGGTTTGATTCCCGTTTTTGAGTGGGTCAACTATTTGTCATATATAGTAAATCGTTAGCAACGAGCATGTAAAAACACATTACTCCCGAGCATCATCTCTCCATATAAAAAGAAGTGGCAAGCTAATATTTCAAAATTTGATTCGAATCGACTTGGTAAGGAAGACGTGGATGCCCGTTCTCCCAAAATTTGAACGAACCATTAAACACCCTCTGCTCGTTGGAATACGCCCGAGCAAATAAATGGGAGACACGAAATTACCGGCCTATGTGGGACACGCATCAATTGGCCCGTTGTACATTGAGGGTAGGTTCATAACTTCATCCAAGCGCGCCTTCTCCTCGGTCGAAATGACATGTGCCGAATAATCCATAAACCATGGGCGACAAAACACCCTCTCCTAGCCCGAAATCGCTCGCGCCGACTATTTCAAAACAAGCCCTCCTCGCCCGAAATAGCTCGCGCACACTATTTCAAAACACGCCCTCCTCGCCCGAAATCGCTCGCGCCCACTATTTCAAAACACGCCCTCCTCGCCCGAAATCGCTCGCGCCCACTATTTCAAAACATGCCCTCCTCGCCCGAAATCGCTCGTGCCCACTATTTGGGAGAAGCAGAGTTACTCTACTATCCCCGACCCTCAGTACACAGACCCAAGCCGAGAAGCCTAAAGGCAGGGGTAGAACTATAACCCCCCCCCCCAACATTTCAGACAAATGCGTCCGTAAGACATGGTTCCCCCTCCCAATTCCCCATTCATACCTCGTGGGCGCCAAATCACATTCTCCCCGGAAGCTCCCTTCTCCCCAACCGCGAAACCTCAGCCCCTCCTCCATGGAGGCCCCCACCGCACCAAATTCACTGCCGCCCTCCTCCCCAATGCTGGAGACGTTGTCCGTTTGCCTTCGTGTACTGGGTCATGTGCCTCTTCCTCCGTGCTGCCGGAGCTGCCTCGACGACGGTCGCGTGAACCGTACCAGAGCTACTTCACCCCCGCCATTGTGCACAGTACAGGAGCGGCTCCAACTTCGGATCCGTCCAGAGCCCCGACGCTACTTCCCCGTAGCCGTCGACCGTCGCGACATCTCTGCTTCCCTGCCGCCGGTAGCCACCACAACCGCGCCAACCTCACCAACTCGACAGCTGGAGCTGCCTACTCACTGGGCCGCAAGATAGGTCGCACCCTCATCCCAAATCACTTTATTAGGTGTTAGTTGTCTGAATTTTTATTCTGGGCCAATCGATTCCCAATGGGAAGCAGCACCCCTCGAGGCGGCGGAGCTCGTAGGCTGTCGGTTGGCTGGTGTCTAATGTAAGGGTGCAGGGGCGCAAGTTCGCCGCGGAAGCAACGCTTAGATGGCTATCTTAGAGTTGCGTGGGTTGAAGGTACTGCCACCGCCGGATCTGGATGACGGCGAGTCTTTGTGGATTGGCCGGGGGAGGCGCATCCATGGCAGTGCGGTGGGGCGAGGAGCAGGGTTTTGGTCGGAGCTCCCATGACCACGGACGACGGAGGCAAGCTGCTCTGCCGGTGGTCGCTGGCTCTGTAAGTGCATCTAGTTCCCCTTAGTGATTTTGGTGTATTAAAGACTTATAGGTTAAGGGACTGATGCATTTGTGAGTGTACACAGGTCTATAAGTCTATGAGGAGTTTGATATTTACAGAGAAAGTTGACCCCTAAAAATGAAGTTCTTCAACTGAAGACTTTGGATTTCTGAAGACTTTGAAAGTGAAGAAATTGGTGTGACCGTGAAGACTTGGATTTCATGCGAAGATCATGAAGCGTGAAGACTTTTGTTTTCGTAGTTTCATCTTCTATTTCTTGAGTCATAGGAAACACCGTACTGTTAAAGGGGGTCGAGGAAATACTAAGGAAAAATTTCCAAGTGATGCTCATCTCAAAATCCTACACCTACCAATCCCTTCGAGTGAAGCCATTGAAATCTCATACAGTTCAGTCAATTTCTTGATGTGATGTAGACGAAATTCTTCTGGCTCTGAGGAATTTGTTCTGACTAAGGAGTTAGGAATTTGCCAGTGCGGATTGCCTACAAGTGAGGAACATGATAGCCCTGAGGAATTTGAGCCTCAAATTTCTGACCATTGCTGAGCTACGAGCCAGTTGTCCCAAAATATCTACCCACCTAACGGTCATATCATTGAAGGGCATTCATGTCTTATCATGTCGGGCTGCTCCCTAGGCTATAAATAGCCGCCCCTACAACCACTAGCTGGTTGGCTGCTCCGAGAGAAACTGACACTTGTCATTGGAGAGCATCCCATCCTCCGAGGACTTTGAGCGAAAATCATCAAGTGAGGAAACCCAAACTCAAACACCTACAAATCCAAAGTGATTGAGCATCACTGAAGAGATTGATCCTGCGTGGATCTGACACTTGTTACCTTTGAAGACTGTGCATCTTCCAGACTGTTAGGCGTCATGGTCTGAGCATCCAAGAGGAAACTGTGGATCGCCGAGTGACCAAGTTTGTGAAGGTTTGGAAGTCACCTGAAGACTTACCACGAGTAACTGGGCGAGGTCTGTGTGACCTTAGCTCAAGGAGAATACGGTGAGGACTGTGTGTCCTCAGGTTTAAATACCTAGCCACTCCAACCAGACGTACAACTGCCACAACAGTTGGAACTGGTCTACCAAATCATTGTGTTCACCAAGCCTACTGGTTCTATTTCCTCAACTCTTTCATTTCCTCATTATTGTGTTGTGTGCTTGTTCATATCTGTTTGAAGACTTTGACTGAAGACTTTCTCTATTTCCTCAGTTTAATTTCTTCAACCTGTTCTTCATCCTATGTATCCTGTGTTTATGCTTTCTGTACTCTTTGCTTTTTTTCATTTCATCATGATGATCGTGCTTATGTTCTGTTATGTTTGCATCTGAGTACTTATTCTGCTGCAAGTAGTTCTTTGCTTAGGAATTTCCTCACCCTGAAATTCCTCAGTGAAGAATTCATAAAAATCGCCTATTCACCCCCCTCTAGTCGATATAACGCACTTTCAATTGGTATCGAGCAAGGTACTCCCTTGTTCGTGTGATTTTGGTTTAACCGCCGGAGATTTAGTTATGTCGATCGCAGGTATGATCAAGGTCTCTGCTGGGTGTCCTACCTTCGATGGGATGGACTACCCCTACTGGAAGAATAAGATGCGAATGCATCTTGAGGCAATTGATAACGATCTCAGGTATGTTGTGGAAAATGGTGTTCCCTCTGTCACACCTTCTGTGAGTGCGGCTGATGTGAAGGGATTCAAGCAACTCGATTCTCAAGCGAAGAACATCATATGTGGCCATCTGAGCAAAGGGCAGTATGGAAGAGTGAGTGCTTTGGAAACTGCTAAGCTTATCTGGGATAGGCTGTCCAAGATCAATGAAGGAGTCTCAACACAGCGTGACTCTCGAGTTGATGTTCTTCACAATCTCTTCAACCGCTTCAAAAGACTCGACAATGAAAATGTTGGCAAACCTTCGATCGCCTGATGGACATCTCAAATGAGCTTCAAGCACTTGGTGCCACTGACATCACCGACCATGAGGTGGTGAAGAAATTTCTGAGATCGCTTGATTCTTCATTTGATACTCTGGCACTGATGATACAAGAACATGGAGACTACAAGTCACTAGATCCCGCTGATATCCTCGAAAGGCTAAACACTCATGAGTTCCAGCTTGCTGAGAAGAGAGATCTCTATGGTCTGAGCTATGGCAGATCACGCGCTCTGAAGGACAAGGCAGTGTCTGAATCTAAAGGTGAAGATTATGGTAGCAGTCTTGATGATCCTGAAGAACTGAGCCAGGAGCTAGCAGTGCTCGTGAAGAAATTCCATAAGTTCTCAAGGCGTGGTCGTTTTGGAAAATCCTCAAGAAGTGATGATTCCTCATCCCGTGACTACAAGAAGAGGCTATGCCATAAATGCAAGAAACCTGGTCACTACATTCAAGACTGTCCTCAGTGGGAAAATGAATCAAAGAAGAAGAAATACAAGGATTACAGTTCTGATCACTCAAAGAAGAAGAAGAAATCTTCAAAGTCTTCATCATCAAAATCCTCAAAGTCTTCATCTCACAAGAAGAGCAGCTCCAAGAAGGCTCGGGCATTCATTGGCAAGGAAATGGTCACTGAAGCTGAATTTGAGGAACATGAGGAAGAGGAGGCATCTGAGGAGTCAGAATCTGGTGTGGCAAACCTAGCCCTTGCTACTACGTTTGTCATCAAGTCCATCTTCAACTCGGAAGAAAATGGCTTCACCAACAAGGCTGACGAAGGCGATGATGACTACGCTCCCACCTATTGCTTCATGGCAAAGGGTGCCAAGGTACTCAAATATCCCTACTCTAAATCAAGTGAGGATGAATCAGATGAAAAGCTCAAGCCTAGCTACTCAAAACTTGCTAAGATTGTCGTGAAACAACAAAAGGCTTTTGAAAAGGTTCAAAACATGCTAGACAAAAGTGATGATATGTTGGGCGAAGAAATGGATCGCACTAAAACTTTGACTGAAAATCTTCAGAGATTTCAGTCCAAGTTTGATAATCTTCAAAGTCATCATAACACTCTCTTATCTGATCATGAGAAGCTCTCTTATGAATTTCTTCAAAGAAAGCAATATCTTGAGAAGCTAAGAGAGAGTTATGAAGATCTTCAGAAGGAGCGTGATTCATTACTTGATCAACAGATCAGCGCTGCTCAGGAAGAATTTATTCCTCCATGTTTGAAGTGCATTGAACGTGAATCTGCTAATTCTTCACCTGAATGTTCAAATGCTTCTACTGCTACAAATTCTTCACCTGTCTCTGCTATCACTAATTCCTCATATGAGGATATTGCTTGTATCATTGACGATGCAGGGCTGAAGGAATTGTATATGACAGGCATGTACAAAAGCCTCAAAGGGCATTAGGCTCTTTGTGATGTGCTTAAAAAGCAGATCCTCAACAGGAACCCTAGGAAAGTGGGTATTGCCTTTGAGAGGAAACTCAACGCTGATGGAACATACTGGAAGCCTGAGCAGTACCCCAAAACCTCATGAGTGGCTGCAAAGGGACCTCCAGTAGATCCATCTATTTATCTGGCTTTACATGTGAATCTCCTCATTCTACTGATGAGTCATTTGACTCAAACTATAAGTTGTTCAAAAGTATGAATGGTGAAGTATTTGCTAGATATGTTGGCACTAACTGCAGGAATGGTTCTCCTATGAAGAAAATCTGGGTTCCCAAAAGGTGCCTTGAAAATCTTCAGGTGAATGTCATCATGACACCACCTGTGAAGAATAGGAACCCCGGATCAAATTCCTCATATGGATACAAGTCCTCGTATGGACCGAATTCCACACGTGGATCAAATTCCTCAAAATGATCAAAGTTCTTATATGAACATCATCATGCTAACGCTTCTGTTTCACAGGGAAGAGCTAAGGGCTATGAATATGAGCATTATTCCTCTAACCATTATGTTCATACGTCCTCGAAGAATTTCTCTGCTTATTCATATGCTTACCCTAACTCCTCTTATGTGAAGCAAAGTGGATTGGCTTCTATGCCACCTTTCTCTTATGGAGCTCGCAGAATGAAGAACCCTTTGCCACCCATTCAGATGTGGGTGGTGAAGAAAAGAAACTAATTTATTATGCAAGGACGGGTCTCCAGACGAACATAAACGTCTGAAGAATTTGCTGGAGGCCTGAATATGCCTGAAAGGACGCAAGCTAATCATAATGAAATGAATTTTCATTTCTCACCTCCTCATTCTGTTTTATCTGTTCCATTGCTTGATGAAATTGATCTGATGAATCCGATGTCATATTCTTCACTGATGGAGTACATGAATTCGTAAGCTGCACTAATTCATCTACAGGATGATCAACCCAAAGCCACTGAGTGGGTCCTTGATAGTGGATGTACAAATCACATGACTAGTGACAAGAATCTATTGGTGGACACTCCCTTATCTCCATCACATCTGAAGCATATCACCTATGCTGACAAAGGAAAAAAGCAAGGTATTGGGTCTAGGTAAGGTTGCGATCTCAAAGGATCGACACATGGACAAAGTCATGCTTGTCGAGTCCTTAGGATTCAACCTCATGTCAGTCTCAATGCTTTATGATCTTGATATGGTTGTTGTCTTTGGCAAGTATCCTTCTGTTGTGATCATGGAGGCTGACCATTCCAAAGTCTTAGAAGGCTTTAGGAGAGGAGATCTGTATATTGTTGATTTCTCTACAGGACCACAACCAGCTATATGTCTACTTGCAAAAGCTTCAGAAGGCTGGCTATGGCATCGATTTACTCAGGTCATCTTGGCATGAGGAACTTGCACACGCTGGTGAAGAAGATGCATGTCATTGGCATTGAGAATGTCAAATTCCTCAAGGATCACTTGTGCGGCGCCTGTGAAGCTGGAAAGATGACCAAGGCCAAGCATCCAACAAAGACTATCATGACTACCACTCGACCATTTGAATTGCTTCACATGGATCTCTTTGGTCCTAACCACTATTCTGCATTCACCAATGAAGCATCTCTATATGGCTTTGTTATTGTTGATGATTACTCTCGTTACACAAGTCACTTACAAAAGTGAAGTGCAGGAAGTCTTCAAACGATTTTCCTCGAGGGCTTCAACCAACTTTGCTGTGAAGATAAAGCACATCACAAGTGACAATTGAACTAAGTTCAAGAATACTGGTCTTGATGACTATCTTGATGAACTTGGTATTACTCATGAGTTATCCGCTCCTTATACTCCTTAGCAGAACGGTGTCGTGGAGCGCAAGACCAGGACTCTTGTTGAGATGGCTTGCACTATGCTTGATGAATACAAGGCACCTAGTCATTTCCGGATTGAGGCAATTGATACCGCGTGCCACATCATCAACAGGGTATATCTTCACAAATTCTTCAAGAAGACTGCATATGAACTCCTCAGTGACAAGAAACCCAATGTAAGTTATTTCAAAGTCTTCAATGCTAAATGTTGGATTAGAGATCCTCATCACAATTCTAAATTTGTACCGAAAGCACATGAAGGTTTTATGCTTGGTTATAGAAAGGACTCGCACACCTACAGAGTCTACAACAACGTTCACCACAAAGTTGTTGAAACTGTAGATGTGCGGTTCGATGAAACTAATGGCTCGCAAAGAGAGCACCTACCTCCTATGCTAGAAGAACAGTCTCGTGAGGAAACCATCAAGTTCAAGGCTACCGAGGATGCCATTCCTACTGTTGGGGATATTACTACTGGGCGTAATCCGGCCAGGAGAGGTCGGGTTATCCCCATAATGGATTACTGTACCTGAAGCCCATGAAGACAGACGGTGGTGCTTTATGAAGGCCCAGGGCCCAAAGACGGTTTAAGGACTATAGACGTAAACCGACATTGATATTAAACTTGTGTTGTAAGATAGAAAGAGCAGAGACCGAGCTGGACACGTTTATGAGCCGGCCTCGGGACCCTGTAAACCGAAGGACATCAACCCGTGTATATAAGGGGACGACCTGGCGGCGGTTTAAGGACAACAGACAACAACTCGAGACCCAGGAAAAGCGTATTCGCTCCCTAGTCATCGAAACCCTAGCAATCCCACAACAACTGGATCATAGGCTTTACCTTCACCGCAAGGGGCCGAACTAGTATAAACTCTTTGCGTCCCTTGTCCGCTTTAACCCCTTTAAGCTAACCCGTTGCGATGGCTCCACGACTAAGTCCTTTCTCTAGGACATCTGTCGTGACAAAACCACGATAGTTGGCTCCCACCATGGGGCTATCGCACGATGGTTTCAAGTTCTTAGAGGGCAGCTTCGAAGGACTCAAGGGCTACACTGTGGGCCGGATGACCAAGAGTCATCGCGGCAAGCTCTACATCGACGACGTGGGCTGGGGCCCCGAGGCCGGCTCAATCGAGTACGGGTACCGGGTCCCCTTAGACGGCATCCATGTTTTCATTGGCAAGATTGGTGAACCGGGCCCTGAGCCGGACATCTGCACCGACATCATCGAGACGGATCAGCGTGGGAAATCTGCCCGGGTTAAACCTGTCATGAAGCATGCCTTCGTGGGAGTTATTCACGGAGTGGAATATGATGATAGATCAAAATCTGGTGGTGAAACCGTCGTTTATTCCAGCGACGAGTCATCGACCGGAGAGGCCGCGAGTCATTGTACTAGTTGCAAGATGACCGGATTGGGGGTTGTTCCGACGGCGACAGTATACCGGACCCCTGTGATCAGCCAAACCGGGTTGCGATCTTCATGGCCGGTTCACAGCCAGCACTCCACTCTTCGACCGCGGTGGCGATGGTTTCCGGATCAGTAGCAGCGACAGCGGCCGGGGCAGGAGGCCTCATGCGACTGCCGGCTCAGGTTTTATCTGATTTATTTGACGCTTTGGCAGCATTGATGGCGGAGGTTAATCCGACGAATCAAGATGAGCATAATGCGGAAATCGCGAAGGTGAAAGATGTCGGGACCCCGATCCTAAGTCACACCGATCTAGCATGTAACACATCATATCACTTTTCGGCCTCACGCACGGTATTCCCACGGGTGTCGCCTTACCTTGGCCCGGGACCGTTTGCGCCTTTTGGCTCACGTATATGATAGTGTCGCTAGCATCCATATGACAGAGAACCCGGGCCGACATGACTAGTCGTGAACCCAAAGTGGCACTAACATATGGGAACAGGCATACATGAATCACATCGAGCATGTCGGTCATCAACGTATGAATTTGGGCTGTAGCACTGGGCTAACAGGACTCCGGTATCCCGGGCTGTAGCAGGCTAGGCAGGACTCCGAATATCCTGCGTGACATTTCCCCAAAGGGACAGACATAGGAACGAAATGAAACACATGCCGGCCAGTCAAATGTCCAAGCAGTAGTGCTGGGCTAGCAGGACTCCGGTGAACCGGGCTGTAGCGGACTACTATCGCCGTAAGCACGAGACTACATTTCCCCATAAGAGAGGCTACCAAGGATAAACAACTAGGTTGTCGGATCCCACACATAGCAATACAAGTTACACGTACGCATAACATGCAAGTATGTGCTGTACAACATGGCATCACAACATAACGCAAACTCATATAGATAAAGGCTCATAAGAGCCACATACCATAAATACAAACAGGGGTCACATGACCCATCATTCAGAGCATACAAGCAACAAGCGGAAACATTACATGTCTGAGTACAGACAACTACAAAAGAAAAAGGCTGAGAAGCCTGACTATCTACAAGACCCTCCCAAGGGTACAAGATCGTAGCTGAGGTAACAAGCTACTCGTCGAAGTCCAAACAGAACTACTGGCAAGACCGAAGTCTCCGCTGCAAAAACATAAATAAATCAACGTGAGTACAAAGGTACTCAGCAAGACTTACATCAGATTCTATTATACATGCATTAGTATCAAGAAGGTAATGTGGAGTTTAGTTGCAGCAAGCCAGCTTTGACTCTGTGGCTATCTGTTCTACGACTACCAGAATTTCTTGAGGTGATATGGCGCACACGAGTCCACTAGTCACCACACAATACACTACTATGGATTCATCCCCATCTCCATACGAGAAGGCCATCCATAGCACTCACACTTGTCTTGAGCATTTTAGAGTATCCACTTCAAGTTGTCTATGTACCATGTAAGCATCCAAGAAGTCCATAACCGAGGACACGGCTATTCGAATTGATCATGATAACCCTGCAGGGGTGTACTTCTTCACACACGCTCTCACCACTTACCGCCATATACAAGTCATGTATCTCGGCAACCTTCAAGCGGAAGCTTTGGCGAGGGTGTCGGCCACGACCGACTAACCACACAAGACTCTAGTCCAGGTTTATCGCCTATTCGGTTCCATCCGCAAGGAGATCCGCCGGGTGTCGCCACGGCCCCAAACGATGTGAGCAGGGTTCCCAAGCCCACCATCCGGGTGCCACTTGGTACACCGTGCCACCTATGCCTAGTCTGTCCCAAGCCCACCCTGCCGGGTGCCACTCGGTAGAAAAATAGCACTACCTATAAACACCAGAAACTAGTTGCGACTCCTGGACAGAGATCAAGTTGATTAATAAGTAAAGAGGGGTCGAGTTACCGGAACCCAATGTGTGGTAGTATCGAGTCATTGGACAACATACATAGAACTCAGTGCTTAAGGACGGTTCCAGTGAGACAACCCACCATGTACTCCTACATGGCCTCTCACCGCTACCTTTACCAAATCATGTTCACACACTTCACTCTCAGCATCAGAACATATCGTGACACTCCAATTCATTCCCAATGAACCAGACCTGACACAACTCTAAGCAATAGCAGGCATAGCATGGTAGGAACACAACATGGCTCAAACAACTCCTACACATGCTAGTGGGTTTCAACTATTTACTGTGGCAATGACAGGTCATGCAGAGGAATGGGTTCAACTACCGCAGCACAAAGTAGCAGATGAATCGTTGTTGTCCTAATGCAATAACTGAGAGCAGGAGCGAGAGAGTAGGGTTGTATCGGAATGAACAAGGGGGTTTGCTTGCCTGGTAAATCAACAAGGGAGGCAATGCTTCTCGAACGGTACTCTGGAGCGTCTCGGGCGAGGACCTGCTCGAGAAGGAGCAGTGTCGGCAGTCAATACACAATCATATGCAACAATATGATGCATGAACATGGCATGTAGATGTGATGCTGTTTGAGCTAATCCAACTAGTATTCAATTTGAATGAAGTCCATTTGAACCAAAGGTTCAAATGCAATTCCAAAATAAGCTCTTATAAATGCCATTCATATGTTTTCACCTATACAGCAAGTATAAGTTGTTTTTTCATGCATGAAACTAGTACAGATGGAAAGATTGCATTTTTCTGATAATTTTTCATATATAAATTATTTCAATCTGAGCTACGGTTGAATTTCTATGATTTTTTAAAGTTTTGAATATATTCTGGAATTTCCTGATTAATTTAAATCCAGAAAATATGTTATTGCGCCAGCATGACGTCATGCCTGCGTCAGCAGGTCAACGGTGCTGACCAGGTCAAACCTGACGGCTGGGACCCACATGTCAGTGAGACAACTAATTAACTGAGTTAATTAGCGCTAACTAAATTAACACCTAAACTAAACAGGGGCATGGCCCACGCGGCAGTGACCCTGGGTGGGTCAAACCCCAGGTCAAACCAGTCAAAACCCGCCGGCGGTTAGTCGCCGGCGAGATCCGCGGCGTACTTGTGCCCCGGGTTTCCTCTGTGGTGCTCCAAATGACGCGCGGCTAGGCGCGTTGGAGAGCCACCGATGGCCGTCGGCGGTGGCACGTGGCTCGGCTCGGGATGGCCGGAGTCGGCAGCTGGGCGAAATGGGTTGCGGCCGCCGGAGTTCGGTCGCGGCGCGAGAACGCGTTGGAGCTCAAGACGGAGAGGCAAAGCGCTTAGGGATGCTCTACGGGGCCTTACGAGCTTGTTGGACTCGCCGGGGTGACCAAATGGTCACCGGAGCTGCGTCGACGGCGAGCTCGGCGGCGGCGAAGGTTCGGCCATGGTGGAGACGACAGCTGGAGGGCGAGCGCGACCAGGGGAGAGAGGGGAGAAGAAGCAGGGCTCACGGCGGACTTGCAGGGCTGCTCGTTGTGGCCGGGGACGCGCTGGAGACGACGAAGCGGCGATGGCGATCTGCGGCGGCCGGAGGTGATGAAAGCGACGGCGACGGCGCCACGGGGCGCTCTGGCTTGCGTGGCTTGACAGGGAGGGCGAGGACGACGACGCGGAGCTCGGGGACGTCTCAGATGCTCTCGAGGGGTGCGGTGGCTACGGCTACGGCGAGCATCGGCGACGGTGGCGTTCGGCCGTGCGCGTGGGAGAGAGACCAGGGGAGGGGGAGAGCGAGAGAGAGTGGGGGAGGATCCGGGGCGGCGCGTGGCGTCGCGCGGGGTCATCCAGAGCGACGAGGGGGGGAGGACAGGCAGGTAGGGAGGGAGGAGGTGGCGCGGCGCGGCGGTGCGCGCGTCGGGCACACGCCCGTCCTCCTGTCGGGGAGGAAGACGACAGAGGAGGGCCCAGA